>CAXKWD010000002.1:35185892-35812364 GCA_964059195.1 Ectobius pallidus | reverse complement strand
GTGTAATACCAACTAAATGAATTAAGTGTGCATATTTAATGAGACAAAATTTAATATCATTAGTAACCTATACATATTTTTAAACTCTACATTAAAACTAAAATTAGTTTTTTAAACAGTCCACTTACAAGTTTTTGTTCAAAGATACTACCATTCTCACTTAATTGCAGAATTTCAGAATTACCAAAGTATCGAAAAAGTACCGAGCGAGTTTTCTGAAGTCTCGCTCGATGCCGATACCATGCAAGTATCGAGAGTATCGAGTTATCGAAAGTATCGAGGATCCATCCCTATTCATAAGTAATTCTTGTAATAATTTCGTACTAGCGAGATTTGTTTAAGTGGAATTAATACTGTCGGTTAACATAAAAAAATAATGCGTAGCCAGCGGTTGTGAAATAAATATCTAATTTTATTATTTTCGATATTAAATTACAGGCTGTGAATATTTGCGATTTAGATTTTTGTGTGTTTCAGGGACTGAGTCGATGTTTCGAAGTGGAAGATGTGGTTCTGCTGGACACCTGGAGGGCTGGATTCATCAATGGAGTAAATCTGTATCCTAATAAAGTGTCAAGGAATTTGAATAAGTGTCCCCTCTTGGTTTCCACAAACGATCTGTACCCTTTCATCGGGAAACCGTATCAGACCGAGAGTGGGGAATGGAATTACACGGATGGATTGGAATTGAAGATCCTGCGCATCATAACCCATCACTTGAATCTCTCAGAGAAATTCCTGCCCCCGGTAGAGATGTACTGGGATGCGTATTTCGAGCGGGAGAATTATACGGGATTCCAGGCAGACATCTCATATAGAGGAGCCGACATCGCCTTCTCGGCAGTCAGGTAGGTTCATTGTAAGATGTAATCTCCACAAGATATTTAATTGCATAGGCTACTGTATTAGTATCACATTGAAGACTTACGATAATTTAGACTATTCTCCGAATTAACCCCCCCCCCGGTGTATATGACAAATTCTGGGACAAGATGAATGCACTCCAAGTTTCTCGGAAATCGTCTGTTACATCTTCAGGATTACTCTACTAGACATTACATTCGATTTTTTATCACCAACGCACTACTATTTTAGTCATATTATTTAAGTTAGTCGGCCGTGGTGGTCTAGAGGTAACAGTCGCAGAGTCAGGACGTAAAAATCCTGGGCACGGAGTCCTCCGTGAGGGACTTTAAGCTGGGGGGCCCGTGTTGTAGCTTTACGGCACGTAAAAGAACTCCAAGCCTAAATTAGAGCCTCTGGACAAAATTTCTCGGCCCTTTCACGTCCAAGTAATACCTTAGTTTTCGGAGGGGAGTTGAGAGGCGACGGGCTTACCGCCTGTCCCTCTGCCCTCTTTCGGAAAATAAACGTAACAAAATTCACATAGGTGGCAGAAACCTCCACTTGGAGGCCCTTCGCCCCAACATATGGGATATAGGAAACCAGATATAGATGCAGTTTATTTAAGTTGGATGTATTTAATCTTGACTGTTCGTGTTGGGGACAGCAAGAGTCACGTCATACAACGAAAAATTCAAATTTCATATTTATAAACTTATATATTTCATTCTTGCTGAGAGTTTTCTTATGTATAATACAAATGTATGTTTTCGCTATTTACCCTCAACGTAATTCTACATAAATAATAGTGATATATTTATATTGTACATTTAATACACTTATAGGCCTAATATATATTTATAATACCATTTTCCACAAAATAAAAACATATGTGATGTATCTTCAAAAAATATGAGATAACTTAACTCAATAAAAATGGTAATGTATAATACTCATCAAAATATTAAAAAAACAGATATTACTAAAAGCCTTGTACGATTCAATACTGTGTGATCATTTTAAAAGGAGATCTGTATAAGTAAAATTTAAAATGTCAAATCTTGAGCATCTTTGTCGGGTTCTCTCCATTGTTCTTTTACGGAGCTGCAATTAGTTCAGAATGATGCTAATATAATATGCATCAGGGCTTGGATACCCATCTGATACAAGACTGAGAATGGCCTACTTTTTTTATTCTTTTCTGGTCATCCTATTCCAGTACACACGAAAAATGTACACTTTTGTTATTCACTATGGTGATACATAGCTAACTGAGAATGTTTTGTGTGGTACATTGCGGTCTGCCTATGGTAGACGACACAGCTGTCGGGAGGGAGGCCTAGTCCCTTCAGGGATGTAGCGCCACTGAGTTTTGAGTTTTTTAGAACGTATCATATAGTTTTCTAAGTATCCCCGAAAAAATTATGCCCTATTTGTTTAAAGAAACTAAAAGTGAAATTTTTAAAGATATTAATAGTCTCTCAAGTCTGTTGATTTTATTATTACCCCGCATTTAAAAAAAAATCGTGACTTTTCGTTGAGCGAAATATGTTATTAACAAGTTCTAATTTTTTTGAATAT
This sequence comes from Ectobius pallidus, assembly GCA_964059195.1. Classification (NCBI taxonomy): domain Eukaryota; kingdom Metazoa; phylum Arthropoda; class Insecta; order Blattodea; family Ectobiidae; genus Ectobius; species Ectobius pallidus. The sequence goes on along the minus strand of CAXKWD010000002.1, from coordinate 35,809,940 downwards.
TTATAGAATTCAGATTGTTTTGAATCCATTACAGGAATTCTTTCTCTATACCTTTCAATTATTTGAATTTTTGTATTATGTGTCATAGGGATCACTTGCTAGAACATTTTAGCCTACTGACAATTCCAATGATATTACTGAAATTAACGATACTACATTATTAAAATTTTTATCACTACAAAAGAACCATTCGAATAGTACACCGGTATTTATTATACACACAAGAGTAACTGGATCTATTTTTTAGTTGCTGTTTATCTCCTAACTCCCTAATTTGGAAAAATGATCCCGATAATGTTTGTAAGTAAATATTCAATTGGCACAATAGGCCTATACTGTTTTCATTTTTACATTCATACCGATACCATAACACGCATTACATACACGCATATCACACAATGTGTAACGATTTTTTTGTTGTCTATGCCGCAACAACCAGTACTACCATATTTTGATTATGTTTGTACATTATGTACAATCCATTTGTGTATACTGTAATATTACAAGGTAAACTTTGATACATTAGCAGACGAACTTGACAAACAGATACGTTACCTGAGATTACTAGGCTATCTAGTTAACTGATGCATACCACATGGAATATGTTACTGTAATTAAATCGCGTAAACGGCTATTCAAACGCTGTAACCCTATCAAAAGATATGTTGTAAAATTACAAGTGCATTTACTTACATAACTGTAATTTTGTGGAAATGTGGAAATTCAACATTGCAAACTTAATAAATGAATGAATAAGTGATAAATATAATAATAAATAGGCTTAAATGTAAATGTACGGGTAGTTAAATAAAGACAAGTCACAATAAAACATTATACAAATTGCATCAAAGTATAAAATTCGTTTTTACATTAAGGGACGACAAAAATGTTGGTTTAGCCATTTTGGTAAAAAAGCTATTTATTTTTTAATATAAAAATCCAGCATACCCAAAAGTGGAACTATGTAAATTTTATGCCGTTTGGGCGTATGGAAAGGTAAGAAAACTAAAGGGACATTATCTATTTTATGAAACCCGGAGGATCATTGCCGCGCTTACCTGAGCCCGCCATTCAACCCTATTCTGTGCTAACTCCATCCAACCATTCCTTTCAAATCCTACTTCCCTTAAATATATCCTAATATTGTCCTCCCACCTACGTCTAGGTCTTCAAAGTGGTCTTTTTCCTTCGGGTTTTCCAATCAATAAAGGGTGCGGCAAAACATCCTCCCTATTTTAAATTTCAAATAAAAAACACATGGATCGAAATAAAGAAACTGTTTTAATATTAATGGTATCTACACAGTGGGAGTTTAGGGTTTTCAGTATAATACATTAGTTCACCTCACTGCAAAGTGTCAATAGACCTTAATCCTGTCTCCGTGCTCTTATAGCCAGATTCACCATATCAGTTGTGTCAACGTGATTATGAAAATCGTGTGAGGTCATGTGCAAACATCCTTGAAGCTGTACCAGAAGATGCTGTGGTCCTTTTTAGCAATGATCACATTTTCACTTATCTGGATGTGTTAATAAACAAAATTTCCGTTATTGGAGTGGAAAGAACCCTCGTGAACTTCATGAAAAACTTCTGCATAGCGACCGTGTTACTGTATGGTGCGCAGTTGGATGAGTCGGGATAATTGGTCTTTACTTTTTTGAAGAGGATGGTGCTACTGTGACAGTAATCTCTGAAAGATACACTCACATGATCAACACTTTTTTTAAACCAAGACTCAATGCACTGCTGACTGAACAGCAGGACGGAGCCACCGCTCACACAGCTCGTATTTCTCTCCAAGTGCTGAGACAGTTGTTTCCCGGGCGCTTAATTTCTTCACATGGCGACATATCCTGGCCAGCCCGATCACCAGACCTTACACCCTGCTATTATTTTCTGTGAGGATATCTTAAGGGTGAGATGTTTAAACATCGGCCGAGGACTTTGCCAGCCCTAAGAAATGCAATATTGGAAGAGATTGGTCTTATTCCTCAAGAAATGTTGGTTAGAACGATGGAGAATTTCCGAAGTAGCATTCAACAATGCATTGATAGTGAAGGACACCACTTGAGTGACTCATTGTTCAAAACATGAAACTTCCCACTGTGTAGAATCATTCATGTTAACACAGCTTCTTTATTTTGATCCATGTGTATTTTATTTGAACTTTAAAATAGGGAGGATGTTTTGCCGCACCCTTTGAAGTAAGTCTTTCCTCCCCATGCGTGCAACTTGTCCAGCCAGTTTCATCCTCCGTGATTTAATTACCCTTACTATATCCGGTGAAGAATATAGGTTATGAAGCTCGTCGTTATGCAGTTTTCTCGAGTCCCAATTTTAATTTCTCTTAGGCTCAAATATTTTCCTAAGCACCCTGTTTTCGAACATTCTCAGATTATGTTCTTCCCGAAGAGTAAGCGACCGTGTCTCACATCCATATAATGTAACCAGTAGGATAATTGTCTTATAAATGTTTATTTTTAGATTTCTGGACAGAAGACGAGAAGATAAGAGTTTCTGAACTGCATAAAGAAGGTATTTCCTGATTTGAGTCTATACATAACTTCTACCTTAACATTATTTGTATATGTAATTATTGCTCCAAGATATTTGAATTTCTCCACTTGTTCGAACGATTTACCGGCTATTCTAATATTTTGTTTCTTTATAAATGGCTTTTATAAAAAATTTAATTTCATACATTTGTCAAATTATTGTTTGCACTTTAAAATCAGTAAGACAACAATTATCCTTTGTTACAGTACTCTTACTATCAAGTTAGTTGTATTATTATACTTTTCTCCTTAGCTATTACTAATTCAGCTCTGTTTAATGTTTTATAATCAGTGCTAAGGAATTTAAGCGCAAGAACTGTGAAAATATAGGTTCTACATAAATAAATCTTATGTGAAACTCACATAAGATCCTCTGCCCAGATAAAAATTAGCCTCTTACTTTATGTATGATATTCTCTTCATGTAAATTGTTGTAAAAATGAAGAGATTGTCGTAGCACATCAAATCGCATCTCCGAAGGATACATAACCCAAATCAAATTTAATTAATGCGCTCTCGTAACTTCCTTTACCTTAAGAATGACCAATACATTTTCCTCACTTCACATTCTGGTATAGAACAAGAGACCACATTACAAACATCGCGTATTCAGAGTGGGTAGATTATAACTACCCTCCAGAGATTAAAAAAAAAAAATTAAAAAAAGCTCTTAGGTCTTGGTATGAGCAACCCTTGTACAAAATTTAAAGAAAATTGTTAGAGCCGTTTTCGAAAAAATCGTGAAAAACGAAATTTTCTTCATTTATGTCCCCTTGAAAGTAAGAGAAAGTTTTCGCCAATCTTCGTGTCACATTCTCAGAAGGTACCTAACCCAAATACAATTTTTTTCATTCGATTTTCCGTTCTGGAGCTAGGCTGTTCACAGACACGCACACGAACATGTTTCCGAAAATAGTATTTTTGGATTTAGGGAGCCTCAAAACGCGTATTTATGTTCAACTTCGAATTTGGGGGTCGAAAAAAGTACTACTTCCTCTACCTATAGTAGGCCTACCTACGGTACAGACAGATATATAAGGCATATATATAGCATAATATACAATAATATACCTAAGGTTAAAATACGATTTATAGTTTTTTGATATTAAATAAATAATATTATGGTTACAGATTGCAAGAGCGGAGCGCTACCTTGAATGACGTAACTAAAGTTTACACGTGCGGTTTCTGGAAATGGTTGGTGCCCTGCCCTGCCAAGGTACCTCGCTGGCGTAGCATCGTACGTGTCTTCACGTACCCAGTTTGGATTGTGTTATTCATCTCTATGATAGTAGCAGCTATTGTCATGCTGGTGTTCACACGCCGGGAGTCGAACTGGGGCAACGTTGAGTGGAAGACATACAGCAAGCTGAGCACATGTTTGAGCCATGCCTGGTCTGCAATCCTCGGAGTCGGTGTGCCAGTGTTACCCCGTTGTGAGCCACTCAGAATAATGTTTGTGTCTTGGGTTGTTTACTGTCTAGCCTTGAATAATGTATTCCAGGCATTTCTCACTTCTTTCCTGATAGACCCGGGGCTCGAGCATAAGATCAACAGCTTGGAGGAGCTACTGACTTCCAGACTGAAGTTTGGTTATGCTCCGGATCTGGATATCTATTTTCAGGCAAGTCCACTGTTGTATGATTCAATTTTATAAAGGCTCCAATGAAATTAATCTTAGTTAGGCCTAAATTAATTTATTATTGAGAATATTTGAAGAGAACAATTACTCTGACACTAAGGGTGGCGTGCACCATCCAGGAGTAAATCTTACTAAAGTAGTAAATTTAAGACGGAGACCTGGAGTATACAAGAACCAGTACATCTGTCTCACTCTTAAGTCATACTAATGTATGTGCTAGAGTGAGACAGACAAACCGGTTTTTGTTACGTAAGGTTCCCTTCCTAAATTTACTACTTTAGTGCTACTCTTTTAGTAACTTACTCTTTTAGTTGGTGTTGGAGAGCTCAATTGATAGTTACTTCTTTAGTTGTTACTAAAGTAGTAAGCGATTTTTACTAAAGAAGTAGTCGAATTCTGCGCAGAACAGAGCAGAAACGTTAGTGCAGCGCAGCAGAACACGTGCATTTCAATTGCCAGTATTATTCAAGTGCCAGATAATGAAAAGGAAAGGTTCGCTGAAACAATGAATATGAATTTGGGTTGTTCCAAATATTACTAATGACAATCTTCATGTTTTAAAATAGGTCTAATAGTAATGTTTTATTCATTACTAATTTTAATTCCTTCAATTGAGTATTTTCAGTTTAGTAGCCTACGTATGGGTACTGTGATTACAATTTTTGTGCAAACTATTTCTGTATTATAATGCAAACAATTGGAATTTCCAGTTGATTTTCATAATTGATTCACTGTCAATATTATAATTATTTCTCTCATAATAATAATAAAGTTCTAAAATATATTAAAATATTTATACTTCCTAAAGTTACATATTCTTCCCCAAAAACGATAAATCAATTATTCTATAGTTGTTTATCATAAATCTCACTATAATGAATTATTAATACTTATTGACTGTTTAACAATATTAATAAGAAGTATTACACAAAATCATGAAAAAGGGGGGATAAAAAGGATAACAAAACTAATAAGGGGCATTATGTTTCTGTCCTCTTTCAAATGCACAGAACATTTACTTAAAAAATATTACCTTATAAAAATAATAATATTACAACTGAGAAATGTAACATTTAAACAAAAAATGGCGGTACAATATTTCGGAAGCTATGATCTCCAATAATAATTATGTAGATGGTTGTGTGTTTAAAAATAATTTCAATGACTACTTCTCTAGATCCTGTGCAGCTTCAACCTCCGGGCCCCTCCTTAAAATTTTCTTTCGGCACTCATGTTGGCATTTTTTTCTATATAGTTTATAATGCTTCTCACTTTCCTGTCCACAGGGTTAATTAAAATAGTTAGCAGCATACTATAGACCTGCAGCATCTGCTATAGTTTATTCCCAAACATGAAAGTCTCGTCTCACTCCTCCATTCGAGACTTGGGGAGTCTTTAAGGAATGGTTTTACAATGTGTCCCCTTCTCAATGTACGCTAATCCCAGAGTCAGTCAAATTTTCTTCCGATGTGGCCTGTTTGGACATTTTTACACCTGGGTTAGAAAAAAGGACATATTATTCATTAACACTGCGGGTGCAACTATTGAACTTTTAGCTCTTATAATTATTGTTATAATCTGACATTCGCAATGTTGTGCTTTAAGTTAAGCTATAGAAGTATAATGTAATAAAATTAATTTACAATAATTACATTAAATCGTTTAACAATGAGAATCACCTATTGTTCAGTAATTCTATGGTTAAGTAGCAGGGGGAAGTGTTTTCTGGGTAGCTCCAAGAACGGAGGCTCATGTATTGGAATGTACTATACCTCGCCGATATCTGTATCCATATGATTAGCTTGAAATACATCGTCGTTTTCTGACCCAAAGTTAGGGAGAACTGCAACATCTAAAGGCCGATCCAGCTAGGAAGATATTTAAGAGCACATGAGCTCCTTGTACCGTGCAATGCAAACGTCCCTTCCACTCACTCTTCCCCTCACCTTTGGTGGACGTCTTCCTAATTGGATCGCTCTCCGCAATGATATTTCCACATTTGACTGGCTGAAATCACATGGATGTAGTGAGAATCTGACATCGTTTCTTCCAAACGCCAAAATTTCATGTAAGGATTTATGAGCTTAATTATTTACGTTATTAAATGCCCTACTAGGTATGGTTCGCTTAATATTTATTAAATCACCTGCCACAACTCTCATTTTTGGTATACAACCTTCTTCATCTCAATAACTTATCCTCAGTTTGAACTATGTAATCCATTTAATGTGATATGTAACTCATAACTCACGCAAATGCCACAGAACACACTTACTCCACAACTTTACTCCACCCCCTGAGTAGGAGTAAATATTGGCCTTATTTACTCCACAACTTACTACGTTAGTAACGTACTCCGTGTTGGTGCTCTCCACCACTTGTGGAGTAAGTTCATTTACTCTGGGAGTAAATAAAATTTTTACTTCTTTAGTACATTCCTCTATGTTGAAAGCCGCCGAGTTTAGTTTACTCCTGGTTGGTGCACGCCGTCCTTACTAAAAGAGTACGGTTACTAAAAGAGTAGCTTACTAAAGTAGTTAGAACTAAAGAAGTAAGGCTTACTAAAAGAGTAAATTGCATGAGTTTGGTGCACGCCACCCTAAGATTCAAAACCATAACCTTCGGATTTCTGAGCCGATGCTCTACCAACTGAGCTAACTAGAGTTCCATTCACAGCGCCAGATGAAATCTCTCTCTGCAATGACTCATTTTACCCTTAATGACATGGAATTTTATCATAGGTAATCCCACTAGAGTTTCAAGTTTATCAATAGAATCGCGACTGCGCAGCAGGAGCTAATTTATCTGAGGCAACTCGTCAACTCGAGTTGGATTTATTAAGACTATTCCATGAATAAAGTGTAACGGATTATATAAATAATAATTACTTTCTTGCTTTGTTGTATAAAAACAAAACCAACAGTTGTGAGATCACGGCATACTGTGACTCAACCATCCATGAATCGATTCGAGCTACCTTGCTAAAATCAGTGCTACCAAAGGAGCATATAAGACATAGTTAACTTCATTCAGGTAAGCTAACAGCAGAACAGAATAAAAGCACACGACCTGGCTTGGACAGAATCGAAATTGTGTTCTTAATCAATGTAAGTTACATTTACTAGGAGGTGCCCGCGGATTCTCCCACGATAATTAACTGAAAAATTAAAAATTAATAGTATAATAATTATTAAAGCATTATATTTATTTACACTTGCACGCGAATCATTCTTAAACTAAACCATTAATAATTAATGGAACAGCTAAAATTCCGGCTTTAGAGTACATTCCACGATTAGAAATCGCCACCTGGGAAAACGATCTCAGATTCGATTATGCAGTTCCAAAGATAACTGTGAACCACTGCTTTCTAAACTGTATAATTCTCGTGCGTAATTCTCGAGACGGCGGTGGATAATACGAATCGTTTCTCAACTGTTTGTTGACAGATGAATGTGATGTGAATTTTATTCGATAAATTCAGTGTAATTTTCAGAAATTATATAATTTTTCAAGAGAAGGAGTGATTGATTTAGATTTTTACTGTCCGCGATACTTCGAGGATTAAACTATCAATATATTAAACCTGATGGCCGCGGCTTCACCCGCCTTTATTAATTGACTCCAGGATTTTTAAGAAATTTACACTGGTAGATTATTAAAAATGTTTGTGGTTCAGAGCTATGAAAATTGTAAGTAAAAATAAAATTAGAATATTTGTTCATTGTGTTCATTTCACTTAGGCCTTATATAATAAAGAAACGGTTTTACTAATTTTGTAGTCGTCATGAATCTTTACACTGCGAGAGACGAATATCGCCGAGTATACCCGATGTCTCACGAAGCGGGCGATATTAATCACTGCACACTGATTCTTGTGTCTCCAGTGACGAGCAGCTTGTTTTACCTCGATAAAATTTCTACAGGAATATTGTAATATAAAGGGTCGTGATTGGTCTATATCCGAGGAATTGCTAAACGTTATTGGTCAATACCAAACGCGCGGCGTGTGAGTGGGATAGTCTTAGATACACATGTAGAAATAAATTCTATTTTAAGTAATTAATATAGAATTATTAATTATATCGAGTTGTGAATTTGCTTTATTTCTATGCCGTTCACTGTACAACTCTGCCGTTCACCCTACTACCCTATTCGTCCTACCCCGTCCTACATAAAATCAACGGTTGTAACTGAAATCAGTGGAATATTATTGTGGTTTTTAGGATACGCCTGAGGTGATAAGACGCCGAGAGGACTGCACCGATTGGACGAAATGTATCGACTGGGTAGCAATGGGCAACTTCTCAACGGTGTGGTCTGTAGGAACCATCGAAATGGACTCGGTCAAGTACGGCAAAAGGCTCGTGTGTTACTTTGGTCCGGACATATTTTCGACAAATCTCGTGTTCTACATAAGCAAAGGGCATCCTCTTACTCGCCGTATAGATCAGCTGTTCGGCTGGGTGATGGAGGCAGGTTTATTTGTTCACTGGTGGTATTCCGAGATTAATTTTCTCAAAATAAAAGCAAAGAAGTACAAGGTTCCCACTTTGATGGATGATTATGTTAATCTGGCCGTGGATCATTTACAAGGAGCTTTTTATCTCCATGGGCTTGGTCTCCTGTTAAGCTTATTTGTGTTTATGTGTGAGGTTCTTAGAGCAGTAATTCCTCGTTTATTGTCATACAAAATTCTCCCGAAGTCTCCTTCATTTAACACTATGTAGATCAAGCATATTTCAGACATGTAATTTTGGATTTCAAAACTGATTAAATAGTGCAAGTGTTCTGCACTATTGTCCGATTGGTATCATGAGTATTACAACACATAAAATACACGATCAAGGGTAGGAACAATGTGTGTTGTGATTATATCCGTAATCATGACCTTCCAGTAGTCCTCACTCTTTCCTTTTATATATCCGTGGCTTGGTTCTAAAAGGGCCAATATCATAAACTTGCTTTTGAGATAACTGACTTTGAAGCCTTTGTAGAAGTAACATTTTTTGCTGAGAACTTCCAACATTGGCATCTATGGTTTCTGTATTTTGTCTATTATCTATTAATAGCAACATACATTGGCACTTTTATTATACGAAAGATAAAGACTAGCCGAGGTCAATAATGCGTAGATCTCATTTTTGCAAGAAATTTGCATTGACCCTTTTAGAACCAGAACGTTTCGCAGATTGATATACATGCTGCATATTCTTTGACGAAATCGGCGTATACCAATCACTGATTTAGAGACAAAGAATAACAGGCAATCTGCACATTATATCAACAGAAATATAGAATACAGGAACCATACTTGACCCAAGATGTGTACGGAGCAAAAGTAAACAACAGACTTGCCTTGCCTAACTGATTCCTGTTGTTTCATTGGTCAATCGCACCAGCTCATACTTCACGATAGTGCGACAAGCTCAGTCAGATGTTTACTTCCATTCCGCCAAACCGTACAATTATTTATATCTTATGTAATTGTGAAAACATAAGTTCTGTTAAGTGAGTTCCTTGCTTTCGAATTTATATCATAAGTCATGTTTTGCTTTCGTATAAGCTTATATATATCATAAATGTTTTAAAACATGTCTCTAGCAAACAAGATTTTACTTGTTTTTATCGTTGCCTTGACAAATTTGTTCATTCTGAAGAAAAACAAGAGACAAAAGTTAACAAATACAAGATGTATTTCATAATATGATTAAATAGTTAGTTTTACTTTTCATTTACATAATGTGTGATGAAGTACAGGATCCGTCAATGAAACGGGATGATGGAATGAAGTAATTGTTTGTTGAACAAAAACTTTTTTAATATCATCTTACTAAATAATCGATAGTACAAGAATAGCCATTTTGGGTACAATACAAAAAAAAATATTTTTTTGAACACTACTTCTACCAAATGTCCTCCATTGCAGTTAAGGCATTCTTGGAGCCTGGCCTAGAAGTTTTGCTGAGATGTTTTCAGGCGTTCGAACAGTTTTTACACTCCCGCGTCTTTTTTTTTTGATCTCTATCCCGTTTGCTCGAGATTCTTTATCCATGTTCGAATCGCATTGTCTGACGGAACAGGCTGGTTACGCGGTATGTTAAATGACGTCGAAAAGCACGTCAAGTTTGCACAAAACTTTGACCATTTTGATAATAAGCTTTCACTACATAACCGCGTCAGGGCTGCAAACTAAGCCCTTTTTTATTCAATATATTCATTAATGATGTTATAGAGACGTTAGGGAAACGTGAATTCCATGGCCCAGTATTGATGAATAAGGAAATACCGGCAATTCTCTTTGCTGACGACATAGCAATAGGAGCGGTGACAGCTATAGGCTTGCAGAGAGCACTAGACGAATTAAGCAGGTATAGCAGGGAATGGAATTTGAAAATAAATATAAATAAAACAAAAATTTTAGTTTGCAAAAATGGGGGAGTAGTCAGTAAGAAAGAGAAATGGTTTTTAAATAACGAACAAATAGAGGTGGTGGACAAATTTAAATATTTGGGGGTGTGGCTGAACACGAGAGGTAACTGGGAAGTCCAAAAAATATGTATGAAAAAGCAGGGTTTTTTAGCTTTAAATTCAATAGATAGATGTTTGAGGAAATTGGCCAACATTAAATTTAGAGATTTAAATTTGATATATAAAGCTTTAGTAGAATCGAGGATATTTTATGGGATGGAAATTTGGGGAGATGAATCAGTGGCAGATATTATAAACAAGGTGAGAAGGAGGTACGGGAAAAAAATATTAGGCATTCCGAGGAATTCCGCTAATGTGGCAGTGAGGATGGAAATGGGGATTGAAAATGGATTGAGTATAGTGTTAATTAGGAGGATCAAATTCATCCAGCATATTTTAGAAACACCCGAGGATAGCCTAGAGAGAGCTTGTTTGGAATATACTCAATCAGCGGCAATTAGAGACAATTGGTGGAATAAGGGAGTGGAGATGGTGAATAAAATTGGAATGGGGTGGATATGGAATAGAATGGGGGATTGGAATGTGAATATTATAGCGAAACTAATAAGGAAAAGATGTAATGATATTTTAAAGCAAGAATTAGGCAGTGATTTAGTCCATTTCAAGTCTCTAGAAGATTTTAAAAACATTAAATCGAGTTGGGGCATGGAAATATATGTTTACAAATGTAGCAGTAAGATAAGATATGGCCTCGCATGGATGAGGTTAGGTATATGGAAACTGAAAAATTTTAGGGGTAATTACCCAAGAGACACGTGCCCTCTTTGCATGAAGGTGGAAAACGCTAGGCATATCCTACTGGAATGTCTGGAAACGGACGAATGGAGGAAGGCATTCATAAGTAGTAAATATTTGCGAATGAACAAGGAGGTAGCCTTTAGGAAATTGTGCACCACCTCTAATCTAGAGATAATACAAAAGATGGGAATGTACTTATTTTTAGTCAGAAATAAGTGGGAAAAAAAGGTAGAGGCAGGTATGACAATACAGAGACAGGAATCAAATGAGGTTATCTCACTGGAAGCAGAGAGGTATGATGAATAAATGTTAAGGTTAACCATTTAGAATCCAAGTTCATGTAGCTAGTTATGTATTAGTAGGGTTAACTAGACTAAGATGGGATGACGGAAGCTGTCCAGCCTTGGAAACTTAACGATGTTAGGGCAATTCCACACACACAAGAAAATGAAAAAATCTTACAAAAAAAGAGGAAAATTATAATTAATAAAAAAAAAAAAAAAAAATAGGAAAAAAAAAAAAATAATAATAATAATAATAAAATAAAATAAAAAATTGGAAAAATAAATTTTTAAGGTAGTAAGAAGAAATAAATACAACAGAGATAATTAGCTGGAATAGAACAGAACTACAGGAAGCAGGAATGAATACTAAGAATGTCTGTACACAGCACAAGAATTTTGCTGAATAGAAATTCTTGGAATGGTGAACCTTAGCATGTGATGTTTTAGCAGTTTGTACTCAGTAGAAAGATTTTGATGAGAGTAGCAGTTTTGCATGGGGTTTTTTTTTTCCTTAGTATTTGTATAGGAATAGTTAATAGTTAATTGTAATATACAATCGATGTCATGTAAGGTGGAATGCCTCACTGAAAGCAGAGATGTAACAGGGGGGCATCCCATGTACTGAATGATGAATAAATACTGAAATACTGAAATACTGAAATACATAACCGCGTTGTCCACCTGTCCAACGATCCATTGCAGCTAATGGTAAATTGTCCAGATTGTGACGCGCCAGTTGCCTTCCTCCCCACTAAGACCCAACTTTGTCTCATGGCCACCTACTATCATCCCATTTCATTGACGGACCCTTTACAACACATAGGCCTATTGTAAGTAAAAGTAATAAGCATGGCCCCTAATTTTATAGAAAACTATTGCGAGCCACGGACTTCAGAACTTACGTCTCCAATAAAGAAACGAAAAGGTAAAGGTTTGTTGAGCGGTGTAAATGTATACAAAATATTGGGAATCGAACCCGGGACCCTTGACGCTGAATCTAAAAAAGAAAGCTCAACTGACTTTACTGTATGTAATCGACTAAACAGTCTGAAAAACGAAGTCTTGTGAACTGTGCTTTGTACTTTCATATTAGGTTGTTTACATTTGTTCCGTACACATCTTGGATGAAGTATAAAATAAGTTAAATGCGCCCTAGTTTTGTTTCCATGTCATTATATAAGTTACATTACATAAAATGTGGAAGGATCATACATGGCAGGGGGTTGTAAATTGCTTCCATTGTTAGCAATTAGTTGACATTTATAAAGTACTCAAGTTGCTTTCTCTGCACTGATATGCAAATTGTCTCACTTCTGTTTACGAACATAAATGTTGAAATCAGCAACTGCATCACAGGACGTAATAAACCAGTATATTGCGATACAAGTGCCGTAAGCGGTGCATACGGATCGAGGAAAGACTTTCCGAGATCCGTTATGCGCTTACGGCACGAGTATTGCATGCTATTTTTTGCACGATGATTATTTATATCAATTTAATTATATTAATTGAGATATTAGCTGAAAATATTATGTTTATACACTATTTAAGATGGATGTTATATTTCAGATAGTGATTCGCATATGTTGGTTGTTATGGGGACCGAATATTTGTCCTTTTAAAGTCGCCACAAACTGGGGGCCTTGGTTTCGGTCTTCCATAAAGGCTTGTATTATGATTGTTTTACTTACGGCACTTGTGATTTTTGTAATTTTTACCACACGGAGATTTATTTTGTTTTCATAGCAACCAGATTGCGTGCGGGAATGTCAAGTTACGATCCACGGCAGCAATATTCGTAAGTAGCCTACCACTATTTAGTTCCGTCGTGCAAAATAGTATATTGCGACACAAGGGCGGAAAGGCACGTTTACGGGTCGAGGAAACAGATTGAAAACCCGAGGCGCAGCCGAGGGTTTTTAAGTTTTCGAGACCCGTAAATGCCTTTACGGTCCGTGTGTTGCATGCTATTTTTTGCACGACGGTTACTTATATCAATTTAATTATATTAATTGTGATATTACCTGAAAATATTATGTAAATACAGACTTGAAGAATTGTGCTTATTTCAGAAAGGGATTCGCATTTGTTATTGTTTATGGCAACCGAATATTTATAAAGCGGGGAGGCCTTGGTCATTTCTGCTCGCAAATAAGCATTTGCGGGCGGTAAAGTAACTTTCCGCCCGTCGCCCCTAGCAACAATTCACTTTCCGCCCGTCGCCCCTAGCAACAAGATTGCGTGTGGTAATGTCAAGTTACGAGCCATGTAAACAACTGTCGTAAGAAACACTTACTAGCTAAGGAGTGCAAAAAAGCATTTAATGCACAACATCAATGTGAGCGAACTTTCAAATTCAGTCAGTCGCATCGCAGTAAGTGTTTTCATAGATGAATAAGGGGGAAAAGAAATTTCATAAAAAGCAAACTCTTGAAAGTTGAAGAAAAACAGAACGGAGCTCGCTAAAGTTCCGGAGCAGCAAAGAGCTAGCAAGACCGGAAAATAAACGCCCGGTACCGGAAAACCAGGAATTATAATTACAGTAACCAACCACTGGAAGCAAGTCCCTGACTTCAAAAGTAGGTCAGTGGAGAGCATTTCGAGGGGTTAGAGTCAGACAACGTTAACTCCAAAAACGCAACTTTTCAGGAGGACGAAAAGAAGGTTGTTATCATTGTTTATTTATCGATAACTTACTTATTTAGGAAGATAACACTTTAAAACTTTTACCACACATAGAATAATTCTGCCGGAAGATAATGACGTATGATTAATTGTAATCCCACTGTTTGCTGTAATGAAAATAAATAATTTTCGGAGATAACGTTTTCTGACTCTAAACTGTAACATCAGGTGACAGGAGTTAACGTTGCACGAAACAGTAACACTATTCTGATATTGTAATTTTATTAATAAGAAAAAATCATATGATACTGATAGTAGTGCCCATTAAAATTTATTAGGGAAAAATAAATTATGCGTATTGACTGGACACTGTAATGAAAGTTGCGATTGTATATAACTAATACCAGATAGGCTACTACACAAGCAGTCTTGGTATTCCTTCGTTGTGCCTTTGATTCTTCACCTGTACCACTTCCTCGCCTTCAAATAAGCTTTTTTAGAAAATATGATATGTACACGGGATTATACTTTTGCCACGTAGGTCTTTCGGGTCTTTCCATTTTTCTGCTTGCAATTTTATCAAACCATGATATTTTCTCTTCAGTTGCATGTGTTCAATTGAGAAATCCCAAGATAGCCTTCTTTGTACTGCAAACTTGTGGAACCCTTCTTGAATTGAGTCATATTTGTAGTACATGTTCTCTTCTTTCTTTCTATACTAAAAGCATAGTATATTTAGCCGTCTAACGCTATTTCCATTGCTATCATTTTTTTTAATCACAGATTTATGGAAGTCATTGAAGTCATAAATGCCTTCCTGCTCCACTTCTGTAACATGGCATTTGCTATGCTTTGTCGCCATTCTGACCACAGCATACCAACCCGAAGGATCGAATATATCTATCACTTTGCTAGCATTTTCTGTGTGGGCGGGAACAGTGTCACACTCCATTTGGGAATATCCTGTTTCAAAAAATATTTGATCTAAATTGTCAGCATATAACAAACATTTGAATCGATAGCATTCTTATTTTATTCGTGACAACTGTGAGACATGAAGCAAATATTCTTCACGTCTTGGATTATTTTCAAACGATTCAACAAACATGATGCCACCTCTGACGCTCCACGGCCAGCTATCCCCTCATGCCACATAAAGTTCTCAGCTGTCTGATCCTTACTTACAAAATTTTAATCATCACTCTTTTTTAAAACATTGTCTACCATTGTTTGAAATATTAAAAGTAGCTAAAAAGAACCCTTGACGTATCTGCCTTCTCTCATTACCTTTTACCAAGTAGTAAAACCTAGAACATTTTCTTTTGGATTTATTTTTTGTTTTGATACATGCTTCTTCTTGTACATCTACTCGTATTAGTCCTCGGATATACTGTCTTTTATTGTCAGTACTTTCAATATTCTAATAATTCATATGAATTTCAAGTCTGACTTCTTCAGAATAAATTACATGTTCTAGGACATTTTGACCAGTCGTTTTTAATAAAACCCTTAACTCTTGTTTCCCTGTCACTAGTAGTTGATCCATGAGGCATGCCTGCAGCTGTATTTTTTTCCCTAGTTGCCGATATTAGCATTTTTCTCTCTCTTTCCTTGATTTTCATTAGGATGATTAATATTTACTTCTCCATCGACTGCTGATCTATTTAAACTAGTTACCACAACAGATTCTAAGTCATGCTGAATAGGGACTGTTGTAGAAGGACCAGACTGGCTTACTGGAGTCAATGTTGTGTAGGATTTGAGGGATTACGTTTTCTTTTTTTTTTTCATTCTTCTTTCTTTTTTCTGTGTCTGTCCATTACTTTCTCTGATAGATGCAGAAATATCTTTATCTGTTACCGGCACATATGTTGGATTTTCTTCTGAATCAGACGGCAAGTGAGCAGTGATAGGAACAGCAATAGGCCCCTGGAAATAAGACATCATTATCTCGATTGAACAATAAGAGTGTAATATTAATATTAAATTAATACAATAATAATTTACAACATTGTACGCCAATTATATAAGCTATATATAACAATGTGTAATTTAGTACAAAGGTAATATTAATGTGTAGTAGTAATAATGATATGATAATAATAATAATAATAATAATAATAATAATAATAATAATAATAATAATAATAATAATAATAGTAGTAACAACTACAGCTTACCAGTGGGCTTGAAGCATCGTGTAATGTATCATGGCATGTTCAGTCTTCCAAGATGCTAGAAAGGCCTATGGGCAAGGACTGCTGTTGTAGAATATTTTGTTCTGCATATGATCTTCCAGATGATTCTCGTAGGGCTAAGTAAACTAACAATTTTCCCCTGCTGTACATATTATTTTCATTAAAATACACTCTCTTACTGCAATAATTTATTACTCTTAGAAACTTCGCAAAACCTGAACTGCAGCCAAATCAATCCTAAGTGAATATGATATAATTAATTTTTATACACGGCCTTACAATTACTGCAGCTGTTGTTAAGAAGTAAGCTGTCAACAATTAACTATGGCAGAAAATCAAAGCATACGTGGAAAAAAGAAGAAAGAAATAAACTTCAATCGCTTCCGTCATCCCGGACATAAACGTAAATAAATAAACTGAGAGCAGTTGGTAAGGTGAATCATTAAATTGAATATGTAATAGTATGTACATCCAGCGTTAACTCCGCATTTTAAAATAAGATGTTAGAGTCAGAGAACGCTATCTCGTGTTGAAGCCTTTGAAACGAGCGAAAAGTTAGGGACAGAGAACGTTAAGTCTAGTTGAAGTTCTCTGACTCCAAACTGTTACTAAAAACCAAAACGTTATCTCCCGAAAACTTTTAAACTATTGGAAATATCAAAATAAGAATCTGGTGATAGAAAGTAATGGTACTTGTGATAATAAAAATGCCTTTAACTGAAAAAGTCAATTTTGGAGTTAACGTTGTCTGACTCTAAGCCCTCGATTTGCAAAGTAAAAATTATGGAGTTTTGCTTTGAAATATCGTGAGATGAAACAGATCGAGTAGGCCTATGAACTCAGACCTACTATAAATAGCCTAGTAAATTACATGGTGAGATGCAGAATACAGTGTGCTCATAATATGATTTTCTACAGAAAACCCGATTCTCAGGTGTCAAAACCTCGTTATTCAATTGTGTGCCATGCTGTTTTTGTAGCTTTAAACATTTTTTCAGCATGCAAGATAATTTCAATTTTTCTAAGTCAGATTCTTGCCTTATTTAGTTACAAGTTTTCAATCTTACCCGTACCTCACAGTACAGATTTGTTCCTCTGATTTTTTCGTCCAGAATATAATACGAGGGACGTGCACAAAGTAAGTTTCCCTGGGTCCGTTTACAGAAATAAAACACAATTTCAAGTAAATAGTTATTGCAACAGACACAGCCAGTGTTCAGATATTTTTCAACATATTCGCCACCGGAATTGTGACATTTGTTATACCGTGGGACCTACTTTTGAATAACTGTGTCGTAGAAGTCTGCCGCCTAAGATTTGAACCACTGTGTGAACACCATCTTCGCCTCTCTGTCATTATTTGTCATCTTGTGAGGTGTAGAAAAAATGGAAATCACTGGGAGCGAGGTCCGGGCTTTTGGGTAAATGCTTAAACACCTTCCAGTCGAACTTATGGAGAAGGCTTGCTAGGAAGTGTAATTAAGTTAAAACTCAACTTCGAATTTGGGGGGGTCGAAAACAATACTTCCTCTACCTATAGTACCTATGGCACGGACAGAGTAAGTAATCTCTATATATATAAAAGGCTTTGTCCTGACTGACTGAATGAATGACTGACTGACTGATTGACTGAATGACAGGAATCAACGTACAGCCTAAACTATAACAGGTAGAGACTTGGAATTTTGACAGTACCTTCGTTTCATAATGTAGGTGCTCACTAAGAAAGGATTTTGAAAAATTCTGATTCTAAATGCCAAAAATTAAATGTTTTTGAAAATACTTAATCCCTTTTTACATAGAATTATCCATTCCAAATCACAGAATATATTGTTGCCAAATGGTATCAGGTGGGCTTGGAAAAAACACATGAAATGCACTTTTGACAAATAAGAGAAGTTATCAAAATAATTCTTGTTATAAATAAATATTACAGAATGAAATCCACTAAAATAATGGAATCACATAACTTTCTCTACCCTGGACATAGAGAAAACAAAACGAGGTATGGTAATGTGTATATTATTATATTATATCGCAGGTTTTTGGAGAGAAAAGTATGAAAGTGATAATGCTTTCTGTTTAATTTCATCTCCAAAACGGCTTTATGGTAACATAAGAGTGGGAAATTTCCCGCCTCGATATTACAATTTTATGTTACAGGAATTTCTGTTTCTTCTTATTTAAACCTCTACCAGGCTTGCTGTGCACTGTACAAGCGATGGGATGCAAAATTCTAGATCCTCTATGAGCCATAAAAAACTATATCAAGCGTTTTCTGAGGGAATAGTTTGAGTGTAATAAGTCGTTCTTCCCATTTCAAATTATAAATGCCTATATAAGGACCTAGAATTTAAAATTGAAAATCCTTCATAAGCTAATTTCCAATTACAAAATAAAAAACCCGGGCGACGCCGGGTCTTTTAAGCTAGTAATTATATATCAAAAAGCAAATATGCAATTTTCGTTTCATTGAACTAATTCGAACACATTATTAAATTCTAACAAACCATCTGTACTTAAACGTTTGCTTGCTTAACCGTTATATTATGAATACAGAACGAGTAAAAACAAATAAACTGTCTACTGAATTGCGGAAATTGAGTTTGTATCCTGTTTATCTTAGTTTTAAACCCAGTTAACTACGTATATTCTCAGTACGTGGTAGTTAGTGGGCGCGCCAATTTATCATCATTGATCAAACAAATTTAGGGCAATGACCAGTGTAGCATCGGAAGAGCTCGTTATTCACTCTCTTCATCCAAATGGAGAGTGGATCTGTCTTAAATTGCAGTAATCGGCTGTACTTAATTATAGCATTTTGTTACTTGTGTAATTTTATGTACACTCACACAAACGTATTTACATACATTTACAGTGTTTGCAATAAATACAATGAATACCATTACACGTATACACGTATTTTCAGAACAGGATGCCTCTTGGAATAATTTAATTATATATTTTTAAAAGTCTGCAATATATGTCTTAGTTAAGAATTCAGGAACCAGAAAAGGTTTTTAAATAAATCTAGGCTATGTTACGAGTTTATAAGTTTAACTTCATTTTATATTATTATACAATGATTTCGTGATGTAATTTTCACTTAGTGATTGTAAAATTAACACAGAACTGTAATATATTTATTTAATTTTAAGAGAATCCATTGCCATACTTAAGGAACTTAGTTTCTCATTATTATTATTAACAATATCCAATAACATTATTTCAAATCTTTTCATACCTTTCCTATCACAATATATCGCGTTTGTAAATGTAAAATAGTAATCTTTTCCAATTAGGTTATTTATAGTCACAACATATTGCTTTTCACATTTTTAAAATTTATCTTTACATATTTTCTTAGTAACAGGGTGGAAATTTTAGAAGTAACCATTTGATAAACTGAATTTGTATATTGGTATAAATGTTTTTGTATCTTTAGTTATACTAGTTATCATTTATGAGCCTTGGATTATAATAGGATTGTTCGTTTTTTACTGTATTTGTAATTTTATTTGTAACATACTTGTAATTTTGTATAATTTTATGGTAATAACACTGGTTCAATGGAAGAGAAGGCCTCAAGGCCTTAATTTCACCAGGTAAAATAAATAAATTCCAATTCCACATTATTCACAGTCATATAACAGTAAAATGCCTAAATGAAGAGCTGTCATAAACATGTAGGCCTAAGTGAAATACGTACAATTCTGTGTGCATGTAGAGTAGCAACTGTAAACTGTTGGTTTAAATAGTTGATAATTTTCTTCTTCTTCTCCTTTCTTTGAGTTTTCACTCCCCTCTTGTAGGTAAATTTACGCAGACCATGTCACCCGGGCATTACAGAACCGCGACCTGTCGGGGAAGGCAGTTTCTATGCATACGTTATATGCATATGTTATTCTTTGCATACCCAGGCGGCTTTCTTTTGTTAGGAGGAAAAGTTTGCCGACAGCTCAACCCATGTTCTTTATTTTTACCGCACCAATCAGCTAGTTACCTCAGCCAATCAAAATCTAAGAACGTCCTGTGACGGCTGTGACAGCTACTCGTCTACTCCGCGTGGAGTGAAACGTGGAATTGCAAGATCTAGTTAAAGAAAACAATAACACGTGTTAATTGAATAAAGCTAAAGATGAGAGATCAGTGATAACATGACTGAATATTGCAACATTGTTTTTGTTTTGGAAAGCGGAAACCAAGACCGACTTAGTCAGATCAATTAACATAAGAAACGCCGACTTAATGGTTTATTCCTTTGAAGCCGTATGGGTATGTAATGAAAAACTCTACTATGTCACAAAAAACAACGTTTTGACCAGGAAAGGACATGGAGGGCCTCCCCGGATGAGTGATCAGCCCATGACGGGGCCACCTCCGAGTCAACACGAACACATAGGATAACATATATCAGTCACACCCACACTTATTCCAAACAAGGAGAGTAATTACGAGGGTGATAAAGATGACCATATGATATCCGGGGACCAGGAGGCCTTAGAGTTTCCAGACATTCGTCTCACAGGCGAGGAAAAACCCCACCTAGGAAACTTGTTCGAGCAGTAATCGACACAGGCCCATTGCGTGAGGGGAGCAATCACACCCCTGGTACAGCGGTGGGGTAGTTATTTTCATAAATGTGAATTTTCACCATTGCTTTCCTTCAGAACAGCACAACACTACCGACAAGGGGTATCAGAAATATAACCTAGCGAAAAATAAAAGTTTGATGTCACGTCCCACACAGAAGGTGAAGAGAAGAAAACACGAAAGAACAGAAGGTAAGTAGATTAAGTTGTTAACAGTTGGCATGGACTTGGCAGTGACCACCCTCTCCTGGAAGTTATGCAACTGGGTCAGTGGGTCGTACAAACACTGCAATCGTTATGTAGTGGCAGATGTGCCCTGAGAATCATAAACTGTGTCAGTTTGAGTGCCTACCACACCCCTACAACACCAACCTCTTTAACACTGTTATGATTGACAAGGGAAGTTATTCTAGGAAACTGTAAACTGATGCAATTTTGAAGAGCATCAGCATATTTTGTATGAATAATTGAGGTCAGCGCAACAATGGCCTAACTCCTCCGATATCGAAAATTATATAGTCCTAGAGATGATTATGGCCCGGATTTTTAGGTATTTGAATACTATAAATTAGAAAGGGTCTATGTGCCAAAAATGAAGAACCGAGAAAAGTTGATAAACGTGTTTTATTTCAACACAGCTGGAGATACAGCTCCTGTCATCTTCCGGGGACATTACAAACTACAAGAAATTCTTTGAAGCTATAAACCCTTTATAAAAGTATTCCGCACGGCACATAGACCTCTTTAAACCATATAACTTAAATTTGCTTATTTTGGCACTTAGACCCTTTCTAATTTATAGTATTCATTTATAAACCGTGTTTTGGATTTTTAAATGCATTAAAATACTTTTATTTTAGTTTTTAGCATTTTCAGACCATTTCTTTAAGTTTCACTTTAATAAGTACAATAAACACATTAAAAAAATATGTTTAACAATTTAATTTTCACTTCAATTTCCATGGATCTGAACCACAAAACTTTAGGAATGCTTAGTTTTAGAAGTACCCCTATCATTTCCAACTCCACCACAAACTCAACAAGAACGTTTTTCAATTAATTAACTTTTAGAATTTCTTCACATTCGGCATCTTGCTGGAACAAATACTATGAATAAACTGGAAGTGTAAACTTCCTAAGAATACCTTTTAGTTATTTCTAAAGAAACCGGGGATTTCGGTTCACTTAATATTTCCTTTACCAGGACAATGGGGTTACAAAATGACAAAAGTACTTAAAATAATATACTGGCAACAATAAACAAGATGAAAAATATAGGCAGACATTTAAACAGTAATTTTAGTAGAACATTAATAATTATATTAATTACAAAAATTATTGTTATTTTATCGTACTTTACTTGAAAATCAGTTTTAAGCCTTATTAGTTTTTAACGTCTTTTTTAGCCATTTTTAGCTTTTTATAAGATTGGACAATATGACTGCCATAACAATGAAACGGATAATTATGTTAAAATATCACAGTTAACTAGCAAGGAACAAAATAGTTTAAAACCTAAGAATCCGGGCCCTGATGCTATTTGCATGACTTGGGGGCTAACTTTATTGGTGTATTAAAGTTGGACTGATTCCTTCTGGTGCAGGTAGTTTTAAAGTTCCCTGAAACAAATTTCCTCTTGTATAAGTGCAAGAAAAATTTGGAAACCAGGATAAATAAATCCCTTGAAACTAAAGACTATTTATGACATTCTGAAATATGTACCGCCCATTTATAATTAATTTCATGATAATCCGATCTCTGTAACTGAAGCAGGTGTTGCAGAAACTGTGGAAAATGACGGTGAGCTTTTTCATAATCAGTAATTAATGAAGCATCGTGCGTAGAACTGAGTAATTACTGGATTAATACAAGCCCAGTCATCTTGAGTTAATGTCCCAGTACATGTACAAATACAAAATGATGAAATGATCTTTTTCCTCCCTTAAGTAGAAATAGATGAACAGAAGGTAGATGGTCTAATCAAGGAAACAGTGTTGCAGGATATCACAGAAATTACCTAGGTATAATATCTCTGAAACATCTGAAAAGTAGACTACGTAACTCTGTACTTAAGTTGAACAAGCCCTACAGAATATCCCACTACCAAGAAAGCTGTATTTTTCAGATTGAATTAGAAACCACAAGTGTGAAACTTTAATTTGCTTTTTCTCTAAACTTAGAAAAAATGGCCTAGACCACTGTTGCACTGACTCCCTCAGTTTTAGTCGACAGTAGTTAAATTAGAATTATAACGGGAGCTTATAAATTTGAAGGGGGAAATAATGTAACAGTTTCCTTCCATGCATATACGAGGGGGAATCAAAAAGTAAGTTACACTTCCAAGTTATTTATTTATTTATTAATCTCCAATTTGTAAAACCCTATTTTACCCTAAGGTATGTTAGAGTTGTAGATAATACAGACATGCATACTTAAACAGTTTTACATAGAATAAAAACAAGGCAAAAGAATAGAAAACTATTTCAACTAATGTAACAAAATTATAAATGTTTAAAAATATGCTGGACAAAATTCAAGAATTCTGATGAACAACATATTTTACAATATAAGCTAAATAAAGGCTTTTGTAAGTGAATCCTACTTTATTCTTCCAAGTTATGAACATTTATGAAACCACCTACACATAGGCAACACGACTATGACAACATACGATGTACGTTCACTTTTCCACATAGTCCCCAACAGACTGTAAACATTTCTCGAAACCGTCAACCAACTTTTCGATTCCGGATGCGTAGAAATCACCTCCAGAGGTATTTAACCACCTGGAGACAGCTGCTTTCACCTCGTCGTTTCGGAATCGTCGTCTACCTAGATCGTTTTTTCAGCTTACCGATAATCGCATGGGACTAAGTCTGGACTGTATGGAGGATGTTGCCATACCTCCCACTTGAATCGCTGCAGCAGTTCGGACGTTTCGCGGGCCGTGTGAGGTGTTGCGTTATCGTGCACAAAATTACACCGGCGCTCTAAAAGGATACATAGCGCTGGAGGTGATTTCTACGCATCCGGAATCGAAAAGTTGGTTGACCGTTCCAAGAAATGTTTACAGTCTCTTGGGGACTATGTGAAAAAGTGAACGTATATTTTATGTAGTCATAGCCGTGTTGCCTATGTGTAGGTGGTTTCATAAATGGCCAGAACTTGGAAGTGTAACTTACTTTTTGACTCGCCTTCGTATAAGAACCCTCCCACATACGCGAGGAGCTTTCAAGTACGTTTAATATATCACCGAGCGTGGGCTCTTTAGTGCGATATACAGTTATTGAATTTGTGAGAACATACAGAAGTAATTTCCTGCTGACGAATATGAAAATCTTCTTCCAGTTTCGGGAATTCTAATTTTATCCATTGGTAGCAAGTTGCTGTCTAAAAGCACTCCAAGGGACGTTTGTTGAATACACAGTAACTCGCTTCGCTCATTAGGGGCTTCGCCCCCAAACCCCCGCTAAAGTTCTCGGGAAAGGTTTTTTATTTATTTATTTGTTTTTTATTTATTTTTTATTAAATATCTATGGGAGATTGAATGCGTGTATTTAGTCTGCTGTATTGACTATTACCTTTCAGAGCCCTATGTGAACACTGATAATACCGTTGCAATGGAAACCGAGCCCTTTTTCGGGAGTTTATAGGGCTAAAAATAATAAATGACAGTTTTTGGAATTTTCCTGTGGTTTACAGCCTAAAAGCTGTATGTGTACCAAATTTCAAGTTTCTAGCTCATCTGGAAGTGGGCAAACATTAATGTCAGTGAGTGAGTGAGTGAGTGAGTGAGTGAGTGAGTGAGTAAGTGAGTGTGTCAGTCAGTCAGCCATGTGGCTTTATATTATGTTAACACAATAGTAATGGAACCAGCCTACAATATCATTTATTAAGATGAGTATTTTTATTATCGCTACGCTCGTTTCAAAATTCTCGTACGAGTATCTTAACGACAATTATAATCAAGTTCTATGAAACCGTTTTTGTTCGACTATAGTAAAAATTATATTACTACAATATGTATTATGAGTGCTGAAAAATTCTAAACTATTCAATTTTTAATGTCTATCTAAATCTAAATGTTTCTATATATAATATCGTGTTAAATTAAGTATTTACTATTTATCCCATGAACATAATATTTACACTTGACATAATTAAACTGTCTTTAAAAATATCAAACATTTTTGTGCCTTTCCTTCCTTGTGAGAAGTCTCATATTGTTGTTTATATCCTTATTCGAGGGAGAATTCCAATCAATGAAAAAAATCCGAATACTGTATATGCATAAAGATCACTGTTGTTCACGAATAGGTTATCAGTAGTAAATCTTTCAAATAATTAGCATGAATTTGGAAGGTTTGTTTGGAACATCCTGTATATGACATAGTACATCGATTTGTGTCACTGTGACGGTCACGTCAGGTCAGCGCTGGAGCTTCGTCTCAGCAGGATGCATCGCACCCTGCAGTGTGATAGAGGCTACACCTGAACATGGCCCGAATGACCGCCCTTCCAGGATTAAAACGTCTCTTTCACCACAATTACTCACTGCCAAAGAGATCATTTATCAACGAGGTCTGTAATGGAGACAGTTCTATCAGAGTTTTAGCCTAATCGATTCACTATTGTCGGTTTCAAGGCGTGCTATAATTTGTTATTATTGTGTTTTTAAGTCACGAGTTTATTTATTTATTTATTTACAAAAAGTTATACATTTTAATTATCATATAGAACATAGAAGAAACATGAAATGATGATAAAACAATTTTATAATAACACTGTTTTATTTTTTTGTGTGTTACAGAGTCGAAAATAGAATTTTCTTACGAATTTGACATCGCTGAATACGAATATGACAACATTTTTGGTTCGTTCCGGATTTTGAGGAAATTCCAATTTTACATTAATCTAAGTTACAGCAATCTTCTGCGCAATAGAAGTAACCAAATAATAACTATAAATTATATTATGGTAATAATTTAGTTGGACACGAGATAATCACTTATATCAATTAGCCTATATTGCTTAAATTTGTTAATTTCTTAGTGTTAGGTTTCAATTTTAGTGTACATTATATTATTATATTATGATTATACACACACACAATTATATGTAATTTTAATTCACTTTTTTTCTCTTTACATTATTGGACGCATTTTTGTCTTATGTTTTAATATAGACATATCAATTGTATTATTATTCTATTGCTTGCATTTTGTAGGTATTCGTTTAATGTATTTTGTAATTTTTCCTGGTTGAGTGGAAGATAAGGCCCTACTCTGCCAGGCAAAATAAAATATTATTATTATTATTATTATTATTATTATTATTATTATTATTATTATTATTTTCCACACGATTCGACCCTCTGAAGACGAATATGACAATAAAAAAAATTGTTTCTGGATTTCGAATTTTACGTTAATGTAAAATTGGATTTTT
The DNA here is from genome assembly GCA_964059195.1 of Ectobius pallidus. Lineage (NCBI taxonomy): Eukaryota > Metazoa > Arthropoda > Insecta > Blattodea > Ectobiidae > Ectobius > Ectobius pallidus. The sequence goes on along the minus strand of CAXKWD010000002.1, from coordinate 35,783,366 downwards.
CTCGATATCTGGAACACTAACAGAAAATTGCAATTTTCTCGAAAAGATGCAACGACCAATTTTATTATTATTATTATTATTATTATTATTATTATTATTATTATTATCCGTAGTATTGGTTTATACTTACTGTCTACCCTTCACGTATTTTGTTTTTGACTAGTCTACAATGTATTAGGCCCTATGATAAGTTATACTAACTCGTTAGGACCAGCTCACCTATCCAGTAATCCTCTAAGCTCACCCCACGATCGGCGGGACGCCTTTGCCCTTATTGGATTAATGAGGCTAATTTATTGTTTATTTTATGATTATTACATTTTTTTGTTCTCTTAGTTTAACTTCTTCCATTGTTGGGACGTCTATGCGTCCCACTCCGTCCAGGCCTTACATTACCGCGACCTGTCTCGGGAGAGGGATCACCTTTGGAACATTTTCACACCTTTTTGACCAGACAAGAACATGAAGGGCCTTCCCGGATGGGTGACCAGCCCAATGCCGCAGCCATCTCCGAGAAAACTGGAACACGAAGGACGAAACACACCAGTCGCACAAACATTCATACAGAACGAGGTGCGGATGAGAAGAAGATGATAACTAGGCCAGATGATATCCATGGACCACAAGAGCTTAACGTTTTCCGACATTCATCTCACAGGTGAGGGAAACTCCCGGAAAAAAACTAACCTACCTAATTTGTCCCGATCAGGAATCGAACCCAGGCCTGGTGGTAAGAGGAGCAAACGCATCGCCTGAGCCACAGGAGGTGGACGTTAATTATTTCTAACAATATGTTAATAATTGAATACTCTAAATTAGAAAGGGTCTAAGTGCCAAAATAAGCAAATTTAAGTTATATGGTTTAAAGAGGTCTATGTGCCGTGCGGAATACTTTTATAAAGGGTTTATAGCTTCAAAGAATTTCTTGTATTTTTTAATGTCCCCGGAAGATGACAGGAGCTGTACCTCCAGCTGTATTGAAATGAAACACGTTTATCAACTTTTTTTGGTTCTTCATTTTTGGCACATAAACCCTTTCTAATTTATATTATTCAATTAGACCTTATTAATATAAAATCGACAATATTTTATGTAATTTACATCAACATTATAAGAATTAAACAAAATTTGGTAAGTAAATAGGCCTACCATTATGAACTGACCGGCATTATGACGTCCCTAGTTAAATGTTAATGATGACATGGTAAAATTAGGACATCATCATTTCTGTTAAAAGGTAACAAGTAGATAGTGATTTAGAGATCTTGAATGCTACGGCGTAGTCATTTAAAGATGCTATTTCTAGGAGTCTTTAACGACAGGTCTGAGAATTCTATAGCCCTTAATAGCAAATTATTCTGCCGTAATATCCGAGAAGTTTTCAACTGTTTAATTCGAGTACTTCTTCAGCGTTAATTTTAGTGTTTTTACGGATAGAACCAATTATCCCTCAGAGTCCCATTTCACAGTTCCTGTTTCCGACAAATTGGTTTTTCAGTTTATCACGATTCTATTACGTTAAACCTCTTTGAACCAGACGATACTCAAGTTTCTTCTCTCCATTGAAAGACTGTAAAGATGAAGCACATATTTGCTAAGGTCCGTAGAAAAACCTAGGTACATGAAATGGCGTGAAATTTTACCTAGGGTACTCTTCCTTGCAACACTATTTTAAACGTTTACAAATACCAAAATAGAATTTTTCTTCATTTAATACGATGAGGTTTTTTCTATTTTATTTATTTATTGTATGAAACACAAGAAAGAATCATCAGCTAGCTACCCGAATGAGGAAGTGCTCGTGTTTAGACTGAGTTTAGCAATTTATATTACAAAATACACAATAAAATACAAATACATAAAACAAAATATAACTCTAACTTGAAACCCAATGCCTAGAAAAAAATGCAAAACGGGAAGAATAATATTGAGTTCCTAAGGTATAAGTAATCAAATGGTTCCTTAAATATCTACTAATTATAGAGAGGGAAATAAATTTTAATTTATGAAATAAGAATATAATATATGAAACAAATTAATGAGAATGATATGAATTAATAATATGTAAATTAATATATTCATGAGAAGTTTGTTTATGACTTGAATCCGAGGCAGGGACTATCACAAAAAATTTAGTGTTTTTACTTTAACGTAGTGTTAAATAAATGAGGTTGAAAATCTACTATCATACACTCATCCTCATTTTATTTTAACGTCATTTTCCAGTTATAAACAAAATAGTAGTTTTTAAACATATACCGGTACCATAGGTTTTACTGTTCCAATGTGAAAAAAAGGCACCAAAATGGAATTTCAAGGATAGTTTTTCAATTGGTAATAAGTACTGCTAGTCTAATATAAAATGCCGTACGGGTGATAATGACGGTCAGATGATATCCGAAGACCATAAATTTTGTAACATTCGTCTCATAGGTGATGGAAAATCCCGAAAGAAAACCCACCTAGAAAACTTCTCCCAATCATGAATCGAACCCGCGTCCGCTGCATGAGGAGAGCAAACTCACTCCCTACGCCATAGCAGTGGACTAGAAATATTTGGATTATTGGTTAAAATCACGTCTTTATCCAATTATTTGGATAACTGCTATCCTAAAAATTGGATGGAAGACAGTGAATATTTGAGAAATTATTTGTTTAGTTAACAAATTAACTTTTATCCGTATATTCTCAGTTCTACAATTAATTGTATCTGTATGTACGGTATTTGAGAATGTGTAACCATTTATAACTACAATCAACCAGTATAATCTGTAGTGATATGGGGTAGACATTATTTCCACAACGTTTCATTCAAAATAATATAAAAAAACTCCAATCTTCCCTTTCTGTTTCACAAGAACAGTGTACCAACTGCAATTTAAATGCATCCTAATACGTTATAAGTTATAACACATTCAGCAAGGCGAAAATAAAATGCATCTCATGGCCTTCTGTATATGATAAACTGTTGTGTTGCGACGAAGTGACTGCATAATGTGTGTTCCATATGGAACATATGAAGATGGAAAACAAAACAGCGCCTTCTAGCGTCGCCATGGCCTCCTCTGAGAGTCTGGAGAGAGATGAGACACAATGTATTTGATCATGCTTTCAATTCCTTAAGCCTGCCTCTGTCAACATGTCTGCGTGTCAGCCGTGCATGATATCTGGGATTCAGGTCGTCAAAGAATTTCTTGTATTGAAAGTAGAAATGGAACTACTGCGTTTGACAATGCACCCACGTACAAATCCAACTTCAGAATATTATATTTAGCCTTACCAAGAAATCGTGCATTGTGGAAAAATACATCAAATAAAACTGGATATTAAGACGTGACAGTAAGGAGATTAAAATGCGACGTTATTAAAGCAGGAAGAAATAAGTGGACCGTAACATGTTGTGCAAGGTTTCTCACATTCGTCGAAAGGTAAGAACATTTCCAAAATTAATATCCTATCTCCAGGTTTAGATATAGGCCTACTTAGGGATATTATCTAATTATTATTAAATATAATATTCTCCTTACAACATGAAAAATTTTAAGGGTACATACACCTTCTAGCAGGAAATATCTGGATATATTATAAAATGTAATTTTTCCATTCCTATGAAATCAAAATTTTATATGAATTATATTTCAAAACTGAACATCAATATAGAAGGAAAATTATTCTCCTACATGTAAACATTTTGGAACTATGAATTTTTTTGAACATACATTATTTAATTTCTATCGAATTATAAGTTAAAAAATTACTCCCAAAGTTTTTATGTTTGTAAAATTTCTATTTTGTATTCCTTCTTTTTTATATCCTACTAGGTTCAGTTTGTTAATCAGAGTGATATCTTAAATAAAATGGAATTTTATCTGAAATATAAATTTCAATAAAGTTGTTTGTTCTATCTAATAGCTTATGGCTGAAAGATAATTAATACTTGAGTCCACAATGGAAACAAATAACTCCTTAAGAGATCAGTAACCATAACATACTATGGGTTTCAAGGAAACAAATAGTGAATATTAATAATAAAAAGTATAAACAGGCTAATAAGAATTGACAATAACACACATTTATATACAACGTCTTTTTAATTTAGAAAAGCTGTTTCATCTGTTATTATTGGCATTAATCATATAAGATTTTCTTTTTGACCCATTACACCGGTAACATGGAAAAACGGTGGTAGGCCTATAGTGTGTCATAACTACTTTAACAATTGGGTCCTGCTTTTTGTCTGAAATTCTGGCCATCCTACTTATAACTTAAACGTAATTTTTTTTACTATAATATATATTTTCTTCCATTTTTCATTTTAAAGCATTTTTTATTTTAACAGTAAAAGTGGTAAGCCTTAACGATCTTCTGTCGGTCGCTCAGCAGGACATTAGTGACACCCGTAGTGATTTTGTTTCCGTCCACCAGATGGGCGCCACTTTCCAATTTCCGCATCCATCATAGTGATGGAATGAAAACCCGATTACTTCTTTCATCTGTTCTATTTCTCTCCTTTTCTTATCTTCGCTGTGGCGCTAGCATCACTGTCACAGCTATACTCATAAAAAGTGTGAATTCATTTCGACCAGTCCATATTAACGTCACTGCTTTCTAAATCAGGATCCGTTCCGACCCTCTGCAAAGAAAGATAAGGTATCGATTCAAGTTGTCCTGATTTCATTTCCGAAATGTAAAGTGTCTGGCTTTTTACAAAGCGCCAGTCAATCCCAGGAGGGATGAAATAATGCCTCTTCAAAGTAGTACTTCAGCTACGAGTATAGAAAGTTTCTCCATTTCCTCATGACAGTCTTTTGTTTTACCACAATTCAATTTGTTTTTTCGTTCTCTTCTTCATCAATGTCATTTTACTATTATGTTCAGGCAGAGCATCGCGGTTTGTGGAGCATCAATACAATTCTTATATCTTGGTGTATGTGTGTGTGTATATATATATATTTATTTTCCTCATAATAAGAAGAGAACCACGCATATATAGGCCTATATATGCGTTGTTCTCTTCTTATTATAAATAAAATAAGTCTTCTTTGTTGCTACGGAAAGAAAGGGACAAAAATTAACGTTTTATGGTTATTTAACGACGGAGATTTACTGCAACTTAGGCCTGTGAGCGTAGCCGGTGTACCGGAATTTGTCCCGCAGGAGTTCTTTTACATGCCTGTAAGTCTACAGATATGGGTCTGTCACATTTATGGACACATAAATGCCATAGACCTGGACCGGGACCGAACCCGCAACCTTGGGCACAGAAAGCCAGCACGATATTAACTGCGCCACCCAGGGCGATAAAAAGTAAGGCCTTATATATGTAGGCCTATATAGGCTACGAGGGCCATCCACAAAGTAAGTTTTCCTAGGACCGTTTACTGAAACAAACAAAAAAAATCATGGAAATATTTATTGTAGCCAGATATAGCAAGTGGTCAGGTATTTTTCGACATATTCGCCACAGGAATTGAGACATTTGTCATAGCGTGGGACCAACTTTTGAACAGTTGTGTCTTAGAAGTCTGCCGCCTGGGACTTGAACCACTGTGTGACAACCATCTCCGCTTCTCTGTCATTCTCTGTCATTTATTGAGGTGTAGGAAAAGATGGAAATTACTGGGAGCGACGTCCGGGCTGAAGGGTGGATGTTGAAATATCCTAGCCGAACTTTTGCAGGAGACTTGCAGGGAGGTGTTAAGTCTCCACCCTACAGCTCGGAACGGGCACCCAGAGATTTTCATCTTTTCCTACCCCTCAAGAAGTGGCAGTGAATGACAGAGAATGCCTTATAACTATCCCTCAGGGATTTTACGAAATTCTTATTTAAATAAAATTTTGGTTCTTAGTATACAGTCGTTTTCGAGAAAATCAGGAAAAATGAAATTTTCTTCATGTAAAGTTGCATTAAAAGAGAAAGGCGTCGCAATAATGTTGTTTTCAAACTACTTTTCGTTCTGGAGCTAGGCTGTTCACAGACATACACAGTTTATGTATGAAAATAGTATTCTTGGATTCAGGGAACTTCAAAATGTGTACTTATTTAAAAACTCAATTAACATTTCGAACAAATATATATATATATATATATATGCCAGATAGTGGAATCCCCAATCCTGCCATCTGGCTATGGTAGATGATGCAGCAGTTGGGTGGTAAGCTTTTTCCCTTCAGGGATGTAGCGCCACGGAGTTTATATATATAGAGAGAGAGTGAGAGAGAGAGAGAGAGAGAGAGAGAGAGAGAGAGAGGGATTTACTTTGGCACATAACTTATTGAAGGTATACGTTTGCTCAACAAATTCATCTTCAATTCAGTCTGTTATGTTAACTTTCCTGATATGTTAACATTCTTTGTGTTGTTCTAACTTATTTATGTGTTTTTCTTAAGTGCAATAAACTCATTCCTAAATAAATCCATCGTCTTAATGGATACAAACGATTAAAGTTAAGCTTTAATTTATCCTGTGTAATTTCTCCAATCAGAATTAGAATCTCCGTAATCTTTCACAACGTAAAACTCCTGAAAATGCTATGAATATACAGGGTGTTTCACGAAGTTTTACCGCCAGTAACAGAGCATGTTCCTGACGTTATTTGGAACAACTTTTCCTAATAAAAGTTTTACCTATCTCAAATAATTACGGAGTAATGTAGATATTTATGAACGTCTCGATGTGAACAGAGCTCAACGTACGTACGTTGCAACAATAATAAAGAACAGTCCTGATAAAATTACATAACGCGACACGCACCGTTCATACCCGCGCGTCAAAGTGCTTGGACGTACAGGGAGGCATCTTTGAAAATCTGATGGCAAACTGAGATAAAGGGTGAAGTATATGCTAAGTATGTGAATTAAACCCATTTGTTTGCTACTTTCAATTTCTGTGCGGATTTATTGCCGAATTTATTGCTATTTTGTCACGAATGTTGAAATTTCAAATGCTTATAACAACGTAACTACAAATCAGATCACATTTTTGTATTTACATTTTTTGTTCCAAATATCCTCAAGAATGCACTCAGAGAGTGGCGGTAAAACTTCGTGCAACACCCTGTATATGGAGTATAGATACATAAGAAATGTAAACTTCAGTGCGATTTGTAATGCAAGAAGTTAACAAGCAGATATGTACTCTGAAAACAATTGCAATGAATTCAACGGTTTTGTGCTAGTATACCATTTGAATAGGTTGTCTTTTTCGACTGAAAAAGGCGATCTTATAGTGCCACCTAGCAGTTCTATACCCTTAGCAACCAGGGAAGGCGGTTGAGGCCAGGTAGGTTCCTTCTCCCGCATGCACCCTCAGATTTACAAGGGCAGGAGATTTTTAGGACCAACCGTAATTTCCGCCCCATGAGTCACCTAGTCTACTTCAATCAATCAATGTTAGATTTTTTAATATGTCATTTTATCTTAAAATGTTTATTATATATCAATTCTACACATAATTACAAGAAAAATGACACCAAACAATGTATAATTTACTTTAATAGGAACATAGGGCTTGAAACCAGTTTTCTCGTAACTTTTATTTATGTAGATTTATGTACTTTTTCTGAATTCGCAATTCCAATAAATTATACCTTGTTTTGTATCATTTTTCTTCTAATGACGTGGAGAATTTATTTATAAAAATCATTTTAAGATAAAACTGCAACTTAAAAAAATATTAGTTTGATTGGGTAAGTACAATACGTGACTAATGGGGTGGAAATACTCGACCGGGTACTGTATTCGTATTTAAAAATTTAGACGTACCGTACACAACATTTATTTACAGCTGTTTTAATCCATTAATGAGATTTTTAACCATATGACAGCAATACGACTGAATTGTTAAGGGAAACAATATTACGATTAAAGTCCAAAGATATTTATCATATTTATCAACAAAATATACAAATATTTGTACGTAAAACATATATTTCCTTAGGGATACTGTGGAATCGAGATACCTAAAGAACATGCTTGCAGGCATGTCGTATTACTGTCGTATTACTGTCATATGGTTAAAAATCTCAATCAAACTAAGATCGATAGAGAGGATAGAGGTTTAGCCACCGTTAGACCCCGAAGAGACCGAAAGTAGTATTCCAAATGGAAATTTCACTAACTGAACTGAGCGATGCTGAGTAATGCATTTTTCTGGCATGTAGGCTACACGTCATGTAAATGCTTTGTCTACCTGCCAATTTGTCTGACAGCAACTGTCAAAGCATTTTGCTCTCTTTGTGAAATTTTTTCTCTGATGTTCACTTCATCTACAATCTACAATGATGATAACATAAATAAAGTAACATGGTAATAAATTAATTCTTCCCAGAAGAATATTAATTTTGGTATCTAATTTATGATTTTGGAGAGAAAAGCAAAAAACGTACGAGGGAGAATCAAATGAAAACAGCAATTAATTTTTTTCCCACTATTTTACTGCAGGAAGAATGTTTCCTTGTGCATTATTTTAGACACAGTCCCCTGTCAGTCCAATGCACTTACGTCATTGAATAGGAAGATCTTCGATACCACACGAGAAAAATTATTTTGGTTGACGCTGTAGCCACTCCTGCACCATCGATTGGACGTCTTCATCAGATTTGAACTTCTGCCCTCCAAGGAGATCCTTCAACGGAAAGATTTGGAAATCTGATGGTGACAAAGCGAAGGGGGTTGCTGAGAGCAGATGTTTTGCTTCAACATGATAACGCCCGTCCTCATGCTGCTCGTGAAACCATGAAAACCATCGACGACATAATTATGCTTCAAGTACCTCTCACATTTGCCATACTTGCCAGGTTTTGCACCATCAGATTTCCACGTCTTTAGTCCATTAAAGGAGCTCGGCGTAGCATGAGTGCGTACAGTGTCAACCAAAATAATTTTTCTCATGCGGTATCGAAGCACTTCCTATCCGATGGCGTAAGTGAATTGTACTGGGAGGGGACTATGTAGAAAAATAATGTACAAGCAAACATTCTTTCTGCAGAAAAATAGTGGGAAAAAATTAATTGCTGTTTTCATTTGATTTTCCCTCGTAACATGTCTGTGTGTTCTATTTTCAGTAATCATTGCAGAGAAACAAAGAAAACTGTGTAACTAAAATGTCGATGAATCTGAGAAACCGGAATCCTAAAAACCTAAACCTCCTGTATAATAGGGAACACGTGAATTGAAGTTTTTTGTTTTATGTGCCAAAGAATGTCATAAACTTATCGCGCAGTGGCGTAACTAGATCACTTGGGGCCGAGGGCGGATTTATTTTTGAGGCCCCCCCTCCCCCCAGGAAAAGCTACCAACACGGCTATTTTTAACTTCTTTTTCTATGGCTAGCCTTTTTTGTCTTTCTGTTCGTCTCTATGGGCTAATCTATATGAAAAAATAAGTATAAGTAGACAGAATAAGGGAGCGAACTCATGCAGTATTTAATGTACTTATTTATTATTATATTAGTCCAATAATATTAAGTTAACTGAATAGCAAAATATAAATGTGTGCATAGTTACAAAGTAATGAAATGGAAAAAAAGGTTATGTTTAAATATGATATAGTTAACGAAATTTTAAGATAACAAACAACAGTTTTAATTTATTCGGAGAGTCAGATAATAAATTAGCAAAGTCTGGATTATAGTAATTCAGAATATGTAATAGTCACGTTTAAAATTGTCTTTTTATAGCTTTTACATTAGAAAATTGTCTAATTGTCTCATGAAAGTTTATTTTCATAACCCAATTGTTCTCGATGTATATCACTGCTAGTCCATTTAGTCTGATTTGGCTCATTGTTGAGCGCAAATAGTTTTTGATTAATTTCAGTTTTGAAAAACTTCTTTCACAAGTTTCAAGTGAAATTTAAATAGTTAAAAACAACTTTTCTCCTGATTTCTGTGTTTAATCAAAAGGGCCTTGTGTGTTTTGGAAAAAATCAATGCCTCGTTTTACAAAATCAGGTGGAACATTAATTTTTATATTAATAATTAATAATTAATAATTATATTAATTTTATATATATATTTTTATAATATTTTTATATTATATTATATTTATATCAATGGGGGCCCCATGGCAATTGGGGCCCGGCAATTGGGGCCCGGGTCGGACGGCCCCTAGCGCCCCACCCTAGGAACGCCACTGTAAACACAGTGTCACAAGTTTTAAATAAATATTTCTTTCTTTCTTTCTTTTTCGTAGTTTTACCTCTCCCTTTTAGGATTTAAATAAATATAAATAAATTATTTTATTTTTATAGTCGAGCATCTGTAAAATCTAGAGGTACATGTGAATATGGATTTTCATATTTGCATATGCATATTGGCGCCTAGTATGGACATGCCCCGACGTGTAATATGCAAATCTGTACAACATTGTTACTATACATATCGATGTAATCCAATGTGTCTGATCATTAGATATGAAAATATTTTATATTTTAACTTGTATTTAAACGGAAAAGTATGCGGGAAAAATGAAGAACATTCTGCGCCACATAAAGAGTTAAGATAAGAGCGGAACGTCATTTACAGCTAGTTTTCAACTGTTTAGTTCAGACTCTAATATTAGAGTGTATCTGGTTCATAGAATGTATGTTTAATATAACTTATGGGTACGAGAAACAGAAGCACATAAACACCGCTATGCAACTGCATCTTGTCACTCTTGTTTATAATGTAACGGCATGCAAACATGGGATACATGAACGGCAGGGAGATAACGAATGTAGGCCTAAATGGGAAAGCGTATACCGATTTCGACGAAACTCACTATACGGGAAGTTTTTGGGCCAGGGAACTAGAATCTGAAATCGTTTCTTCCCGGGCGGAGCTTCCTAATTGCGAAATGCACCTCGAAACCGGATTTTTAGCTTTTTCGTTATTAGTCGTTTTAATTGCTCATGTTTGATTTAGTGTAAGTGTTAATAAATACGATGTTTTAAAAACGTCTAGCAATTAAATTAATAAACGCGGGCGAAGCCGCGGAACCTGCTAGTCCCTATAATATAAAGCCACATGGCTGACTGACTGACTGATTCACTGACATTAATGTTTGCCAACTTCCAGACGAGCTAGAAACTTGAAATTTGGTACACATATAGCTTTTAGACTGTAAACCACAGAAAATTTCTAAAAAGATTTTTTTAAATTTTTAGCCCTAAAAACCCCCGAAAAAGGGCTCACTCACTGACATTAATGTTTGCCCACTTCCAGGTGTGCTAGAAACCTGAAATTTGGTACACATATAGCTTTTAGGCTGTAAACCACAGGAAATATCCAAAAACCTTTCCCGAGAACCTCAGCGGGGGTTTGGGGGTGGAGCTCCCAATGAGCGAAGCGAGTCCCTATAAAATAAAGCCCCATGGCTGACTGACTGACTGACTGACTGACTAACTGACTGACTGACTGACTCTCTCACTCACTCACTCACTCACTCACTCACTCACTCACTCACTCACTCAATCACTCACTCACTGACATTAATGTTTGCCCACTTCCAGATGAGCTATAAACTTGAAATTTGGTACACATTTAGCTTTTAGGCTGTAAAGCACAGGAAAATTCCAAAAAGTAAATTGTTTTAATTTTTAGCCCTAAAAATCCTGAAAAAAGGACCCGGTTTCCATGGCATCGGTATTATCAAACAGTGTTCACCTAGGGTTCTGAAAGTTTAGAAATAATTATTTCCGTAAACCTAACGGGGTGGTCGAGATAGTAACGTCTTGGACTCGCATTCTGAAGTCTCAGGTTCATAACAATTAAATCCAATAAACATATTTTTTGTCCAGAACTAACAAAACTTTTAACCTCAGCGGGGGTTTGGGGGCTTGCCCCCAAAGAGCGAAGCGAGTTTGTTTATAAAGACGGAAGGAAATTTTGCTGGTAGTCACTATGTTTTTCAGACTCACAATACAAGCAGCGGAATTTGATTAAGCCCGTCAGTTGTTTACTTTTCTGCCAGTTGATTGAATTTTGTCGTGAAATACTCCCAGACAAAGTATTGACCAGATCCACAGGGAATACTACAAGTATATCAGCCAGTGTAATCGCATTAAAGTTAGTGCGAACAGTATTCTGATTTATAGTGCCTATATATTTAATTACTCTTCGGTGCCCAAACTCATATCAATCATTTTTAGGTACGCTGTTGTCATCCGTGGCTGAGATATGAGCAATTAAAATACCTCAGCCATGGCATAGCTTCGTCAATGTCGCTGTGTCAATCTGATGTACGAGCTTGACAAGAGAACCGAGAGGTAGATTATACCACTATCTCTACTGTTTGTTCCTAAATATTAGCTTAAGTGGTTTTACATGTTATCGCTGTACTGTATTAGCTCATACTGCATGTTAATGAAAGTATAATATTTATAGAATATGTTTGAAAGTAACGTTAAATAATGAATTAAGGGTTTAGATTAGGGCAAAGAATTTGATGATTTTGCATCTTTTTTATATGAAGGTTAAAAGATAGCTCGAATATATATAAATGTGTATAATGAAATAATTGGTTAAATAAGGACAATTTGTTTTTGCATTATTTTGCTTTATTTTGCATTTTTTGTCCTTTTCAAGAAATAGGTAATTTTTTAGCGATTTTTAGGTCATTTTAGGCATTTTTAGGTCATTTTCGGCATGTTACATAATTTTTGGCATCTTAGGTCATGTTTCAATGGAGATAGAGAGGAGAATTTCCATGTGCAAATCGTTACTTTCAGACAACAGACAATAGTTTTTATTTGAGAATCTCCGCCAAGTGTCCATAGTTCATTTTACTTTAGGTTTATTGTAAACACCATAACAGTTTGTCTTGTAGCAATAAAGATTTTTTCTTTCTTTTTAAATAGCACATATTTGCTAGGGGGAAATTTGATGGGCATGCCAGTTCAGAAAGAATTTTTTTTTCGCTAAGCGTGTCCAAGTAGTATAAATTTACTTCTCTAGTAACAAAATAAGTGTTTTATAATATAAATTCATATATAACGCACCGTCATAAACAGTTTTTAGCAATTCGTTATTTAAGAATATTCTAATTATATAAGTAATAATGGTAAATTTATTGATCATTCTTTTTAAATTTTGGGTCATTTTTTCACTATTTTAGGTCATAAATGCATTTTTTTATTTTTTATTTTTTCATAATTTTATGGTCATTAAATGCCTTGCCCTATTTTAGATAATACAAGAGTATTTTACTGGTAATAAACTTTATGGCAATTATACGTTTTTGCATAGTCGAATTCTGACAGACATTTCTCACAGGAATATTCCGGACTCGGAATTTCTCTGCAAACAAAAGGCTTCGAATTAGTTTCACTAAGCATGTTCTATAGGAAGAGGTGGGGGAGTGTATCACGCGATGACAACAATAGTGCGCTGAGATGTTATCAGGTAGAGATAAAAAGTGAACACGTTCCATATTACTTTTATAATGAACGCATGATCATATAAATTATCATCGATTTATATTCTACAATGGTAACCTGTGATTTTTATCATAGGTAATCCCACGAGAGTTGACGAATTTATCTGATGAAACTCGTCAACTCGAGTTGGATTTATTAAGACTATTCAATGAATAAAAATCCACCAGATTATACAAATAATAATAACTTTCGTGCTTTGTTCTACAAAAACAAAACTAACAGCTGCGAGATCACGGCTTACTATGAATCAACCGTCCATGAATCGATTCGAGCTGTTTTGGTGTAATCAGTGCTACCACCAGAGCATATAAGACATAGTTAACTTCATTCAATTAAGCTAAAAGCAGAACAGAATAAACGCACACGAACTGGCTTGCACAGAATCGAAATTGTGTTCTTAATCAATGTACATTTCTATTATTTCAATTTCCAAACAAATTATCTTGTATGAAATAATCTGTTTTCGTGCCGGTTAGTGGCACCATCTGACTATTAATCACTGCACACTGATACTCGCGTCTCCAGTAACGACCAGACCATTTTACCCGATAAAATGCCATCCTCGCGATTCCTACAAGAATATTGTAAGATAAACGGCCGTGATTGGTCTATATCCAAGGAATTGCTAAACGTTATTGGTCAATATCAAACACGCGGCGTATGAGTTGAATAGTCAATGTAAATAATTTGTTTAACCCACGAACTGTTGTACAAATATCAAAACAAAATGTCTGTGTGATTAAAATTCAAAATTTATGGATTGTTCAGTTAAAATAACCGTGCGGATTAACCGGATGTCGAGTGAGGTCCGGATAAGCGGGACTCTACTGTACTCCGTGTAGAAGATAGGCAAATTACGTGGAAATATCTCAGAGTAAATAACATTTTCTCACTATAAACGAGATAATTTCAATGCCCATTTCTCGCGTAAGTTGAATTCGAATCGTATAAGAGTAATTACTCTTTATTAATTTATTAATAAACCGTCTAGAGTCTAGACGATACAAATAATGTTAGGGTGTATGTAATCTGCGCCACGGTTGACATCGAATTTGAAATGGAATAAAAATGAGATATGTAAACTGCGCCACGGAGATATGAAGATGCACTTCTCCAGTTTCAAACATGTGCCTACATAAAACTGAAAAGTAATGAACAAGGGATACCTGTAAGAAGAACAGCTAAAATAAATGACAAGTTTTCTCGTCTACTCAAATGGGGAGAACAATTATATAAACAATGAAATATCCCGTTTTGATTTTGTTAAGAAGGCGTCATATGAGAACAAAGTGCTCATGCAAAAAAAAAAATCTGGGTAGTGTTTTTAACAATTTTATAAGTGACGAAGCGTTCATGCAAAAGAAATTAGACTATTGTTTTTAACATTTTTTAAAATGACAAAGCTACCACACCTATGCAATTTCATAGCCAGTCCTAAGTCTGGAGAAGTGGGAAGGAAAATGTTAGTGCATTTGTATGACGGTGGCGCAGTTTACATTTGTCGGTGGCGCAGTTTACATCGTGTAGGTTGGGGGGAAAGTTAGAAGTGGCGCAGATTATCTTCTCACTAATGTTATAGTTTCACATCCCCTTTAAATTCCCTTGTAATAATTAACTCTAGTTATGATTTTGAAATGGCTTGACCTCATATTGCGGATGAATCATGGCCTCCTGTATGCGTTTTATTTATTGCGCGAATTTTAATACCAGTGTCTGCGGCACGAAACAAGTTTCGAATTTATGAGAAAGATAAACTCGCTTCGGTCTCGGACTGGTTCATGTTTCTGTTTGCTTAACAATGTAACAGCATCACGGCCCACCAGACGCTGCGCGAGGAAATGTGATAGAAAATTGCCTCTCATATGAGGCTGTGGATAACCGCCAACTAGGTCAAGAAAAAGTCGATACAGGGTGGGGGAAACTCTACCTTATTCTGAAAAAAAAATAGTTTTAATTTATATTCAGAGTGTTAATGAATAACACCCAAATATTTTATCTGTGTATAGAGGGGACATAGACAAGCAACTTTTATTAGAAGATTTTTGCTGTATGGATTCAATTTTTCCTGTTACAGCATAAAATCTCCCAGGGCATGGCCGCCACTCACTTCTAACATTAGAAAAAATGCAAAACAAAGGAACTTCGTTGTTAACACTGTAGTCAGTAGTTACGAATAAAAATGACTAATGCAGTGGCGAGCAATCATGTGATTAGTCTGTAAATTTTGCAGATTATGGAAATACTAAATTATGATATAGCTGTTGACGAATGATTAAGAACCACATTTTTATCGATCACTAGGAAAGCATGAAGTCAATTTAATGGACATTTAAACCCTATTTTGTGTAATTATTGATTTATGAGCACCAAATTATAATGACTATAATGCTGCCCTGTAGCATACACATCTTACGTCATAGATAAAAAATCTCCTAATAAAAGTTGCTTGTCTAAGTCCCCTCTAGATAGAGGTAAAATATTTCGGTGTTATTTATTAACACCCAGTACATTCCATGTTGCGACAGTACTTGTAAGAAAATGGATTGCCAACGATAATAAAAATTCATAAATATTCAGCATAGAGCAGTGGGCACTTACTGGGACGTAGCCAGGATTTTGGTTCAGCAGACAATTACAAGAGCAGACTGAATGACACTGTACATTGACATTTTCCTGAGCCATTCAGAAAACAAGCTCGTAAGCATTATTATTGTGTTATCGGATCTGAGTCGATTCCCGACGGAATTGGATTGTGTTTATCACATTGTGCGATGAGGGCTCTGTTAAGCTACGAGTAAATCCCTGTACCAAAATTGGATAGAAGGCAATGAGTATGAAGATGGTGGGCTGCACAGTATGTAAAGGTAAAGTGATCCCTATACAGGCCATGGAGGCCCAGAGAGTTCCAGGAGGTTGAGGCTCCCAGATTTTGGACATTCGGCACGTGAAGGTGGTAAGGTTGTCAACCTTACGCACCGGCCGCCTTTACCCCCAGGATTGCTCCTGGTACTCATTTCGGTTAGAGGCTGAGTCGACCCCAGGGCCATATTGCCACCAGAAGGATTAGGCCAATTGAAAAAAACGTACAGTATGTACGATAAGAAATTTATGAAAAAGAATCCAGATAGTTTATACTTATACTTGTATGGGATGCACATGTAGTAGTTTAAGGAGTTGCAATATGAATCAAATACACCATCTCGAAAGTTTGGCAACGAAGATGGGATATCTTCGTACTAGCTTGCATTTGGTGTAGCACCATCTGAGAAAATTAATTACTTTTCTTGCAATTTTATCTCTGATGTGTATAGATTTTTTAATCTCAATTGTTTTCCAGGATTTAGTTTTCTTGAACCTGTTGGATATTTTATTGTAGCATTTATGAGAGTTTTTTTTAACCGCTTATAACTATCCAACAGAGAATTTTAACGACACAATATTTCAAATTAAATTTTAGGCTTTAGTGTTTAACAAATTTTAAAGCTAGAGACATTTTTGAAAGAAAAAAATCCGAAAACGAAACTTCATATTCTTCGGTATTATCTTTTTCCATATCACTGTTTTCATTTCAGTATAGAAACTAATTTATGATACAATAAATTCTGTCAGAAATAAATAAATTCATTTGACGTTTATTGAAGAGTAATATAGTTGCTACTTTTGTTCAATAAATTACTGTCAACCGGAGAGTGATGGTTATCATTAGAACGTACTTTATGTGAAATTCAGTAAAATTTTATTATCCTCTAGTAATTTATTTATTGTTTGAAGTTAAAAATCTAACGTGAAACACTAACTGGACTTTCTGTACCCAAAGCATAGATCAATCTCATACCGTAGGTTTTCATAGCATAAAATAAAATGCTGTATTGTAGGATTGTGTATTAAGGCTTCCTACTTCATAGAAAATTTTGTTTTATAGTATCAACATTTTCAGAGTTTACACAATGAAACATTCCATCATTTTCTCATAAATTAGCAGTAAAACTTCCCTTTCTTTTACATTAGTTCACTCTCCTCTTGCATTTGTGGAGGACAACAAAATATATATAATATTTTTTAACAACAGAAATCATTGTTAGGAGTGCTATTACGCACGTGAGCTGCAAAGAAACAAAAGACGCAGGTAGTTAAATTGTGGCACTGGGTGCAAGAGAATCAGGTTTTGACCATGACAGCACCAAACGGAATTAGATTAAATAATCACTATTGTCAAAAAATTGATATTATATGCTTACTCAAAGAAAATAAACTGATAATTCAGTACTTTTACACGTCTTTTTTCCATAAATAAGTAGAAACGTAATGAACGTACAAATTAATTTATAAGCCTAGACTTCTGGAAACGCATTTCTATACCGATCTAAGCAGTTTCCTATAGACTAGTTAACTATCATCTTTTCTGCTTCTTCGTAGTTCTAGACTTATTGCCTCTTTATATCGTCACAATTACATGACAAGGATGCTTAACCTTTTATTTGATACTTCCACAGAATATGATTCAAGATTATCTACTCTTATACAATTCAACGGCCCTAAATAGCGTGCTTGCTCGCTCGCCCGCTTCGTGAGACATCGGGTGTACTCGCCGATGTTCGTCTCTCGCAGTCTAAACTTTCATGACGACTACAAAATTAGTAAAACCGTTTCTTTATTATATAAGGCCTAAGTGAAATGAACACAATGAACAAATATTCTAATTTTATTTTTACTTACAATTTTCATAGCTCTGAACCACAAACATTTTTAATAATCTACCAGTGTAAGATTTCTTAAAAATCCTGGAGTCAATTAATAATGGCGGGTGAAGCCGCGGGCATCAGGTTTAATATATTGATAGTTTAATCCTCGAAGTATCGCGGACAGTAAAAATCCAAATCAATCACTCCTTCTCTTCAAAAATTATATAATTTCTGAAAATTACACTGAATTTATCAAATAAAATTCACATCACATTCATCTGTCAACAAACATATGAGAAACGATACGTATTATCCACCGCCGTCTCGAGAATTACGCACGAGAATTATACAGTTTAGAAGGCAGTGGTTCACAGTTATCTTTGGAACTGCATAATCGAATCTGAGATCGTTTTCCCAGGTGGCGATTTCTAATCGTGGAATGTACTCTAAAGCCGGAATTTTAGCTGTTTCATTAATTATTATTAATGGTTTAGTTTAAGAATGATTCGCGTGCAAGTGTTAATAAATATAATGCTTTAATAATTATTATACTCTTAATTTTTAATTTTTTAAAGAATTATCGTGGCGAAGCCACGGGCACCTCCTAGTATTGTACAAATAGAGTCACGCAGATATAATAATGCCCTAAAACTAACTATTATTAAATCTTTAAGAATAGCAAGAGAAAAAGAGAACAAAATTAAGATCTTATAACTCATTTAGAAAAATATATCTGCTCATATTACAAACAAATAAGGCATTCACATAACTTTCTTTACCTTGGACATAGAGAAAACAATACGAGGTATGGTAATATAGTATATCGCAGGGTTTTGGAGAGATAAGTATGAACGTGATATTGCATTTCTGTTTAACTTCATCCCCAAAACGGTTTTATGGTAACATGAGAGCGAGAAATAAAATATTCCGCAAAGACAATACAATTTTATGTTGCCGGAATTTATGTTTCTTCTTATTTGAACCCCTACCCGGCTCGCTGTGTACAAGCGATAGGATACAAAATTCGGTATAGGATAATTTCCACGCTTGAGAAAATTTTGTTGTGATAACAGGTATCGATATAATTCATTAAAATACGTTATGTTCTGGTACTGTGGGCCATGCGATATCATTATTATTATAAGAGGGATAATCAATATAGACCTAAATATGGTCAAACGTTGTTCGATTCTGACGATACTCACTATACAGGGATTTTCTGGGCCTAGGTCCTCGAATCTGAGGTCGCTTTTACCAGGCGACGCTATCTAATCGTGGTATGTAATTCAGGTGATTATGTGTTAATAAATATAATGATTTGACTATTATGCTCTTATTTTTTTATTTTTGGAATAATTATCGTGGGCGAAGCCGCGGGCACATGCTAGTAATGTATATACATAATATTTTCAGCTAATATCTCAATTCCGGGGTGCGCGGGCCAAGAGAGTTAAGTCCACCATCCTAAAAAATTGAGATATGTCCATAGAGTTATAGATAAAAATGTTCTCTACATTTGTGTTAAGTCCAGTAAGTCACATTCAAAATTGTACGGTAGTTATGGATGTGTGCCTCATAGGTTTATCCATCTCTAAAGCTATGTTAGGCTGGTATAGTGTGTTAAGTCACTCTAATTCTCAGTAACAAGAAAGTGAACTTAAATCTCTTTGCCCGCGCACCCCGGAATATAATTAAATTGATATAGGCCTAAATAATCATCCTGCAACAAATAGCATGCAATACTCGTCCGTAAGCGAACAACGGATCTTGGAAATTGAAAAAACTCGGCGCAAGCGCCTCGTTTTTTCAAACTCTTTCCTCGATCCGTAAGCACCGCTTACGGAAATAGTATCGCAATATGCTATTAAAGGCACTTTATGGCAGCCTATGTTGTCACTTCTCGACAAAGGAATACAGTGATACCTCGAGATACTAGTTTAATTCGTTCCGTAACCTTGCTCGTATGTCAATTTGCTCGTATCTCAAAGCAATTTTCCCCATTGAAATTAATTGAAATGCCATTAATCCGTTCCAGCCCCAAAAAATGCTACCCCCAATTGTTTTTATTACGTGTTTTTTTAATAAGAAAAATGTATTTATAAATGACAAATATTGTATAAAAACATAATAAAAGAGAATGTAAAGCAAAAAAACTGGTTTTATAAAGTGTACAAACATATTTGTTACACTTTCTTCGGACCCATGGTTATAAAAAGAAATGTGATAAAGTATGTAAATGCACAAAAGGCGCAAAGCCCTAGAAAAACTTAGCAAAGATGCTTCGACAGCGAGGTAAACAAGCACTCTGGGGGAATACGTGGGATAATGTGCGAGACGCACGAGGCTCAGGCGCAGTAAACTCTTGGGCCGTGTGCAGCGTCGCAGCTGGCCGTTCCTCGTATCTCAAATGTCGCTCGTATTTCAAAACAAAACTTAGCTCGCTCGACAGCTCGTATCTCAAATAACTCGTATGTTAGGGCACTCGTATCTCGAGGTACCACTGTATCGTGTTAAAGTAATATCGTAAACATTTTGAGAAATTTGAGAGACAGGCTTATAAGTGGAACTATCATAGAAAATGTAAGGAGGTCCGAATATTGTCGATAAATTCATGTAGCTCTGTCTTAAGTAAATCCGGTCTTCGAGTTATATTTATTGTGACTATTTAGCGAAAACTTACACCCTTAAGCATGTAATGAATAAAAAAATTAAAACCACGAAATGGATAAAACACGTTGTTATTTGTGTCATTGTAAATGAGATATTCTTTTGCGGGACAATTGATATTATTATTGAACTTTTCGACATCGGAGATAGTCGCGCTTGGTGCTTCTTTTCATAAGTTGTTTTATTTTTTACATTAACCTCCGTGGTATATGTAATAATATGGTATGGTAAGGTGCATCTTTATTCTTATATACATATTAAATACATGATCCATAGAATAAATCCAACGCACGGGCCTAGACGGCCGTTCGTGCTTTTACTATGCACAGGACAAAGAAACAAAATGTAACACTATTAATACAAAACAATATTATACGAAAACTTATAAAATAGTAATGCTATACAAAAGATTAAGAAAAGAAGGAAAACAAATTGTACTAATAACAGAAAATATATGACAATAATAATACACAGACAAAGATTACTCCCCCTGCCCCTTCCTCCCAAGCTTTTCTACCCTGAGCTGTCGGACTTTAGACATGAATTTACCGACCCCTTCGGAGATATGTACGATGTGTAATAATAACAATGTGTTATTAGTATTGTATATATTATTATACGAGATTTGAAGTAAGCCCACTTCCGATGGTTAACGCGACTTTAGTAGTCCATTCGTCCATTTTTTCAAGCTAGGTTTGGTACTAACACCTTTCCTGGATTTCTAGTACAGTGCGTTCGGAAGCCAGGTTAACCATCTGAGTCCGTTAAGGATAAGATCATTGTCTTACTGAAACGGGAAACAGACTGTCTCAACCTCCACATGGAATCAAATCTTAAGCGTAAAAAAAAAAAAAAAAAAAAAAAAAAAAAAAAAAAAAAAAAAAAAAAAAAAAAAAAACTACTGACAATAATCATTAGATTCATTCTGTTTGAAACTAAAACCTTGTGGGGGATACCGTTATGCAAGCTAATCGTCCGGCCAGTGACAACCCAAACAAATGACTTACATAAAATGCACGATTAATGTTAGCTTTAACTGAAATATATATAAAGTGAAACTGAAATAAATTAGATTCGAATGCACATTGATAACCGCTGTCACTTGCATTACTTTATTGTCACGTAAGTTGAGACAGATCTCTATTTAAACCACGTTCACAGAAACATCACCATACAGTAAGAAACATGGCGAAGATTGTAGCTGTTTTCCTCATTGCGCTATCTGCATACATGGCTGCAGCAGGTAAGCAGAATATTCGTTATCCAAGCTTCGATAAATCGAAAACTGAAGTTATTTATTATCCTATGTATATTGACATCCAGTAATTTTAATATTAGACGTTTTAAAAAGATGATGTTATCGAAAAACTTCAAAAATATCTTAAAGCCTACACCAGTGGTTCCCAACCTTTTCAGCTGACGACCCAACTTTCCTTATCGGGATACCTCCACGGTCCTTCAGTCCATGGTGGAGTAAAAAACCTTATTTGTATCGTATCCCTTCCTTATGTATATATAATTTAAATTTACCATCAAATATTGCATATATATATATATATATACAAACATTGCAAATGTATAAGGTTATATATGCTTTTTTGAAGATACAGATTGATTATTGATAAACAATTTGTGTTCTGATTTGAAAATGGTTGACAAAATATAAGCACTTTGTAGCAAAACAGTTATTCATTTAACAACAGATATATGTTTGCAATATATGCAACAAGTGGTCCCGACCCACCGGTTGGGAACCGCTGGTCTACACCTAAGTTTCATGTGATACAGTAACCGTTAACAGAGAGAATGTTTGTGCAGTTATTTAATCCCTTAAAAATATTATTTATAAAACCTATCAGCATAGCTTCTCTTACATAATTCAGGGTTGTCTTATGATACAGCTAAAAAATGGTATAAAAATTGTATTAACGTAATGATAAATTTAAGAGAATATACTTGTTTAACTTACAGCTTTAATGCTTTTGTATTCACAGATATTATTAACTTGTTAAATCTTTGAGGTTAAACAATTGCTTGTATATAGAGAATATCAATCAAATGTGATTTCTTAAATATTGCAAAGAAATTTTAACAATTGTAGCGTATAAATTTTCTAAGAGTGACTACTTGATATATTCAACTTAATATAGGCTAATTCTAAAGCCGGTGCGCAAAGCATTTGGACACTGGGAAAGGTAGACCTAAATGTTGTAAGGTCTAGAGGCGATATTGCCTAATGCTATTTCAGTCACCAGACACTATCGATAGATATCTAAGATTACATAAATCACTTCCATTTTCTATGTTATGTCGTATCTGGTCGAGAAGTAGTTGTAGGTTGACTCATAATTGCATCAGCTGTTTTATCTCATGGACTTTTTAGGTAGATTTTCGAAGAAAAATCTACCTATTGCAATGGATACCACTTTATGATTTTCGAAAAATTCTTTCATATCTTTACGTTTCATGCTCCCCTAAGTACGAAACCACCGCCCGTTCAAAAAAAAAAATTGTGATATTTATATATATATTTATATATATATATATCTTTACACGATAGCGGCCGTAATTTTGAAGATATTTGAACCAAATTTTATTATGTTATTTCTAGGCCCAATAGTTCGGACAAGTTCGTTAATGAGATAAATTGGCCCAAGGGGGTGGTCGGGGGAGGGGGTTGAAATTTTGAAAAATTTATATCTCCGCCCCTATGAAGTATAGAGGGAAACTTTGTTTGAATAAATTAGAGTACTCCCTATGGAGTTCACAGTGACACCAACGATTTGGGGGTTCGAGTGAGGGTGGGGGATGAAAATTCGAAACTTTTGAAACCACGTCTTGTGGGGTATCGTTGAAAAGCTCTTGATGAGTACTCTACAAATCAATAAATAGTTTCTTGATAGCTCTCATATGACGCGAGATTTTAATGTTTGAAAATAATAACACTTGAAAGAATTATTATAATATCATAATTTTGTCTTGTTTAGCGGCTTTGCTAATTTTATTCATTGCTGATCTTGCGCACGGCCTCCCAGAATATTATATCCTATTATTGTTGTCAAAACAATTGATTGTAGGCTCTTCCTCTTTACTGCAGGTTGGCCATGCCAAGGCTAAAGAAGAAGAGTGCTATGCAGCGACAATAAATTAAACCAAAAGCACTTCGAAATCTACCTCCGCCTGTAGGCCTGCCTAAAGGGATTTTTGTATTGTTCTGTTTCCATCTTAAAACCTGCAGGATTAACTTTTTTTTATAATTATTATATGCAGAAGGAAATAGTGTAGATTCAATAGCTCTGTCAATGTCAATGGTATGAAATGTATAACTGAAGTAGCTCTTATTACCGACGTTTTAATCATATGAAGTAGTCCTGGTATATCCTAACTTAGACATCTACCGAGGTACTTTTTACTGCACTGCGTAAATCCTGAATGGCCTCTAGAAATCTGTAGAAATAACCTGGTCTGTTACGAATGTTGCTCTCTAGAGTCTGAACCTGAATAACTCAATAATTTGTAGGTCGTAGGGATCATATTATATATTTACAGTACATGAGAAAATGTGTGCAACTTTTTTTTATCCTTTATTAAGTGCCAGTATGGTACTTTATGAGATTGTGTGGTGGACGAAAAAAAGTCTGTCCGTCTGTCTGTCCATGGGTCTGTACGCACCATAACTCAAATACGCTTTTTCGGATTTTCATGTAACTTGGAAAACACATTTATAATGTTCATGGGAAGAACCCTATTGATATTGAACCAAATCGGTTCACCGGTACCGGAGTAATGCCCAATTTAGTGTCTATTTTAATAGATATTTAATAGATATTTGAGTTATGGCGCCTTTCTAATAGAAAGGCGCCATAACTTAAATACGTTGCATCGGATTTCCATGAAACTTGGTATACGCATTTATGACGTCCATGACAAGTGCCCTATTGATTTTGAACCTAATATGTTGACCGGTACCGGAGTAAAACGCAATTTAGTGTTTATTTTAAAGGCGCAATAACTCAATTACGCTTTATCGGATATTTATGATGTCCATGGAAAGACGTCTATTGATATTCAACCAAATCGGTTGGCCAGTACCGGAATAATGCCCAATTTAGTGCCTTTTATGTTAATATTTGAGATGTCGCGATAACTCAAATATGCTTTATTTGATTTTCCTGAAACTTTGTATACCCATTTATAATGTACATGGGAAGACGTCTACTGATATTGGACAAATCGGTATACCGGTACCGGAGTAAAACCCAATTTAGTGTCTATTTTAAAGACGCGGTAACTCAAGTACGCTTTACCAGATTTTTATGAAACTTGGTATACACATTTATAATGTTCATGGGAAGACATCTATTGATATTGGATAATATCGGTTGACCTGTTTCGGAATAATTCTCAATTTAGTGCCTATTTTATGATAATATACGTATTCGAAAGAATTTATTTAAAAAAAAAAGCAAATCAGTTATCTTGACAACATAGTCAATTGTTTTACTGTGATTTTATAAGGCTTTGGAAATTAAAAAACAGCTACCTATGACCAAAAACACTATTGTTTTACATGCGCTTATCCAACTAGACCGTTAAACTGACCCAGGTGGCCGTTATGGTAACGTCTTGGACTCACATTCTGAAGTTTCATGGTTCAAATCCCGAAACCGGCCAATTTAACTTTTTTGGGGTATTTTTATGTGAGTGTGCGATTGTCAAGATATCACAAATCTGTACGGTTCAGCTGATGCTGGATGATTTTAATCTGATTAAAAAAAGCTAGACCTTTGTTCTTCCGTAAGCCCTGCCTAATGAATATATCTGGAGCTTAACTTGGAAATCAATTTAAAAAAAACATATTCTGCATATCATAACTGCAGTCAATACTGATTAAACAAAAACATACTGGCACTTTTTTACATCAGTTTACCTGATTTTATTTAAAATGAATTTTCTTCTGGTGACAACTTTTATACTATGTGTTTCAGATCACCATAATGGCGTAATGGAACGCAAGTGACTGCAAACTGAAACGAAATCTACAGGAATGTGTATAGAAATAAGATGCAGGATGTAACGGACAGGAAATAAAGATATTGAGTTTCTGCAGTATGATTATGAGTATTTTATTTTACTTTCCTCACTCGTACCAAGGTACAGTACAATAGATAGAGGAATTGTGTTCGGCTTTGAAATTCCTTCTCAGTTTTCAGCATCAGTACTCATTTTTGAAGATCCTTGAATCCAAAACAATTTTCAGAAACATGTTTTTGAATATTGACTGACTTTGTGTGTGTTTGTGAACAGCATAGCACCAGAAGGAAAAGTCGTATAAAAGGAATTTTGTAGATTGGTTAGCCTAGATACCTTCTGGGAATAAGATATGAAGATTTACGACGTTTTTATTTAAATTTCCATGATTAAATTTCTTTTTCGTAATTTCCTCAAAAGGGCTTTTTCGCTTTACTTTAAATTTGATTCGAAATTTCCTATGTGAAATCCACGTTCCTTACAGATTTTCCCGCTACCGCAGCCAGTGTTGAGGCAAGTTGCATCTGAAACACAAGTTCATAAAGGAAATTTGAAATTGCACGAAGGATACGATTTCATTGTCATGCCACGTTAAGCTATACAGTATATTCGGTATTCTTAAAACTGAAATCCTCTACTGGTCTGGCTAGCCGCTTACACACCATCATAGTCCGTCATGTACGGTAGAACTGCCGATTAATTGGAACCTGACCCAACCTGGAAAATCAAATATTTGGATAGTTGGATAGATCATGAAAAGTGTAATTTCTTTTAAGAAACTGCATTTTACAGTGGGGTACCCCGTAGCATAGTGGTTGAGGCGCTGCGCTACAAATCGGATGGTCGCGGGTTCGTCCCAGTCATCCCAGTCGTATTCCAACAACAAAAAAGAGGAACTGACCCGTTTTTATAAAATTCTAGGATGAAGCGATTCGAGTCATCAGTGTCTAACCAATGCTGCCAATACTTCTATATTTAACCGAATTCAGATAAGCTGGCAGCATGTGGGGTATTAATCAATGCACATTGGTACCAACTTCTCCAGTAACGAGCTGACATTTTATCATAGGTAATCCTACGAGAGTTGACGAGTTTATCGATAGATAGGAACGAATTTATCTGATGAAACTCGTCAACTCGTCTTAGATTTATTAAGACTATTCCATGCAAAAAAAATGTAACGGATTATACAAAATATGATAATTAGTTTCGTGCTTTGCTGTTAAAAACAAAACAAAACTAACATCAGCGAGATCACGGCTTACTATGAATCAACCACTCATGAATCGATTGGAGTTACCATGTTAAGACCAGTGCTCCCGGGATCTTCATTTCTATTTTTGATCTAAAATAAAAGTAACACTAAATCTGAAATATGAGTAGAACTATTCTTTTTTCAAAACGATTTGATTTTTGTTTATTTTTTCTGTTTGTATAAAATTGAATGTAAAAATTCCGCTACTGTTGCATTGTTTTGTATCACAAATAAAGCATGCATTGGAAAATAATATAAAAACATTAGAAGACAACATTTTCTTCTGGCGATTATTCTTTCTGGCATCATCGTATTGATACAACAAGAGGACATCCGAAATCATATACTAACGTCAACAATTTCTGCGGAATTCTTCTGTTAGTCGTGATGATCCATTCTGCAGTGTCTTCAGTTCTCGGCCTCGTGGACCTCCAATCCAGTGGTTCGAAGGGCATCGGCGAACATGATTCTGATTGTACAATGGTCATCCAGAAATTAAAGAACGATGTTACATAACTGAATAATAACGAAAGATATCAACACTAAAAATTCTTTTTTTACAAAGATACAATATCTTATTCTATTTCTCAGCGTAATCGCCATTGCTGTCAAAGCATTTAAGGAGTGGACTTTCAAAACGCAGTTATTGCACAATTATTTGTTTGTCAGAAAACGCAAAAAACTACTGTACAAAAAAGCATTTTGATTGTCCAGCGGCGAAGGACTAACAGGACTAACAGCGTTTTGAATGTCCATACTAATTTCAGACCTCTGTAACTACGAGAAAAATAGCATTTTGATGCTGTAGTCACGTTCATAATGTAGAGAGATACATATACAATGATATGCCATCAATAACTCATTTTTGAAAAATTGTGGACAAACAGCATTTTGAATGTCCACTCTTCATTTATTGTAACGTGGTATCAGCTTTTCAATTCCGATGTTATACTCTTCTACCGCCAAACACTTGATCCAAAATGTCACTTCTGCTTTGCGATCTTCATCGGTTGGGAACTCTCTTCCACCCAATAAGTCATTTAGTTTCGGAAACAAACGAAAATCTCAGGTGCCAGATAAGGGCTGCAAAGAGGACGTACAAAAATTTACCATTTAAAACGTCGAGTTTTGCCTGTGTTAGATCAGCCGAATGAGGCCGAACATTGTCATGAATCAAAAACATCTTTTCAGATAACCTTCCACGTCTCTTATTTGGATAATGCTTCGTAGTCGTTGCACAATAGGCCTCTGCGTTTTTTCCTTGCCTTCTTGGTGGTAAATCAAAACGTTGTTGTCGCCAATCTCCGCGTTCTTAGAAGACATCTATTTAAGCCAATCTACAGAAATGCGTCTATTCTATATATTCCGTTCTCCTGCTACTGTGTTCACAAATACACACATACAGAAATGTGTCTGAGATTTGTTTGGGAGACTGTTTGTGAAATGTGTTGTTCAGGGAACTTAAAAAATGTGTATTAATGCTAAAAGCTCACAAGGAATTTCAAAGCCGAACACAATACTTCCTCTACTTGTATTACGTATAGTTCATGTAAATAAATAAAAATGCAGGTAATGATGCTCAAGATTATCAATTACTTTATTATATGTTCATTACATCTTGCAACTTATTTTTCGTAACACCCATTATCCAGGCACACCCTGGGCACTGAAACAGAAAGTATACAGAATATCACCACAAAGAAAATATAATAACTGTAATTATATACAGTATATGATTTCTACTATCTATAAAATAATGAGTTACTCAGATCCAGACTTCTGAGAGAGAAACATTCTTAAGCACTCCTGTACAAAGTAACTGGATTATCGAAGGTAATGTGGACCAAAGTTATTTCATATAATTAATACATCCATGATATAACTCTACGTGGCGCGACATCCCCGAAGAAACAAGGCCTACCCCCCCCCCCCCCCCGACCGCTGCGTCATCTACCTATAGGCAGATGGCAGGATTGGAGGGCATGTGGTCAGCGACTTTAAATTATTTTGTTTTTTGCAAATCGAGAGTGACAGGGCTAACGAAAATACGCTCATTAGAACGTTCAGTGGATAACATCTCCTAATCCTTAAAAATACAGTAAGTTTTGATATGTAAATTGGACGACTTCATAAAGTTTGTGAGGTAACGCAACTTATATAATTATGAGTTAACCTGGAACTACGTCGTGACAAAATGCTGCATACCAGACAAATGTGCGTAGGATAAAAGCACAGATATAATTATGAGGTAACCTGTAGCTACTTCAGAACAAAATACTGCATACCAGAGAAAAGTTCATGTGGCGTAGTAGCTGCACTGCGCTACAAACCGGAAAGTCGCGGTTTTGATCCCCGGTGAGGTCATCGGGATCTTTCAATTGGCCTAATTCTTCTGGTGGCCCAATGGCCTTGGGGTCGACTCAGCCTCAAACAGAAATGAGTACCAGGAACAATCCTGGGGGTAAAGACTGCCTTTGCGTAAGGCTGTGAACCTTACCACCTTCATGGGCCGAATACCTAAAAATCACGGGGCCTCACACTCCTGGAACCCTAAAAGCTTCGGCGGACTGTTTACGGTTCTCTTTACTTTTTACTCTAGATTTTTATTAAGTCGAAGAATTAAAGTTGCCTGTCTTACAAGGTTATACACTATAATTGTTAAATTTTCTTTGCAATATTTAAGAAATCACATTCAATTGGTTACTCTCTACATAAATTGCATTGAAAAGTATAGCCAAAAGATGTAATAGATTAATAATATAGGTGTATATAATGACAATACAGCTGTAAAGAGCATATTAATATATTATACACAATATTTTTTTTTACTTTGCAACAAAACAACCCTGTATAAGAATAACTAATCTGATGGGCTTTATAAATAATACCGTTTTTAAAGGATTTAAATAAGTGTACAACCAATCTCGCTGTTAAAGGTTATCTTACTGTATCACATGAAATTTTTGTGTAGACATCTTTTATAGATGTTTTACGTTTTTTCCTTAAATCAGGGTATATCAACCTTACTGTATGCCAGTACACATTGAATAATACGCAACCCAGATTTATCGAAGTTTGGATGATCAAGAATATGCTTACCTGGAGACGCCAAGCATGCAGATAGCGCAATTAGGAAAACAGCTATAATCTTCGCCATGTCTCTTACTGTATGGTGATGTTTCCGTGAACGTGGTTTATATAGAGGTCTGACTCAAGTACGTAACAATAAAATTGTGCAAGTGACAGCGGTTATTGATGTGATTTCGATTCATATTTATGTCAGCTTCGGTTTATGTATACTGTATTTCAGTTACTGGTTACATTAGTCATGCAATTTATGTAAGTCTTTTCTTAGAGCTGTCACCAGTGGAATGTTTAGCTTGCATAATCTTAATACATCATGAAGATTCATGTTTCAGACTGACTGAATACCTCCACTTTAAAAGCTTACTCATTTTTTATCCGGGATATAGTAAAATAATTGTTATTATTTTGTTCTTGCCGTTCCGCAGCCAGTTAACCCCTAATTTCACAAAACTCAATTTCAAAGCAAATCCATAACGCATCGCAAGAAAATATTTACACCACAAAGAAAAGACCTGCAGAAGCATATTTTGCTATACAAATTCAAATAATTTTGTAAACATTAAATTTCTTTTCCTCTTTATTTCCATGTTGTTTACAAAATAATAAGAAGTAGTAAGCTCCATACAAGAGCATTTACCAATTTAAGGTTTAAATAACTCTGTATAACCTAGCGGAGTTAATGTCATAAGACCTCTTCTACCTCTCATCCAGGGAAATACAAGCTTTAGCCTACATATTATTACTGGTCCCGTGTCACACATGATTTGTTCATTGTCTTCAATTGCCCCATCCATATGCTATAATTTCATATTTCAACACTGATGACTTTAAAGAACTGTAGAATCACGTCATCGAAGTCTCGTTATAACTTCAGGTATAAGCGCCCAGTGAAACACACACACCTACAAGTACCCTCACAAAATATACGTATTTGCACATATGTGCCTTTTCAAAGTAAGTGCGTTCTAAAGCCATGTTAGCCACTAATAACAAAGGTCGACCGACAGGCCGCTATTAATATCTCAAACCGCAGGTTGCCTAGCATAATAATAAAATCAGGCAAGTGCCAGAATGCTTTTGGGTAATCAGTGATAATTGCCATTATGATATGCAGAAAGATAAAGTTTTTGTTTTGTTTGTTTGTTTGTTTGTTTGTTTGTTTTTTTGTTTTTGTTTTTTAATCGATTCTGAATTAAGCTCCATATTGGTTCATTATGCAGGACTTTCGGAAGAACAAAGGTCTAGGGTTTTTAAGCAGATTAACATCGTCCAGCATCAGCAGAACTATACAGATTTGTGATATCTTGACACTCGCATATTCACATAAAAATACAACAAAAAATCATATTGGCCGGTTATGCGATTTGAATCAGGGAAATCCAGAATGCGAGTCCAAGGCATTACCATCTCTGCCACCTCGTTCAGTTTATCGATCGAGTTTGATAAGCATATGTGAAATAATAGTGTTATTTGTCATAGCTAACTCTATTTCAACTTCCAAAGCCGTATATAGCACTCTAAAACAACATGTTGTCATGATAACTGATTTGCATTTCATGAATTCTTTCTAATATATTACCATTAAAACAGACTGAGCAATTGAGCATTTACTCCGGTACCGAGCAACCGATTTGGTTCAATATTAATAGGCTTCTTCCCATGGACATTATAAATGCGTATACCAAGTTTCATGAAAACCCAAAAAAGCGTATTTGAGTTACCGCGCGTACAGGCACACGGACAGGCAGACAGACGGACAGACATTTCCAGTCCCCCACACAATCTTAGGCTATAAAGCACCATACTAACACTTAATATTTTGTTTCGTAGGTTGAATTTGGTTTGCTGCCAATATAATTTCGTTCGCAAGCAGTCTGTTTGCCAAAACTCCTTAGGGTCTCTAATATAAAGTTTTCGTTTGATCGATGTTACATAATGTTTGCTCATTTTATAATCAAAGATGATAAATTCTTGTAGATTTATATCTAATTCATAGTTCGATATTTTAAGACTGAGAAAATTAAATATTTTTCTTGCAATTTTACTCTAATCCGTATAGATTTTTTTTTATCTCATTTGTTATCCAGGATTTTGTCTTCTTGAACCTGTTCAATAGTTTACTGTAGCATGTTTTCTTTTTAACCACAAGCTGGCTGGCTTATAATTACCCTATAGAGAATTTTAACGACGAAATATTTCAAATTAAATATTAGGCTATAGTATAAGGATATCATGTATAAAATTTTACCAACATTTCAAGTAAAAGGCATTTTCGAAAAAGAATTCCGGAAATGAAACTTCATATTTTTGGTATTATCTTTTACCATATCACTGTATTCATTTCAGTTTAGAAACTAATTTATGGTACAGTAAATGCTGTCAGTACATCATAAATATATTTGACGTTTATTGACGAGAAAGGTAGTTACTATTTTTGCTCAGTAAATTACTGTCAACTGGAGAATGATGGTTATCATTGGAATGCACTTATTGTGAAATGGAGTATCATTTTATTATCTTCTAGTAATTTATTTACTGTTTAAAGTTTAAAATGCCGTTTTGCAGGAATGTGTATTAAGAATTCGTAATTCATAGGAATTTTCGTTTTATAGTATCAGACAGTTTCAGAGTTTACACAATGAAAAATTTTCTCTTTTACGAGGGCTATTTTCTTTCGATATCCGATGGGGCATAAAATGAAAACCACTGTGAAAATCAAAACTGTTTTATTTGGAATATTTAGGTACACCTTCTAGCTACTTCTCTACACAGTTACGCTTCGATGGAGACATTTGTCGTAGCGTGGTGAAACTTTCAAATACCCTCTTCATAGAACCTGCCACCAGCGTATTGAGAAGGGTCTTCACGGCATTTTGAAGTGATTTGAAGTTCTTCTTTGGTTTGGAAGCACTGTCCTCCCAGATCTTTCTTCAGCTGCCGAAAAAGATGAAAGTCACTCGTCACGGGGATTCATTAGGACAATCCAGAATCAAATGAACAATCCAAGCAATGGATGCACACAAATTTCCCGATCAATCCCAAGATCTGGCTTCCACACCAACGATGAATTTCAAAACACTTCAAAATGTCGTGAAGACCCTTCTCATTACGCTGAATAACAAATGAAGAAAGCTGTTTTTGATAGCGAAATGCAGAACTTGTAACTCATTTAGCCTATACAGGATGTCCGGGAAAGACCTGACGAAAAAGAAATAATTATGTATCTGAAACTGTTGCATTTATTGACGTGATGTTTTCACGGTTACAAAGAGAAACACGATGAGTTTTAATAAGCTTCTATGTGAGCACCGTTTGTGGCCCGATACTCAATTTCGTGCCACACACGTGAAAGCATCTCCGGTGTGACTAGTGCTATTGCATCGTAGAGTCGTCTACGCAAATCTGCATTATCGGTCACAGGCGTGCGATACACTTTGTCTTTCACAAAACCCCAGAGAAAGAAATCCAGTGGGGTCATGTCGGGTGATCTTGGTGGCCATGGTGTAGGTCCTTCTCTCCCAAGGACTATGGATTTTGGCATTTGCAGTTGTCTTGCCACCTCACGAATGGATTTCCTCGGGCTTCTTACAAAAGCAGCCCGTTCCCTTTCAATGTCATTGTCGTTTATGCGCGATTGCTTTGCCTTTCCCTGCTGTGACTCAACATTACCTTATCTCCAGAAATTGCTTGTGCCAATGAAGGATACTGTTTCGGGCGGGAGGATTTCGGCCTTTGTCTGATTGAAAACGACGTTGTAACCTACGCACAACTTGCATTCCCAGTTCTCAGAATAAGACTGACTACACACGCTGCGCAGAACAAGCTTTTTCTCGTTTCTCCTCGTGCAACAACAAAGTTCATGCTCATGCGCATTACGGGATGCTACAAAACAAAACTTTTTGAGTTTGTCTTTCTAACTGTGAAAATACTGAGGTAGTAACTGTAATAGTTCTGATTTATAATTATTTCTTTTTCGTCAGGTCTTTCCCGGTGTATATCTGATCATATTAGAAACTTTTGATATTTTTAAAGCTTTCGTTAACAAGATGCGCGAATTCGCTGCGCGTAAATCAGTAAGCTACCGCTGGGCAGAGAGTGAACATCATGCACCATGTCGTCAGTCGTAGAAAATACAATAATAGTTGAGTGGAGGGATGATGCCGCTGCGAGAGAGACAGACAACACGTGGAGCGGGATAGGAGAGCTGAGCCAATCAGGGTGCAGCTACCTCTCCTAGCCAGGAACTCTACGAGCGGTGAGACTCGCTCCTAAGGTATATACGTAAAAACCCAGAGACGTTGTGGAGGTAATCCTACTCTACTTGTTATTTGTAAACAACATGGAAAAAAGACGAAAAGAAATTTAAGTTAAAAAAATTGAATTTGTATGACAAAATATGCTTCTGCAGGTCTTTTCTTTGTAGTGAAAATATTTTCTTGCGATACGTTATGGATTTGCTTGTTTAAGAAATTGTGTTTTGTCAAATTAGGGGTTAACTGGCTGTGGAACGGCAAGAACGAAATAATAACAATTATTTACTATATCCCGGATAAAAAATGAGTAAGTTTTTAAAGTGGAGGTCTTCAGTCAGTCTCAAACATGAATCTTCATGATGTATTAAGGCTATGCAAGCTAAACATTCCATTGGTCACATCCCTAAGAAAAGACTTACATAAACTGCTTGATTAATGTTAGTAGTAACTGAAATGTACTTAAACCGAAGCTGAGATAAATTAGAATCGAGTTCACATTAATAGCTGCTGTCATTTGCACAATTCTTTTGTCACGAAACTTTAATAAGACCTCTATATAAACCATGTTCACACGAACATCACCATACAGTAAGAAACATGGCGAAGATTATAGCTGTTTTCCTCATTGCGCTATCTGCATGCATGGCGTCTCCAGGTAAGCAGATTTTTGGTCATCCAAGCTTCGATAGATCGAGGTTGCGTATTATCCAATGTGTACTGACATACAGTAAGGTCGATATACCCTGATTTAAGGAAATAACTTAAAACCTCTCTAAAAATGTCTACTCAAAAGTTTCATGTTATAAGGTAAGATAAATGTTAACAGCGAGAATGGTCGTACACTTATTTAAAACCTTTAAAAAGGGTATAATTCCGGGGTGCGCGGACAAAGAGAGTTAAGTCCACCATCCTAAAAAATTGAGATATGTCCATAGAGTTATAGATAAAAATGTTCTCTTCATTTGTGTTAAGTCCAGTAAGTTATATTCAAAATTGTACGGTAGTTATGGATGTGTGCATCATAGGTTTATCAATCTCTAAAGCTATGTTGGGCTGGTATAGTGTGTTAAGTCACTCTAATTCTCAGTAACAAGAAAATGGACTTAACTCTCTCTCTGCCCGCGCACCCCGGAATTTATAATGCCCATCAGGGTAGAAAAAATGATATTGCGAAAAATATATTAATATGCTTCTTTACAGCTGTATTGTCTTTATATACACCTTTATTATTAATCTAAAACATCTTTTTGCTATACATTTCAATGTCACTTTTGTAGAGAGTAACTAATTGAATGTGATTTCTTAAATATTGCAAAGAAAATTTAACAATTGTAGTGTATAACCTTCTAAGACAGCCACCTTTAAGTCTTCGACTTAATAAAAATCTAGAGTAAAAAGTAAAGTGAACCCTATACAGCCAGTCGAAGCTTTTAGGGTTCCAGGAGGCTGAGGCTCCCTGATTTTGGACATTCGGGACATGAAGGAGGTAAGGTTGTCAGCCTTACGCAAAGGCCTCCTTTACCCACAGGATTGCTCTTGGTACTCATTTCGGGTGGATGCTGAGTCGACCCCAAGGCCATTGGGCCACCAGAATAATTAGGCCAATTGAAAAATCCCGATGACCTCACCGGGGATCAAAAGAGCGACCTTCCGATACACCACATCCACTTTTCTCTGGT
Organism: Ectobius pallidus; assembly: GCA_964059195.1. Classification (NCBI taxonomy): domain Eukaryota; kingdom Metazoa; phylum Arthropoda; class Insecta; order Blattodea; family Ectobiidae; genus Ectobius; species Ectobius pallidus. The sequence continues at coordinate 35,747,293 of CAXKWD010000002.1, read as the reverse complement.
ATGCATTATTTTCTTCTGAAGTAGGCTACATACAGCTTAACTCACTTATATCAGTTGTTTTACCTCACGAACTTACTAAGTTTGTAGTAGTGTGTGTATTTATTTTCACAAAAAAATTCTCACATATAAATCACATTATTTACATTAACCGGCGCACGGGTCGGTGTCGACCATACGTGCTCACTGCATACACTTAAATTATTACCCCATAAAAAACCCAATTGAAAAAAACTATATTCTATTATTTACATAACCCCAGACCTAACCCCCCACCCCCAAACAAGTAAAAATTTCATAGACACATAGACATTATTAAGACAAAAAACAAAAAGATAATAATAATAAAAAAAAATAATACTTAGATTTCCTTAATTCTCTAAATCTAGGCTTTCTCTCATAAATCTCACTTTCTGTAGAAATTTACATAACCCGTGCCAATTGTGCTCATCCAGTAATAGATTTAGACATGCCTCCCTACTTCTTTGCGAGTTTAAAATACTAAGTTTGTAAGGAGTAGGAGATGCTATGCACTGAACACTCTAATGAGCATGTTTTCGTTAGCCCTGTCAATGTTCAATTGTATAAAAACAAACTAATTTAAAGTCGCTTTTATCATGCGTGTTTTAATTATATGAAATAGCTTTGGTCCACATTACCTTCGATAATCGAGTTACTTTGTAGAGGAGTGCTTAAGAATGTTTCTCTCTCTGAAGTCTGGATCTGGGTAACTCATTATTTTATAGATAGTAGAAATCATATACATAATTACAGTTATTATATTTTTCTTGTGGTGATATTCTGTATACTTTCTGTTTCAGAGCCGAAGTTGGGCCTCCCGAAAGATTTTTATGACAATTTATGACTATTAAGTTGCAAGATGTAATGAACATAAAATAAAGTAGGCTAATTGATATTCTTGAGCATGATTACTTGCATTTTTATTTATTTACTCGAAATATAGGTACTGCAAGTAGAGGAAGTATTGTGTTCGGCTTTGAAACTCCACGGGAGCTTTTAACATTAATACACATTTTTCAAGTTCCCTGAAATCACAACAACACCTTCCACAAACAAGTCTCCGAAACAAATCTCAGACACATTTCTGTATGTGTGAATTTGTGAACACAGTAGCAAGAGAACGGAAAATATAGAATAGACGCATTTCTGTAGATTGGTTTGCCTAGATGTCTTCTAAGAACACGGAGATTGGCGACGACAACGTTTTGATTTACCTCCAAGAAGGCAAGGAATAAACGCAGAGGCCTATTGTGCAACGACTACGAAGCATTATCCAAATAAGAGACGTGGAAGGTTATCTGAAAAGATGTTTTTGGTTCATGACAATGTTCGGCCTCATTCGGCTGATCAAACACAGGCACAACTCGACGTTTTAAATGATAAATTTTTGTACGTCCTCTTTGCAGCCCTTACCTGGAACCTGAGATTTTCGTTTGTTTCCGAAACTAAAGGACTTATTGGGTGGAAGAGAGTTCCCAACCGATGAAGATCGCAAAGCAGAAGTGACATTTTGGATCAAGTGTTTGGCGGTAGAAAAGCATAACATCGGAATTGAAACGCTGGTACCACGTTACAACAAATGCTTTGACTGCAATGGCGATTACGTTGAGAAATAGAGTAATGGACTGTATCTTTTTGTAAAAAAAAGTTTTGTGTTGATATCTTTCGTTATTATTCAGTTATGTAAAATCGTTCTTGAATTTCTTGATGACCATTGTACAATCAGAATCATGTTCGCCGATGCCCTTCGAACCACTGGATTGGAGGTCCACGAGGCCGAGAACTGAAGACACTGCAGAATGGATCATCACGACTAACAGAAGAATTCCGCAGAAATTGTTGACGTTAGTATATGATTTCGGATGTCCTCTTGTTGTATCAATACGATGATGCCAGAAAGAATAATCGCCAGAAGAAAATGTTGTCTTCTAATGTTTTTATATTATTTTCCAACGCAAGCTGTATTTGTGATACAAAACAATGCAACAGTAGCGGAATTTTTACATTCAATTTTATACAAACAGAAAAAATAAACTAAAATCAAATCGTTTTGAAGAATATAATAGTTCTACTCATATTTAAGATTTAGTGTTACTTTTATGCTCGTGTGCACAGTTCTAGATCAAAAATAGAAATGAAGATCCCGGGAGCAAGATCAAACTGCAGATGATACGGTAGCTATGTTAGGAGCAAAACTTGGAATGACACTTATGAATACGCCAATTAGCTATAAAATAATTTTCAAATTGCTAAATTCAAACACATTATCATTAAAATATCTGAAACATTTGTACATTTTTTCTTCTCTTCATTGTTACATGCTAAACCCAATCCTGATTTATATCAAAATGCATTAATATTTTTGTGTTTCTACCTCAAGGTGACCAGACGTCCTTATTTAAGGGGTATGTCTCATTTTTTAAACTCTTATCCCGTTGTCCGGACAAAACTTAAAAGGACGCTTATTGTCACTTTTTACAGACTTTGATTTCCTTCTGTTCCCTTTCTTTATAAATTTATAGCATGAATTCAATTTTATATGTTCGAAAGTGTTGATTTCTTTCACTTTCAAGTTGAAAATATTATGGCTTTTGGAATTATTTTCAATCTGACACTATTTTTTCACTATGGCTATTATCACCTTTCTTAAATCACTCTGTTTGCAAATTAGTCGAAAATACCTCTACAAGTTGGAGCACTTCTGCACGAAACGTGTACGAAAGTGCCAGTGTGTGTATATAAGTATTATTTTCTTTTTATTATTATTATCTTTTTGTTTTTTGTCTTAATAATGTCTATGTGTCTATGAAATTTTTACTTGTTTGGGGGTGGGGGGTTACGTCTGGGGTTATGTAAATAATAGAATATAGTTTTTTTTCAATTGGGTTTTTTATGGGGTAATAATTTAAGTGTATGCAGTGAGCACGTATGGTCGACACCGACCCGTGCGCCGGTTAATGTAAATAATGTGATTTATATGTGAGAATTTTTTGTGAAAATAAATACACACTACTACTACTAGTACCACTACTAATAATAGTGAAGTTCATAAATTCATAAATATTGTGAGTAGTGATATTTTATCCAGGTTATTTATTGTGCTGAAAAGAAGACTTCATAACTTAGTATAGTTTCCCCTACTAATGTACAGTTTGTCGTTTTATCTGTGAGGCGTACAGTGCTCCAGAATTTTGAACAGGTATGTGTAGATCAAAAGGCAGTGGTGATATTCAGCCGGTTCGCACCGGTTCGCGAGAACCGGTTGTTAAATATCTTGTAGGTTCTCCGAACCGGTAGCTTCACAATGAGTGATTGCCTTTTTCCAAGATCAGATTCACGCCAATCTACAAAAGTGATAATACATTTATATGAATTTGCTAGAACCAAAACACGCCAATTATGTTCGCTAGCGGTGGACTACCACAATAGGTAGCGGCGCGTGCGGTTAAGTTGGCAGACTCTTATTTGCGAACGGCCGATCGTCTCGACACTCGCTCCCTTTGCTTTCGATGTTCGATTATAAAACGGATTGTGGTCTTCTTTTGTTGTGTAAGGTTATGTTTTAAGGAAGCTGAGTAAGTTTAGTATGGGTATGAAAAGACAAAAATAAAAAAATAGCTCATTGGGCTATTTTGAATCAACATCAAATACCCTGATGAGAACCGGTTGCTAAACTGTTTGAATATCACCACTGTCAAAAGGGACGGCATTATGTACACTGAAATTCATTTTGATATTTTCTCATTTGAATTTTTTGCGATCTAAGGCAAATAACGGCAAGAGCAAAGAAATGTCACGGTGATCAATTGTCCAATGCCGCACGCTATTAAATTTTACGGTAGAAGTTCGGTAACTTCATATCTATTGTTTGCACCATATAATAAAATCAGGCAAACTGATGTAACAAAGTGCCAGAATGCTTTTGTTTAATCAATGATAAATTTCAATTATGTTATGCAGAAAATAAGTTACTTTTTAGTCGATTTCCGAGTTAAGGTCCAGATGGATTCATTAAGCAGGTCTTACAAAAGAACAAAGGTCTAAAGTTTGATAAGCATATGTGAAGGAATATGTTGGTAGTGTCATTTGTCATTGCTAACTGTATTGCAACTTCCAAAGCCGTATATAAACACTGTAAAACAATATGTTGAGAGAGAGAGAGAGAGAGAGAGAGAGAGAAAGAGAGAGAGAGAGAGAGAAAGAGAGAGAGAGAGAGAGAGAGAGAGAGAGAGAAAGAGAGAGAGAGAGAGAGAGAGAGAGAGAGAGGAAAAATAATTCATCTTAAAATTGAACCACCCAAAATTACTATAATTAATAAACCAATTATTCTCCTCAGAAATTTTACCGTCCACCATTCAATCTCAGAAAGTACCATTCTGGCGCTTAATAAAAGGCTGCCTGTTCTTTCAGGGCCGTTGTACTTAAATCATACTGTATTTTTCCTAGCTCTTCACTACTTCCACAGGAAGGCGGTGAAGAGCACCAGATGATAAAAAATCTGTACTCAGAATCCTTGCTTCAAGTGGAAAAGTCGTGTCAGTGCCTGTATTAGTTTTTTTCCCCTTCCTTTAAAGAAGGTATATATAATAAAAGACCAGTACCATTCCTTTCAAGTATTTTACTGTGGATTCTACAAGATGTCTTCGTCTTTCGTTTCTTCTTTTGTCCTCCTTTCCTAATCTGTTTACTTCGCTCTGCTCATTCTTTGTGTGGTGGACTTACAAATTGCATTGGATTGCTTGCATTAAGCTCTGAAGAACGTATCGTAAGAGTCACCACAATAGTATTCCCTAAGACGTGTTTCTCTGCACAATAAACGTAAGACCTAATATTGGACGTCTGACGGAAAATAAACCCAGACCTCTTGAAGAAAGCAGTCTTGTATAAGAGACCAGCATAAACATGTTCTCTTTCTCACTACGCAATAGACAGTAATCTTGTACTGACTTAACCTATTCAATCGGTCTGTAGACATTATGTTTAATAAATAAATTACTAAAGATTCATGAATGGAGTAATCTCGACGGAATAGCTCCTTACTGTAATGGTAATTTCAAATGTAGTGGTAACATTACTTCTGATAATAACATAAGGTCACGGAAGTACGATATTTCAATAAAATATGTTTTAGACAGTCGGAGGTAAAAGAAGGCATTTTAACGGTAGATGATATTATTTATAAGAGGAAGATAATGCCACTGAGTGGTACAAAATTATAACGCTACATTGTTACCAACCTTTATTATTTCCATGGAAAATATTCTTTCAGTATCTGGTGTATCTGTGTGCCGCAGTTTAAATATCTCATTTTTATTATATTTCAAATTTGGTGTCAACCGTGGCGCAGATTACACACACCCCAGTCCACAGGATAAACCTATATTCTCAGCCCTTGTATAAGCATTTTAAGATAAGAGCATTACTTGTAGCACTTCAGTGGAATAACAGATTTATGAGAATGGAGATCGAAGCATTGAGAAAGATTTTAAGGCTCACGTGGGATGAGATTTCTGGACAACGGGTAAAGAATAGGGTGCCGGTGGAAGACCTATTGGGAAAACCTTGTATAAGACCTAGGAGATAGTCAAGCGTTAAGGATTATCTTAAAATGATCAGAATACAATAAGCATTTTGTGAAAATAGTTGCCAAACAAGTTTCTAATGACATCAGATTATAATACGCGTAAATATAAATATCTCCTTCTTCTGAAATAAAAGTATCAGGATAAAAGTTAGAGAATGTTGGAAGTTGAATTCTTGATTTCCTTGAAGTAGTTACTCATTTTTAACACAACAATTCCGGGGCGAGCGGGCAAAGAGAGTTAAGTCCACTTTCTTGTTACTGAGAATTAAAGTGACATAACACACTATACCAGCCCAACATAGCTTTAGAGATGGATAAACCCATAATCATTTTTACAATAAAGTTGTTATTGAAAGTTGTAGAGCATGTGTTCAACCTCACATATCTCATCATAAACTTATGTGCATCATTCCTGAAGAAAGGATTATCGAAAAAACATAAAACTTAATGTAAATATTTCTAAGAATTTGAGTGACAGGCTTTTAAGTAGTATCACTAGGTATCCTAAATTGCTGCTTATCATAGGAATATTATCGTAATCATTAAGTCAAGTTGTGCGTCACTTTATGAAATATTTTGTAATTAGCTGGACATATTATTTAGTTGCCTCCTATAAAAGCCTCATTGACGGAAGATATTGTATAGAAGTTGCAAACGAACAATAGTTCTACATGATGAAGATTTTAGCTGCTTTTCTCATCACTTTAGGTGCATTTATAGCTGTTGCAGGTAAGTGGATATTATGTGCTTTATAATCTACATTATACTAAGTAATAACAATTTATAAGATATTGGGAGGAGAAAAGTACGAGTATATAAGTAAGCAAAGGGTTAAGACCCTTAGGAATCCTGGTATTAAAGTTCCCAGATTTTCTTACATTCGGTACATGAAGGGAATAAGGATGTCAACCTTACGCACTACTCGCTTCTATCCTTAGGATTGTTCCTGGTACTCATTTCTGTTAGAGGTTAAGCTGATTCCAGGACCATAGTGCCAACACAAGGATTAGGCCAATTGAAAAAATTAAAAGATCTCATGGGGCTCGAACCTGTTAACTCCCGGTTTGGAGCACAGTGTCTCAACCAACTGGCCTACTCTCAAAAAAAAAAATATATATATATATATATATATATATATATATAAAGGTCCTATCTAACATTGGACTCAGCTCGGTCAAGTTAATACAACCACACCTCTTATACCGCTTTTTATATGAAAAATAATTCAATAGAATTGTTCCTTTTCCGAAAAACTGTACTGATCACAATCAGGTGTTTGGGTAGTCACTTTGAAGTTTTCCAGCATTGCCGCTATTTTTTCTTCTTCGTCTTTTATAGCGGACAAAACATTACCACCACCTCTAACTACACGCCCGAAGTATTTTTGTCTGCTCCAAACAACGCCAACATCTTTATATTGTAACTTGGAAAATATAACACTGATTCGTTTGGAATTTATAGACCTGCCCCTGAAAATGGGTAAACGTCCTAAGAGAATGATTCTAGAACAATACATTTCAAATGAAGAAATGAGCATTTCATATTTATCCGGGTTGGACATTGTAGTGCTTAAATGAAGCAATTCCTTGGTATGGTGTTATTGTGTCTTCATCACATGACTGACATATAAATTTGTCTCCATTTCCGTTGTACAGGATGCAATTTTAAATTTTGTCTGTTAACTTGGGTTTCAGATGCAAGTTGCCGTAATTCTGGCTGCCATGGAAGCAATGTCTGCAGGAAACATGGAAGCCTTGGTTACGTTTGTTCATAAATACCATGTATTGTAACATGAATAGAGAATAAAATATTTATAAGTGACTAGCTTAAAAGACCCGGCGTCGCCCGGGTTTTGTATTTTGTAATTGGAAATTAACTTATGAAGGATTTTCAATGTTAAATTCTAGGTCCTTATATAGGCATTTATAATTTGAAATAGGAAGAACGACTTATTACACTCAAACTATTCCCTCATAAAACGCTTGATATAGTTTTTTATGGCTCATAGAGGATCTAGAATTTTGCATCCCATCGCTTGTACAGTGCACAGCAAGCCTGGTAGAGGTTTAAATAAGAAGAAACAGAAATTCCTGTAACATAAAATTGTAATATCGAGGCGGGAAATTTCCCACTCTTATGTTACCATAAAACCGTTTTGGGGATGAAATTAAACAGAAAGCATTATCACTTTCATACTTTTCTCTCCAAAAACCTGCGATATAATATAATAACATACACATTACCATACCTCGTTTTGTTTTCTCTATGTCCAGGGTAGAGGAAGTTATGTGATTCCATTATTTTAGTGGATTTCATTCTGTAATATTTATTTATAACATGAATTATTTTGATAACTTCTCTTATTTGTCAAAAGTGCATTTCATTTGTTTTTTCCAAGCCCATCTGATACCATTTGGCAACAATATATTCTGTGATTTGGAATTGATAATTCTATGTAAAAAGGGATTAAGTATTTTCAAAAACATTTAATTTTTGGCATTTAGAATCAAAATTTTGCAAAATCCTTTCTTAGTGAGCACCTACATTATGAAACGAAGGTACTATCAAAATTCCAAGTCTCTACCTGTTATAGTTTAGGCTGTACGTTGATTCCTGTCAGTCAGGACAAAGCCTTTTATATAGTACTAGCTGAAAAGGCCCGGCGTCGCCCGGGCTTTGTATTTTTTAATTTGAAATTAACTTATGAAGGACTTTATGTATGTAGAACTTGAAATGAAGAAAAAGATTTATCACACTCAAACTATTCCATCAGAAAACGTTGGATATAGCTTTTTATGGCTCATAGAGGATGTGGAATGCTGCATTCCGTTGCTTCTACACATCATGCTTGGGAGCGGTTGATATAAGAAGAAACACAAATTACATAAGATTGTACTGACTTGACGGAAAATTTTATTTCTCATTCTCATGTTACTATACAATCGTTTCGGAGCTGAAATAAAAGAGAAATGCAGTATCACTTTCATACTTTCCTCCCCTAGAACCCGGGACATAATATACTGCGAGCATAGGACTCAAAATGTTCCATCCCATGCTTAGGGCCTATGATAAACATCCCTATTTCTCAACTAATACAAAGCCTACAGGTATGGATAGCTTATCAGCGGAAAGGATTATTTACAGACTTTTGATATAGCATACTCACACACTTAAGTTGTCCCTCTTATTCTACATCAAAATGTGAAGTGAGTAAATATTTCTTATGTCGAGGGTAGAGAAAGTTACGTGACTACATCACACTGTGCTTTATTTTCGTGGATTTCATTTTCAGTAATTATTTTCGCCAATATATTACATCGATGGAATCATAAATTCGTTAAAGTCCAGCATTAGGCTATATACTTGCCAAGGCCCTATGTAATCATAGTAAACAATTCAAGGTTGCCATGTGAACTAAACAGCAATTCATTTTTTCAGTATAAAATTCTCAGAAATTATATAATTTTCAAGGGAAGGAGTATTTTGATTGAATTTTAATGTTGACCGCTATACTTCCCGGGCTTAACTGGGTATGTGTGCAAAATTCCGTGTAAATTGGTAAAGAAATGTAGATTTGTATAAGGAACAAACATACATACATACATACATACCCACAAACACACATTCGACTTTATATATTAGATTATGTGAGTGCTGTATATTGGAGATGATTTTTCCCCTCATACGTCTTTCTTCGGTTTAGTTGGTTATTAGTGTTTTCTTTCTCTTGAAAAGTTATTTTTAATATGGCAGATTATATTTTGATTCAGTACTCTACATAGGCTAATATTATAATCTTTGAAAGTATTATTGAAAGTGGGATTTACTAAATTAGCTGAATTTTGCTAAAAGAATGATGATTAAGAGATAGTCTTCTACTATCAATAGAATTTAAAACGTATGAAATTATTGAAACAAAATATTCTTCAAGAAATGTGGTTAATTAAAAATAAATATGAGAGGACATAAAAGAATTAATGAATGAGATCATACAAAGCTAACCAAGTACACAAGAACGACTATCGATTGTACTTCATTTTGCACTACGCAAGCGCAGATGGTCATTGAAACTAAAACTTTTGTTTTATTTCTTTTTATTACTATGAGCGTTCTTTGATGAGGAAAGCTCAGAAATAAGAAGGGGTTACGGGGGAAAGAGAGACTGGAATTTAATATCGTTCAGCACTGCCCGCTTAATTCTACAAGTTTTTACCTACTCACCTTTCTATGTTTATATAAAAATCTTCATTAAGTAGCTTTTCCTTTTTTTATTTCTACTTCAGCCATGTCATCTTGTTGTTGTAGTACATTTATGTTCTCTCGATTAATATTAATTATTACTGTTCCCTTTTATCTGAAACCGGTATTCTTCTTTATTTTGCTATGGTTTAGCTAAAGTCAGGATCTACACGAATGGTTCGAAAAGCGAAAACCACGTTGGGGCAGCAATGGTCGCTATGGAAAACACAAGAGAAATACTCATTGACATGATTAGATTAAAGAAACAATGTATCGTATTCCGAGCAGAACTCAGTGGTATTAAAATGGCAATAACCTGGATAGGACATCAAAGCAAGAGTAGTACCTCATCCTATGCAATAAACGTAAACTCTACAGTAGCAATAACGGCAATAAAGGACAACTAATAGCTTTCGACATTCGGACTAAAACAATAAACCTGAAAAAGCATACCTTAGTCTCATTACACTGGGTCAAAGGACATACTGGACTACAAGGAAATGAAAGGGTTATCTAGTCAAAACAATCGCAAGCAGTAGAACCACCATAAACTACAACAAAATTCAACTGAGCACGGGAGAGCAGTTACTGAAGAACTACTATACAAACTTCTGGAAGTCAAAATATTTTTTTGTTAATTCAGAAGTAGCAACCCACACCAAATTATTCGTATTCATTTTCCTGGTAGCGTGACTGCCAGCCACCTAGGCGGCCCGGGTTCAATTCCAGGTCGGGGATTTTACAGAAATCCTGGGTCAGGACTAGGGTTGTGTCCTCAATCCCATCCCGCGAAAGGACCTGGCCACCCTACGCGGTATCATCTGGCCTAATGTCCCTCGGTTGGGCCGTGGGCCTTTCCCCCACGGCTCTGTCCTATGGCAGGACCGGCAGAACATTTCATCATCATCATCTCCCTATAGCTCTGGCCTAACTATATGCATATGCGGTTCCTAAAAAACCACGGAAATTTCCGATTCTATCTTCATAGAATTAACAAGACTCCCTTACCACTCTACGACTGTCAAAACAGAATAAACAGTATCGTGACAGAATGTACAGTACGCTATTTTCCAGAGCGAGAGCTGCAGTAATTTTAAGACTCCCACTATATCAGGTGCTAAAATACCACATTAATACAGACAACGTTACCAGCTTCCTGAAATCTATCTTCGAGTTAAAGACTTACAAGATTTTTCCTATATTCCAATGTGTTGTAAATAAACAATAAATATCCCGTGGTATACCCGGGTTGTAATATTTTAATTTAAATAACAGTTACTTTTATATGAAGTGATTCGCTACTTTTATATGAAGTATTCGCTAACTTGTTGGATACAGCTTTATGTACTCTAGTAGGAATTTCAAAGCGCAGGAAGAGATTCGGAAAAAGATAAAATAAAAGTCACCAATAATTTAGGGTTAACGTGTGACAATTAATCCTTTACGACATAGATGGCAAACCAACGGCATCCCGCGTGCAACTCTTTTGAATGTGCCACTCTACCTCAATCTAACCCGCCTTGCCATGGTTGCCAGAAATAATAAAAATAGGAGTGCGTGGAACGCCACGCGACAGAAGTAAAACTTTTTTTATTTTTTTATTTTTTCAATTTTTTATTATTGGATTTTTTCAATTTTGCATTATTGGACTTTTTAATATTGGGTTTTTGGATTTTTTAAATTTTGGATTTTGGACTTTTTAATTTTGTATCTTTGAATTTTGAATTTTGGATTTTTTAAATTTTCGATCTTTGAATTGTTTATTTTTTAATTTTTAAAATTTTTAATTTTTTAATTTTTATTTATTTTATTTTATTACTTATTAAATTTTGGATTTTTGGATGTTATAATTTTTATTTTTTTTTAATTTTGGAAATTTGTATTTTTTAATTTTGGATTTTTAATTTTGGATTTGCGCGGTAATGAACCTCCGGGTTCCATAAAATAGATAATATACCTTTAGATTGCTTAGGAATTGTCTATTGCCATTGAGGAAGTAAGGTCTGAAAAATTTCCTTTGATTACTCCTAATCATTGAGTCGATTGTTTTCTGTGCAGTCCGCACCGAAACAAGTAAGAGTGTGACTGTTTTCGTGATTGATTGTGACTGATTTCGTGACGGTTTTAGTGTGACTGATTTTCCAGATTTACCCTCTACCGCCACTAAAGAAGTTTTACTTCAAAAAATTACATATCTCTGTACAGTTCAAAAAAAATAAGAAAGAAGAGAAAAATATATTGTTTTCTTATTGAAAGACGAATTTAGGAAGAGAACTCTAATACCAATCATCATTAAAGAACTATAGTATATCGCGATATAAGGGTGGGATATTTAATTTTCATGTTATTTATTTATATAACCGGGTAGAAATAAGACCATTCGGTCATCTCTTCCTCTCTCTGTTTTATCAGAATCTCACACTTCCCACACATTGATGCATACTTTTTATACGATAAGGAAAAAATACATTAAAATATTTGCATGAAAAAGAATTAAATACAAACAGCTTAACGAAATGGCAGTAAAGTTCCGAGAATACGATCCTTTAAAAGTTAGTTGTTATTCCTTGGTGGCGAACGATACATCGCATGCTTTACGCAAGCTTAACTAATAGCGTCAAACTTAGATGTTATGACTTAAATGAATATTTATGAAATAAAAGTAAAGTAAAGTCACAGGTAAGGTTGAAACGGTAACATTTAATTAGAAATTACGACTACGTATGCAATAATAAATAAATCAACTCGTTAATGAACATTTTTAATAATTTGAAGGCTTTAATTTAGTTATTAAACATAGGCTACATCCTTCAAATAAATTAATAAAAAGCTATCTTTAAGTTTTAGTAACATTTTCTTTAAGCTATAGCCTATGCTTTGCTATACTGACACACATATGTGCTGCAAAGAAGAAAAAATCGGAGGTTGGGCAGAAAACCATGTGCGAGTTTCGACCATGACTGCTTGACCGGGAAATGGATTTAAAAAACTCTTGTAGAAAAATATATTAAAACAGGAAATTGCTTGTAAAAAATGCCACCACTGTCTGTATGACTTTGTATTCGCTTGTAATACACCTGGTTTAGTTCTTAGTGATGTTTTGGATCTCTTTCCATTTCACCCGTTCTTCAATCCTGGGGTTCACACATGAAGTAGCAAGGAAGAGAAAAATGTCCAGATGCTGATCTGTTGAACGATACTTTTTTTAACCAGTTAGCGAGAGAAAACGTTTTTACGACTTGAAAAAGCAACAATATCGCAGGGCCATGTCACGAAATGCAGAAAATTACTATATTGATAGAATTAATAAATACATTATGTGACAAAATATTCATGATTAAAATAAAGCATTTGAGAACGTTGAATCTTCGTTATGTGATCGTGTTGTGAGAGGTAAACATCCTGACATTAGAATCTTATAGGATAAAAATTCCTCCGACACTGGGACTTGAACCCAGGACCTTTGTCTATTCGCGCCAATGATCTACTAAGTGAGCTAAGCCGAAGGTTCCATCTGGTGCTATGAATTGAACTCCGACTTAGCTCAGTTGGTAGAGCATTGACGCGAATAGCCAAAGGTCCTGGGTTAAGTTCCAGTGTCGGAGGAATTTTTCTCCTATAATATTCTCATGCATTGTCCAACAGAGACAATAATCTGTGGTTCATGAATGCTTACATATATCTATCATGATATTAACCAATGTTCACAGTTACGAAACTTGAACATAACATTTTCCCAAACGTATTCTGCTCTAATCGCATGCTTCTTTAAATACTGATGTTGAAATATTTCGAACTAATTGCTGCATTGGATGCATAACATGAAACATAAAGACAAGTTTAATTAAAATAAACAACTAATAGTACTAGAGTAATTTTTTCTCGAATTATATTTCTATATATATAACATATTAACAAGTTTAAAATATATCATCAAATTAATGAACCGCAGCAATTATTTCAATACCTTCGATAAAATAAGCACGTTCGCGTTAGGAAATTCAATTTTCAGATCTCATTACAAACTTTTGAGGGAAGTATAAACGAGAAAATAATTAAAATGTTAAGTGAATAGTGCAAGCGTTGCTTTTACAAGCAATTTAAAAGTTTAGTTGAGGATTACCTCCAGTCACAATACCAACCCCGTGATATTTTAATCACAAACTGCCACGTACATGATACGTTAATACTACGAACTTTTCACCGTGGCTAGATATCACTTGGCCACAACAGTTTGACCTACTTTACGAAAACAAACTATTTAAAGCTTTAAAGGAAATAAGGTTGAGGTTAGGTTGACTGCCTAAAACAACAATATTTAAACTACGTTGAAACCACGGTAACCTTGCAGCTTATTAATTAATCTTTTGTTAACTAATATAGTATGTTGATAGGTCGTGGTGTTTAAAGGCTTCTCGAAAACTAGGTCACTGGGATATACGTATATAAATGGGTAATAGATTTTGTAGTAAGAACATGTCTCGCCTATAAAATCACTGCAAATCACTGCATGTGAAACTACTTCTATCAGTGATGTAGGATACAAGGGCACAATTAGATATAATTTTGTTAGACAAGGACGCTAGGAGAAGTAAGATATAACGTTTAAAGGTATTCTAAATTTGTTAGGATATCTGATTTTTTTAAAAATCCTTACACTAATCTACACTTATCATAAAACACTTTACTGCAAAATTCATGAGAAGAACGTGGTACGGTACTGTGGCCATTTTGTTTCTGGAATTTGCACAGTACTTTAAGCGAGTTTAAGGAAAATGCTATAAAGGATGTTGATATCAAATTTTTACTATTAGTGTGCATACTTTCAGAATTATATTGTTTATTTGTTTATGATAGTGGCTTCATTAGTTAAATTTTAAAAGTATATTTTATATTAAATATAACTTTTGGGCCTAGAAATAACATAATAAAATTTGGTTAAAATATCTTCAAAATTACGGCCACTAGCGTGTAAAGATATAAATATATATATAAATATCACAAACAAATTTTTTGAACAGGCGGTGGTTTCGTACTTAGGGAGGCATGAAACGTAAAGATAAGAAATAATTTTTCGAAAGTCATGACATCGTATCGATTGCAATAGGTAGATATTTTACTAATAGTGTGCATACTTTCAGAATTATATTGTTTATTTGTTTATAATAGTGGCTTCATTAGTTAAATTTTAGAAGTATATTTTATATATAAAAAAGAATAAAACATATTTAAAAAAATGAGCAAGTTTATTCTCATCCCGGAAACTAAACTGAGTTAAAACTTTCCATGTATACCTCCATATACTTAAATAACTCCTGTAGCATTTATCTTCATTGGATCAGTTTAAAAATTATAACATATGTATAAAAACAGTCACACAAAACTTAGTGAAGTTTACGACATAAAAAATCTTACAAAATGAAACGATTAAAACAAACCACAGATCCATGAACCTTACCCAAATCATGCATAATCAATAAAACGACTGATTATATTAAAAAGATAAAAATTAGGATTCGAACTGCATATCACGATTAAAGTGCGACGCCCGTTCCCTAGCCTTAAAAACCTCGCATAGTGAGTTTCGATCAGATCATTAAAAGTTTTCTCATTTAGGCGTACATTCACGATCCCTTTCTGTACACCTATGTAAAAACAATCAGATCTCTGCGTGTCGTAACGTTATGAACAAATTAATCTGGTAGAACAAAATCGAAATGATCGAGAAATTGATGTGTAGGCTAACATTGTGAAAAATCCATTTCAGAGATGCTCTTTTATTTTCCGGTTGCTATGACAACCGAGAAAGGCCCCGTTCAATTAATTTCACAATAATTGAATTCGGACTAAACACACATATTTTGTAAACAGCATTGTTTTAATATTTACACATAGCGATATTGTAACATCTGAAACTTCATCCTCTAATATTTACATAAAAAACACAATGTTGAAATTATAATCACAGGGAGCAGGTAGGCTACAACTTAAAGCAATGTAGAATTGACCATATTCGGTCCTTCTTTCTTAGTTGTAACCTTACCAAAATTCAAATCAGTATATTTTAAAAATATATAATAACAAGCATTTTAAACATTTTTAAACGAAATGAAATCTATTAATGAACAGTTATTTAAATATCAACTATTTAAAAATGTGGTAGAATGGCAGATTGCTTTAACTAAACCTTTATTTAAAACTTTTATTGTCTATTCCTTCCACTTCGAATTTTAAAGATAGATATGAAATCGGCCACCATCAAACATAGAGTCCAATAGGTAATATTATATATAATTTGAAATTAAATTATATTTATGTTATCTTATGAAATAATTATGCCCAATAGGATTTTTTCTCTTGAATAAATGAATTATTGTTTTATGCTAAAGATTTAAGAGAGACAGATATGGCGTTAGCATTTTTGGAGCATTATTATGTGGTAACATGTACAAAATTTCATAATGCCCTGTTCTTTGGTTTCAGACTTATAACAAAAAAAAAGGGTTCTGAAAAAATGGTTTAAGGAAAAGAGCCTTAAATATATAAACAATAAACTACCTATGTCATTGACAGCTACTTCCATATAGGTGCAGCACCTTGCATTTAAATTCAAAACTTAAAAACAGTGCTAGGAATTCAATAACGTTTCCATCAAAATGAACTTAAAAAGGAGCTTGATTATTTGATAATTATTTTTAAATTTATTAAGATGTCAAGCACAGATGCCCTTAAGTTAACAAGAGATCATTAATTATACCGCCACAATAGTTAGAAGGCACAGTTTGAATTATGAAAATTCAGCCTATGACAAGGCTCGTACCATCTCAAACTACAAAATTCTAAGCTATTATAACAGTGCTTGATTGACTACTATCTATATGTCTTTAACTTTTGCGAGCAGTCTAGGACACTTTATAAAATGAAACGGAAAAACAACTGGGCCAGTGGCGCTATCTTGATAGTTTTTATTGAAAGCTCAGTCAAAAAAGAAAATGAAGAAAACAATTGAATTACTACAATGAAAGGTTAGAGAAACGGATACGTCTGTGAATTCATTTTCTCTCTAACAATAGAAGTGACGCTGAAAACTGATAAATTAATTTGTTACATGAAGGTTCCGGAAGGGAATAAAGCTGCTTTGGAACATATGAGTACATATTATGGAGCTTCCATGGAGACACCGTTATCACGCACGGCAGCATTCATTTGTTTCCCAGGAAACTCAGGGTTGGTTCATAAACGCTGCAGTAAGAGCTTAAAGCAAGCTAGAAAAATGGTCACGTTATCATAAAAAATTACTCCATAACTGCTCATGAATTTGCTTACGACGCCATTAAGAGACCACGTTCCTGAACATTATCTTGGCTTCCATATTACAGAATTTCCCACTTTTTCAGTTGTTTGCGCTTAACTATTTCTTAGTATTTGTGAGAGTTGGACATCTACACTATGGCAATTATTCTTATGATTTTAACGTATGATTTGAAATCTCTTTGTGAATTTATTAAGTGCCAGTATGGTACTTTATGAGATTGTGTGGGGAAGGGAAAATGTCTGTCCGTCTGTCTGTACGCGCGATAACTCAAATACGCTTTATCGGATTTTAATACTTTAAAATACCAAGGTGATCATTGTCATATAAGACAATCGTTATCATAAATCATATTACTATTATTAGCCTATTATTATTATTATTATTATTATTATTATTATTACTATTATTATTGGGGGTACGCCGTAGCGGTTGAGGCGCCGCGCTACAAAACCAAAAGGTCGCAGGTTCGATCCCCGATGAGGTCGTTGGAGTTTTTCAATTGGCCTAACCCTTCTAGTGGCACTATGGCCCTGGAGTCGACTCAGCCTCTAACAAAAATGAGTACCAGGAGCAACCCTACGAAGTAAAGGCGGTCGGTGCGTAAGGCTGACAACCTTACCACCTTCGCGTGCCGAATATCTAAAATCTGGGAGCCTCCATCTCCTGGAACTCTCTGGGCCTCAATGGCCTGTAATAGAGAACACGTTTCTTTACTATTATTATTATTATTATTATTATTATTATTATTATTATTATTATTATTATTATCATTAGGGAGCGGATTTCAATGACATGTCATGTTTTTCCCCTTTGCATTATTTCAGGTTTCCGACTAATTTATACCCGATTCCAAGCATCCTGGTGAAAATAGAACGGCTTTTACTGTGCATATAACTGCATATTTATGAAATTTTCAACTGTTCTAGCATATTTAGTTTGAATATGCAAAATTAGGTCATATTTTTGGCATATTTGTGTGCATATTAAAGAAATGTTGAAGTTTCATACCATATTTGGTAAATTTTGCATTATAATGATACTTTTTTGAGAATTTACAGATATTTTAAATAATTAACACTATATATTAATAAAATGTATTGTAATGAAACTTAAAAAAATATACAGATTGTGTAAGTGGTAAAGTCATATTTTAAATTTTATTGGTCATATTTTAATGTTTTAGGTCATAAATGCATGCATATATCCTAATTTTTAGGTCATAGAAAAAAAAGTTATTCCTCAGGTTCGCGAGCTACCCCTGGTGATCCCGTAAGGGGATATTCTCAGCGTATTTGTTACCGGGGTGCGCCAGTCCCCTACCTACTTAAACCTAAGGACACACACACACCCAGTCCTGAACCCGGGAAAGGAATTTTTCACTACTGAAAAATTCCCGACCCGGGGGTCATAGAAATCCGCCCCCTAATTATCGTTATTGTTACTATTATTATTGCTATTAATCGAAGAAATGAATCAGTTGGTAATATTTTACTTTCGAAACTAAGTATACGTTACTTTACTTCAAGTTGAGATTGCATGGGGTAGGATATTGGGAAGCACCCGCTAACTGAATAAATAAGCCATTCACGGAATGCACGTCACAGCCATTCTCAGCCTTTCAGTTTGAAAGAAACGGAAATTCTTCCTACAAAGTCTGAACTCGTACAAAGCTTTCCTGTAATAAAACAACATCTAATATAATATATTACGAGCTAGTGTTTCCGTGTAGATCTACTAACAAGATCGTATTCAGTTTTGAAATTGATTGAAGATACCATAGCAACCGCGGGGGAAAAAAAAAGAACATGACTAAAATCTTTTTTTTTTGCCATATAACACATCAATTAGTCGATCGCCTCAATTTTGTTAATCCGCTCTACTTGGTTAGTTCGTTTGGTAACATTACGGCATGCCGAAATCTGATTTATTTTAAATACATGGACGAAAAGGGATCATGAATGCACGCCTATCTCGGATCGAATTGAGAATATCTGCAACGTACTTTTGATACGTGGCTCCTTCCTCTTTTATGCCCACTACTATGTAGTAGGTAATGGGTACCTAAGCAAAGCCCATTTGCCCCATAATTTTGAGTATGATTTGGAGGTGGTGTCATAGCTGTAAGGTAGGTAGTTAGCATGTCCCATTCTATTGTTGTTGCCGAGAAGACAGTCTATTGTGATTTTTTATCTCCAATTTCTTGCTCTAAAATTTTGTCTTACGCGGTCAGATGGTCCTTTTATTTAATAATTTTGAAATTTGGGGGGGGGGGGGTGTTATTATGCGGGATGCGGCCCGTCTTTTGTAAGGGAACTATTCCAACATTCGTTGCAAGGCTTGAGGAAACATTGAATGATTTGGACGAAACTCACTATGCACATTTTTTTTTTTTTTTTATGGTGGCTAGGGAACTTGAATTCGAGATCTTTTTCCCCGGGCGGCGCACATTTATCGTGAAATGTACCTCGAAGCCAGGATTCTAGCTTTTTAATTATCAATAGTTTTAATTGTTTGTGCATGATTTGGTTAAGGATAATTTTTTATGTGGAAAAGTAGTGTAAGATGTAAGTTAATGAATAATTAATATTAAAGTAATTGGAAAATAATATTATGTAATTTCTTTAAAATAGTATCCGTACTTGCTTTAAAAACACGCCTCGTATAACGATTGAATAGAGTTATAAATTAATGCGAAAGATAGAGATATGTGTTCCCGATATCAGAAGAGGATAGTGCAATGTGAATTATCTATATATATAAATATTTATATATCTCTATATATATAAAAGGCTTTGTCCTGACTGACAGGAATCAACGTAGAGCCCAAACTATAACAGGTAGAGACTTGGAATTTTGACAGTACCTTCGTTTCATAATGTAGGTGCTCACTAAGAAAGGATTTTGAAAAATTCTGATTTTAAATGCAAAAAATTACATGTTTTTGAAAATACTTAATCCCTTTTTACACAGAATTGTGAAACTCAAATCACAGTTCACATGACAACAGTGTATTGTTGGCATAGGTATCAGGTATGTTTGGAAATAATTGAAATGGGACTTTGACAAAACTATTGATATAATGCATTGCTGTAATTAAATATTGAAGATGAAATCTATATTATTATATCGCAGGTTTTTGGGGAGGGAAGTATAAAAGTGAAATTGATTTACTTTTTAATTTCATCCCCAAAACGGTTGTATGGTAACATGAGAGTGAGAAATAAAATATTCCGCGAAGACAATACTATTTTATGATACCGGAATTTCTATTTCTTCTTATTTTAACCCCTATCAGGCGAAGACAATACTATTTTATGATACCGGAATTTCTATTTCTTCTTATTTTAACCCCTATCAGGCTTGGTGTGTAGAAGCGATGGGATACAAAATTCTACATCCTCTATGAGCCATAAAAAGCTATATCAAGCGTTTTCTAAGGGAATAGTTTGAGTGTGATAAGTCGTTTTCTTCATTTCAAATTTTCAATACGTATATAAGGACCTAGAATTTGAAAGTCGGAAGTCCTGCATAAGTTAATTTTGAATTACAAAACACAAAACCCGGGCAACGCCGGGCCTTTTAAGCTAGTAGAATTATATATGAATTATCTATATATACGTACATATATAAAAACGAATGTATGTCTGATTGTCTTTTATGCATTACTATACCATTCATCCGATCGCCATAAAACTTTGGGAAGTTGTTGAGTACACTCCCGCAAAGGTTTCTGGCATTGTACATTTTTAATTTTAGCTTTCATTCGCGAGTTATGAGTGAAAAACGGGAAGAAAACGTGCATTTTTTGCTCTTTCGAAGCATCAGTTTTCAGTAATACATTTCAACTGTCAAATCAATAAATTGCAGATGTCTTTGCCTACCTTTGTCATACCTTGGAAATAAAAGCATCGCGAACGCTTGAATGTTTTAAGCCCATGCTGGTCGATTCAATTGTTTATAATGTCACAAGGCACGCAGACATCTGAAATTTTCACCCTAGACGGAAGAAGGATAATGAAATAGGCCTAAATGGGCAAACATTGTTCGATTTTGACGAAACTCATTATGCGGGAGTTTTCTGGGCCAGGGAACTTGAATCTGAGGATATTTTTTCCTTACTGCACTTTCTAATCGTGGGATTCACTTGAAAGCCGGATTTATAGCTGTTTCATTAATTAGGCCTATCAATCGTTTAGTTTAGATCTATGAATGTTTCGCGTGCAAAGTGCTAATAAATATAACATTTTAATTATTTTGCTCTTAATATTTAATCTTCCGAATAATTATCGTGGGCGAAGCCGCGGGGATCTGCTATAAGCTATAAGAAGCTATGTCTACCGTTTTCTTAGGGAATAGTTTGAGTGTGATAAGTCGTTCTTCATTTTAAATTCTAAATACCTACATAAAGACCTAGAGTGTAAAATCGAAAGTCCTTCATAACTTATTTTCGAATTTACAAAATGCGAAACCCGAGCGACGCCGGGCCTTTTAAGCTAGCCAACAATAATTATTTAGTTGGTAATGAACTATGATGTTAAAGGATTCATATTTCAATGATTAACACAGAACAGCAATTAACTCAGAATGGTTTCCTGTTCTGTTAGATAAATAGGACCCCAGATAGTTATAGTTATAGCTACCGTGATATGTTGCTAAGCTCTATGGTTAATCTACTTGCAAAAGAAACAATTTACGCTCAGCTGCTCGCAAATTCTTATTGCGTCTGCATTCTACGGTACCTGGTATCTAATTTATTTCAGACTACTATTACAACAGGGTGTTTAAATACACATGCTATAGTTGGATATGAATAACAGTCATAATTCATCTATAATGCAACTAAGTGTATGGTGTTAACAATATGGGACTCGTAGGCTACTTGCTTTAAACTCTAATTCCCTTCAACGCTGTAGAAAGTATCACAGGAAAGCTACACGAATCAATAGGCTATCTTTTGTAGCATTCACTAAACAAATAAGATTGCTTCTAAATGTTGCACTATATAAGGGTCTAGAGAATTCTATAAGCATCAAGTATTCCTAATGAGTGATTTTGCCTGCAATTTTTTTTAACAAGAAAGAACCTAATATGTCGTATTAGCATTTTACTATAAATATGAATACTAAGGTAGACTGAATGACAACTTCTTAAATATATAATTCATATTCTAAATTGAAAAATAATAAATGTCCAGTGAAATGTTTATATCACAATATTTAGGGGTAAGAAAGTGAACAGAAACGAAAATTAAACGCTAAAAGGAGTTGGAAAGATAAGATTTTTTTTCTTAAGATTATTAATATTAGTATGGCTAAGGAATTGGAATTTATTAATAACTTTACTACAAAGTCTGGGATTTTAAATTTGCACTGAGATTAGACCTCCAGTAGTGTTCATCTTGGTTCTTTTTAGGATTGTTGTATCCTTGCCTCTCGTACAGTATTATTAAGAATATTTTTTAAATTTATTTTATTTTTTGAATGAAACACATTTAGAGAGATGAGCAAGTGCTGATTTCTGGTTTCTATAAAAACAAGATTGTTGGATAAAACAACGACTTGTGTAGTAATATTTTTTTAACTTGGAATTCCTCTCGTTTGCTTTCATACCAATATGCCCTTACTATGAATGAAGAATGTGTAAGGCGTAAGTACAATATTTTTATTGGGTTAGGTCAGAAAGAGAACGTCTTTTCAAAAGCTCTGGTTTCATTTCTTGTTGAATTAATTGTTTCTTAACTGTGTGGTACAAAAATAATAGGCCTAATGACTTACGGAAACGAGTTCCTTTTCTTCAGAAAACTGCACTTACCTGGAACAAGAAGAAACAGTGTTAATTATAATTATATAAATTATATAAGGATAATCTTTAATGTTTTAATATATTTATGTTAAATAAATGATTTAAATAAAACATATAGCAGCTGTGTAAATAATTGCATGCGATGCCGCGGGCACCTGCAAGTATTAAACCATCCTAGAAAAATATTTTCCCTCAATATGAAGGTTGACAGATTAGATAAATCGTACTAGAGTTAGAATATTAATAAAACTAAGATGATCGTTTAAACCCTTGAATGCATAATGTATCCTTCAGGATGCAATTCCTTCCTCCGTGGCGCTTACATCCCGGAAGGGACATGGCCTACCACCCGAGCGCTGCTTCATCTACCTAGAGGCAGACGACAGGAAAGGGGGCATGTGGTCAGCATTCCGACACCCACGCCCGTCAATGGTGGTTTCCATGACCGGAGCCGCTATTTCTCTATTAAGTAGCTCCTCAATTTGAATCACGAGGCTGAGTGCACCCTTACCAGATCTCCCTACCTACATACAAATTCATCCAAGATAGACACTCACTATTTCACACACGCGCGTATTTTTTGAACTACTATTATTCGACCTCAAAACCTTTAATAGTACAAAAACTAGACAACATATTTAAGGATCAAACTCGATATCTCTTGAACTTGTGGCACCTATCCTAGGAGAACCAGAATTCTAGAAGTCATGCCTGAACTAACCAACGAACTAGGTTATGTATGCACAAACGTATTTTCTACGAGCGTGACTCTTGGATATGAATCATACAATATAATTTATAATAGCATACAATCACCTTGAGCTAACAAGTTGCAATAAAGTATGTTATATTCTCATGCTTTCCGGGAATTTTATTAACTGCGTAGCTGGCATTGTTTGATTTTGTATACAATGTATACAGTCCGTTTATAAACGGCTTTAGGCTTGTAATACTTAAAATGAGAAATCAACTCATTGAGATTAACAGACAGAGCCTAAAAAATCCGAAAGAGAAACAATAAAGACAAAGCTTAAAAACATGAGAAATAAAGCTGCTTAGAGAACTCGTCAACAAACAAGGCATTTATAAAATAAAAATATCCTAACAGTAGTAAAATAAAATTAGAGTAATCTTAATTCATAAATCCACATGCGAATTATTTCCTAGCAGGTATTTATAGTTCGAGAGACAATGGATTGTTTGAATGTAATTCAAATTTATTGGAAATATATAAGCTTGCGAGTTTATCCATCATATTTTTCTATGAATGAAACTTCTGAATTATTTTCACTCCATTTAGTTTCGTATCTATTCTCGCTTATGATAAGTAATGCCTGAAGTTACTATTAAACTGATCGATAAGTCCATAAGTCAATATATTGGCGTGGAGATTTATCTAGAGAAGTTTTGTATTATTATTATTATTATTATTATTATTATTATTATTATTATTATTATTATTATTACTATTATTATTATTGACTATATCACGAATAAAACAAACTAACATAAACAAGCAAGTCATGAAAAGACCGATAAGATTACGTAACATTTCTAATTTTTATCACAGCAATATTACATCGAATAAGGAAATTGTCTGCATTCTTTCTACATACCGTACTTACTTACTCACTCAATGGAAATATAGAATTCCTAAGCAAGATAAAGGAATATTATCTATTTTATGGAACACGAAGTTTCATTGCCGCGCTTACCTGAGTCCGCCATTCAACCCTATTCTGTGCTAACTCCATCCATCTATCCCTCGCAAATCCTACTTCTCTTATATCTATCCTAATATTGTCCTTCCACCTATGTCTAGGTCTTCCAAGTGGTCTTTTTCCTTCGGGTTTCCCAGTCAATACTTTTGAGATATGTCTTTCCTCCCCCATGCGCGCAACATGTCCAGCCCATTTCATCCTCCGTGATTTAATTACCCTTATTATATGCGGTGAAAAGGACAGGTTATGAAGCTCGTCGTTATGCAGTTTTCTCCAGTCTCCATTTTCACCTCTCTTAGGTCCAAATATTTTCCTAAGCACCCTGTTTTCGAATACTCTCAGATTATGTTCTTCCAGATGAGTAAGCGATCGTACCTCACATCCATATATTACAAGCGGCAGGATAATTGTCTTATAAATTTTTATTTTTAGATTTCTGGACAGGAGAAGATTCTTTCTTCGTAATGTATAATAAATGCGTGATCTGTAAGGAACGTAATATTATTTTTGAGCAGTAATTGTTTACTGTTCAAATAGTGTAGGCGGAAATGTTTTAGACAGTGGAATGGCCAGCCAGGAATGTTTTAGCCCAGAAGTAAACAAGTAAGTCCTATCTCACTCTAACGCATTACTCCTACCTACGTTAGAGTGAGACATACTTACTTGTTTTACTTGGAACCAGTTCTAGACCGGACAACACGTTCTCATCCTACAGTCTACAACATTTGTGCGCCTACTATAATAATGGGACTATAATAGAACTGTCACTGAAAAAGAGTTGGTACAGAAATTGGTGACATCCTCCATGGTCCAGTAGTTATCTTCTTTGCTTAAGTATGTTTCTTTCTTGTTTGTATGTTTCTTTGTATCTTTCTTTCATTAACCGATTTACCTCAACTGTCATGGGTATTACACTTCCAAATTAGAATTGGAATTAATTAGAGTAATGTATAAAATGTATCCAAAATTACTGGAGTCATTAATCATCATTTTTATTATTCAATTAAATGTTGTAGTCCACCATTGTGGCGTAGGGGTTCGAATCCTGGTCGGGAAAAGTTACCTAGATGGGGTTTTTCCGGGTTTTTTCCTAATCTGTGAGACAAATCTGGCCGTCATTATCATCTTCATCCCATCATCGCCTTTTCGAAGTGCGTGTGTGTGTGTGTGTGAATGGTGTGTCTAGTCCTATGTGTTCGTGTTGTCGGTGGCCCCAGCATTGGGCTGATTACTCACCCGGGGAGCCCTCCATGTCTTTGTCTGGTCAAAAAAGTATGTATGTGATCCATAGATAAACCCTCTCCCGACAGGTCGCTGCCCTGTAAGGCCCGGGTGGCATGGGTCGGTTAAAATGTCCCTAACAGGGAGAGGTGAAACTAAGTTAAAAAGAGAGAGAATTAAATGTTCTATTTTATTTATTTGTTGTAATAATAATATTGTTGTTTCGTAATCTAAATGCCACAATTAGTGTTAGGTTACTAAGCTACTAAACTAAACTCCGTGCCGCGACATCCCAGAAGGGACAAGGCCTACCACCCGACCGCTGCTTCATCTACCTAGAGGCAGATGGTAGGATTGGGGGGCATGTGGTCAGCATGCCGACACCCACAGCCGTTAATGGTGGTTTCCATGACCGGAGCCGCTACTTCTCTATCAAGTAGCTCTTCAATTTGAATCAAGAGGCTGAGTGCACCCCTACCAGACCTCCCTACCTCAGACAAATCCGAGAAGGAACCGGGGATCGAACCCGGGCCGACGGATCTGTAGTCAGCGACGCTAACCACAAGACCACGCCGACGGTCACTAAGCTACTAAGCCTACTGAAATTATATTTTTTAGACTACTTGAACCAAACATAGAACTTCTAATACAAGACACACAAAGTTAAAGTAGAATGGTTCCAAGAAACTGTTTTTTTTTTTTAATTCAATGTGTCTCCGTGATAGATGTGGGACAATAAAACACGGATTCTATTTGCAAGCTTTGATAATAAATGTGTCACATTCATTATAATAGTAACAAAAACGAGATCACTCAAGTATAAAATTGACACAAATTATAAAAATAGCACATCGATTGACGAATAAAACTTTGTACTTTATTGGAAAACATCTGAATTTGTTATGACGGCTCCATAGGAATAAATATTGAAGTCAAAGAAAGAAATGAGAAATTCTTTTTCCTCCTGTTTCTTCCATTGGAATACTTCAAACAAGCACCGACTTATATATATTTTTACAGACGTCTTTTTGATAGGGAAACCCAATTAAATTGCTCCGTAGGCCTATATTGCAGAATTTCTTCAACGAAGAAGTTTAACGTCACAATATAATGAACGATTTACAGGATGTGTTTAAGTATCAATTGAGGTTTTCAAGACGTTTCCAAGAGTCTTATGAAAAAAAAATCTGATGTGAAAGTCACATTACTTCCTCTGCCCAAATAAAAGTTAGCAGGATTCATATATTCTTGTACAGAATCGCAAGACACAATTTTACGCTAATTATCCTATAAATACCTCTTCTTTCAATGATGCGACTAAAAGAGCAGGCTATACCTAGGTATAACAAACTTAAAAAAAAAAGTGACTGCAGACGTTTATTGAACTTTCCACCGTAAAGAATAATTTCCGAAATTTATCGAATATTTCCCTCAGATACTTCTTTACTCTATGCATGGCCAACAATACATCTTTCTCACTTCACATTCTTATATAGAATAAGAGGCCGTGAAAGAGCGCGTATTCAGTTGTTCATCACGCAAGACAAACTTTCTACAAACAGTGGGTGAGCAGTGGGTGGCTTGTAACTACCCTCAGAGAATTTTTTTTCGAAAAAAGTTTCAAATAAAAGTTTTAGCTCTCAGTAAAAGGAACACATGTGCAAATTTTAAAGAAAATCGTTAGAGCCATTTTTGAGAAAATCACGAAAAACGAAAATTTCTTCATGTAAAGTCCCCTTAAAAATAAGAGAAAATAGTCGCCAATCTTATCCTCACATCTTCAGAAGGTACCTGACCCAAATACGAAATTTTGTTTTCATACGATTTTCCGTTTTGGAGCTAGAGTGTTCACAGACAGACAGACAGACACACAGACATGTTTCCAAAAATAGTATTTTTTGATTCAGGGGGCCTTGAAACGTGTATATATGCTAAAAACTCAACTTCGAATTTTGGGGTCGAAAACAATACTTCCTCTACCTATAGTACCTATGGTACGGGCAGAGGAAGTTACGAGCCGCAAGTTACGAGAAATGTCCTATGATTGGTGCCTAAATATAGTATTTGTTCCATTTCTCGATTTTCCTATTTTCTCCCACTCCATCTAGCATTTATTCGTCTCTCCTAACCTATAATACAGACAGTTTCCCAATTAGTTCACTTCTTTCTGAAGATATCAGCAGAGCAAGCTGCCGAAACCTCGTAATTAATCCGAATCCCGAGAAACCATTGTCCTGAATTAATATAACAGCAGTTTGGAATTTCTTATTCTTGACTTGTGTTGGAAGGGTTTCCTGGCAACATGATGGCATGTGTTAGATGGCAAGGATAGATAACCTGAACCTAGCCACCAGGAAGTCCCCTGCGTGGAACATGGACTTGTACCTCGCGTGTATGCGTGTGCGTTCAAGTGCGTGAATAAGAAACGAGTCCCTATTGATTGCATTCTCTAGGTACAGCCTGACTAAAACTACACTTACTATTTCAAATCCCTTGCAGATATGATAACCATTTCACTATATAACCAGGCTTATGTCATAAAACAAAATTGGTTTTCTCCGTGGAACTAAAAAAGTAAAAAATAGAGTGAAGCAAGAACTCACTGTTAAAAATATTTATTATTATGCTAGAAATAAGGCCATCAGGACATCTCTTCCATTCTAGCAGAAAATTAAATAATACAAATCTGAAGATCAATGCAACTGCTAGTTTATAATCAGTGAAGCAGTTCCTTTTGTATCACGATCTAGCGAATTCTTCGAGGATGAACAGGCTGACAAACCGTTGGGTACAAGACAAACCAATGGGTT
Organism: Ectobius pallidus; assembly: GCA_964059195.1. Lineage (NCBI taxonomy): Eukaryota > Metazoa > Arthropoda > Insecta > Blattodea > Ectobiidae > Ectobius > Ectobius pallidus. The sequence continues at coordinate 35,718,583 of CAXKWD010000002.1, read as the reverse complement.
CAAGGCACTTACTCTCGCATTTTTAATATTTGTTACAAGGGGCACTCTCGGATTTTTAATATTTGGTACAAGGGACACTCTCCCAGTTTTATTATTTGGTACAAGGGACACACTCGCATTTTTAATATTTGGTACGGTCGGGAGGTTGGCAACAATATACAAGGATAGTTGGTCACCTTGCTTCGCTGAGAAACAAAATGTTAATATCGAGTGGGCGGAGCTTAAAGTGCACCTTGTATTTGGCTCCCGGATTTCGTGATATTGAGTATGTTCCTGAACGCACTAATTGTTAAAAATTTTCTTCGATTTATTGGGTAACAAGCTTGAAATTTATATTACCTAAATATTTTAACTGTGTATGGAGTGGACATAGACAAGCAACTTTTATTAGGAGATTTTTGCTCTATAACGTAAAATGTGTATGCTACAGGACATTAAGTAATTACAATTTGTTGCTAATAAGACAATAATTAAGCAAAATAGGTTAAAATTTTCATTAAATTGATCGGTCGTGATCGATTAAAACCTGATTCTGAATTATTTATCAACAGATATACCATAATTTAGAGTTTTCATAATTTGCAAAATTTACAGACTAATCAGATGACTGGCCACTGCATTCGTTTTTCTTATTCTTATGTCCAGTGTTAACAACGAAGTTCCTTTGTTTTGCATTTTATTTTTCAAATTTTTTAAGTCAGTGGCGGCCATGACCTGGGAGATTTTATGCTGTAACAGTAAAAATTGAAACATAGAGCAAAAATTTCCTAATAAAAGTTGCTTGTCTATGTCACCTCTACACACTGGTAAAATATTTCGGTGTTATTCATTAATAACCTGTAGATAAACACCATAAATAAATAAATAAATAAGCAAACAAACAAACATGACGCTCTGAAATAGCTGTAATATGAACTCAGAAATTCTTTTAACGGACCAAATGAACAAAATATCAATCACATGTATTACATTTTGATTTCCTTTGTTGGCAGTGTTGTACGAAAACAGAACTATACCCATGCATTTAAGATTTTTTTGCACGACTTAACTAATTAGTGGTACTTACGAATGTTGTTGCCGTGGATCGTAAGTTGACATTCCCACACGCAATCTTGTTGCTATGTGCGGTAAGAGTTTCCGTGCGGTAAGAATTTACTTACGGCACATCATAATACAAGCCTTTATGGACAAGGCCCCCAGAACAAATATTCGTTTCCCATAACAACAAACACATGCGAATCACTTTCTGAAATAAACATCTATCTTCAAGAATGTATATACATAATATTTTCAGGTAATATCACAATTAATATAATTAAATTGATATAAATAATCATCGTGCAAAAAATAGTATGCAATACTCATGCCGTAAGCGCATAACGGATCTCGGAAAATTGAAAAAACGAGGCGCGAGCGCCTCGTTTTTTTCAAACTCTTTCCTCGATCCGTATGCATCGCTTACGGCACTTGTATCGCAATATACTATACTAACATTATGGCAAAACCACATCATTGACGATCAAGCAAGAAAAACAGATTCATTTTGTTTGACCCATTAAACTCTCGGAGTAAACCCTAGGAGTAACTTCTACCAGGAACTGAAACAATTGAGCTTCATGCCATCATTAACCATAAAGGAGAAAGAACTGTCAAATAGAGGATATGGTGTAACACATGTTGTGTAAACTACTATTGGGAAAATGAAGCTTGTGACCGCAGCGTCATGATGTTTTAATCCTGCAATATGCGGCTCGTATTCCGCTGACCTAAACGACTCCCTGACCGCTTGAGGTTTGCCATGTAGGCCTACTGCACATCCGATCGAGCCATCTGGGTTATAGGTACATAACAATCACGCTGATTATAAACAAACAAGACGATTATGTAATATAGCTATATGGGGATGGTAAACCTACATCAAATTACCATGGCAAAAAGACGAGCTAACCTATTAATATTTGTAATGAGTAATGACTAGGGAGCGGATTTCTATGACCTAAAAAAAAAGGATATATGCATGCATTTATGACCTAAAAAACATTAAAATATGACCAATAAAATTTAAAATATACTTTACCACTTACACATTGTGTATATATTTTTTTAGGTTGCATTGCAATTCATTTTATTAAAATATCATGTTAATTATTTAAAATATCTGTAAGTTCCCAAAAAGTATCATTATAATGCAAAATTTACAAAATATGATATGAAACTTCAAGATTTCTTTAATATGCACACAAATATGCCAAAAATATGACCTAATTATGCATATTCATACTAAATATGCTAGAACAGTTGAACATTTTCTAAATATGCAGTTATACGCACAATAAAAGCCGTTCCATTTTCACCAGGATGCTTTGGAATCTGGTTTAAATTAGTCGGAAACCTGAAATAATGCAAAGGGGAAAAATATGACATGTCATAGAAATCCGCCCCCTAGTAATGACTATCAGTTACTTAGTTAGTGGTAACTTGCTTCAATTAGCCTATTTTCATCTTTTCAATCGAGTCAGTTCGTTTACTTTTCAAACTTACTTAATAACATGGCAAATTAACGGCGAAACTTGTTGCATAAGAATGTACACAATAAAATTTCAGACAGAGCTTCATTTATTTTTGAACATAGGAATTATAAATACTATAATTACTTTTTGTTGGACCATATTAACTTATAATACGCTTATAATTACTGTTTTATCGACTATACTACACTCAGGTACAAAAAACATGGCCACTTGAATGTTACGTCTTATTAACTTAACTTAATCAACGGTAATAGACAATTCCTAAGCAAGCTAAAGGAATATTGTCTATTTTATGGAACCCGAAAGTTCATTGCCGCGCTTACCTGAGTCCGTCATTCAATCCTACTTTTGCTAACTCCATCCAACCAACCCTCTTAAATCTATCCTAATACTGTCCTCCCACCTACGTCTAGGTCTTCCAAGTGGTCTTTTCCCTTCGGGTCTCCCAGTCAATACTTTTGAGATATGTCTTTCCTCCCCCATGAGCGCAACATGTCCAGCCCATTTCATCCTCCGTGATTTAATTGCCTTTACCATATCCGGTGACTAGTACAGGTCATGAAGCTCGTGGTTATGCAGTATTCTCGAGTACCCATGTTCATCTCTTTTAGGCCCAGATATTTTCCTAAGCACTCTGTTTTCGAACACTCTCAGATTTGTTCTTCCCGACCAGTAAGCGACCAGTAAAGTATGGAGTTTTATTATGGGCCCACAGCGCTCATACGAAGGATGTGTTCCTTTTACAAAAGAAGGCTTTACGAACTGTTAAAGGGTGTGATCCAAAAGCGCATTGCAAACTTATTTTTACAGAATTTAAAGTGCTGACTGTTTCTTCACTCTATGTTTTGACAACCATTCTGTATGTAGTTGAGCATCAAAATGAATTTGTTCCTGTCAGCGCAGTTCATTCACATGACACTCGAAATCATAATTGTTCCTAAATCTAGGCTAACAAGAACCTGGGACAGCCATGTTGTTTTGGGTATAAAACTTTTTAATAAAGTCCCCCTTGATATTAGAAGTACAAACAACATAAGAATTTTAAAGAATTTTTAAGAATAAAGTAAGCAACATCCTTCTTACAAAAAAAAAAAGTTTACACTGTTGAAGAATATTTAGATTGTGATTTTTAATTTATTACCACTTGAGTTAAGCTATTGCAATTTTGCATTACTTAATGGTGACAAAGTTATTATTATTATTATTATTATTATTATATATAATTATAGTTTATTAAAACATGTGTGTAATATGTATATCACCATTTACTTAAAATTAATTTCCATGTGGTTATACTCTGTATATATTCTATTTCAGGGGTCAGGAAGTATCATCAGAAATCAAATGGAAAATACACGTGAAGCTGAGAATAAGTTGCAAAATGTAATGAATAGAAAATCAGGAAATTGAGTTTCTTCAGCGTGATTACTTGTATACTTTCTTTCTTTCCCGTACTATAGGTACTACAGGTACAGGCGGTATTGTGTTTGGTTTTGAAATTCCATGTAAGCTTTTAGCATTAATAAACTTCTTTTTTTGTTTCCTGAACCAAAACAACTAATTTCACCAACAAGTCTCCGAAACATATCTCAAAAATATTTCTACATATGTGTATTTGTGAACAGAAAAGCACGATTAAGAAAAATATAGAACAAACACTTTTCTGTACATTGGTTTGCCTAGATGTCTTCTAAGAACGTAACACGGATATTGGCGACGACAATGTTTTGAATTACCACCAAAAAGACAAGGAATAAAAACAGAGGCCTATTGTGCAACGGCTACGACGTGCTATCCAAACAAAAGACGTCGAAAGTTGTCTGAAAAAGGTGTTTTTGATTCACGACAAAGCTCGGCCTCATTCGGTCGCTAATACACACGTACAACTTAAACATTCTAAGTGGAAATTTTTTGGACGACCTCCTTAAAGCCCTTACTTGGCACCCAGCGATTTTCACTTGTTTCTAAAACTAAAGAACTATTTGAGTGGAAAAGAATTCCCAACCGAAGAAGACTTCAAAGCGGCAATGGCATTTTTACTCAGATTTTTCGCTGTTACTTGTTTGAGAAATCGAGTTTCGCCAAATTAGGGGTTAATATGCTGTGGAAAGGCAAGAATGACATAAGAACACTAATTTTACTATATCCCGGATAAAAAATTATTAAGTTTTTGAAGTGGAGGTATTCAGTCAGTCTGAAACATGAATCTTCATGATGTATTAAGATTATGCAAGCTAAACATCCCATTGGTGACAGCTCTAAGAAAAGACTTACATAAACTGTATGACTAATGTTAGCAGTAACTGAAATACAGTATACATAAACCGAAGCTGACATAAATAAGAATCGAAATCACATCAATAACCGCTGTCACTTGCACAATTTTATTGTCACGTACTTGAGTCAGACCTCTATATAAACCACGTTCACAGAAACATCACCATACAGTAAGAAACATGGCGAAGATTGTAGCTATTTTCCTCATTGCGCTATCTGCATGCATGGCGTCTCCAGGTAAGCAGGTTTTTAGTCATCCAAGCTTCGATAAATCGAGGTATTATCCAATGTGTATTCATTCATTCATGGTACTTCTGCCTTACGGCAGGTCTACACTCCCATGTAAAATTCCATTTTCCAGCTCCTTCTATTTTCTGCTGCATCCTTTAACTCTCCATAATTTCTTTTCTTCTTGATGTCATCCAGTATCTCAATTCTTCTTCTTCCTAGTCTTCTCTTTCCTTCTATTTTTCCTTCTATGGCATCTAGGAAGAGTCCTCTTCTTCTCATAATGTGTCCCATCCAGTTGGCTTTTCTCACTCTCAACATCTTGCAAGATGTGTCTCTTTTATTCCACTCTTCTTAAAACTTCTTCATTTTTGATTCTATCCGTGTATTGACATACAGTAACGTTGATATACGCTGATTTAAGGAGATGACGTAAAATCTCTCTAAAAATGTATGTGCTTAAGCTTTCACGGCCGGCGTTTAATGAGTTCTGCACTTCCGGGCTGTGTGGCCGTGGTCTATGAGTGTCTAGTGCTGACGTTTCGCCGCGAGCTGCGTCGGGCATCTTCAGAGCGATGTGTCTAGCTGGATGGTCGGCTGTCAACTGTCAACAGCTCGCGGCGAAACGTCAGCACTAGACACTCATAGACCACGGCCACACAGCCCGGAAGTGCAGAACTCTCTAAAAATGTCTACATAAAAGTTTCATGAGATACAGTAAGATGACTGTTAAAAGCAAGAATGGTCGTACACTTATTTAAGTCGTTTAGAAAAGGTATTAATTATAAATCCAGTCAGAAAAACACCTCTTAATACAGGGTTGCCTTACGACAAAGCTAAAAAAACTGATGTTTCGAAAAATATTAACACATAACAGAGTTTAATTAAAAAGGAATATGTACTTGTTTACAACTGTATTGCCTTTATATACGTCTATAATATTATCATACTAAATATTTGGATTACCCAATGAACGTATGTAGAATGTAAGCACTTAAATGTGGTTTATTAAATACTTCAAAGAAGATTTAACAATTGTGTTCAAAAAATCTTCTAACACTGGCAATTTTAAGTCTTCGACTTAATATAAATATACAGACAACATATAATTAATTATAGCTTAACAGCTTAGGTAGAGTCACAATCGTATCTAATGTTACTTCTGTCAGGGGTAGATTTACCAGTCACCATCAGTATATTTATGGGGTACGCCGTAGTGTAGTGGTTGATGCACTGCGCTGCAAACCAGAAGGTCGCGGGTTCGATTCTCGATGAGGTTGTTGGAGTTTTTCAATCGGCCTAATCTTTCTTGTGGCACTATGGCACTCAACCTCTAACAGAAATGAGTAGGAGGGGCAATCATTGGAGTAAAGGCGGCCGGTGCGCAAGGCTGACAACATTCTCACCTTCACGTGCCGAATGTCCAAAATCTTGGAGCCTCAACCTCCCGGAACCCTGTATAGGAATCACTTTACTTTATCACTATATGTATAAGCATATCCCAATGACTTTGGTTTCCTCTGGTACGCCATATTTTGTCATGAAGTAGATGCAGGTTAACGCATAATTAAATCAGTTTTTTTTCCCTCACACACACACTCCTCACAATTTTCATATCAAAACTTATTGCATTACCTTTGTATGGATTAGGCAGATGTTATCCACTGACCACTATAAAGAAAATGTTTCCGTTATCCCTGTCAATGTCCAAATGTATAAAATAGGGATGGGTCGATACCAGATTTTCTCGATACTCGATACTCGATACCGATACATGTTTTTTCCTCGATACTCGATACTTCGATACTCGATACCTTCAACATTTCCAGTTTCAATAAATAGGTACATTAAAAATTAAAATTTGAGAGAACTGTGTAATACCAACTAAATTAATGAAGCCTGCATATTTAATGAGACAAAATGTAATGTCATCAATAGCCTATAATTATTTTTAAACTGTACATTAAAACTAAAATTAGTTTTTTTAAACAGTCCAATTACAAGTTTTTGTTAAAAATACTAGCAAATTCACTTAATTGCAGAATTGCAAGGTATCGAAAAAGTATCGAGCTAGTTTTCTGAAGTATCGTTCGATGCCGATACCATGCAAGTATCGAGAGTATCGAGGTATCGAAAGTATCGAGGACCCATCCCTAGTATAAAAACAAAATCGATTAAAGTTACTTTTATTATGGGCGTTTTAATTATATGAAATAACTGTGGTCCACATGACTTTCGATAATGGAGTTACTTTGTACAGGAGTGCTTTTAATCAGAATTGCCTCTAGAAATCTGTATGAATGAACTGGTTTCTTACGAATTTCTCTATCTCTAGTCTCTGAATCTGAATAACTCAATATTAAATTTTGTTGTTGTTGTTGTTATAATCAGTATATTTTCTGTTTCAGTGCCCCGTAACTGCTATACAGCAGTAGGTGGAAGTCGAGTGTGTTATTAATAATTAAGATGCAGAATGTAATGAATAGAAAATAAAGAAATTGATATATTTCGATAATATTATGTAGTTACATAAAAGCGTTCTTTACTTTCTGGACAACCCACTGCAGCACTTTTACGCAAAAGTACGTTGCATTTACGCAAATCGGCATGGTTACAGTACCGCAAAAGTTAACATATCATTAGCGCAAATGAGCATTAAGGATTACCTTACACTAGAAGTGTGGCGTCAACTGCATTCTCCAAAGAATTCGTCATAGCACTCATTTTCTTCAGAGGAGTTGTTGCTGGTAACGATGTCCCAAAGTTTTGGTGCACTGTAGTAACGAAATTGTACCAGCTGAATAACTTTTCCAGAGATCCATGTTGTAGGCTATACGTGTTTCTGTATGATATGTTTCCTAACTTGTCTCTTCTGCAAAGAAGTGATAGAGATGCATATTTCGCTCTGGAACTCCTTAAGCATTGCGGTCAGCACATGAACAGATGGATGTGATTCATGAAATTGTTTTTTAAAATGTCTATGGAAAGACTCAGTCCCATTTGTCGTTCGGGGATCACATGATGGACAACTAGCCCATAACACCGGTGGAAATTTAGCATCATCAGTGATGTAAATTGCCTAAATGTATGTAGGCGCTGTGTGATTACTTTGTCAAAATCATTTGCGGCACTGTAACCTGAATTTTTGCGGTAATATAACAGTATCCCACGGGCAGTTTTGCGCAAATGGCATGCACCCCACACTGGGCTATGAAAGAAATAGAAATCAAGCAGTTCCAGAGAAAAGAGCTTTTGCACAGGTTTTTAAATCGTATTATTATGCAAAATATTTATTATTTATTAGAGTGACTCAAATCTACATTATTTAGCAATTTAAAGGCATAAATTGTATTACAAATACATGGACACCGTTAAATATTTCTGCGCCACATCCAGGTGCCTGCTTCCAACTAAAATCCTAAGAATATAGCCCTCAATTGGTTAAAGAAATTACACAGGAGTCGAAGGAAATTGGTGAATGCTTTTGTATGCAGCTTTATTCTTCATATTTATAATAGAACATGGAAAAAAGGGGAAAAGAAATTGAAATTTGTACATAAATATCAGAATCTATAAAACAAAAGTCTTTTCATTGTGGTGCAATTATTATCGTGCGATTCGATATGGTTTTACTTGTTTGAGAAATCAGGGTTAATATACTGTGAAAAGGCAAGAATTACTTAAGAACAATGATTTTACTATATTCCGCGAAAAAAAAGTGTAGGTTTTTAAAATACAGATCTTCAGTCAGCCTGAAACAAGAATCTTGAGGAGGCACTAAGGTTATGCAAGTTGAACATTCCATTGGTGATAGCTAGAGCAACCCAAAAGCATAAAAAGCATAAAAAGCACAACAGGACTTTAGACATGTGGTTGCTACCCGGAATATAGGCTAAATTTGGCAGTCTAAGGGTCTGGATGGAACTAATTTTAAAAGCACAATACCGGGGTGCGCGGGCAAAGAGAGTTGAGTCCACTTTCTTCTTACTGAGAATTAGAGTGAGTTAACACACTATAGCAGCCCAACATAGCTTTAGAGATGGATAAACCCATGAGGCACACAGCCATAACTACCGTACAATTTTGAATAGGACTTACTGGACTTAACACAAATGTAGAGAACATTTTAATTTATAACTCTATGGATATATCTCAATTTTTTAGGATGGTGGACTTAACTTTCTTTGCCCGCGCACTCCGGTTTTATTTTAAAGCATATTTTTTTTAAAAAAGAGCATAAAAGCATAGTATTTAAAATAGAGCACAATTCTTGGAAAATAAATTGCTTGCTTCAATGTACATACTATAAAAATACTCAATCAACAATAAGAAGCTAGTTTCTCAACAATGGAAATTTCAAACTTAAGAATTAAAAATATAACTGTAGTTCTGTGAGGAACAGGATAATAATTGAAATAACCATTATAGAGTACAAGTTAAAGGTTTTATGGTCAGTACACACTCTGAATCTGAGGGGTTCATACAATCATTGGATTTTGAAAGTAATACTTCTTATTTATTAGGGTGGTGGATAAGAATTATAGATATGTAAATCTAGGTGCAGAAGTCTGAGGTTCAAATCTCAGTTAAGCCAATTTGTGGCTTTCTATATATTTCTTCCGGCTCTGGTGTAATTATATGGCATAATAGTTAGGATTTCTCTTTAAACTGAGGACCCGGCACTTGTTACGACAATTCCAGTAGTTTTTAAACTGTAAAAGCGGATCATTTTATCCAAGATGAATGACAACCCACTATTCTCACGGAAAGAACCATGGGATACCATGGTAATGCCTTAAAACCAACTAAACTTAGGCCTAAGTCTTTAACAAGAGCCAGAAGAACCAAATGAAGTTAACTGCAATTGATAGGAAAATGTCAATCTGTTTTCTTCTTATCCCATTTATATACCCTCCAAACTTCACTATTTTTAAGTCATTTTTACAGTATCTCGTCATAAACTTATATGCGTCATTCCTCAAGAAAGGACTATCGAAAAAAAAAACGTAATAACGTAAATATTTCTAAGAATTTGAGTGACAGGCTTTTAAGTAGTATCACTAGGTATCCTAAATTGCTGCCTATCACAGGAGAATTATCGTAATCATTAAGTCATGTTGTGCTTCACTTTATGAAATATTTTGTAATCAGCTGGACATATTTAGTTGCCTCCTATAAAAGCCTCATTGACGGAAGATATTGTATAGAAGTTGCAAACGAACAATAGTTCTACATGATGAAGATTTTAGCTGCTTTTCTCATCGTTTTAGGTGCATTTATAGCTGTTGCAGGTAAGTCGATATTATCTGTTTTATAATCTACATTATAGTAAGTAATAATAATTTATAAGATATTGGGAGGAGCAAAGTATAAAGGCAAAGCAAAGGGATAAAGGCAAAGCAAAAGGATAAAGTCCTTAGAGATCCTGGTATTAGGACTCGGCACATGAAGAGAATAAGGATATCAGCCTTACGCACTACTCGCCTTTACCCCTAGGATTGTTCCTGGTACTCATTTCTGTTAGAAGTTATGTCGAACCCAGGATTATAGTGCCACCAGAAGGTATAGGCCAATTGAAAAATTCGAAGGATCGCATGGGGCTCGAACCTGTGAACTTCCGGTTTGGAGCACAGTGCCTCAACCAACTGGCCTACTCCCAAAAAACGTATAAAGAACGTCCTACCTAACGTTGGCAGGCAGCTCTGTCAAATTAAGGCAGCTACTCCTCATACCATCACTTTTTAAATGAATAATAATTCAATACGATTATTTCTTAAAATTCGGAATAATAGAATAAGGGAAATAATGCAAGTTGAAAAGAACATTTTGGAAACTATTGAAGCAAGACGCTTGAAATGGTATGGACATGTACTCAGAATGATAGAGGATAGAATACCCAAGAAAATTTTGGATTGGAAAGTAGAAGGAAAAAGAAGAAGAGGGAAGTCCAAAGAGTGCTGGATGGATGGGGTGAAAAGGAGTATGGCGAGTAAAGGATTAATTGAAGGAGATGCTATGGGCAGGGACTTACGGAGGCAAAAGATTGTTGTGGGATGAAGGAAAACCATTGTATTGTGGAATATTCCTTAATAAAAAATATATATATTTCTTATTCCGAGAAACTGTACTGATCACAGTCAGGGTTTTGGTAGTCACTTTGAAGTTTTCCAGCATTCTCGCTATTTTTTATTCTTTGTCTTTTAATGTGGACAAAACATTACCGCCACCTCTAACTACACGCCCGAAGTATTTTTGTCTGCTCCAAACTTTGCCAATATCTTTATATTGTAAGTTGGAAAATATAACATTGATTCATTTGGCATTTGTAGACCTACCCCTAAAAATGGGAAAAAGTCCTTAGAGAAAGGTTCTAGAACAATGCATTTCAAATGAAGAAATGAACATTTCATATTTATCCGGGTTCTACATTGTAGTATTACTGTCAATGTTTATATGAATCACTTCCTTGGTATTGTGTTTTGTTTAATGTTATTGTGTCTTCATCACATGACTGACATATAAATGAATTTGTCTCATTCATTTCTATTGTAGTACAGAATGCAATTTTAAATTTTATATGTTAACTTGGGTTTCAGATGCAAGTTGCCGTAATTCTGGTTGCCATGGAAGCGATGTCTGTAGAAAACATGGAAGCCTTGGTTACGTTTGTTCATAAATACCTTGTACTGTAACATGAATAGAGAATAAAGCATTTATATGAAGTGGTTATGTGAGTGCCGTATATTGCAGATGACTATTCATTTCATACGTCTATTTTCGCTTTTCTTCCAATATAAAAAAGGATCTGAAATCAACCAATCACAGTCCTAATTCAATCAATCGTCGAACATGATTTGTCACCCATTTCAAAAATGATGATGACAACTCCGATTTTCTTTATATTCTGATGAGGTCGCATAGGCCTACGTCACCATTGTCGCGGTTAGTTAAGACTTATTCAGGAAATAATCTGATTTACGCTTACGTCTGTTCAGGAATTAGCATTACAACGAAAAATTACGGGAAATGTGTTCTATAATCACATGTCCGGTGATCATGCATACGGCACTAGAAGAAATAATAATCTACCTCTATCCGAACCCAAATGTCTCACATCAGCAGGATTAAACCATAGAATTAATTTTGGTCCCCGCTTATATAACTCTATGATCAGTAGATACCCCGATCTCGCAGTTTACCCCAATTTTAAATTTAATAAGTATGTAAAACATTTTTTTGTAATTTTATTAGCTTTAAGTAATTTATTTGTATTATTATTTATTGTATGTATTTGTGTTTAATATTTTTTGTCTCCTTTTTATAAATTTTTCTTTCCATTTTCTAGCTCTGTTAACATTTTTCACCTTTTTTTTTATAAGTGTGTCATTGTTTCTCACTTTGTTTTTGTTTTGTTTCTCCTCTTTCTCCACTCTGATGTTCTGAAACTACACCCGAGCACGAGCAGTTTGCTCATTCGGGTGTATTTCTAAATAAATATTTGGTTCTTTTCTTAAAAAGTATTGTACTTTAATTTTGAAATTTGTAAATGTTTTTTTGTTTATTTGTGTATTCTTGTATTTGTATTTGTATTTGTATTTGATTTGATTAACAATAGGCAATAAGCAATTGAAACTGTATTGCAAATGTAAGCAACCTGCACTTAAAATAAACTCAAACTCAAACTCATAATTAAGAAACATTATATAATCAATATAAATTGATATTATTTCAATTTCCAAACAAGTTTTGTTGTACGAAATAATAAAGTTATTTTCCTGCAATTATTTAATCGTGTTATGAACAGGAGTTACTGCAGACGGTAACATTGAGGTAGAGAGAGGCACATTCAAAAGTATCTGCTTGAAGAGTTGCACGCGGGATGCCATGGTGGAGTAAAAAACCTTATTTGTATCGTATCCCTTCCTTATCTCTATATATATATAAAAGGCTTTGTCCTGACTGACTGACTGATTGACTGAATGACAGGAATCAACGTACAGCCTAAACTATAACAGGTAGAGACTTGGAATTTTGACAGTACCTTCGTTTCATAATGTAGGTGCTCACTAAGAAAGTATTTTGAAAAATTCTGCTTCTAAATGCCAAAAATTAAATGTTTTTGAAAATACTTAATCCCTTTTTACATAGAATTATCAATTCCAAATCACAGAATATATTGTTGCCAAATGGTATCAGGTGGGCTTGGAAGAAACAAATGAAATGCACTTTTGACAAGTAAGAGAAGTTATCAAAATAATTCATGTTATAAATAAATATTACAGAATGAAATCCACTAAAATAATGGAATCACATAACTTTCTCTACCCTGGACATAGAGAAAACAAAACGAGGTATGGTAATGTGTATATTATTATATTATATCGCAGGTTTTTGGAGAGAAAAGTATGAAAGTGATAATGCTTTCTGTTTAATTTCATCCCCAAAACGGCTTTATGGTAAGTATGAAAGTGATATTGCTTTCTGTTTAATTTCATCCCTAAAACAGTTTTATGATAACATGAGAGTGAGAAATAACATTTTCCGCCTCGATATTACAATTTTATGTTACAGGAATTTCTGTTTTTTCTTATATGAACCCCTACCAGGCTTGCTGTGTACAAGCGATAGGCTGCAGAATTCTACATGCTCTATGAGCCATAAAGAACTATATCAAGCGTTTTCTGAGGGAATAGTTTGAGTGTAATAAGTCGTTCTTCCTATTTCAGATTAAAAATATCTGTATAAGGACCTAGAATTTAAAAATCGAAAGTCCTTCATAAGTTCATTTCCAATTACAAATTAAGAAACCCGGGCGACGACGGGTCTTTTAAGCTAGTGTATATATAATTTACCATCAAATATTGCAAATGTATATAAGCTTATATAATACTAGCATGTGCCCGCGGCTTCGCCCGCGATAATTATTTCAAAAATTAAAAATTAAGAGCATAATAGTTAAATCATTATATTTATTAACAGCTAAATCACGTGGACTACATACCACGATTAGATAGTGTCGCCTGGTAAAAGCGACCTCAGATTCGAGTTGCTTGGCCCAGAAAACCCTTGTATAGTTTCGTTCAAATCAAACAATGTTAGACCATACAGTATTTAGGCCTATATTGATTATCCCTCTTCTGTGTTGGTTGAAAATGTAATATGTCTACCGGCCTTAACATTCTAAACAAATGAATCGACCAGCGTGGGCTTACAACATTCAAGCGATCGCGATGCTTTTATTTCCACGGTATGACAAAAATAGCCAAAGACAACTGCAATTGATTTGACATTGAAATGTATTACTGAAATCTGATGCTTCGACAGCGCGAATCACGTTTTCTGCCAGTTTTTCACTCATAACTCGCGAACGAAAGCTAAAATTAAAAATTCGGCTTCGAGGTGCATTCGCCCACCTTTCAGTCCATCTATCTTTAAAATTTCAGATCTCTGCGTTCAGTAGATTTCGATGGGCATCGTGGACAGACAGACAAAAAGCATGTGCCCGCATGTGCCCGCGGCTTCCCCCGCGATAATTATTTCAAAAATTAAAAACTAAAAATTAAGAGCATAGTTAAATCATTATAATTATTAACACCTAAATCACGTGGAGTTCATTCCACGATTAGGTAGCGTCCCCTGGTAAAAGCGACCTCAGATTCGAGTTCCTTGGCCCAGAATACCCCTGTACAGTCAGTTTCGTCCAAATCGAACAATGTTTGACCATATTTAGGCCTATATTGATTATCCCTCTTCCGTGTAGGTTGAAAATTTCATGTCTTCGGGCCTTGATATTCTAAATAAATGAATCGTCCAGGATGGACTTACAAAATCAAGCGATCGCCCGCGATAATTATTTCAAGAATTAAAAATTAGGAGCATAATAGTTAAATCATTATATTTATTAACACCTAAATCACGTGGACTACATGTCACGATTAGATAGCGTCGCCTGGTAAAAGCGATCTCAGATTCGAGTTCCTTGGCCCAGAAAATCCCTGTATAGTGAGTTTCGTCCAAATCGAACGATGTTTAAACCATATTTAGGTCTATGTTGATTACCCCTCTTCCGTGTAGGTTGAAAATTCCATATGTCTACGGGCCTTGACATTCTAAACAAATGAATCGACCAGCGTGGACTTACAACATTCTAGCGATCGCGATGCTTTTATTGCCACGGTATGACAAAAATAGCCAAAGCCAATTGCAATTGATTTGACATTGAAATGTATTACTGAAATCTGATGCTTCGACAGCGTTAAAATCACGTATTCTGCCAGTTTTTCACTCACAACTGGCGAACGAAAGCTAAAATTAAAAATCCGGCTTCGATGCGCATTCGCCCACCTTTCAGCCCATCTATGTTTAAAATTTCAGTTCTCTGCGTTCAGTAGATTTCGCTGGGCATCGTGGACAGACAGACAAACACGTCCTTTTATTATTTTAAGATAGCATGTGCCCGCGGCTTCGCCCGCGATAATTATTTCAAAAATTAAAAATTAAGAGCATAATAGTTAAATCATTATATTAACACCTAAATCATGTGGACTACATATCACGATTAGATAGCGTCACCTGGTAAAAGCGACCTCAGATTCGAGTTCCTTGGCCCGGAAACCCCCTGTATAGTGAGTTTCGTCCAAATCGAACAACGTTTGACCATATTTAGGCTAATATTGATTATCCCTATAATAATAATAATAATAATAATAATAATCGTCTTCGGTGTAGGTTGAAAATTTCATTAAAAACAAATGAATTGACCAGCGTGAGCTACAGTACAACATTCAAGAGATCGCGATGCTTTTATGTCGAAGGTTTGACAAAAATAGCCAAAGCCTAGTGTAATTGATTTGTATTACTGAAAACTCATGCTTCGAAAACGGAATAAATGCACGTTTTCTGCCAGTTTTTCACTCATAACTCACGAACTAAAGCGAAAATTAAAATTCCGGCTTCGAGGTGCACATTCCGACCCTTTAGTCCGCCTATGTATAAAATTTCAGATCTCTGCGTTGAGTAGATTTCGCTGGGCATCGCGGACAGACAGACGGAAGACAGACAGACGGAGGACAGACAGACGGAGGACAGACACTTCCTTTTATTAATATAAGATGCTTTTTTGAAGATACAGATCTATTATTGATAAACAATTTGTGTTCAGATTTGAAAATGGTTGACAAAATATAAGCACTTTGTAGCAAAACAGTTATTTATTTAATAATAGATATATGTTTGCAATATATGACACAAGTGGTTTTATACTCACTAACAAGTGTTCCTAGGTGAAGATAAAAACTACAATTTATAAAAATGCACAAAGAACGAGGAAAACAATCAAAACACAATTTGATTTGTTTCGATTTTTCTTATATTTTCTGATGGTTTATTCGATGGTTTCTGATAGTTTTAGGATCGAGTCGCGACCCACCTGTAACCTATCCGCGACTCACCGGTTGGGATCCGTTGTTTTAAAGGATTAAATGACACATGTTAATCCTAAATTATTGGTGATTTTCTAATAGGGTAACTAATAATCTATGCTTTGGATACAGAAAGTCGAGTGTTTAACGTAAGATTTATAAACTTTTAACAATAAATATTAGAGGATAATAAAATGTTACTGAATTCCACAAAAAGTACGTTCTAGTAGTAACCATCACTCTCCACTTGACTGTAATTTACTAAGCAAATATAGTAACTACCTTACTCGTCAGTAAACGTCATATGAATTTATGCTTTCCTGTCAGCATTTATTGTATCGTAAATTAGTTTCTATACTGAAATGAACACAGTGATATGGTAAAAGATAATACCAAAGAATATGAAGTTTATAAAGAGATTTTCTTTGGAAAACTTCTCTAACTAGGAATTTTATTTAGAAAAATTACCTGAGATCCTTATACCAAAGCCTAAAATTTTATTTGAAATATTTTGTCATTAAAGTTCTTTTACGGTAGTTATACTCCATACAGCTTGCGGTTAGAAATCTCTCCTAAATGATGCAATAAACTGGAAAACAAAATCCTGCATAACAGAATTTATACGCATTCAAGACAAATTGGTAAGAAAACTACTTAATTTTCTTAGTCTTAAAATGTAAAAATTAGAATTGGATATAAAACTACAAGAATGTATTATTATTTAATTACAAAAGAAGCAAAAATTATGTATCATTCGAAAAAACAAACACCTTATATTAGAAACCCTAAGAAGTTTTACCAAACTATAAATGAAGTTACTAAAAATAACTATAAGTATACAAATTCCTTCGATGCAATTATATCACAAGATGGTGCTTTAATAAATAAATGACAAGAATTTGCTACAGAATTCAATGACTATTTTTAAAAAATAGTAAATAAAACTGATTTCTAATATTAAATGAGGGTCGATTCCAGGAAATTAGCAAAAGTTGTACTTATATCCAGTAATAGAACATTAATAACTTCAGTGACAATAATAGAAAAATAATACATCATCTGACCATGATGGTACAACAACTAATTTCTTAAAATAGTTATAGAATCCATCTCAATACCTCTTACCCATATGTTTAATCTACGCTTAAGTTAAAGATTAAAGCAATCTGCAGTAATTCCAGTTCATAAGACGGGTGACACTAAAGTATTAAATAATTAGAGGCCTGTGCCCGGTTCCTGTGTTAAAACTAGAAACATAGTAAGATACTGTATCTGAGTAAATTATGTTATGTGTTGATTTCTTTTGTTAATATTTAGTTATATCAAAGCGTTCTTTACTTGCTGGACGACCCTCTGGCTATGACAGAAATAAAATTCAAGCAATTTCATAGACAAAACTTCTTGCGCATTTTTTTTAAATTGCTTATCCGACCATATTAAAATGCAAAATATATTATATATTAGAGTTATTCAAATTTATATTATTTAGCAATTTAAAGGCACAAATTGTATTATAAATACTGTATAACAAAAATAGTTCTGCAGGTCCTTTCTTTGTGCTGTATTTATTTTCTTGCGATGCGACATGGTTTTACTTGTTTGAGAAATTGGGGTCAATATGCTGTGGAAAAGCAAGAATGACTTAAGAACAATGATTTTACTATGCAAGTAAAATATTCCATTGGTGACAGCCCTAAGACAGGAAATACATAAACTCCATGATTAATTAGCAGTAACTGAAATATACATAAACTGAAGCTGACATAAATTGCAATCGAGTTCAAATTTATAGCTGCTGTCTGTCATTTGCACAAATTTACTGTCACGAAACTTTAATAAGAACTCTATATAAACCACGTTCACAGAAACATCACTATACAGTCCGAAACATGGCGAAGATTATAGCTGTTTTCCTCATTGCGCTATCTGCATACATGGCTGCAGCAGGTAAGCAGAATATTCGTTATCCAAGCTTCGATAAATCTAGGTTGCGTATTAGCCTATGTGTATTGACATACAGTAACGTTGATATACCCTGTTTTACGGAGATGACGTAAAATCTCTCTAAAAATGTCTACATAAATGTTTCATGTTATACAGTAAGATAGCGGTTAACAGGCACAATTGCCTATACTTATTTAAATCCTTCAAAAATTTATTATTTATAAAGCCCATTAGAGTACCTACTCTTAATACAGGGTTACCTTATGTCAAAGTTAATAAATTGATGTTTTGAAAAATAATACGTATAGGTATTTAAAAAAAAAAATATATATATATACTTTTTTACACGTAGTTGATTAGCTTCATTTTCTCCAGAGGTATAATATAAATTAGTAGTTTAGATAAATTCCGCCTATATACCACTAATATTAAAAACGAAAAGCTGAAGTTTATATGAGAAAAAGAGAAAAAACTAAAATATGATGTAAATTTAGCTTTTATTGTGTATTATAAAATGCTTAATATATTAATTCATCACTTAAATAAGATAGAATATTAAAAACGACATTGAGCTCAATGTATTGTCAAAGTAAAATATTTACAATAATCAATAATAAAATTATAAAATTGAACTTGTCACTTATTATTTAAAATATAGCAAATATTAAAACATATAAGAACTTGAACTGAGGCATTCACATATTGTCAATTGTTATAAAATTATCGTACAGTATTTATGTGTGTCACAAATATTGTATTCTATAGATGAGATGCATTTAGCTCCTTCTTCTTGTATTTAGTGCGGCTGTTTATTATTAAGAAAGTCAATTATAATATTGTCAATATTAAGAGTAATTATAAATTTATGTAGTTCCTCTTCTTAGATCAACTAGCAGATCTTGAATAGTACGTGGTGAATTATCTCTTATATTCTTCAGCTTTCTTAGTTTTCTCATATAAACTTCAGCTTTTCGTTTTTAATATTAGTGGTATATAGGCGGAATTTACCTAAACTACTAATTGTTTACCTAAATATATCAAACTTGTACTACCAACCGTCTTTTCCCCAGACCAATTTGTCTCTTTAATTATTGAATGACCCTCGTAAGTTTTATATATATATATATAATTACAGTTTATGAAAAAATTTGTGCAATAATTTTTTACCATTTATTTAAAATTAATTTCCTTGTGCTTTTAATCTGTTCATTTTCTGTTTCAGCACCCGGAAAGTTCTCTTCGAAAGGAAAAGCAAAAGGTATAATTTTGTAGCTAAAAATACGATGCAATGAACAGTAAATAAAGAAATTGATTTTCTTGAGCATGGTTGCCTGTATTTTTTTCTCTTTGGCCGTAGTATAGGTACTACAGTAGAGGAGGTGTTGTGTAAGGCTTTCAAATTCAATGTGAGTTTTTAGCATTAATACACATGTTTTAAGTTCCCTGAAATCAAGAAAAGAAAATTCACAAACATCTCACCGAAACAAATCACATGGAGAGGGTTCCCTATTTTAGAAGTGAGAATGGCGAATGAAGAGAATATTGTCTCGCTACTTTGAACTCTTCATGGACTAACATTGCTAAAACGAAACATTAACTTCTTTGCCTTTAACATTCCGCGCTTGTGAGGACAGCGAACCAGACACCATGTATCATACTAGGAGGTGCCCGTGGCTTCGCCACGATAATTCTTTTAAAAATTAAAAATTAAGAGTATAATAATTATTAAAGCATTATATTTATTAACACTTGCACGCGAATCATTCATAAACTAAGCCATTAATAATTCATGAAACAGCTAAAATTCCTGCTTTAGAGTACATTCCACGACATGAAAGCGCCCCCTGGGAAAACTATATCAGAATCGATTATGCAGTTCCCACCGCCGTCTCGAGAATTACACGATTAATACAGTTTAGAAGGCAGTGGCAGTTCCAAAGAGCCTGTGAACACATAATACGTATTGTTTTTCAGCTGTTTATTGACATGAATATGATGTGAATTTTATTTTATCAATTCAGTGTAATTTTCAGAAATTATATGTTTCAAGGGAAGGAATGGTTTGTTTGGATTATTATTATCAGCGATATTTCAAGAGATAAAACCATCAATATTTTACAGCTGTTGCCCTCCATTATTCATTGACTCCACGATTTTTAAGAAAATTACACTGGTAGATTATTAAAAATATTTGTGGTTCAGAGCTATGAAAATTGTAAGTAAAAATAAAATTAGAATATTTGTTCATTGTGTTCATTTCACTTAGGCCCTATATAATAAAGAAACGGTTTTCCTTCCTAATTTTGTAGTCGTCATGAAAGTTTAGACTGCGAGAGACGAACATCGCCGAGTATACCCGATGTCTCACGAAGCGGGCGAGCAAGCACGCTATTTAGGGCCGTTGAATTGTATAAGAGTAGATGCTGTATACTTGTCCTCGATATCGAGAAGCTCGACTACTCCTCCACCAAGCCGCTAGGGCAGAAGAGGAAGCCTGGGCACCGGACCTCACGTTCTGGACGCGTAAAAACACTTTCCCAGCACTTAAAGCCTTTGCAAAAACAGCACTTCTCGAAAAGTCTATAGTAAATTAACACACCAAAGTAGACGGTCATTTGGCCACTGCTCCAGTCCGAACGAGGTTTTTGAGGGGTTTCCCTCGTTCTTAGGCGAATGCCGGACTGGTCAATAATCCCCTCAAACAGATACACGCACTACAAATCTCTAGAATACATAACTACATGTCACTAAAAAAAACACACTTGGGGAGATATTGCACATAAGACCTATCCGCACTTAGGTTTATCCTGCGCCAAAGTACAAAGACACAAGTACTCAGCCCAAACACGTCACACCATCAACATCTCCTACGGATGTACATAAGGGCACAATAGGTATATACACATCACATATGGTTACCAAAATTTGGTCTGACCGGAGGTTTAGGCTTAATTGCTTGGCACTCCGGGGGTAAGGGTGGGCACACAAAAAAAAATTCCCGAGTCCGCTATTCAGAATTTTAGCACTACAGGTTGGTGCATTGTAAGTTACTAGGAGGTGCCCGTGGCTTCGCCCACGATAATGCATTTAAAAATTAAAAATTAAGAGTATAATAATTATTAAAGCATTATATTTATTAACACTTGCACGCGAATCATGAATAAACTAAGCCATTAATAATTAATGAAACAGCTAAAATTCCGGCTTCTGAGTACATTCTACGATTAGAAAGAGCCCCCTGGGAAAACTACATCAGAATAGATTATGCAGTTCCAGAGGAACCTGTGAACACATAATACGTATTGTTTCTCAACTGTTTATTGACATGAATATGATGTGAATTTTATTTTATCAATTCAGTGTAATTTTCAGAAATTATAATGTTTCAAGGGAAGGAATGATTTGTTTGGATTATTATTATCAGCGATATTTCAAGAGATAAAACCATCAATATTTTACAGCTATTGCCCCCGGCTTCGCCCGCCATTATTCATTGACTCCAGGATTTTTAAGAAATTTACACTGGTAGTTTATTAAAAATGTTTGTGGTTCAGAGCTATGAAAATTGTAAATAAAATTAGAATATTTGTTCATTGTGTTCATTTCACTTAGGCCTTATATAATAAAGAAACGGTTTTCCTAATTTTTAAGTCGTCATGAAAGTTTACACTGCGAGAGACGAACATCGGCGAGTATACCCGATGAACTCACGAAGAGGGAGAGCGAGCAAGCACGCTATTTAGGGCCGTTGAATTGTATAAGAGTAGATTTCTTTGACATTCCTCAGCTTTTCAACTCTGGTATTCTTATAAAGTAATTGTTTCTGCTTCTTCATTGCCTGTGAACCTCACTTTACCTTTACTTTCTCGCATATACGTAGTATAGAGAAAGTATTGTGATCGTGACAAAAAATTGAAGTCGAGATAACACCGGGAAAGCATGTTTCATGAAGCCTACAAACCGACAAAAGTACTTTT
Organism: Ectobius pallidus; assembly: GCA_964059195.1. Classification (NCBI taxonomy): domain Eukaryota; kingdom Metazoa; phylum Arthropoda; class Insecta; order Blattodea; family Ectobiidae; genus Ectobius; species Ectobius pallidus. Next base: position 35,696,206 of record CAXKWD010000002.1, on the reverse strand, counting down.
AGAATGACGTCTGTCCGTCTGTCTGTCTGTGGACAAGCACAACGGGTAAACGGTTCATTGTATTTACTTCATTTTTTTGAATTAAGGACTTTTTCGAAATTTTGTCGAACCGGCCAGAATTTGATATTTATCACTGGAATTTTAAGGGGACTTTTCATGAAAAATTTGTTTAAATTTGTTTATTTAAAAAAAAATGGATCTAACTATTTTCATAAAAATTTAAAATTGGAAACTCTTATCTATGACTAATAAAATGGCTATAACTGTATTTATGCAAAAATGACTTAAGGGGTAACTTACTTTACTCGTATCCATTTTCAATTTTTCTAGATTATAGCCATTATAGTAGACGATACATGAAAACCTACCACAGTAAAGTTGTAGAGAAAATTAAAATGAACATTTTTTTTGTTTAACACATTTCTTTATACATTTAATAGATATCAAGATAAAAAGGAAATAAGTACGGCTTAAATGCGAATTTCAGAACATGCATGTCAATTAAAATATGAATGACATTTTGTTGCCCCTAGTAACAAGAAAACTATAGGCCTAATGTACTTATTGTTGTGAAATGCAGTCAGTTTAGCTCAGTCGTAATGAACTCACCAAAACCAATTACAGCGAGATGGTATAGGCCAGGGGAAGTCAATTACGTCTTGTGATGACGTTTGTGGAGCAAGAGCATGCGGATCCCTTGTGTGTGACGTCAGCAAGAGCGCACGGTAGTAGGGGTGTTTAGAGTACGCTAGAGCTAGGTACTAGAGGACCTATTCACTTTAGCTCTGTGGGTAGAACAACTTCTGGTTGGAAATACGGAGCATTTTTCAAAGTTATTGCAAGTACGCGATCCTGATAGTGTTCTCTCTGCAGAACATGTGTTAGTTCTGCAAAACATTCTTCTTCAGTTCGAATCGAGGTTTCAGGATGTGGAAAACCTTTCTCCAATGTTTAAACTTTTTGCTACCCCATATTCAGTTAATGTCAAAGACGTTCCTTGCCGGTATCAGTTGGAACTGCAAAACTTACAATGCGACGATCTGTTAAAGGACAAATACGAACGTAAAGTGGTCTTGGCATCTAAGGTGCAGACGAGCTTGTATGGTAATTAATTCAGTTCATTTTTTTATAATTTTTACTGTAGTGAATTATGTTAATTCAAATGTCTATTTTTGTCAAAGAACATAGATTTTGTGGAAAGGCAATTGTTCTCACAGAATAGAAAAATAGAATTATTTATAATATGTTAAACTGCTGCGCTGTAATTAACCGATAAACTATCAAAAAAATCGATTGATGTTTCATTAACTCGGAAACACGTATTACGTAAGTTCTAACCCCCTAAATTCCCGCTGCCCGCAATACTAATGCCCCTCTCTTCCCCCCTGTTCACTGATGCCTACATTTCACATGCTCCTCGCAGAGATATAACGCGAGCAGTCAGAGCAGAAAGCAGTGACGTCACAGAGCAAGCTTCTGCCTTCCCCTGGTATAGGCTAACAGGGAAGAGGTCCTGAGTTCAAATCAAACCTCGTGGCCGCTCAAATTGACTTGGGTTTTTCATGGTTTCCTCGTTCGCAAAGGCAAACGCCGGGTTTGTAGGACTTGCTTAATTTCCGTAACTCATCGCCGCTATGTCACTGGATATTATAATAGTTTAAACTGAATACCACATAAGAAGACATCACTAAACAATAGAAACAGATGACGCGAATGAGTTGTCACTATAGACTAATGGTTCACGCAAACATACTAAACACGTTACATGACCTACATGCAGTTAAAGCGTGCAATATAACCTAAATAATAGTAGTAGTAGTAGGAATGCCGGCGTGGTCTAGTGGTTAGCGTCGCTGACTACAGATCCGTCGGCCCGGGTTCGATCCCCGGTACCTCCTCGAACTTTTCTGAGGTAGGGAGGTCTGGTAGGGGTGCACTCAGCCTTGTGATTCAAATTGAGGAGCTACTTGATAGAGAAGTAGCGGCTCCGGTCATGAAAACCACAACGGCACACATGTTGACCACATGCCCCCAATCCTGCCATCTGCTGTGGTAGATGACGCAGCGGTCGGGTGGTAGGCCAAATCCCTCCAGGGAATTAGTGCCACGGAGTTTAGGTTTAGTAGTAGTAGTGGCGAAATTCAAATGTAAGTCGCCCCTCAGAATATAGACCTTAATTGCTTCTATAAATTAAACAGTAAACAGTGGAAATAGGTAAATATTACTGTATACAGCTTTGGGACATGGAAAAAATGGAACAGAATTTGAAATTTTTAGAAAGATATCAGAATTTGTAAAACAAAATACTTCTGCAGGTGTTTTCTTTGTGGTGTAATTACTTTCTTGGGTTTACTTATTTGAGAAATTGAGTTCCATCAAATTAGGGTTTAACATGCTGTTGAAAGGCAAGAACGACATAAGAACAATGATTCAACTATATTACACAAGAAAATATGTATAGGTTTTCAAAATGCAGGTCTTCCCTCAGTCTGAAAGAAGAATCTCGCGGAGGTAGTAAGCTACGTATGCGAGCTAAACGTCCTGCTTTTGACAGCCCTAAGAAAAAACTTACATAAACTGCATGATTAATGTTATGAGTTACTGAAATATAGATAAAATGAAGCTGACAAATCAGATTCGAGGTCACATTAATAGCTGTTATCATTTGCGCAATTTTACTATCACGAAACTTTAAAAATATCTCTATATAAACCAGGTTCACAGAATCATCACTATACAGTACCAAACATGGCGAAGATTAGGCTATAGCTGTTTCCCTCATTGCGCTATCTGCATGCATGGCGTCTCGATTTAAGCAGATTCTTGGACATCCAAGCTTCGAAAAATCTAGGTTGCGTAATATCCTATGTGTATTCACATACAGTATGGAAAAATCCCTTCGACCTCATTGGGGATCGAACCGGCGACCTTCCGATTTGTAGCCGCTGTGCCTGAATCAACTTCGCCACGCATTCTTTCAGTCGCAATAAAGGCTACTATTATTCTATCATATGATGATGTACAGTCGGTCAAATAAAAAACGTCGGGCGGTATTTGATTAAGTATCACGAACGAGCATATGCGTATGTACAGGAAGACTTAAGGTTAGGTTCACACCTGCCTCTTGTCTCTCCATGTATTTTATTGATTATTTAGTCAGTTTTGTTCCAAAACAAACATGTATAGAAGGCTGTGGCTATGTGTCTCACATCCGCCATATTCTTGGTTGCAAATTCTTATAATATTAATAATTAATAAATTCGCAAGGAATATGATTATTCAAGGAGTATTTTTTAAAGATTTTATTTTATAGTCTAATACCGGTACTTGTAGTGCAAAACCAATAACTTACGTTCAACTTCTGCAACCCATCTAGCATCGAAATACGCGGCTTCCAGATCCACGCTTCCTATGAAAACTTCCGGTCGCATTAAGAAATATGGTCTTTAAGAAATATGGAACCTTCTCGACGCTTCAGAGGCCGAAAAATGCAGGTCAGTTACAGCCCTAACTACACTTTCTTTGAAGATAGCATTTGTAGTCCTATGTGGCGCGATGACACACAGCAAAATGAATTATGACAATACATTAAATTGAATATCGTGTGTTGCGCTTTCCGCGTAGTTCATTTTTTCCCTCGTTGTTCATTTGTTTCCCTCCTGTCGCATGGCCTCATATGTTCCGAGAATGTCCTGTATTTTATGTTTTTAATAGGAAACTTGTGAACTAATGCGTTAAAACTTTAATTTTAACTGCATACGAGTCCCGACGTATTTTATTTGACCGACTGTACCTTATATATATAAAAGGCTTTGTCCTGAATGAATGACAGAGAATCATGGTAGAGCCTAAACTATAATAGGTAGAGACTTGGAATTTTAACAGCGCCTTCGTTTCATAATGTAGGTGCTCACTAAGAAAGGATTTTGAAAAAATTTGATTTTAAATGCCAAAAATAAAATGTATTTGATCCATTTTTACACAGAATTATCAAATCCAAATCACAGTTCACATGACAAAAGTGTATTGTTGGCCTTGGTATCAGGTATGTTATGAAATATATAAAATGGGACTTGGACAAATTAGAGAGACTATTGATATAATTCATTGCTGTAATTAAATATTGAAGATGAAATGTATATTATTATAAAGCAGGTTTTGGGGGAGGGAAGTATGAAAGTGAAATGGAATTACCTTTTAATTTCATCCCCGAAACGGTTGTATGGTAACATGAGAGTGAGGAATAAAAAAATCCGCAAAGACAATACAATTAATTTTATGTTACCGGAATTTCTGTTTCTTCTTATTTCAACTCCTGCCAACTCACATCCTCTGTGAGCCATATAGAGCTATATCAAGCGTTTTCTGCGGGAAGGTCCTTCACGAGTTAATTTTGAATTACAAAATACAAAACTCGGGCGACGCCGGGTCGTTTATATATATATATATATATAATAACTTACTTCGCATCCTCAATCGCTCACTACAAAGAACTCTTACTAAAAATATGCATGGTATTGTGAACACTGTAGGATCGATTTTCTCTTGAACTCATTCAATAGCAGACGAACAATGCGTTTATCTAAGCTGCTTATGTGTTGTGGAAATGTCCGCTAATGCGACGAGTGGGTGACATTGTTCCAATTTATGATGTAATCCAATTTTCAGTATCCAGTGATACTTCATGGACTATTGAAATAATATCCGGCAATGCCATTAAAATAGTTAAATAAAATGTAACGTACCGTTAATAAATGTTACATGTGGGTCACTCCATAAAGTTGTATCAGTGTCATACTTTGTACTGAAATGTTATTTGAACGTGGTTTAAAATTAGCACATTTCTCTTATTGACCATAAATATAATTCATGATTGCAGCGCTATTTATAATAATTACCATTTATCCATATTTATTACGCTATGTGATGTAGCTGTTAAACGACAAAGTATTGCGCTACAAACCTTAGAATAGCCTGTAAATCGTTCGAACAAATGGAGAAATTCATACGTCTGGGAGGAATAATTAAAGATTCAAATAATATTAAGGTAGAAGTTAAGTGATAACTGAAATCAGAAAATGTCAGTTTTTATCTTTTCGTCTTCTGTCCAGAAATCTAAAAATAAAATAAACAATTAAAAAATTATCCTGTCGGTTGCATTGTATGAATGTGAGACATGGTCGCTTACTCTTCGAGAAGAACATAATCTGAGAGTGTTGGCAAACAAGGTACTTAACAAAATATATTTTAGCCCTAAGAGAGATGAAATGGGGACTGGAAAATACTGCATAACGACGAGCTTCATAACTTGTACACGTTGCCGATTATAGTAAGGGTAATTAGATCAAGGAAGATGAAATGGGCTGGACATGTTGCGTGCATGCAGGAGGCAAGAAATATTGACTGAAAGACACGAAGGGAAAATACCACTTGGAAGACCTAGACGCAGGCGAAAGGATAGTATTAGGATAGATCTAAGGGAAGTAGGATTTTCGAGGGACGTTGGATGGAGTTAGCACAGAATAGGGTTAAATGGCGGGCTGAGGTAAGAGTGGCAATGAACCTCCGGGTTCCAGACAATATATAATATTTCCTTGGGTTGCTTAGAAATAGTCCATTTTCATTAAGTAAGTAAGTATGTGATGTAACTTCCATACGCAAAAAAAAACAATTAAAAGCTGTGCCAATTAATTATTTGTAACGGGAATTATAATCAGGTCGTAACGGCATATTTTTCTACGTAGGAAAAAAAGTACTATGAATACAATGCAATGAATTCAATGCCCCATAATTTTGCTGAGGAAATCTGGTTGGAAGCTTGGAACTCTCACTTCAATAAAATATATTTCCACCTATCTACTCTTCTACTGTCTAGCTGAGTAACCGAGCCGTTTCAAATTACGCTGGTAAGAACTTCGTCGCATTACAAGAGGTTATTCCATTTGCCGTATTGTCACGTGGCATTAGTGAACACCGTATCAGAAAACATGTTGTTGTAAAATCTCTCTACTATATAATGTATAAAGTAAAAGTATACATTTCTTTGGCATAGTACCACTAAAAGTTTACCGAGCCTTGCTTATCTAGTTTAGTAGAGCGAATGGCGAATGAAGAGAATGTCTCGCCACTTTGAACTCTTCATGGACTAACATTGCTAAAACCAAAAGTTAACTTCTTTTCCTTTAACATTCCTGAGTTCGCTATTCAGAATTTTAGAAATATTGTGCGTATATTTTAAGTTATTTCTTTAAAATTCCTCAGTTGTTCAACTCTGGCATTCTTATAAAGTAATTGTTTCTGCTTCCCCATTGCCTGTGAACTTCACTTTACTTTTATTCACATCTGAACGCCCAGGATTCTAGTGGGGTTGGTCTTTGTCGAATTCCTTTTGTTTGAGAAAGCTTTTGAGCATCTAATTAAACTTTCTATGTCAGAGGTGTAAAATTAAAGCCGTTGCTATGGCGATGTAAATTGACAATATAACTGAAGAAATCCGATTACTAAAAAAAAAGCAATATTAGTCATTTATAACAATAAACCCTCGGATCCGACAGTTGCTTAATCAGTTAACAGGTATACTGGCTTAGGCTCCACCACAGGTAACACGAAACCTTCCAACATGGTTGGAATCCGTAGAGCCATAAATGCTAGCCTACCCTCGCTTTATTCAAAATTGATTATGTAGGATTATAGACCTATTTTTTTTTATGAAATCGAACATTATGAAATTCATTTTTTGTTTTAAACGTTGTGTGATCTGTAAGGGCCTACGTATCAAATATATAGAGCTAGCTTTTATTTCGGAACGAGAAAAGGTTAACAACTATGGTATCTCTTCACATATAAAAATTTTAAGAGGGCTGTGAAAGAAAAAAATCAAGCAATCCCAGAGACAAGAGTTCTTATATTATATATTTTAAAATTGCTTATCCGACCACATTACAATGCAAAATATTTATTATATATTAGAGCGACTCAAGTTTATACCTCTTTTCAATTTAAAGACATAAATTGGATTACAGATACATGGACACCCTTAGGATACATTCAACTGCGCCATATGCAGGTGCCTGCTTCCATCGAAAATCATCAGAATATAGACTTTAATTGAATATATAAATTACACAGGAATCGATGGAAATTGGTAAATGTTATTGTATGCAGCTTTATACTTCATGTTCGTAAAAGAACATGGGAAAAAAGGAGGAAAAAATTAATTTTTAAAAAAATATCAGAATGTATATAACAAAAACAGATATTTTTTTGTAGTGTAATTATTATCTTGCGATGCGATATAGCTTTACTTGTTTGAGGAAATTAGTTTCGTCAAATTAGGGGTTAACATTCTGTGAAAAGGCATTAATGACATAAGAATAATGGTTTAACTCTTATATTTCGCGAAGAAAATATGCATAGATTTTTATAATGCCTGTCTTCAGTCAGTTTGAAACAAGAATCTTGCGAAAGTATTAAGGTTATGCAAGCTAAACTTTCCATTGGTGATAGCCAAAAATGAAAAAAAATGACAAAAGATTATTTATGAGGATGTGAAATGTAGATAAACTGAAGCTGACGTAATTAGAATCGAGGTCACATTCATAGCTACTGTCATTTGCGCAATTTTTTTGTCACGCAACTTTAAGACCTCTATATAAACCAGGTTCACAGAAAAATCACTATACAGTAAGAAACATGGCGAAGATTATAGCTGTTTTCCTCATTGCGCTATCTGCATACATGGCGTCTCCAGGTAAGCATATTCTTGGACATCCAAGCTTCGATAAATCTAGATTGCGTATTTATTTATTATTTATTTAATCTCCATTGAGTAAGCCCTAGTTTACAATAAGTATGTTAGGGCTATATTTAGTCAATTGAGGTTTCCTGTATAGATTTAAAGTTCAGGAAGATACATTCATAGTCTCTTAAACACATATTCTAAAAAAGTTGTGAATGACAAATAACAACATTTCCTAGCGAAAATTTCTCCGTTAAGCGGAAATTGAAAATTTTCACTGCACTTGTCTAAATGTAGTTCAAGATCTAATCTTTTTGTTTGAAAAACTGGGCAAGTGAACATCAGATGTTTGGCATTCTGAAGACGGTCACCACATATGCACTCGTATATATTGCTGTATGTCTTGATATGAAATCTTTGGAAGTACTCGCCAAATTTTCCGTGGCCGGATAGAAATTGTGTCAGAATAAAGTTTGGTTTCATGAGTACTCTTTAGACGGTCAGAAACATTGGGAAAAAGAGTTCTTTGATAGTCCTTCCGCAAGTGGTTGATTTCCAAATGTTGTTCCATCTGTGGATACCCTCTTCTCGAAGTTTCATTTTGAGGTGAGAGATTGGACACAGGGTGTATGATGGGGCTGCCGTTAGATTGCGTATTATCCAATGTGTATTGACATACGTTGATATACCCTGATTTAAGGAGATAACGTAAAATCTAAAAAAAAAAGTCTAGAATAAGTGCGTGAGGTAAAAGAACTGATATAATGAGTTAACCTGCAACTACTTCATGGCAAAATACGGCATAAAAGAGAAAAGTGCATGGGGGTAGAGAACTGATATAATTATGACTTATCCTGCAACTACAGGAAAGTACATGATCATTTTAACACTTACCTCGAAATAAAGAAATATTGTTATTATACACTTGCACAAAGGGTGCAACTATTCAACACGACACTGAACTGAAGAACCTCCAGAGAACACAGCAACATATCAGTATTGCTTCTAGACCTTTAATGAGGGTAGCCTATTGATCAACAACCTCTACAGGTAAGTAGCCTGGGTAGCTCCAAGATATGAGTGAATATAGCCAATTAAATGTGATTTCTTGAATATTGCAACGAATATTTAACAATTGAGGTGTATAAACCTCCTAAGACTGCCAACATTAAATCCTCGACCTAATATAAATCTAGAGACAACATATAATTATTCTGTCGGTGCATGATTAATGTCACAACCAAAGAGTGTCTTAACAGCTTGGATAGTGTCACAGTCGTATCTAAAGCTATTTCTGTCATGTATGGAGTTACCTGTCGCTATCAGTATATGTTTATGCATATCCCAATGACTTCGATTTCCTCTTTTAAGAAGTATTTTTGAAGTGAAATTTCTTTAGCCGCGGTAGGGGTAAATCGAGAGCATGTGGAACGCTCAAAATCGTCACGAAATTAGTGTTACGCTCAAAATCGTCACGAAATTAGTGAGGTGTGAAGGAACGGACTGCACAGAAAGCAATCAACTCAATGATTAGGCTTAAGTTTATCCAAAATTCAAAAAATTCAAAAATTCAAAATCCAAAATTTAAAAAAATATAAAAATCCAAAATTAAGAAATCGAAAATTAAAAAACCCAAAAATAAAAAAATTAAAGATTCAAAAGTAAAAAGTTCAAAAATCCAAAATCTAAAAAATAAAAATCCAAAATAAAAAAATGAAAATTTCCAAAATTAAAAAATTAAAAATTTCTAAAATCCAAAACTTAAAAAATAAAATATCCAAAATTTAAAAATAAAAAACTAAAAATTAAAAAAAAAAATTAGAAATTCAAAGATCTAAAATTTAAAAAATTCAAAATTCCACATTTAAACAAACTAAAAGATCCAAAATTTTTAAAATCCAAAATCCAAAAGAAAAAATCCCTTTAGGCAGGCCTACAGGCTGAGGTAGATTTCAAAGTGCTTTTGGTTTAATTTATTATCACTGCGCAGCACTCACCTTTTTTAGCCTTGGCATGGCAAACCTGCAGTAAAGAGGAAGAGCCTACAATCATTTGTTTTGACAACAAGAATAGGTTATAATAATATTCTGGGAGGCCGTGCGCAAGATCAGCAATGAATAAAATTAGCAAAGCCGCTAAACAAGACAAAATTATGATATTATAATAATTCTTTTAAGTGTTATTATTTTTCGCGTCATATGAGAGCTATCAAGAAACTATTTATTGATTTGTAGAGTACTCATCAAGAGCTTTTCAACGATACCCCACAAGACGTGGTTTCAAAAGATTCTAATTTTCATCCCCCCACCCCCACCCTCAATCGAACCCCCGAATCGTTGGTGTCACTGTGAACTCCATAGGGAGTACTCTAATTTCTCTAATTTATTCAAACAAAGTTTCCCTCTATACTTCATAGGGCCGAGATATACATTTTTAAAAATTACAACCCCCTCCCCCGACCACCCCCTTGGGCCAATTTTGCTCATTAACGAACTTGTCCGAACTATTGGGCCTAGAAATAACATATTAAAATTTGGTTCAAATATCTTCAAAATTACGGCCGCTATCGTGTAAAGATATATATATATAAATATCACAATTGTTTTTTTAACGGGCGGTGGTTTCGTACTTAGGGGAGCATGAAACGTAAAGATATGAAAGAATTTTTCGAAAATCATGACATGGTATCCATTGCAATAGGTAGATTTTTCTTCGAAATCTACCTAAAAAGTCCCAAAATTTAATATTAAAAAGTCCAACAATCCAAAATTGAAAAAATCTAATAATACAAAATTGAAGATATCCAAAAATTAAAACAAGTTTCACTTCTGTCGCGTGGCGTTCCACGCACACCTTTTTTTTCCATGAAGTTTTTGCAGGTTAACTCATAATTATGTCAGTTTTTTCCTCATGCACTTTATGAAGTCCTGCAACTTCCCTATCAAAACTTGCTGGATTAATTTTCTATGGAGTAGGCAGATGTTATCCACTGACCACAATAATGAACATGTTTTCGTTAGCCCTGTCAATGTCCGAATGCTAAAATACAAAATCAACCAAAGTAGCTTTTATTATGGGCGTTTAATTATATGATATAGCTGTGTTCCACATTACCTTCGATAATCGAGTTACTTTGTGAGTTACTTTGTACAGGAGCGCATTTAACCAGAAAGACCTCTAGGAATCTGTATGAATAATCTGGTTGATTATGAAATCCTTCTCATGAATCTGAATAACTGAATATTTTATATATATATATATATATATATATATATATACATATACTGTATATAATTCCTATATATATATATACAGGGTGCTAAATAATTACGTTTACAACGTTTCAGGGATAATAGAGGAGGTAAAAACAAACATTTTCTTTCTGTGACAAAACTTTGGCATATGCTCCGTTTTGCCGCTAGATGGACTTAAGGGTACATGGCTTAACTGCCATCACAACACGCACCGCTTAGTTTTGTTTGTATTGCTTTGATCGTCGTGTCAGGAACCATCTAAATGCTACATTCCCCAATCGTTGGATTGGCATGGGTGGGGCGGTACCGTGGCGGCCACCTCGATCACCGGACCTATCTCCACTGGATTTCTTTTTGTGGGGAGACATGAAACGTCTTGTGTATGAGACACCGATCGATACGGCAGAAAAATTAGTTGCTCGCAATGTTGAAGCTGCACATGTTATTTGAGACAATGTTGACCTTTTTGAGCGTAGCAGACAGTCCATAGTACGAAGATACCATTTGTGCAATGCCTTCAATGAACGGCAGTTTGGACACCATCTCTAAAACGACAATTGACCTCTGGATAATACGAAAAAAATTCGAATGTTGCAATTAACACTTATGTAGGCCTACACAATAAACGGCGCATATGCCAAAGTTTTGTCACATAAATAAAATGTTTGTTTTTACCTCCTCTAACATCCCTGAAACGTTGTAAACGTAATTTTTAACACCCTGTATATATTGGAATTATATATATAATTACAGTTTATGAGAAAATTTGTGTAATATGTATTGAACCATTTATTTAAAATTTATTTCATGGTGATGATAATCTGTGTTTCAGTGGCCAGTTATTGCGTTAGATCATCATCTGGAAGACGAGTGTGTCAGTAAGCAAGATGCAGAATGTAATGAATAGAAAATAAAACCATTTATTTTCTTGGGCACGATTACCTGTATTTTTCCTATCTTTACCTGAACTATAAGTACTATAGGCAGAGGAGGTATAGTGTTCGGCTTTGAAATTCCATGTGAGCTTTTAGCATTAATACACAATTTTTAAGTTCCCTGAAATCAAAATAACAAATTTCACAAACAAGTTTCCGAAACAAATCTCAGAAACAGTTCTCCTTGTGTGTATTTGTGAACAGAATAGCGTGAGAACGAAAAATATAGAATAAACGCATTTCTGTAGATTCTTTTCCCTAGATGTCTTCTACGAATGTAACACAGTGATTGTAGACGACAATGTTTTGATTCACCACGAAAAAGACAAGGAATAAACGCAATCCTTACTGTGCAACTACAACGACGCGCTATACAAATAAGAGACGTGGAAAGTTGTTTGAAGAGATGTCTCATTACGACAACGCTCGACATCATTCGGCTGCTCAATCACAGGCACAATTCAACGTTTCAAGAGGAAAATTTTGAACATCCTCCATGCAGCCGTTACATGGCACCCAGCTATTTTAACTCTTTTCCGAAACTAAAGTACTTTTTGGATGGAAAAGAGTTTCCAACCGATGAAGACCTCAAAGCGACAGTGACATTTCGGCTCAGGTTTTTGTCGGTAGAAGAGTATAACATCGGCATTGGAAAACTGGCACCACGTTATAATAAATGCTTTGAAAGCAATGGAGAATACTTTGAGAAATATAATAAGTAGAGGGCGGATTTCTATGACCTAAAAAATAGGATATATGCTTGCATTTATAACCTAAAAAACATTAAAATATGACCAATAAAATTTAAAATATGACTTTACCACTTACACATTGTATATATATATATATATATATATATATATATATATATATATATTAAGTTTCATTACAATGCATTTTATTAAAATAGAGTGTTAACTATTTAAAATATCTGTCTATACTGAAAATATTTGCAGTTTATCACATTTCATCTCAGCTCATTACGGTCTGAATAAATGCATTTTCATATTAGAAATTCTCAAAAAGTATCATTAGAATGCAAAATTTACAAAATATGATATGAAACTTCAAAATTTCTGTAATATGCACACAAATATGCCAAAAATATGACCTAAATATGCATATTCGTTCTAAATATGCTACAATAGTTGAAAATTTCCTAAATATGCAGTTATATGCACAGTAAAAGCCGTTCTATTTTCACCAGGATGCTTGGAATCGGGTTTAAATTAGTCGGAAACCTGAAATAATGCAAAGGGGAAAAATTTGACATGTCATAGAAATCCGCCCCCTAATAATAAGATACTGTATCTTTGTAAATAAAGTTTTGTGTTGATATCTTTCGTTAATATTTAGTTATGTCAAAGTGTTCTTTACTTTCTGGACAACCCTCGTACAATGAAAACTATGTTGGCCGATGCCCTTCCAGCCACAGGCCTGGATGTCCATGAGGCCGAGAATCAAGTCACTGCAGAATCGATCATCGAGATTAACAGAAGTCCGCAGAAATTATTGACACTTCTATAAGACTTCAGACGTCCTCTTGCCAGTAAGTTTGAGTTGGATTCAGCGAGCAAATGTATCCACGAGCCTACTACCACCTATTTTCAAAACTCGTATCAATTTCAAGAAGTTACAGTAACTGATGTACTTCTTCATTCCTATAAAGTTTTACTTCTACTACTGGAGATTGAAGTCTAAGCTCTCTAAATAACTTCAGGATGACATAGGATGAACAATAATTATTAGTGTCCGTGGGAAACGATGTAAGTGCCAGAGAAATTTTTGGTTGTTTCTTTATGGAAATTGGTGTATTTGCCATTGTCAACAACCCAGTAAAGGATGTAAAAATTGTTCATTATATGGCACCTAATCAACACTTTTTATATCCTTTACTGGGTTGTTAACAATGGCACATACACCAATTACTACGAAAAAACAACAATAATTTTTTTGGCACTTATATCGTTTCCCACGGACACTCCTCAAATACTCTTTCATGTTATTTTGGAACTATTTATATGGTCCTTGCAATGTTTAAATTCCTGAAAAATAAATTTTCTTTCCTTTCAATTAGTTTTCAATTGTCATTGTTGTGTAATAATTATTTATGCGTTATGCAAAATAACGCTTTAGCGGACGAATCTAGTATAGCGGATATATAATGGATGAGTCCGATAAAACTTTTGCGTACGTGGTGCACACAATACTTTTTAGTAAAAGCTCTCTAAACTATATCAAAGGAAACAAAAACACCGTAAAATTGATTATAATGAAATGTAGTCACCCATTTGTTAATGGCATATTCTCACAGCTATCTGAATCGCGGAATAACAGTGAACCGTACGTACCAATATGAAATGCTGTATAGATGCATTATATATGAGTCGCTTTTTGTAAACATTAACGCTTACGAACTAGTATTTATGAAAAGCTTGTAAAAATATAAATGATAATACCGAGGAAATTTCAATCCAAGCCAGAAACGTTGAATTGGAGCTGGTGCCAGCAATATCACTATGTAGAGTAGCCAGCAGTAAATTATGAGAAGGAATATATTGCAACTAAATGCTGGTGCATTCTTGGTAAGCATTCCTCCTGTGAACGAAGATCTGAAAAGTTGTTGGCTCATATTTGTTGTTATTTAATGAAGTAGGCTACCGTGTTCTGCGAAAAAACCTGGTAAAGTTTCTGATTATCATATAGAAACACGATGGCTTAAATTTGTTGTTTTATGACTAATTATATGCTTAAATCCATGTTAAAGTTGGTGTGACTGATCAATGCCATCTGGATTTTGTTTATAGACTGCCGTGACGACTATAGTGTACTAGGCCAATAAAACTGCATTTTAAATACAGTTTGAGTAAAGTTTTATGCAATTTTAACGGCCTAGGTTGCCAAATTTTCAATTTTTCGGCGTGTTACCAGTCCGACAAGCAGCTGTTTTAGAGAGCGTATAACAAAAACTATTTTTTATTTACTATTCTCTGTCATATGGCAAACCCCAAAGGCCTATATTACTAAATAGTAGTTATAATAAAATAATAATGATAATAACTAACAATAGTACTAACAAACAACTGTATGGATCTCTGTCCTTGGATGTAAGAGAAATGTATTGTTTCAGAATTTATTGTCTCCATCCTTTGTTTTATTGGTTTAGTTTAAATATTGTATCTATTGTGTGGAGCTCAAAGACCATTTTTCTTCCAGAGGCGCCCTTAGCACGTTCCTGGCAGCAACAATTAATAACAAGCGACGTACAATCTGCTCTCTAGCGGAATTGTATCGAAGTATCAAATGGCCTCCTGTTGTATCAATACGAAGATGTCAGAAAGATTAATCGACGGAAGAAAATGTTCCATAGCATGTGATTTGTCTTCTAATGTTTTTATATTATTTCCCCATCCAAGCTTGATTTGTGATACCAAACAATGTAGCAATAGCGGAATTTTTATATTCACTTTTATAGCTACAAAAAATTAAACAAAAATCAAGTCATTTCCCCCCACCCCCCAAAAAAAATTGTTCCACTCACACTATTCAGTTTAGATTTAGAGTTACTTTTATTTTCGTTTACACAATTCTAGATCAAAAATAGAAATGATCGAAGATTCCAAGTGCACGATCAAAATATTAATAATAATAATAATAATAACAATAATTTTATTTAACCTGGTGAAAGTTAATACCTGAAGGTCTTTTCTTCCACCTCACCAGGGACTAGTAGTACTTTAATTGTTACGATATAACTCATTATATAATACAACATACAATAAATGCACAACATAACACAACTTAGCTATAGGCCTACTTAGGAGTAAAAATTCGAATCACACTTATGAAAACGCCAATCAGCTATAAAGTAATTTTAAAATGGTTAATTTCAAAAATATTAATATTAAAATATCTCAAACATTTGTGTACCGGTACTATTTCTTGTCTTCATTGTTACGTACAAATCAATCCTGATTTATATCAAAATGCATTAATCCTTTTGTGTTTCTACTCTAGGGTGACCAGGCGTCCCTTATTTCAGGGGTACGTCCCATTTTTTAATCTCTAATGCCGTTGTACCGAGAAAACCTTAACTGGACGCTTATTGTCATTTTTTACAGACTTTGATCCCGTTATGTCCCTTTTCTCCATACATTTTTAGCATGACTTCATTATTGTATGTTCAGACATGTTGATTTCTTACACTTTGAAGTTGAAAATATTATGGCTATTGGAATTATTTTAAATTTGATACTGCCTTTCCACTATGGCTATTATCCACCTTTCTGAAATCCCTCTGTTTGCAAATATCGAAAATGCCGCTACCAGTTGTAGCACTTCTGCACGGAACATGTATGCCAGCGTCAATTTGTGTATATAGTGCCAGTAGGCTACTAATAACAGTGATGCATGAATATTGTAAGTAGTGATATTTTAGCCAGGTTTTTTATCATGCTGAAAAGGAAGATTTCATAACTTAGTTTCACTCGGGATTTAATAGAAGAATATCCCTTCTTGCAACAAACAAGTTCCTATGTAGAGTTTTTTATTTATTTTTTTTTATTTTATGATTTATTATCAGCATGCTCCATTACCTAGTAATATTACATGCATTATTTTTACATTATTCTACATTGATTGTTACCGTTAATACATTTTTGTTTGTTGTTGCAATTGTGAGTTGAATACAATATTATTTACACATATAAATCTTGTTATTGATGTCTGCAGGATATTTTAAATGTTTAAATCTAACTGTTCATAAGTTGATGGAATGTATATACTTGTAGAAGGCCTTCATATGTCTGTTTATTAGCTGCTGATTTGTGACTGGCCAGGTGTCCCCTTTTCTGTGTACTTCCTTTATTAATTCTGATCTTTGTTCCTTGACATTGTGGCATTCATAAATGAGATGGTTGACTGTCTGATATGCTGTGTTGCATGGGCAGATTGGACTTTCTTCAATATGAAACCTGTGTAAATATGATTTAGTTTTTCCATGTCCTGAAAGTATGGCTGTAAATTCCTATGTAGAGTGTGTCGTATGATCTGTGGGGAGTACAGTGTGCTCTAGAATTTTGTACATCGTTGTCAGGTATGTACAGATCAAAAGGGACAGCATTATGAACACTGAAATTCATTTTGATACTTTTTCACTTGAATTTTCTGCGATTGGAGGTAAGTAACGGCATGAGCAAAGAAATTTCAAGGCGATCAGTTGTCCAATGCCGCACGCTACTAAATTTTACGCTAGAAGTACGGTGACTATAATATAGTTATATTATAATAAAAGGCAGCCTGTTCTCACAGGGCCGTTGTATATGAATCATACTGTATTTTTCCTAGCTCTTCACTACTTCAACAGAAAGGTGGTGAAGAGCACCAGATGATAAAAATACCTGCACACAGAATCCTTCCTTCAAGTGTCAGTGCCTGTATTAATTTTCTTCTCCTTTTATAGAAGGTATATGATAAAAGAACAGTGCCATCAATTTCAAGTATTTTATTGTGATTCTCCAAAACCAGTAGAGGACTGTAGGTTTAAGACCACAGAAGGGAGCAGTCACCCATTCCAAGTTCTCACCAGATAAATCACTATTAAAATTTTTTTAGAGGGCTGGGAACGAATTACATTTCAATAAATCCCAGAGACCAGAGATCTTGTAAAGAATTTTAAATAGCTTATCACATTATATTACAACGTGAAATATTTAGTACATATTATAGTGACTCAAATTTATATTAATAATCTAACAATTTACAGTCATAAATTTGATTACAAACACATGGACACCGTTACATTCTTCTGGGCAACATGTAGGTGTCTGCTTTCACAGAAAATCCACAGAATATAGCCCTTAATTGCTTACATAAATTACACAGGAATCGATGGAAATAACTCCTGATTAGGCTGGTAACCCTTTTGTTGTGCTGGAGATAAACGCATATACTCATTTTTTCTATCCTGTAATGAAGTAGGGGTGTCCAGATATTTACCATTACGTTCGTATCTTTAACTAACTAAATTTTTATTTCAGGTTCCTACAGTGAAAACATATAAGACTTTTTTTTCTCAGATATGGATTTCTTAAGATACATGGTTTCTTTAACCAACATTTTAAGGCCGATTTTGGTGTGTATCTTTGAAAATATATTTTTTTTATTTTAAGAACCGAAAGAGGGAATTGATAGGTTCACAAATTCTAGCTATAATTTTCCGAGAACTGAATACCTACTCTGCTATAAAGGATTACGTTTTCACCTCGAAAATGGTTTTCATGCTAATGAAGCTTTTCTCTGGAACTCTGTGCTCGAAAGCTGTTGTGATTACTAAAATGTATAAACAAAAGGTAGAAATTCGTTACTTTAATGCTTTAAACATTCGTTCAGGGCGATGGACAAACAATCTGTCACCATCAGAAACTTTATCAAAGGCTGCAGAGAATGCTCTTAAAATGATAAGCATTGCGTAATATTCACCATTCTTTAATGCCTTTGGTTTGAATATACTCATGTATACCAAGGCCCATCCCATGCATTGAAGCAAAATTTCATTTACCAGGCTTCTGTTCTGTATTGTATAAAATGTACACGGATTTTGAAAGGCTTTCTGTTTGTAAAAACATTACAAGCTCATACAAAACGTTATTACAGGGTATATTAAAAAGGTTTATAAAGCCTGTACACAACATGGTATACAGAATGGGCCTATTTATATGTTTGTAAACTACATATTACATCTTACCTACGGGATATTAGGACCATGCAGAAATTTTAATTCCATATTATGCTGGTAGCAATGCAGACGTATGATATTATAAATGAGCTTGTTGAAATATTTGCTTTCATATAACAACAATCAAAATTATTCAAACTGAAGTTCGCATTGCAAACATGGCCATCATGAGCGAGGGCAGAAAAACCAATTAGCAGAGCAAACCGTACGCTCTTGTGATTCTCAACTGTTTAAATTCACGCCTTCGGAGACTCAAGAGATGGCATGCAGAAATGTTACTAATTGGTTTGAGTCGGTGAACCACGACTGTTTGACGAGTACGATTTCAATTAATTAAATGTCAGTTTTTAAAATACCCTTCAATTCCGCAATTAACCATAAACCGATGGTTCGATGATTTAGATTTTCCAGTTGTATGATTCATTAGTCAAACGTGTCATCTGTGTAACAGCAATATTAACACGAGGATATTTTGATCTCAATTTAAGGCTGATAATCTATAAATAGATTATGTTATAATTAGAAGAGGAAATTTCAAAATGTTCGCGAGTACCCAGTTTCTGATTTGATTACTAGAAAACCCACAATTTATAAATATTTATTTATTCATTATACAAATATTTAAATACGGAGCATTTAATTATTTAACATTTTAATTTCGTCCGTATTTTGTGGATATATGCTGACCGTATCGTCATTATTTATTCATTGGCATTTTTTTCCGAAGTTGATTCATGGGTGTTCTGCATAATATCAGAAAATGAAAGCTGCCAATATTTCCGTGAAAATGTTAAAAACATGTGTTCTATTAGCAACGGCACAATAGATACGTAATTATTTTTTTCCACACGCGATTTCATTTGGACTCCGCGTAGCTTTTACATTCGTTCTGCTATATCGTCTTAGCAGTTCGGTTTATCAACCCTTCTTAGCTGCGAATCTGTGTCCACTCGTGCGAGATTCTCTTTATGACAGCCCAGAGATACAACGTAAAAACTTCCGTTAAATATAGTTAAACAAGTGAATTTGAATATCAAATTTAATCATGTAAATGTTTATTGTTAAGCTATACTATTATGCTAATATGATAATGATGATAATGATAATAATAATAATAATAATAATAATAATAATAATAATAATAATAATAATAATAATAACTATATGGATGTGAAAGCTGGGTACCTATACAGGGGACAATTAGCAGAATTCAAAGTTGTGAAATGAGATTTTTGTGATGAAAATGAAAGGATGTACAAGAGAAGATAGAATTAAGAATGAAGAAATAAGAAAGGAATTAGAAGTAGAAGCGGTAAACTCAATAATGGACAGGTACTGAACAAGATGGTTGGAACATATTGGAAGAATGGAGGATACCAGACTGCCAAAATTAGTTTTCCAGTGTGCACCGAAAGGAAAGAGAGACGTCGGAAGACCGAGAAAGAGATGGAAGGCGACAATGTGAAGACGGAACAGGCAGTAGCCTAAACCATGAAATGAAGAAGAAGAAGAAGAAGAAGAAGAAGAGAAGATGATAATAATAATGTGTGACTTAAGGCATTCCTGGTGTTGAGAATGAGCTCTTGAGGCTTCCAACAAGGTGAGCGAATGAATGTAGCTTTCGACAGGTACCATATTCTGTTTTCTGAAAAACTTGTGTCACCTAGAAGTTTACTATGAAATACTGGTGTGATAAACATTATTTCCAGAAGATGGCAGCGGAATTACTGCCGAAAGCTCCTTTATGGTCATCCCACTCCCTTGGTTGGAAGACCGGGAAACCATTATTCAATAAATAATAAAAATCAGGTAAACTGATGTAAAAAAGTGCCAGTATGTTTTTCTTAATCAGTTATGATTACAATTATGATATGCAGAATATGTTTTTTTAATTGATTTACAAGTTAAGCTCCAGATTTATTCATTAAGCAGGGCTTAGGGAAGAACAAAGGTCTAGTTTTCTTTTTAATCAGATTAAAATCTTCCAGCATCAGCTGAACTGTACAGATTTTTGATATCTTGACAATCGCACACTCACATAAAAATACGAAAAAGAAAGTGAAATTGGCTGGTTTCGGGATTTGAACCATGGAACTCCATAACGTGAGGCCAAAACGTTACCATCTCGGTCACCTGGTCAGTTTAACGGTCTAGTTGTAAGTTATAAGCGCATGTAAAACAATAGTGTTTTTGGTCATAGCTATCTCTATTTTAATTTCCAAAGCCGTAAAATATCACAGTAAAACAATTGACTATGTTGTCATGATAAATGATTTGCTTTTTTTTTATATAAATTCTTTCGAATACGTATATTATCATAAAATAGGCACCAAATTGAGCATTACTCCGAAACAGGTGAACCGATTTCATCCAGTATCAGTAGACCTCTTCCCATGAACACTATAAATGTGTATACCAAATTCCATAAAAATCCGGTAAAGCGTATTTGAGTTACCGCGTTTTTAAAATAGACACTAAATTGGGTTTTACTCCGGTACCGGACAACCGATTTGGTCCAATATCGGTAGACGTCTTCCCGTGTACATTATAAATGGGTATACAAAGTTTCAGGAAAATCCAATAAAGCATATTTGAGTTATCGCGACTTCTCATATATTAACATAAAAGGCAATAAATTGGGCATTATTCCGGTACTGGCCAACCGATTTGGTTGAACATCAACAGACGTCTTTCCATGGATAGTATAAATGCGTATACGAAGTTTCATAAATATCCGATAAGGCGTATTTGAGCTATTGCGCCTTTAAAATATACACTAAATTGGGTTTTACTCCGGTACCGGTCAACAGATTAGGTTCAAATTTAACAGAGTACTTTTCATGGATGTCATAAATGCGTATACCAAGTTTAATGGAAATCCGGTACAGCGTATTTGAATTATGGCGCCTTTCTAATAGAATAATCTATTAAAATAGGCACTAAATTGGGCATTACTCCGGTACCGGTGAACCGATTTGGTTCAATATCAATAGGGTTCTTCCCATTGACATTATAAATGTGTTTTCCAAGTTTCATGAAAATCCGAAAAAGCGTATTTGAGTTAGAGCGCGTACAGACACACGGACGGACGGACGGACAGACAGACAGACAGACGGACAGACATTTTTCGTCCCCCACACAATCTCATAAAGTACCATACTGGCACTTAATAACAAAACATAGGTGGTAATGCAAAGTTTATAGTTTTGCAATTTGCTTGCCTAGGACAGTGGGTGAATGAATCTATTTTCTTAGGGTGCTACTGAATCACGCCTGGGGCCTGAATAGAATGAAATTATTTTCACGAATACTAGTACCATGCTGCTTTGTCAGCATAGAAGTTTCAAGTTGACTTGCTGACCACGCCGGGGTAATTAGTCCTGAGTTAGCTGAGGAGGAAAATTTTGTTAGCTCGTTGAGAGTAGCCTGAGGGTTATATTAACCTGTTTTCCATGCATATACTGTTTATTTTGTTCATGGAAGAATCAATCAAATTTATCGGAAAATATGGGGCCAAAATAAATGCGTTTTTATTATTGTTTCTGTTGAGAATATTTAGAACTACTTCTTTGACACCGGAAGTTAAAACCGTGCTGATACTTAAACGGGGAAAAATTAACTGGAAGTCTTAAAATTAAAAGTAGCTGTCACATTTATAATCCCTATCCTGCATGTTTAAGTTACTAAGTAGTACTACAAAGGGTTTTTGACTATTAATTCTTAGGATTTCTTAATTCCAAGTCACAATTTCAAATTGTTTACTTTATAGCAAAAATTACATCATTTTATTACATTTTACTGAGGATGAAAGTCAATTTGTCAATAATAGCATCAATTTATTCCTTTTATATTACCTCATATGTAAAAGTAAGGCATTTTATAACATAATTCTATAAATAAATAAATTATGCTTGTGACATTTTTAGAATAATGTTTAAATTAAACTAAATTTTCTGAATTTTTTTGCTAGAATCGAACTCGGTTCTGCCACACGAAAACGTTACGTGTTACGGACTTTTTAATGTCATTTTCGTGTTCAGGCGGTCTGATTTATATAAAATGACCTGTTTTTGTCCATGTGGCAGAAAAAAAGTTGAAATTTGTTGACTAGTGTACTTAAACGCGCGCTAACAATATAATCACGTGCTTTCCATTCCGTTATTCATTCAGTGTATCAGTTGTCCAGCTTTGGAATTTTATCTCACTTTGGGTGGAGTGAATAAAAATTTAGTTGCTACTAGTAATAAGTAGGTACTAGTACTAGTAATTACTTTCAGTAGTTACTTACAAGTACCAGCTTTTACTTAATTTGGAATGAATAACCTTAAACTAGTACTTATAAGTTAATACTAGATGAACATTAGTAGTTACTACCTGCTTAGCTATGCGAACTACATGTAGTTGGCCATGATTACTTCAAGTAGGCCATGATATATATATATATAACAAGAGGAAGTGTTTGTCTCTTTTAAGCAGTAAAACATGTTTCACCCCTCAGTTTAGCTGTTGCTTTTGATTTGAGAAGGTCACAGTGTTGACATGCAGTGATGGTTAGTGTAAAATGAAAAGACTTGAACAGACAGGCGTTAGATGTTTTGCTAAGCGGTGTTCACCACAGGCCAGTAAACTTACAAAAAACGTTTTATTGATTGCGAAAATATTGTTTGCAGGCTATTATGAGTGGTTGAATGATTCACAGTTATGCATGTATGCATGAATAAATAGCTTTTAATTCTGTTTTTGTAGTGTATTATCTTATGTATGAATAAATATTCTTCAATTATTTCGGCTACTGTTATCAAACTGTTAATATTATCAGATTAGCTGATTCCCGAAGTGATCAAAATAAGCGGCATGCACTGTATTTATGAAAAAGAGGAAGATTGTAAAGTCAGTTTTTATTCTTTCATTTGAACTGAAATATAAGTTGAGAGAACATTCATATTTAGGATATATCGGACTCAAGTCCTTGTAGAGGGATAATATCTGTGAGTTTTCAGTTTGTTTCTTCTACTTTTATTATTATAATTTCTTTACACTTATTCATCTCGGTTCAGGAATATATTGACAACAAAAATGGAAATTGGGCTTTATGTTATTTTATACTCGGTCATTTAAATAAACAGAATTTGAATAAAATAGTTGTGACCTTTTATTTGATTCACTCATGCTCTCAGTAGTTGTCATACAGACGTCAAGTTAAGCTGCCTGTAGCTATACCACCACAGTGGTAGCGTCCTCTCACTTTTATTCGACCCAGTCAGTTCAGAGGATAAAAGTTTTTCTTCTGCAAGGAGCTTTGTTTTGTTTTTCCCCTTGTCAGGTAACTTTATCCTATAGACACTTCTGCTGTCACGTAATGCCAACTTCAGGAAATTAAACTTCTCCAAGCTATTGTCTTCATATTCAAATTCAACTGAAAAATAGAAACGAGGAATTGTGCTGAATTTATTTAAACCAGACGCATTGTGTGTAATGCAATTTAAAACGTCAATCATTTCTTCAAGCCATCATTTCTAACCTGGCTTATAATATTATCACTCCTCCATGCTGGTAAAAAATAATGTATACCCAAGTTTTCGGCATCGCATTTAATTGCCATCAACATGAGCAAGTTCCCAATGCTATAAATAGTGCGCATCACAAGATGAAGGGCGTCGTGGTAGTTGCTTAAATCAAAACGCTATAGAAGCACACGAACTGATTTGCACCGAATCGAAAGTGCGATTTAATCAATGGACATTTATACTATTTCAATTTACAAACAAGTTATGTTGTATAAAATAATGTGTTTTCACAGCAGCATATGACGTATTATTCACCGCACGTTGATGCCTTATGTATCCAGTAACTATCTGACATTTATAAGATAAAATTGCATCGTTGCGACCCTAGGAAGCATATTATAAGATAATAATCCGAAGAATTGCTACAATATATTGGTCAATGTCATATGCGCCGTACGAATAGAATAGTCCTATTAAGAATTAGTCCTCAATTGCAAAACGCAAAAGATATTTTTCATTTAGCTTACTTCATGTTATATTCTGAACAGCTATAAATTTCCACTCTGTATATTTCAAAATGTAT
The DNA here is from genome assembly GCA_964059195.1 of Ectobius pallidus. Taxonomy (NCBI): domain Eukaryota; kingdom Metazoa; phylum Arthropoda; class Insecta; order Blattodea; family Ectobiidae; genus Ectobius; species Ectobius pallidus. The sequence continues at coordinate 35,671,453 of CAXKWD010000002.1, read as the reverse complement.
TTACGGTCAACGCTTTTGTACGGTGTAGAAGCCTGATCTTTAAAATTTAATATCATTGATACAGGTCTAAACAAATTGAAGCATTTGAAATTCAGAAAGAGGGAAAGCATTATGACGCGTTATAAGATGGGAATATTTTGTAAATAATTTTACTAACCGTAACAAACTTTTTGAAAAGGAAAAGATAATCCACTCTTACTCCCAGCAAAATACACTGATTAAGACCTTGCCATCTGAGTGCCATTCACCTTAATGGATTAGCCATGTTGTTGCACCATCACCTTCATTTGCTTAAGTTTACAGCGAGGAATGAACTCTGTTATGGCCGCAACAGACAGTATACCGGTACTTCATTTGTTCTTCATTCCTAAGCTTGCATTTGAATACATACTCGAAAACGTATCCCTTTAAAACGGATCAAGCTACGGAATATGTAGTCTATAGTGATTTCCTAAGCCTATAACTCTGCAATATAATAGTAATTAAATGAAATAATGCAAAAATAATGTGTGAACAACGTCAGTGGCTTGATCTGTACTTAGATATAACTTATTATTAAAGATATAAATGTTCGCACATTGTGCATTAGTTCCTAGTCTATTTTGCATAGGTTGTAATAGGCTCTGTTCTTTCCCTACACACTTCTATGTGATAGCGTTCATACACACGCTATTCATACACACGCGTGGTTCATACACACACACGCATGGTCTGGTTCGTGGAACTTCTTATTCTTGAACACCTGCCAGATAATTTTTAATTATTAATACATCTATATCTGCAGAGTAAGATGCACTGAAGATGAAATTATCGAAAATAATGGTTGTTAGGCTGATGGTATGAATTATCCATTACATTTTTTGGACGAGGTCAACGGGTTTATAACAATTATTTAACACTTTAGAAAACGAGCTTTAAATTATATAAAAATTAAAGCTATTGGGAATATCTGCATTTATTTTAATACATAAACGAATCTATTTGCATTACAAAAATAATTCACTGAACAAATAACCATTAATACGTTAAACTAAGAATGAAACTGTGCTAATAAACAGAAAACCGTGTTTCTAGTTTCTCGCAACAAACATTTTCGTCCATTAACCCCCAATAAAAATAAAAATATTAACAATATTTTAAAACTTACAATCTCTAAATTCCAGAATGACGCCATAGCCAAAGAGTACATACCTGTAACACAAAACAAGAAAATACAATTTCAGTAACGATAGTTGTATTCTCAATATCAAGACTTACATTACTTCAGAACTTATAATAAAATTCATGTAATATGTACACAGAAATTATAAATTATGCTAGAAATAACTATGATCCTTAGTTTATTACAGGTTGTCGAGCTAAAACTTCTGGGGGTGTTTAAAATATTGTTGTTCAGTACAGTTGCACTTGATCAATATAGTATATTGTGGCATAAGGGTGGGAAGTGTGTGTTAACAGAATCTAGGAAAAGTTAAAAAAAAATGAAACGAAGTCTAAAGTTTTCAATTCCGATAAAATATATCGCTATTTGCGTCTTTGTAAGCTAGGTAGCCTGTAGCAAATACAATATAGGATAAAACCGGACACTTTCTGCTTTGGCAATGGAAAAATGGGGGACAGATTTTGCAGCACTCCTGGTGGCACAACCTGCAAACTTGGGGGCAAATTAAAATATTCAAAACACATATAAAATGCAATGTTTTAATGTTTCACCAAACACTAAGGGCCAAAACACTGTTTAAGTAACTATAAGAATAATAATGAGCGAACAAAACACAGACATTCCGAAATAGTTATCAAAATATCAATGAAAACACAAATATTTCAACTTAGTGGTTGCTAACAACAACAAGACTCTTTTTTTTATCGATGTTGTGTTTTTGTTTAATTTTTTAGATAATCTATTTTCAAACAGCATTTTTTCCTGACCATAGACAGATAGAAAAATCATATCCCTTATACAAAACATGCCGAGGTTGGCTACTTTGGCTCCTCTAATAGAAATTGGTTGATATCTTTGTATCTAGTTACTGCTTCTGTATTCAGTAGTAGCAGGTTGGGCCGCTAGATGGAGCTCAAGATATTTCTCCCTCGATATATAGCAAAGTGCCCTGTTCTGTCCTCTATAGTATTTGTCTGTGGCCGGACAATCGAATATATCGATCGCTTCGCCATTGGCGTTTTATTTTTAGATCAACTTCCTTGGTATAACTAATTATAATGTCGTATTAAAATGGCATTTTTTATCATACGAGATTTAAAATACTCCATCTCCCCACATATAATTTATTTACATTAGTTTTATATCTTCTTCGGTTCATACGCAGCTTATATATCGATGGCTTAGTGCACTCGTGTGTTAGGTGCAATTCTATTGTTTTTAGTAAATCCATTTTAATAACTAACTATCATAAATGTGTACCCAGAAAAATAGCTATCACATTTCGCCCCTGCAGAGGATATATTAAGTTTTTTTTTTTTTTTTTTTTAAGTTTCTTTTTCGTTTGTGGCATTTCTAAAGAGTGTAGATGCTTAGGAGCTTCCAAAGTTGTATTCAACACATGTAACTTCAAATTTGTTCTTAACACATGTATGCACCCAATCGTTGTGTTCAATTATTGTTTTTGTTAAAAGAAGTTACAGGTATGAAGATGTCTGAGTGTTCAGTCCTAGTGAATTCAGATAAAAATAAGTTGATGTAGGTGTGCGACAAATTGAAAGTGATAAACAAATAACGATCAAATTATGAGTATGGAATTTGTGATTTGTTTAAATTCTACGTATTCTTATACTGGATTGGTCACTGATTCATGAGTTAAATACTCATCAGTAAGGTTCCGATCTTTATGACATGTCATATTTTTATCCTGGCCTCAATTTTAGCCGCAAACACGAATTAAACACGAATTGCACATTTGTTAACCTAAAGTCATATTTTGGTCCCTTCATTGTCTTGGTCATATTTCGATCATATTTATAATTTAACTTGATATTTCAGTTATAAAATCGGCAAAAGAGCACTGTTATGCAGTATGAGCAATAAATTGTTGACTTAACTTTTTTTCCGAAAGAGTCGCGAATATTTTGTTTCTACTGCAATTGAAATGTGAAGGGACAATAACAAGTAATAGGACATATTACCTCTTCCTCCTTGCTGTTAACAACTTCCAATAGACAAGTTTTAAAAATATTTTCAGATCACATTTGCAGTGGTATCTGGAAACATTAACAGATTAGAAGTTCTTTATAGTAAAACTGTATATCACCAGTAATTTTTTTTAAAGTGATTACCACGGCCCGGATTCTAATGACATGTCATCTTTTTATTGATGCTGCCTAGACATTTCCAACTTATAGATAAAGCCTAATCATGAACTCTAGATTCTAGAAATGCATTTTTATTCGGTCATTTTTTGTCATTTTAAGCCTTTTTGTATTTTTAGGGCATTTCTTTCAATTTTAGGTCATTATTTTGGCATTTTCGTGTCATTTTCTTCCTTATTTAGTCATTTCCATGTATTTACGTTGAGTGTATTAACTTTTTTTCGTCGCTAGCGGTTGTTTGTTTAATGCAAGAAGGAAAAACTCGGCGTTAAAGTGTTGACATGTCTCAGTCGGAAGTCAGAATTAAAAAACGCCAAAATTTTGTATTATACTGCTATTGTTATTAGATTGACTTGGCACCAGAGTCTTCCACTTGCTTGGATTTGAGAGGGAAAACTACTGTTTAACCTCAATAAACAACAATATAATCCAGCAGACCACAAAAGGATGTGCCGAATTTTGACTCACCAGTGCCTCAGTGCCAGTATTAATTTCCGTGAGAAAAGAACATTCACAACATTACAGTTATTTACAATTTTTACAATTATGTACAAACTAGTCTATAACTTTGTGTGTACAATAATATTTTTTTTATAAATAGAATATCAGTTTTTAGGTAATTTTTTATAACTATTAAGTCATTTTCTTTAAAATCCAGGGTCATTTTATAGGTCATTTTTCAAACAACTTTAGGTCATCAGAATCCGGGCCCTGGTCATTACCTTAATGAATTCATGTGAAGTAATAATTCAGTGTCATTAAATGTTTTAAATTGAAATATTCCTCTATGAGGTCATATTTAGGATTTTTGGGTCATATTTAGTCATTTTTAAGGTCATATTTGCAGGCATATTTTCCACTATTTTAGGTAATAAGCATTCGAACCCTACTCATCAAAATCATTAAATTATTAAAACGATATATCACTCCGTAGAAAATGGATTGGATGACTGCTTTATTAAAACGAAAAAAACCTTGTTATTTAATGTGGAGTGAAAACAATTTCCTGTACACTTTCACCACCCTACACATCTTAACTCACTTGTCCTGAAATTTATGACTGACGCTCTGATATAGCACTGGTTTGCTAGCGCAGCGGTGTGAATCGCGCTGGTACATTTGCAATCCGAACACATAAACAATTGCACAGCAGCAACGATTCATGAGTCCAGACTTCACCAACAGTATGCACTATAAATCTGACAACGGGGCTTATTAACATTTCTAGAACTAACAAGCGAGTTCATAAAGCATTTTTATTTCTCTGCGGTCCATAATTCTGTACAACTACAACACTTGATTCAAAAAGTTGGACATTTTGAGATGTATTTTATCTAACAAACCGAACTTGAACGCACTCTCTTGGAATTCGAAAACATTGGTTTAGAAGTAGGCTACAGGATTCTGACTGTACAAGCCAACTAATCTGTAACACGTTATAAAAACAAACTGCCTAGGTAAATATTGTAGAAGTATTTAAACTGTCTGTAACTCTGTAAGCTTTAAACGGCCGCAGAAAAAAGAACTAAGCACAAACTACAGTCAAATCTCCGTATAGCTATACTTGTGTATTGTGTATATTGTTATATGAGGGTTATTGTTACATTGAGGGTATATGATATACAGTAGAAACCCGTTACTCCGACCTATAATGGTCAGACTTCCCGCTTAGTCCGACCATGGCGCCATCTGACATTGTTTAAGGCTGGGGCATACAGCTTTCGATGCTGGAAAATGGGTGAAGTTTCATCATTTTTTTTTTCTCGGCAATGAGTTCTGTAGCTTTACAATCTGGCATGCTCTATATTTACTAGTTATACAAGTGCATACTACTTTCAGAATTAATTTAACTATTACAGTTAATAGGTAATTTTCATTACAAAATGGCAGCCAAATTTTGTGCACTGAAGTGCCGTTTCCCTGATTTCTCAAACATTTATTAACATACCGCAGTGAAGTTTTACATGCAAGTATATCCATGTGGAATAGCTCACAACATGTAGCTGTATTCGAGCTTACCCTCTTCGAGGAGGCCAGTGCCCTTAACGTACATTTAGGCTAATCATTTCATTTCATTTCATTTCATATTTGATATTAATAAACAACACTATCTAGAATCATTGATTTAAATTTAATAGTTTATAGTTATATGTATTTTTATTTTTACATATAATATTATAATAATATAATATATTATATTTACGGCCGGGCCCCCATTATCACAACTGTTCACGCTTTATTCATAGCGAAGGCTATCTGATAAACACACAGATTAAGGTCACTGTTTGATTTTCTGCTAATATATACCCATTTGTTTATATTGTCAGAACTGGCCACTAATTTTCGTGAAAAGTAAAAGAAAAAAATTAACTGAATTTAAAATCTAGCATTAGCGACGATTATTCCTGTTTACATCATATGCCGCAGTGAAATATATCCAGAGATCAGGGGATATTCTGTTAGGATCACAGGAAATTAAATGACGTCATTTTGTCATGTGGTGTTTACACGTCAAACATTGGTGGACGAAAGCAACGATGTGCCTACCAGTTTTAACATTTGTCAAATGAACAAAAATGCGGGCGTCATTTGTTACTTCCTGGACACACCTTTCAGATGTCCTGGTGGTTGGGCGTGTCGTTCATATAGCTTGTGAATACGAACCCTACCGGTTTGAAGTGTTCTGGACAGGTATAAAATGAACCAATTCACAGTTATTTTGTGCCACCGAAGCAGTCTTTTATCTCTTGATCCTAACTTTACTTTACACTCTAAAGCCGCGACTCCATTGATATACCTACATTTAACACCAACATGTCAATATTAACAAGTTGATATTGACATGTATTGCAATTTCGCGTTCCAATTGACTTGACATGCAAACCCAGAATGCTGCACTTAACATTTTCAGATGTTAATTTGTTTTCCTGAGAAAATGGACTACATGTCAAGTCAATTGACTATTCGGTCAATATCGGCTTTGTTTCGGGAATTTCCGGGAAACGAAAAGCGATCGCCAGCTTAATCGGCTTTGGTTCGGGAATTTCTGGGTGAACAAAAAGCAGTCGACAGCTTCATCAATATTCCCGGCATCCATTTTGTATTATATGAGTATTTGGTATATCAGTGTTCTCAATAGTATTGCATCTACTTTTAAAATTAATTTTTATGGCATACTCCATTGTTGAAAAATGTTATAGTTACTCTGAAAAGATCAAGACATCTATACAAAATTAGTATTTAAGAAAGTCATAGACAGTTAACAAGAAGATAATAACGAGTATATAAAACCACTCTCATTTTGTAATGTTGGCTGCCCTCTTCAGAGGCGTTTTCTTTTGGAATGTTATTAATTTCTGTTCGTAACCGCGCCAACACATGTTAACCTATAACATTGTAGTGGAGACAGTTGTTAATTGGCAAACCACTTGACTTGTATACATCAACAAGTTGATGATAAACATTTAACATATGTTAACTCCAACATGTTGGTGTTAAATGTATATCAATGGAGACGCAGCATAAAGAAGGTACTTTTTGGGTTATATTGAGCCATTTTTATGGTCATTTTGCATTACATATATTTTTTTTTAAAGTCATAAACATCTGGGTCTCTATTATGAGGTGACTCGCACGTTTACAGATTACATTACATGGTGTGCTTTGACTCCACTGTTTTTGTATCCTCGGCTTGCAGTAAATTAGTGAAGACAACGAATGAATCATGGCGGCCGTACGACCGTCTGACAGTTAAATTGCTTAGCTCCTAGAAACTGAATTCCTCCACGCCTTAGTCTCTTAAGACAAGAGCGTAAAACCAACCTCTGAATTATCAGCGACATCTATCCATCTTGTGTGGTTTGCTTTAAATCTTACAAAGCACTGAAGTCAAGTTTAAAGTGGGCTTTCAAACTTTCGCATATAATTAAGCACGAATGTCATAAAAAGAGAGGACAAACCAGAAAAGTTAAAACGAAGTGTAACAGTTAAGTAAACAAGGCAGTTCTCTCTCAAAATAGCTGCCATATGAATTGCGAGTGATTTGACATTTTCTCTCATAAGGTAAACCTGTGTTACAGTTCAGATATTTTGCACTATTGGACGAAGTTATACTTGTCATAAGATTATACGTAAAATGGGCTCAGTGAATGTGCAGTCAGTTTCATTATATATATATATGGTATATTAACTTTGAGATCAAATTTGAGCCATTTTCAATCCTTTATTAATGCTGGATGATAGATCGGCGAATGCTATGTAGATTTTGATATTTGTTAAATCACATGACACAATATACGTCATAATTTATGTCCTTAAAAAACGTACTTTTAAAAAATGGAAATAGAGAAATTATTTTTACCACAGTATATACACCATACAGGTTTAGGTGAAATTCATAGGTGAGAAATAGATGAAATTCATTATTATTTTCTCACCAATGAATTGATCTGTAACCTTGTAATTTGTCATGCTCTACAATTACATGCTATTTCCAGAATCAATTGAACTGTTGCAGTTAGGGTATTTACCGTTACAATTAAAATTACCGTCCAGTAAAATGCTGTGCCCCTGATAATTTTCACAAATGTCAATACTATTTAGAGATTCTTTTTAATAAAATATCTTTGTAAACCTCATACGAACAACGTCACCTACAGTATTTGGAGCATTTACAATGGAAGTAGTCTATTAAAAATGTCCACGAATATTTTTTACATTTTCTTTTACCTATATATTAAAATAGTTTTCTTTTAATATCACCTATTAACGTTAAATCAATTATTTTAAATTATATTGTTCTTAAGATATTAATAAATAGAAAAATAATCACTCATAAATAGACCTATTTATATTTGTGGAACTTATCGGGGAAACGGTACTTCAGTTCACGAATTCTGACTGCCTTTTTGCAACGATAATTACCCTTTCTTTAGAGGTTAGGGACCATGTTGTATAATGCTCCAGGTTTGCCAGAGAGCTATGGAGAGGGAAATACTTGCCATCACCAGAAAGGACAGGATAAAGAACATAGAAATAAGAAAGAAGACCAACCTGAAGGACATCCTCTACTTAGCAAGACACCAGAAATGGAAATGGGCAGGACATCTAGCTAGAATGAGCGACAAAAGATGGGCAAACAGAACAACGGTATGGGACCCAAGACAAGGGACAAGATCTAGGGGAAGGCCGAAAACGAGATGGGTGGACTCACTTAAGGAAAGAGCAGGAGCACTGTGGTCAAGGGCAGCCAGAGACAGGAAAAAGTGGTGGGAATTAGGAAAAGTTTAGTGAAAGGATCAGTGAAAAGTGCAGTGAGAAGTGTAGTGGATAGTCACAAAACAAAATTAATGAAAAAGCAACAAACACAAACTAGTAATAGCAAGAAAATTTCAAGCAAAAAGGAACACAATGCAATACAAAAAGTAACAATCGACAAGCAACACTAGAACTAGCCCATCTAGTGTTATGATCAGGGCTATACCCTGCTGTACGCAGGAGGCCTTTGCCCCAAGGGGATTTATAGGCTGATTTATTTATTTACTCGTATTTAATTACCCTTAACTGTAATATTTTCATTAATTTTAAAAATAGTATGTAAGTTAATTGTAGAAGTAGTCAATAAAGACAATAAGGAGTAAGTTAGATTACTAGGTTGTAGAGCCATTCATTGCTGAGAATAGAATAATGAACTTCACATATTTCTCAGTACTCAAACCTGTATGTCTCCCTTAACACAATAAATAATAATTGTTAAAGAACACAATAGATTGGAAGCTAAGAAAAGGAAACTTGATATAATTAGAATAGCTATGAAACGGTTGCTAGGTTACCAATATGAAGGTATGACTAATTTGGTTATACAAAGAAACCCAATAACTCTCGTCGAGTAGCGTTTCGGAGACCGGCAACTAATAACAAAACTGTTTGTGGAAGTATTTACAGCAGCATACTTCAAAGGGGATTTTCAAGAAGCAAGGCTTGGCATCGATAGAGATCACATAAATGGCTGGTACAGTCCATTATTGTTGTTAGTAGCGAGTGAAAAGGGAGACCTTCTACCAGGGTATTTAGCTTATGTTCAATGTTATGTCTATTCGACTTCCTTTAGTATGAAGGAAAACATGATAAGTGAAGTAACTTCGCTCTTCGGAGAGGAATGTTATGAAATAGGAGCAGTTACTTAAGGTAACTTGAAAGCAAGTTGTCTTGGCGACCGCTGAAAGGAAATTTCAAAAAAAGTCCCTATAAACGCAATTACAAAAGAACACGAACTCCTCAGGGAAAAATACAAGGAATCCCAGCAACATACAAGTTCTTAATAAACCAAAAATTTTCAAAAGCATCATATTATTTCCAGTGATGGGAAGTAATTAAGTAAAAGTAATCGGATTACAGTAATAATTCCTTTTTTGGTCCCATTTACTTGTAATGGATAATTTTTTTTTAAATGTAATTTCTACTTGTAATTTACTTCTGGAAATAAAATTGTAATTGTTACAATTTAGTAGTCGTTAGTATTAGTATCATTCCCGCTTGCTATGTCGTCATCACTACTGTTTTTGCAACTATTATCCAAATTAGAGTTAATATTAACAAAAAGTTACTCAATGTTTCCGAAAATATTCTCATTGGTGTGTTTTTTTGTTTGTTTGTCCATTAATAATTTAGGCTTGAGCCCAAAACATACCAAAAACAAGGAATTTTTAGGTACTGGCATTTTGTAAAGTAACTGTAAATGTAATTGTAATTTTACTGATTACTTTTTCAAAAAGTAATTTGTAATTGTAATTAAGTAAAATGTCTCTCAGGTAATTGTAATTCAGCCAAATTACTTTCTTTTTGTACTTTTCCCATCACTGATTATTTCTAAAGGACATTAACGTCTACAGTAGAATTTAAAGATTATACCATCATTCAGGCTGTTCATATTGTAAATCACTGTCATTAATATTGTTTCATTATTTGTGTATTCATAACTGATATTAAAAAGTAAAGTTTTCCCTATTACAGGTCATGGAGACCCAGAGGGTTCTAGGAGGTTGAGGCTCCCAGACTTTTATACGTTCGGAATGAAGTTGGTAAGGTTGTCCGCCTTACGCACCGGGCGCCTTTACCCCCAGGATTGCTCCTGGTACTCATTTCTGTTGGAGGCTGAGTCGAGTCAGAGGCCACAGTGCCACCAGAAGGATTAGGTCAATTGAAAAACTCCAACGACCTCATCGGGGATCGAACCCGCGACCTTCCGGTATGTAGCGCAGCGCCTCAACCACTACGTTACGGCGTACCCCTCATAACTGATATTATTTTATGTAAATGTACACTCGCGATTAACTCTCACGAGTCAAAGCGACTAAAAATATATCATATTAAAAAAAGAATACGTGATAATATGAAAATTAATTCATCATAATAACTGAAGAACTTGCACGTTTTAGAAATCTACAATATCGCAAGAGATGGAAACTATATTTTATTTTCTCTATCCGTACCATATTTACCATAGGAAACGCAAGTGTTCACTCAACGATAACGGTGAGACAAAAACGTGATTTTTCTTCAATTCTGTGACATTTTCAACGTGTAATGATATCATGTGTAGAAGAATTTGAATTGTGTGCGTGTATGTGTGTGCAAAATTCGTATACATCTGAATATCCTCAATTCTAAGAACCAGTTCATCGTTGCAGATCTTATGGCCGTATGCACCATTCGCGATAGAAATAAAAAAAAGTCCCGAGAACATGATCACACTACTATCGTGGTCAAAGTACGCTTGGGGTGATCAATCCCGTTCAGCTGACCGCCTAATTAACCCGGGCTAACTCAGAGCTAGCTTGTTATTTTTGTCAAAAGAAAGCATTCATAGGAGACCAAAGGTAAAAACAGAACGCACCCAATTGTTGATCGCTTCGATATTCCTTCCACAGTCGAAATTTTTCCTGAGTTTTCTATCTCCTTATGATCCTAAGTATCCCTCTTTTCACAATAACATCAATTTGACTTTGACCTGCACAATTTTATTTTATACCGTCAAGAAATCTAAACACGCCGACATTTTTTCGCATTTCACCGTGATCACTTCCAGATGATCGTTCCCTTATGAGCGGTTAAGTTTATCCTGATCATGATTGATACACCAGAAACTGAGGATGTACAGGGTAAAATGCGAACTTTACAGCGGTAAAATTTTGATCGAACATGGTGCACTTAAATGCTGTTATAATGAAATGGGCGAAGGAATTCGAAGAGGCGAAAGATTACAGTTACATTGGGTTGAATTCTAAGAAAGATATGGAGAAAACAATGTAAAACCTACTGTAGTGTCAGTGTTTTGAATTTGTGATAATTAGATAAATAATGTATTACATCAGTACCCTACAATCGGCCTGGGTGGGCACTTGGTATGATACTGACTACCTGTGGTCAGGAATTAGATTCTGCCCAAATCGATGGTATTTATGTGTACATAAATGTGATAGTCCCCCGCCTGTATATTTAAAGTAAATGTAAAAGAACATCTGCCAGACGAAATTTCGACGCACAGGTGACCGTTAAATTTTTTTTATTATTGTTATTGTTGTTATTATTATTATTATTATTATTATTTTAATTAACTCAGCTGTGTTTTTAACTGCGAGGCCATATCAGGAGTTTGGGATCTGTGTCTATACAGTACGGTAAGCCACGAAACTATTGATTGTCTATTATTGGTGTATTTTTATGAAGTAAATTTCAACTGATATTCATTTAAAGGGATATGATACAAGATGAAATGGTGAGGATGATTCATGGTATGTAAATATCCAATTCGGCATTTTCCTTTACGACTGGGGAAACCATGAAAAAGCCTAAGTCATTACCATCTCGGTCACCTCGCTCGATAGATTATTATTGTAGGACACTATTTTCTTAATAACACTAAAAAAACCTGGTTGTGTATTTGAAAGAGGGATATAAAAAAGGATAGAAATAAAATAAATATTTTATATTAATGTCGACCAGCCTATTCATTTCATTAAGCATTGTACCTCTTTAAATATTCCCATCCTACTGTAAATACAAAAGTCCTTTTAAAAAATTAACCAAGATGAAGACAAAGATGCTAGAAAGAATACTTGCAAATTAATATTACTGAGTAAAAACAGCAGACAGTATAAACTCAAATGCATTTTGTTTGTACAAAGAAATTAGACAGTCATGAATAACCATCTAAACATCCAAGAAGAATATTAGCATCATTATCAATGCTTCTTTCATTCCGGAAACAAGAAAAAGAACAAAATCTCAGTTTGGTACAAATGTCTGATGTATTCTAAGGATGTTGCTCCTTCACGCGTTGATCCACTATAATAAACAACAAAAGAAGAGCTGTACAAGAATTATTATACGTATTAACAAACAAGGAACAAACTGCAGATGTAACTGCTTCTTTCCATTAAGTGTTAAAAGGAAAAGAGAGAGTCGACTATAAAATGTATTTTTCGTATGTAGTATTCTCTTTTTAATCCTTAACTAGATAAAGTAAAAATGCTTTCGTTGCACTTTAAAGTGAGGTCTTGCTCACTTCATTGGGAGGCTAGTTTGAAATCCAGAGCCATCTGTTTGAAAACAGAACGGCGGCGCCACGTAGAGTAGAGTAGGTAATGAAAAGATATGGTCTGCAGAGCGAGATGGAATTGACCGCGCCGCAGCAAATCCCCGATCCAATGCTGAATTATGACACCAAGCCTGGAAAAACCAATTCCTTCCACGTCATCTAGTATACTTTATATTTATTATACTAATACTTCCTATTATTATGAGCACTGTTACAACCACAGCACACCCGGCAATTTTAGAATTAAAAAACTATGAGCAATTTTAGAACAAAAATACCACGAGCAATTTTACAACAAAAATACTACGTGTTATTTAAAGTAATGTCATGATAAAAACTGTTGAACACTAGATTTAGATAAATCTACTTTAAATTACTTCTGTTGTTAAAATATTAGAAAAACGAACAATTGAACGTGAAAACTTGCTATATGCTACAAAAATTATACTGAAGCACAGATAAATGAATACCGGAAATCGTGGAAATTCATCGTTAGGCCCTTAAAACAACACTAAGCTATAGTAAAAGAAAGTGTGAAATAAATCAACAAAATTTTCGAAATGGTAATAAAATCACTTACAAAATATATATATATATATAGCTTATTACAGTATAGCCTATTATTGTACTTATGTGTGGGGACACTAAGCTATAGTAAAAGAAAGTCTGAAATAAATCAACAACATTTTTTAAATGGTAATAAAATCACTTACAAAATATCTATATAGCTTATTACAGTATAGCCTATTATTGTACTTATGTGTGTGGGGCCGTCAGTCTCGAGCGACCTCTGGTGGCCCCGTAAGCAAGTATTCTTATAGGACTTGAGCATTAGTCCTGTAACTATCACAGTATAGCTTATACCCAAATTAAACCTGTATTAACTCTATATGCTATAGAATAATCCTAGGCAGAAGAAAACAGAAACCGTGAATCAAAGTAAGGACCTCTCGGTTAGTAGAGAGCGATGGCTAACCAGCCAGCTAAAAGCCTGGACAGTACAGTGACCTACTTAAAATGCATAAAACAAAAGATTGGCATATAATTTCACCAACTCTCCTGTAAAACCAAGTCTTTTTCACACGTATAGAGACTCCTGAAATCTCATTAACATTTTTATGGAAGACTTGACTTGTTCAGTTGGTACAAACGACCAAACAAATGAAATGCGGTTCTCTTTGACAATGCAGTCACGCGCACCTCCTACAACCTGACTCTGGAACTAGCAACGGATGTATGTAAAAGACCGTTACACTCAGTTCACCCCTTAAGAGAATCTGACATCAGTGCCGAGTAAAATCGTCGATCTTGCAAAATAATTAACCCCTAAGCCCTTCCATTTAATGGAAGCGAAACTTTTTAATTGAGGTCACTTTCAGGAAACATGCGAGCTATTTAGAGTAAGTCATGAATACAACGGAAGATGGAGACATAAAAGATCTCTCCATGGGCCAGAATCTCATTGTCTATGCTTTTTTTTTAATCTATGAATATTGCCGACATTTAACGCAGTTCCATAGCTCACTTGTAATACACTTCTTATAACAACTAACACGTCTCAGTACAACTCGTTTCCAACTCAGGGAAGTTTGTTTTAACAGAGTTGAAAAAAGTTAGAAGTCTCGCTTTTTTATTTCCGCGATTCTGTCATGCACTAAATATGTACTGCATACTATTTTTCAACGATAGGGGAAAAGACGGTGAAAGTACGTGAATGAAAATTGATTAAATTCAAACGGTTGTTAGAGAAGGTAGTAATGTTATGGAAGAACATGTTAAAAGAAAAGGGAAAAAATGACAAGGAGCTTATTTCAATTATGTAGGCCTATCCTTTTTTTTTTAAATTTACACTTTCGACGTGTCTAATTAAAAATATTCGTGGAGAATATTTTTAAGCCGCACACTCATTTTATGTGATTTATTGTGTAAATGGACTACTGTACATTACAAAGAGGAGAATTATTACGGAAACCAAAATTTACTTTCAAGACAAAACATGTCTATATACGAGGGAGAATAAATGAAAACCTTAATTTTTTTCCACTACTTTATTGCAGGAAGAAAGTTTGCTTCTACATTAGTTTCTACATAGTCCCCTCCCAGTTCAATGCACTTACGCCATTGCATAGGAAGAGCTTCGATACCACATGAGAAAAATTATTTTGGTTGACGCTGCAGCCATTCCTGCACCATCGACTGGACGTCTTCATCAGATTTGAACTTCTGCCCTCCAAGGAGATCCTTTAACGAACCAAAGATTTGGAAATCTGATGGTCAAAGCGAAGGGGGTTGTTGAGAGCAGGTGTTTTGCTTCAACATGATAACGCCCGTCCTCATGCTGCTCGTGCAGCCATGAAAACCATCGACGACATATGCTTCAAGTGCCTCCCACATCTGCCATACTTGCCAGGTTTGGCACCATCAGATTTCCACATCTTTAGTCCATTAAAGGAGCTCCTTAGAGGGCAGAAGTTCAAGTCTGATGAAGACATCCAATCGGCGGTGCATGAGTGCCTACAGTGTCAACCAGAATAATTTTTCTCATGCGGTATCGAAGCACTTCCTAACTGATGGCATAAGTTCATTGAATTGGGAGGGGACTATGTGGCAAAATAATGTACAAGCAAGCATTTTTTATGCAGAAAAATAGTGGAAAGAAATTAATTGTGGTTTTAATATATTGATTCTCCCTCGTATATACCAGCGTCGCCAGGGTTTTGTATTTTGCGTGTAATTCAAAATACAATTACATACAATTATATATAGCCTACATATGTATAATGTGAATGTGTGAAAGTATTATGGATTTCTTTGATTTTAGCAACGGAACAGTTGTGTGGCAACATGAAAGTGGGAAATAGCATATCCCGTAAGACAGTAAAATATCATATTACCAGAATTTGTTTCTTCTTATTGCAACCCTTATCGTGCATTGTGTGTAAAAGCAATGGGTTGAAAATTCTAAATCATGTATGAGATATAAAAACCATATCTACCGTTTTCTAAGGAAATAGTTTGAGTGTGATAAGTCGTACTTTGCTTGAAACTCTAGATCTCTGTATATAAGGACTTACAGCTTGGAAATAGAGTCCTCCATAATTGTATTTTGAATTACACCCAAAAATACAAAACCCGGGTGACGCCAGGACTTGTCCTATCCGCATGCCGATGTTTAATGTAATACTTCTACTTCATAGAAATAGTCATTTAAGGCAGTCAATTATCATCAAACTCATAATCTTCTTCATTATACTGATGTTACCATTCTAAAATTACACTAGTCATTGTTTTATAACATCTTTCATAAATGATAAATTGAATTGAATTATTTGTATTTCTTTTTAAGTTTTCCAGTTGCAATTATTAGGACTGATGTTTGGATGTTTTGATAACCTATTTTCCTAAAGAAAGCCGACAAAAGAAGCTCTCGACGCCCACCTCCATCTCAGCGCCTTCTATAAATACTCTAGAAAATGAAATAAAGTAGCAGAGGGATGGAAAATCACCGCATCACCGATCCTTCTAACAAACAACTTTAATGGAGAACTTTTCCAATTCTCGGGCAATTTATATATACCCTTTCTTCTATATTTGCCTAGGCAACGATAAAAACAAATGAAATCTTGTTTGCTAGATATTATGTTGTGACTTGTGAAACATTCATGATATAAATACGAAATCACGCAATTCACTTAACAGAACTTATGTTTTCACAATTACGGAAGATATAAATAATTGTATGATGGTACTGAATGGAAGTAACCATCTGAGGACTGTGTTTGTCGCACTATCGTGAAGTATGCGCTGGTGCGATTAACCAATGAAGCGAAAGGACACAGTTGGTCAAGGCTAGTCTGCTGTTTATTTTTGCTCCGTACACATCTAGGATCAAGTTCAGTCTATCGTATTATTTTCTCGCGGGAGACTTAAGGCTAGTTTACACGACGAAATTAGGTTACGTAACTGAGTTTCGCAACTGTTTTTTACTTGAAATCGCAAGCGCTAGATGTACCGGCGACAATGAGTTACGACACTACGCAGTTTCGGCTGATTCTTACCGGCGACAATGAGTTACGACACTACGCAGTTTCAGCTGATTCTAACTTTTCACGAAACTATAATAGTTTATAATATATAATATAAAACTATAATAGAAACTATAATAGCCTATAATAGGCTAGTTTATACGATGACACTAGGTTTCGTAACCACTTTCATGAAAGTGATTTCATGAATCTAATTACACACATTTTCTTTCCAATGCAACCGCACATTTCATGTTATTTCTGAAGTTCAAGTTGTTATAATCCCATATAAACGTTTGAAACACGTTACAGGTATTTCACAATTTCCTCACTTCCCCATTTCATTTTACGAAATGCGAACAAGCTAAATAAGCGTATAATCTCAAAATTACTATTCGTGAAAAGTTGGAATCAGCCGAAACTGCGCAGTGCCGTAATTCATTGTCGCCAGTACATCTAGCGCTTGCGCATTCAAGTAAAAAACAGTTGCGAAACTCAGTTACGAAACCTAATTTCGTCGTGTAAACTAGCCTTAATTTTGAGATTATACGCTTATTTAGCTTGTTCGCATTTCGTAAAATGGGAAGTGAGGAAATTGTGAAATGCCTGTATTCATACGTGTTTCAAACGTTTATATGGTCTTTTAGCAACTTGAACTTCAGAAATAACATGAAATGTGCGGTTGCATTGGAAAGAAAATGTGTGTAATTAGTTTCACGAAATCACTTTCATGAAAGTGGTTACAAAACCTAGTGTCATCGTGTAAACTAGCCTTAATAGAATGGGTTAGACTTGAGGTACTAGGGGAAATGCGGCTCTTTCAGGCCTTCGGTGACATGTCTGGTATAGGCTTCAGACTCGAATGTGAGAACTTTTCAACATCATAGACCGCGGTATATTTGCTGTCTCTTTCCACTCGTTAGCTTCAGAGCTTCTGCGAATTTCTAAGTCCATAAATGCCAACTTAATTGGAAATGTGCAGTTTCGCAAGCTCTCAGCCACGACTGTACACGAGTAGCGTTTTGTTTTCGAAGCAAGAAGACAATTAGTCAATTATTTCTGCCAGTGGAGAAGTAAATTAAATCAATTTAAGGAGTGAAGATGTCAGGACATGGAATAGCATCACCTCACTGTTATGAAGTCGTCGAGTTTCTACTCCCTATTCTATCCATGGCCTGTAGGAGGAGCAGAAGCGTAAACAGCAAATACCTCTCTATTCATTACAGAGTCTTTTTCCTTATTCTGAAGTATATGCGCTTCTCTTCTGAATCAAAACAAAAGCAGATTCTTCTATTTTCTGAAGTAAAATGCAGAAGAGGCAGGGAATCAATAGAGTACTCAAATCAAGTGAAATGACTTAACTCTGGGTTCGACATTCTTAATAGATATATAAGCATTCACGAACCACAGATTATTGTCTCTGTTGGACATTACATGAGAATATTATAGGAGAAAAGTCCCACTTCGTTCCCATGAAGTTTTTCTGTGAGTCCAGCGAGCAGGGTCTTGTCTCATTATGTGTCCGGCCCATCTCCATTTTAGGTACCTGCTTTCGTTTCCTGCATCTGTTATTTGTGTTCTTCGTCGTATTGAGGCGATGGTAATTTAGTTGTGAATCTACCGCCTTCCAGAATGTGACAAGATGTGAACAACATTCTTACGTCAAAACAGTCACGATCCCAGAAAGAAGTGCCCGAGAATACCCCAAGAAACTGATGGAAACTTTGGGGATAATACCCATTCGTACCGAACTTTACGGGATGATGGAGTGGGTTTGCGTGTTTTCATGCTTCCAACTATCACAATATTTTAGAGTGGCACAATGCAATAGCGTATGGATACTAGAGTCCCCTGGAATGCATGGGAGTATTTACTTTTCTTTCCTCTGTAAATATCCGAAAAAATCTAAAACAGAAAATGTCAAATTTTAAACTTTTTGACAAAATTTCAACATAGTTTTGCCTTGATTTACTTTACATGTAAATTAGGGCAATTCGGATTCGAAAAGAAGCCCTAAATGTAGAAGAGAAACAAGAAATTTTGAAATAATTAAGCCATCCGTACAAATATGATAAAATTTCAGAAGCCAGAATTCCTAGGTATTTATTATGCTAAAGGAGACCTATAATAAATCGGTATATTTCGAAAATATATCATTTGAGAAGAGTACTAGTAATGTGGGTCTCACTTTTTAAAGACTTTTTTCCAAGAGCTTCCCCTACCTGCTGATACCCTAATCCTCTTCGACCGTCAATCAGTGAATAGAAAGGTAATTAAGCGTATTTACAATTGTATGCAGTCCAATACAATGTTGCCAAATACGTACCACAGCACTTACTTTACTTCTGAAGTAGTGAATGACAGCGACAACACTGGGGAAATCCACGCGACTACAAGAACACCTGTTCTTTGTCGGTGTCCTTGTCGGTGCAGATTTTCGGATTAGGGAACAATGCTATTAACATATTCTTTTGTAGATAGACGATGGTTTGGGACGAGGCCTCTTTAAAATGGCATCAACTGTATACTTTAATGTTTTTCTGTAATATGTTCATTTACAGGCAATGACGGTTTATTGTATTCTGGATTCCTTTTTATTGAAAATTATTTTTTATTCACTAACTTCACCCTATTGTACCTAGAAAGTCACTCAAGTGCAGCTGTGTAGTACAAAACAGAACAATAGAGCTCCTGTGGTTTCTAAAAAGCACTTGAAACTATACATTTGCATGCTTCACAGCGAATGCCTTTGCAGATAATATTGAACAATAAAAAGGTTTGAAATAAACTGAATAGAAAAAACGTTGTTTTATTCCAACTACAGGAATGGAGTGGTATTCATTAGCAAAAAAGAGATAGAGGTTCATAGAATCAATAACAGTCACGTGGAATATTTTGTATTTAGGTTTGATGTAGTTAGGGTGTTTTATTATTAAGAAATGGGCAATAAACTAATCAGAGGAATTATATTCACTAAAAGCAGGTAATATATGCCAGGACCTATGCACTGATGCACTTAAACATTAAAATAACCTCACTACGCTAAGCTTTAGTACAATTGAAGGGGCTAGTTCCATAAGGGCGTAAGGCACATCTTAAATTTTGTTCTTTTAACATTTATGCCTTCTCCTCATATCTCTTAAATACTCAGTGAACAATTATAATTGTGCCTTAAACCTCTGCTCAGTCATAAGAAAAGACCTACGCTTGTGAGTGGTAACATTGTTTATAAACATCAAGATTTCTCAAAACTATGCTCTTGTGCCTTACGCCCTTATGGAACTAGCCCCTTCAATTGTACATGATACTACTATACTTTAATGCTGTTTTCAATATACAAAAATCTGATAAGGAAAATCAATTTAATTTATGCCCTTCTTTGAAATTTAAATAGATATAAACAACAAAAACTTCTTCAAATGTAATGCTGCGAAGAAACATATTTTTTGTTCGGCCATACTAGAAGTAATGTCTCGTTATGCATCCTAGATTAATTTATACTGTACAATATTTTTATGTCACTTAGCCTATATTGCTTAAATTTGTTGGTTTCTTAGTTTTAGGTTTCAATTTTAGTGTATATTATAGTATTATATTATAATTATACACACATACACCCAATTATATGTAATATTTAATTCACTTTTTCTCTGAATATTATTGGACGAATTTTTGTTTTACGTTTTAATATAGGCATATCAATTGTATTATTATTCTTTGTATGGTGTCTATTGTATTTGTTTTCTGTAGGTATTCCTTTAATGTATTTTGTATTTATCCTGGTTGAGAGTAAGATAAGGCCTTACGAGCTTAACTCTGCCAGGCAAAGTAAAACATTATATAATAACTATACTATAATATGCATATTACGTGTGACATAACGGTATCATAATGACACTCATTTCGACACTGTTTTTCATTTCGACATCGGTGTGGTATCGATTATTATCGAACACGGAACGATCTTGAGGCCCTGAGAGTAGGAGCTGAGAACTACGTAATAAATACCCTGTATTTAAAATAAAATCAACTCTGTTCATATTAATCATATCATACTAGACTGAATTAAATTCGTGTTGTCAAAATACGTTGCTTTCAAGAAAATAACCATAAGGTTACTTCGATTTGACCGACGCCACTACCTGCCATCTTTCGTAGAAGAAGAGAACTAAGACAATCAGCTGACGGGAAGGGCATGGTAGGCTCGGTGCCGTTTGTTTTAGTGAGTCTATAATAACAACATTTTAAACATTTAGACTAATTACAGTCGGAGAAAAACAGTCATATGCAACTTGACTATAATCGTAATTAAGATACTCGTGTAAAGATTATGAAACTCTGTTTCATAAACATATTCGTATCTTAATAAATGTCATTATAAGCTTGTTGTATAATGCACTATTTTCATTTAAGAAAAGTCCAATATGACGGGAGCCAGTTTAAAAAGAAGGGCCGTTGGAAATTCTCCAGTACTTATTTTAAACAGTATTTACCTCGTTATACCCTGTGATATTAAAATAAACACTCAACACACTGTGACACTCATATTTATGTATAGAACATTAAAAAGACCTTCAAAATATATGTACAGATTAAAAATTAATTACGAATAACACACAGGTCTATGCAGTAAAAGTAATAAAATGTGTTTATAAAATGAATTTCCCTATTGTCGGGAGTCTTTGCACCATACATATGACGGTAATGTCCAAATATTCAGGATTGTAGAGTTTTCCTCTCTTGATTGTTTTGTGAATTTCTTGCAGAATTGGATGTCCAGTGTGTTGTAGTGTTGTATCAGAGGGTATAAGGAGGTAAATACTGTTTAAAATAATCCTCCCTCTGAGGCAAACATGAAATTTGTCAACTCCAGTACTTATTCCGAATTCATCTTCTACTTGAACATAATTATAGAGGCCGCTTTCTACAAGTGACCTTTTCTGGCACCGAGCATTAAAATAGCAACTACTTTAGTAAACTACACCTAATCATGTATTTTCCAGGATAATTAAATAGTCAACGTTCAGGAACTGCGACTTTTACAACTTCATAGGTATTGAGCACAACAGTTAAATTATTAATTTTAATTAGCCCTCTCAGACTCGAATTGTGAAATTGTAATATTAGAGCAAACTTTCTATCTTATGTCAAAACTATGGTTTAAAAGACCTCGGAAAAGTGTTTTATTTTATTTTTGGGGGCCAACATTTTGTTCCTTTTTTATTTAATATAACAATATTGATATATAAGCATTTATGAACCACAGAATATTGTCTCTGTTGGTCATTACATGAGAATATTATAGGAGAAAAATTCCACCGACACTGGGACTTGAACCCAGGACCTTTGGCTATTCATGCCAATGCTCTACCAACTGAGCTAAGCCGGAGTTCAATTCACAGCACCAGATGAAACCTCTCTCCTATGATTGATTGCCCCAATGATCTACCTCACAGACAGACAATGTCACATGCAGTACTGTGAGGCACACTAAGTAGTGATTTTTGTGACCGGGCTCCCACTTTTATTGTACAGTTAACATTTAAAATAGATATTTAAGCATTCATGAACCACAGATTATTGTTTCTGTTGGACATTACATTACATATAACATAACTTGTCTGTCTGTGAGGTAGACCATTAGGGCAATCAGTCATAGGAGAGAGGTTCCATCTGGCGCTGTGAAATGAACTCCGGCTTAGCTCAGTTGGTAGAGCGAATAGCCAAAGGTCCTGGGTTCAAGTCCCAGTGTCGGAGGAATTTTTCTCCTATAATATTCTCATAACAATATTTTAGAAACGTGTATCCTCAGTCTGTAAAATCTGTTTCCTAAAACAAAAAATATATGAACTATTATTCAGAACAAAAACAAAAATAAAAAATAAAAAACGAAACCAATACTAAATTTCTCTGATATACGCTTCGTTGTTGTCGGACTATAATTTTTATTACAGCAATATGGAACAAATCCTCGAATCCAGCTATACGAGAAATTTAACCATTTGGAAAGCCTGCTGAGCTCTCGAAAAAAATTGCCTCCAATATTATTATTTTGCTGCTGGAGAAACTAATTGAATGGAATAACGAACTGTTCGGACGAATGTCCTTTGTTCGTACCATAATGGTGCTATTTTTGCTGTGTACTCTGAACTACGCACTCGTTATTCAACTGTCAATTATCGCAACACAATGCAGTATAGCGTTTTATATTCCCAGGATACCATTCTTGTTGATATCACAAAACGCAATTTTCCAAGATATAAGCGGTAATATTGCAGCAAGAATGAATGCTATTATAAATTATGAACAACCGATCATATAACACGAGATGAGGCAGAAATAAAACAGCGATATTGCGATCACAATGCAATCTGGCTTAAAATTATTATTATTAATGTAACAGCATACATTGGATTACCATGGCTGGCTTCTATAAATACAGTGAAACCCCGATAATACACGCCCGTTTGTTACGCTATCCAGCATTATAAGCTCTTTTCATCCGATCCCTTCACAACATTATATAAAACTATATAAAATCCACTTAATACGCTCGTTATCCCGTTTAAGACACTACTTCGTCTGTCGAAAATTCTAAAATATCGTGCTTTTAAGGATACTCAGAAAATATTTCCGGACTTCTACATTTATTGTTAGCGCCCGCAGCATATTTACCGTTAGCGTCCGCAGCATATTTACCGTTAGCGCCCGCATGTTCAATCAAAGACTATTACTTTGATTAGTGGACACAATAGAACGGGATACCACTCTTGAGTACTTGCAAGACTATTCAGAGCACGGATGCAGTTCTCCACGGTCCTCCTTGATGCCAGTTTTAAATAGCATCGTCAGTGAAGACTTGATCTTGTGTAGAAGTGCAAAATGAGTAAATTAGTGAAACGGAAAGCTTTGTCGATATCGGAGAAATTACAAATTCTCCATAAACATGATGAAAACGTATTAATCCTTAATTTGCTTCAACAAATGTTTATTCTGATTTATAACGATGTGTTAAAATTGTTAAAATCTAAAATTGACCCACTCTCCCTAATAAGCGGTCCCGTGTTATACGCTATTTATACACAGCCCCATGAATAGCGTCTTGCCGAGGTTTCACTGTCTGAAATAAAGCTGTAATATAGGATGAGAAGAATTGTATACTGTGAAAGCATGTTAGTTTGGAAAGTGTTCTAGTACAGAGGCGAGGGAAAGGCGCTTAGGCTAAGTATTTTGAATTTCCAATAATCTGTTATAGTTTTTCCTCGAAATTTTGCACACTTAATTAAAATGTAATCCGCAATTAAGTTTAAATTTGTATTTTAATATCTCAATTTGTTTTTGAGGTATTAATTATAGATTTGATTTTCTGGATCAAAACAATCTACTCCCAGAGATAATACAATATGAATCTTAAATTTTATGTGCTATTCTTTGATGCTTACTTTACAGATTTAATTAATTTTTTAATTGTTCATACTTTTTTATTTTAAAAAAATTACTCAGGAAAATTAAAAATTAAAAAACTGACCTATGGTTATACTAAATATTTTAAAAGAACTAAGGCCTATACAAAAAAATCTGATTAGTCATTTTATTGCTTACATTGCAAAGTACATTTTGAAAAAATTCACAGCCATATTTCTATTTTATGAGGGAAGACAGATTTTGAATATGGCAAAATAACATGCAAATTGAAACTGAGAAATAAGCGGGTACAGTTTGCTTGCACCTGGCAATTTGAAGCACACTGAGGTTTAAAAATGGTGTCAGCAGCACCTTTCCTAGGAGTCGAAACAGCATAAAATTTTGCATTGTCATACTTTAGGTTATGCTTCATTTATTTATACTAAAATAAAAAATAGCATTTTTTTACCAAAATGCCTTAACGCCGAGTACTGCATACTACAGCCAACCCCTGATATAGTGCCTCTCTTTACAGTGCCAATAAATGCAAGTGAACGGATCTCCCCCATATAAAATACATAAGAATCCTCGTTTCTGTGCCAATTCATTTAGTTCCAGTGAATATCAGACAAGATTTTTACAAAATATAGCTTGCAGTAAGATTTTTAGTGCCAGAATAATTTTTTTATACTGATGTGAATGTTAGGAAGATTATTTAAGAAACATACTGTACTGTATTTGCAAGAAGTGAGTGTAAATGTAGTGTGGTGGAATGAGAATGCTATGCTAAGAAGACGGACAGACAGCTGCGTAAAGGTGGAGCAGGTAGAAAGAACCCTTCATACAATGAGACATTCCAAATTTTCACTTTCTTAAACACTACACTACAGTTACTCAGTTCAGTTAACCACTTACATGGACCCCTCAAGATTTTCAACCCCTTTGTGTACTGTACCACTGGACATAAACTGTAATAAATTGAGTTATTGTACAGTATTTTACTTTGTGCTGAAGTTCACTATTTGCCTTTTATTTAATTTTCCTTTCATAATTCAGTACAGTAAATCAATACAGCACTCTATCATGCCATTTTTTATTTTTGAAATTAAATTTCGTTTTAATGCCACCCTCGCTTAGTGCCACTAAATGTCAGAGAACGGATGGTGGCATTATATCGAGGGTTGACTGTAATTTTATGATTATCAAATCATAATAAACCTATTATGGCTCTTGAAATTAGCTTATCGAACATTTTAACCCTTTCAACATAAAAACGTTTCTGCAAAGCTAAAATCCTCAGGTGTGAATCGCGCATATCTATCAGCCTACATTAGTGGGGATATTGTTCCAATGGACTGGAAGAAAAAGCAATAATCTCTTTCTCAGGTATGGTACTTTGTAAAGATGAGCCATCTAGATAGATTAATAAGAACCACTCCATAACTGTCGAAAAGTTCCTGAACAAATGGCACTTAGCTATATCTAGAAACGGGTTCAAAACAAATGACAGTAGTAATCCAGACATCGACCCAGCTTGCGAGTCAGGACACGGCAATCAGTCACGTGGATTAAGCTCGAATCTCATTTGTTTCCAGAGATAATCGGGAAGTAACTTAATCCCGTAACATTAATATTCAACTAATAAATTCCTGTTGGTAACATACAGAAACACATAATAGTATATTGCGATACAAGTGCCGTAAGCGATGCATACGGATCGAGGAAAGAGTTTGAAAAAACGAGGCGCTTGCGCTTACGGCTTGCTATTTTTTGCACGATGATTAAGTTATTTATATCAATTTATTTATATTAATTGTGAAATTACCTGAAAATATTATGTATATACATTCTTGAAGATAGATGTTTATTTCAGAAAGTGATTCGCATGTGTTTGTTGTCATGCGAACCGAATATTTGTCCTGGGGGGCCTTGTCCATAAAAACTTGTATTATGATGTGCCGTAAGTAAATTCTTACCGCACATAGCAACAAGATTGCGTGTGGGAATGTCAACTTACGATCCACGGCAACAACATTAGTAAGTACCACTAATTAGTTAAGTCGTGCAAAAAATTATTTATGAGATGACTAGATTTGTTAACAGATGAAAAGCGTTTGAGTAATTATAGTCCTTCAAGTTAAAAATAAACCAAAAATAAACCAATATACAATTTGTGTCTAAAATTTGAACTAATCATCAGATGTTTAAGAGAAAATCACAAAAATATTCTTAAGAGAAAGAAGACGAGATGAAGAGTGAAAATTTAATAATTAACTTAAATTCATTTACCTAAGTAGTATTAAAAAATAATCACAAAGTAACTGTTAGGCCTACCGGTATATTATTTTCGTGTTTACTACTTTTAGTTGACCAGATTTAAAAGAAAGAAACTATTCATATTTACAAGTCAATACAATAAAAGGGTAAGTAGATAATAAATTTAATATTAAGTTTTGAGGAAAATACAAATGGCTCAGGGCTAAATTAATGCAAAGAAAAACAGTGAAGTCAACCGACTGTTTTCAAGAAGTTACGCATCTTCTCACGGTGAAGAAACTAAAGACACGATCATAAGATTTGAACTGACCCCAATCGAGAGGAACGGCACAATATTTCGATAAGTCAGAGATCATAACATTATTTGGCCACATTAATTCAAAAAAGATTTTAAAAAATCTATATAAATAGCTCATTTTAACTAATCCTGGCATTCTTAGCTAAGCCGGGAAGTTGAATCCAAGTTAGTTAGGGAAGTGAAATTAATACGCCCAATACTACAAAGAATAAAACATATCGAAGTATTTTTAAACATAACGCAGGTGATAAGTGATTAGCGAATTTGGTTGGTTGGTTGGTTGGTTGGTTGGTTGGTTGGTTGGTTGGTTGGCTGGTTGGTAGGTATATGGTTATTTAACGACGGGCCGTGTACTGCAACTTAGGCCTGTGACCGTCGCTGGTGTGCCGGAATTTTGTCCCGCAAGAGTTCTTTTGCATTCCTGTAAATCTACAGACATGGGTCTGTCACAAATAAATGCCATCGACCTGGCACGAGATGGAACCCGCAACCCTGGGCACTGAAACCCAGCGCGATATACTGACTGCGCCACCCAGGCCAACAATTATGAGCGAAGTGAATTAACAAAAGGAACAAGAGAAAGACAGTGAATAAAATAAATAAGAAAGTGATCGAGTACAAGAAACTGATGGAGTACTGGAGTTTATCGTCCCAAGCACTACATGTGTAGAAGATGAAAAAAATAATTGGAAAATGTAATTTGGTAAATGGTCTCCTCTCCTCCCATACTAAAGGTCTACAACATAATATTTTCCTGACCTGAACATGTTCCCATCTTGCTGTAAACCTAAAGCGAACCGTCTGTTCCCGAGTATATGACCTCATGCGACAATGTGGAGAAAAGAGGAAAACTATTTGCACTATCCAAGTTGGAATTCCTTCATTTCATGGCTAGTTTACCTGACTCAACCGCAGGAAAGGAGTGTGCGGACAGATGTTAGACAAATGAAATGAATAAGAAGGTATTTCCTAATAAATTCCGCCGTTTACACCACAAGCTGACGAGTATCACATTCACTGCTGACATAAAGAGTGTTTTAATACACGTAACTGACTTTTCTATATTAGAAGAACGAAAAAATCACAAAAATCTACAAATTAACCGGAAAACTAGCATTAAAATTGTCTCTTGAACTCTTAAACTAGTATTGTATCGTGTAGAATACTTTAGTTTGTCTAAAATTTGTAATAAAATAAATAAATGACTTTTCTATGTTAGAAGAACGAAAAAATCACAAAAATTTACAAATTAACTGGAAAACTAGCAGTAAATAACAGCAGTAATATAGTCACTTGAACCCTTTAACTAATATTACATCGTGTAGAATATTTCAGTTTGTCTAAAATTTGTATTAAAATAAATAAATTACTTTTCTATGTTAGAAGAACGAAAAATAATCACAAAAATGTACAAATTAACTGGAAAACTAGCAGTAAATGACAGCAGTAAAATAGTCTCTTGAACCCTTAAACTAGTATTGTAGCGTGTAGAATACTTTAGTTTGTCTAAAAGTGTAATAAAATAAAATCAGGTAAACATATGTAACAAAGTGTCAGAATGCTTTTGTTTATCAGTGATAATTGCAATTATGATATGCAGAAAATAAGTTATTTTTGTAAATTATTTCAGAGTTAATCTCCAAATCGGTTCATTAAAAGCAGGGTTTACAGAAGAACAAAGATCTAAAGTTTGATGAACATACGTCAAGTAATTTGTCAAAGCTAGCTGTATTGCAACATCCAAAGCCGTTTATAAACACTGTAAAGCAATATATTGTGATGAGAACTGATTTTCATTTGATAAATTCTTTGTAATATATTACCATAAAATAGGCACTAAATTGGGCATTACTCCGGTACCGGACAACCGATTTTGTCCAATATCAATAGGCTTCTTCCCATGGACGTTAAGGCTAGTTTACATGATGACACCAGGTTTCGTAACTACTTTCATGAAAGTGATTTTGTGAAACTAGTTGCACATGGAGTTGTTTACATGGAGACACTTGTGTATACTGTACTTTCATAGAAACTTTTGTAATTTCCTTCAATTTGAATGGATGCAGAAGCTCTTGCAGCAACTAGAGTGGTTGCAGAGATGTTGCTACTTACCTTCAAAGCTGAGAAGAGAAGAAAGAAACGAATCTGGACTAGAACATGGATAAATAGAAGATCTAGTTTGGGGTGTTCTGCAACCTTGCTGAAAGAAATAGTTGTAGAAGATCCAAAAAGCTATCACAATCATTTAAGAATGACTTTGGAACAGTTCAATATTCTGCTTGGGAAAGTTAATAACATGATAAAGAAACAAGACACTGTAATGCGTGAAGCTTTATCGCCCGAGCTGAAATTGCAAATTACATTGAGATATTTAGCAAGTGGTGATTCATACTCATCTCTACAGTATCTGTATCGTGTTCCAAAAAGCACAATTTCAAAATTTGTTCCAGAAGTTTGTGATGCCATCTATGCAGCATTAGAGGAATATATAAAGGTAATAATTGCACACAGATTATATTTACTTATACACTGAAAATACTTTATTTAATTAATTTAAAAGGGTACCAGTATGTATTGAGTATAAAATGTACATGATTATTTCATCTGTAGCTTGCTTATAAGTAGTGCCCGGATTACTAAATAAACTAAATATACTAAATAAAGACCTTAAAATGTTGACTTTATGACTTTACAATTAATTTTAAATTATCTAAAAATGAAAAGAATTAGGCCTATTTAAAATAAATAGATTTACTTGTCAATCCCCTTGCCTTAGTCGACTATTTTGCTGGAATCTTCATAAAAAAAGGATAGTGATTCGTGTGGCA
The DNA here is from genome assembly GCA_964059195.1 of Ectobius pallidus. Taxonomy (NCBI): domain Eukaryota; kingdom Metazoa; phylum Arthropoda; class Insecta; order Blattodea; family Ectobiidae; genus Ectobius; species Ectobius pallidus. Next base: position 35,641,699 of record CAXKWD010000002.1, on the reverse strand, counting down.
CATTTGGTGGCACACTTATGAAGAATTGACTACCAGTAGCACTAACTGCTTGGGATTTCAGTTCCTTCAAATGTTCAGTCCTTCTTTCGGAAACAAGTGACTGAATGTCGCTCATGAGGCGGATGTTGTGTTCCTCCGGAAGCTTCCTCATTTGAGCGACGATGCTTTTCATGAATGTGTCCAGCTCATCATCTTCTTTTTTGGAGGTGATTGTTCTTAATACCTGGACCGCATCCTCCAATGGTTTCAAGGAATCATCCTTCTTCGAGACTTTCAGTCGCTTCTTTGCTGGTGTCACAGTCTCAGCAAGTTCTGTCGAAACCACACTACTTACATCATCGTTTACATTTACGTCTAGGCCTACTTGGGAAGAGCACGATGCCTCTTGGGTTAGCCCATTTGTTTCCACATCGCATAGGACACTCTCTTCTGATGTATCACCAAAGTCCTAAAAAAAAAGACATGTTTGTTAATAATACTTCTGAAATAGGGCTACATGTGCAACAAATTACTGATAACATGTATTTTCTTTCAGATGCCACAGAGTGAGGAGGAATGGAAACAAATAATCCACAATTTTCAAATTAGATGGAATTTCCCATGTTTTGGTGCAATAGATGGAAAGCATGTTGTGATTAAGTGCCCGCCAAGAAGTGTTTCAGAATTCTATAATTATAAAGGGACATTCAGTATCGTCCTTTTTGCTCTTGCAGACAGCAATTATTGCTTTACTTATGTCGATATAGGCAATGCTGGAAGAGCATCTGATGGAGGCATTTTTTTCAACAGTACTCTCAAACATGCGATTGAGTCAAATAGTATAAATCTTCCTGAAGATGCTGTTTTGGTAGGAGATGATGCATTTCCTCTGACTCCCTACCTAATGAAACCCTTTTCTAGGCATGGTCCTCTGAGCCACAAAGAAAAAATTTTCAATTATAGGCTTTCAAGAGCAAGGCGTGTGATTGAAAACACATTTGGAATTTTGGTCTCAAAATTCCGCATATTTGAGAGGCCTATAGCACTTCGACCAGAAAAAGTCGACAAAGTAATCAAAGCTGCTTGTGCACTCCATAACTGGCAGAGGAAGACATCTACAGAATATGTGCAACCTTCATTAGTGGATGTAGAAAATGTAGAAACACATCAATATACACCAGGTTACTGGAGAACCCTTCACGCAGGTGGACTCTGTGATGCACTGCCCTCTGGAAGCAATAATTATTCCAGGCGGGCTGCTCAGAAAAGAGAAGGTCTTGCCCAATACTTCATTGGAGAAGGTGCTGTTCCTTGGCAAGATTTTCATATTTAATGATGCTCTACATGACCATAAATTGTACAGAAGGGAAAATTGAACTTTATGCCCCATGCGAGTCTCTCACTCCAGCTCCCACTGGTGCAAGGGTCTTTTCTATTACATATACGGTTTTTTTTATTTTATAATTGTGAAATATGTTTGGTACAAGGCTCTTTTTTATTGTGAAATATTATTACTGGTGTTGAGTAGGTGAGCGGAGAAGAGTGGGATGTAAAGTTCCAGATTTTTCCATAAAAAATTAAAACTCTTGTCGGACATTAAAATGACATTATTTCATTGATCTCAAATTTTAATTAAAACTAGTCAAGAAAAAACTCAAGACACACTGTATCTACACAAGCAAGACTTTTTCGATATTGCTCATGATTGTATTTAATATCTCCTGCAACTCTATGTACATTTTGTAAATTTTGTATTGTATTTACCAGTAACATAACTTTGTACTGTTTGTTGTCTGTAAATATTTATATTTAGGCTAATTATTACATTTCTATAAGATTGTTCACTTTAAATTTCTGATTAATTAGTAATTTCATGTATATATCATTGTATTGTATTTTGTACTTAGGGCCTAATTATGTTAATTCTTTATAACTTACTTTGATTCAGTCCAATATCATCTTGCATGATTGATGGACTTAAATAAAAAATAAATTATGCCAAAAGGTTACTTTACGCCCCATGCGAGTCTCTCACTCCAACTCCTACTGGTGCAAGGGTCTTTTCTATTACATATACGGTTTTATATAAAATCAACCTGTAACCTAAAAAGTATAAAGGCCTGTGCCACTGCCTTCTTTATTTCATAAGGAAATAGTTCTTTTAGGCCACTGGCCTACTTTGATCACATCTGGCCTGTGAAATTTGTAACGTATCACATTCTTATAGCCTACATAACCTAAAACTCAATAAAGCACTGAGGTATAATAGCCTAGTTCCACAATGGTGTTTTTTATTTTACAATATCCCACTGTGACAGCTAGGACTGTTCCTGTTTAGTCGTTGAAAGCAAAATTATATCATTAGCTCACTCAAATACCACTTTATTGTAGACTATTGAATATTTATCTTGTAACTTCTATATAATAATTTTTAACCATTTTAATTGTTGCCCATTTCCTGCCTATAATACTGACAATGTCCTATTCAACGTGCTTTGATCATGGGCAACATTTTTAGGTTATTAATGCCTATAGCCTACGTATGACTAAAAACTCGGGGATAAAGATAGGTTTGTGTACATATTTGTAGGCCTACTAAGGTCACATACTTTGCAGCCTTTCAGATTCCCATAACATATATGTAGGCCTAGTTACCTATAACTATGTATCGAGTATTTATAAACAAAATGATCACATATGCATAATAAAACACTTACCAGATTTGAGTGGCTCTTCCTCTTCGAAACAATTTTCCTGAGGAAACTGTCTGCAATCCCGAACCATGGAATCTTCGGCACATACACTTCATCTGTGGCACTGCCAGACTTTTTGCTTTTTTCTATTTTTCGAAGTTCATTCGTGTAGGTGTTCCGGATAGAATGAATTTTATTTTTCAGTTCTTCCACCGTTCCATCAACACCCATCTCTCGCAAAATAAATTCCAGAGCAGTGGCACGTTTATTTTTATTTTTGAAATTGGGATCATTGAAATCCCACAAACATGTTTGAAGTGCGTACAGATCAAGGCATTTTCCAATTTCTTCGCTTCCCCACTTCATCTTGTCGTCCACAACCTCAAAACTTCAGCTCTGGTTTCACGAAAAGTTGGAATCAGCCGAAAATGCGTAGTTTCGTAACTCAGTGTCACCAGTACAACCCGCGCATGCGCACTCCGGAAGAAAACAGTTGCGTAACTTACTTACGAAACCTGGTTTCGTCGTGTAAACTAGCCTTTATACAAACGTATACCAAGTTCCATGAAAATCCGATAAAGTGTATTTGAGTTTTCGCGCATACAGACACGCGGACAGATAGAAGACAGACGGATAGACATTTTCCCGTTCACCACACAATCTCAGAAAGTACCATTCTGGCACTTAATAATGGAAAACAAATTGGAAGAAACGTTTCAGTTTCATGTAAAATTTATTACAGAATAAGGTCACAAGAAATAAATTATTGGCTTATCATTGCGTTGCCAGTTTTCTATGCAGTCCGTCATGGGTTTATAAATTGAATGAGAAATTGAGTCTTGTCAAAAACATATCAAATCGTTCGTACTTACTTGATGTATTTTTATATTATTTTATTTACATAATAGCTACAATAGTTGGTGTAATATATTAATAATATTAACCTTCAACATTAGAAGTAGCTTTGTTCCTCTCATTTTTCATATGACGTCTCCCAAAAACAACTACTTACTTGATTGTGGCTCAGATTTTTCGCAAAACTTCAAAAGCCAAGATGCAGTTTATTTTTTACAATACATATTCTTTAACACTACACATTTAATTTCGTAATACAGTATACGATGTTGATTCAGAGGAACATGAACAAGAACGGATAGGAAGAAATCGGTATACTAACTACGTAAACTAATTTACCGAAATAATTAAAATAACTCATTTCCAACAGATAAGGGTTAATATGAACTATATTTATTACAATATTCCGCCTGTACCCTTAACATTTAATACACAACTTATCTTGAAAATGCATTTCGGCGTATGCTGCGCCATCCTCAGTTCATATAAGATGTAATGAACACCACAATTCTTCTGAAATAATGTTGTTTATAAAATTTGTTATTTGGTAACCTAGGTCACCGTTGTAGTCAAGTCAAATAAATGATTTTGGTCAATTATGTTTTCATTAAGGATGTTACTCCTATTCTTATAAATTTGAAAGTTTTCCAATGTATTTAGTCTAACACCCTTATCACAGATATGTAGGACTTCCATGGCGTTATTTAAGTTATCCAATCTATGACCACTATCAAGATTACGCTCAGCGTATGCTAAACACCTGCTTAGATTGGATAACTTAAATAACACCATGGAAGTCCTACATATCTGTGATAAGGGTGTTAGACTAAATACATTGGAAAACTTTCAAATTTATAAGAATAGGAGTAACATCCTTAATGAAAACATAATTGACCAAAATCATTTATTTGACTTGACTACAACGGTGACCTAGGTTACCAAATAACAAATTTTATAAACAACATTATTTCAGAAGAATTGTGGTGTTCATTACATCTTATATGAACTGAAGATGGCGCAGCATACGCCGAAATGCATTTTCAAGATAAGTTGTGTATTAAATGTTAAGGGTAAAGACGGAATATTGTAATAAATATAGTTAATTTACCGAAGGTTCTCGCACTATTGAATGGTAGGGTACAAAGTTCAGCTATTCCTTTCCGTTCCAGTGTTGAACAAATCCTTTCTGTAAGCCAAGAATCAAAAGCTTTCATGAATCAACAGAAGTTATCTGAGTTTCGTATTACTTTCTACAGAGAAATTACATAATAATGTGTTATAGTTTAAATAAGAAACTTTACATGATTCTCGACCAAAAAATAAAATAAAAACTATAAGAAAAAGCCATCAGCTCAACAACCTTTATTTTATGCTGCCTAGGCCATTCTACACACTTACGTAATCTTGCTGTGCTGGCGTAGATTCATTAATTATTAAGTGCCAGTATGGTACTTTATGAGATTGTGTGATGGACGAAAAAATGTCTGTCCGTCTGTCTGTCCGTCTGTCTGTCCTTCTGTCCGTGTGTCTGTACGCACCATAACTCAAATACGCTTTTTCGGATTTTCATGAAACTTGGAAAACACATTTATAATGTCCATGGGAAGAACCCTATTGATATTGAACCAAATCGGTTCACCGGTACCGGAGTAATGCCCAATTTAGTGCCTATTTTAATAGATTATGGCGCCTTTCTAATAGAAAGGCGCCATCACTCAAATACGCTGTATCGGATTTCCATGAAACTTGGTATACCCATTTATGACGTCCATAAGAAGTGCCTTATTGAATTTGAACCTAATCTGTTGACCGGTACCGGAGTAAAACCCAATTTAGTGTATACTTTAAAGACGCGGTAACTCAAATACGCTTTACCGGATTTTTATGAAACTTGGTATACACATTTATAATGTCCATGGGAAGACGTGTATTCATAATGGATAACATCGGTTGACCTGTTTCGGAGTAATGCTCAATTTAGTGTCTATTTTATGGTAATATACGTATTCGAAAGAATTTATAAAAAAAATGAAAATCAGTTATCTTGACAACATAGCCTATTGTTTTACTGTGATCGTATAAGGCCTTGGAAATTAAAATACAGGTAGCTATGACAAAAAAATATTGATTTACATGCGCTTATCCAACTAGACCGTTAAAATAACCCAGGTGGCCGAGATGGTAGACCTTTCTTCTTCCGTAAGCCCTGCTTAATGAATAAATCTGGAGCTTAACTTGGAAATCAATTTAAAAAAAACGCATTCTGCATATCATAATTGCAGTCATAACTGATTAAAAAAAATATACTGGCACTTTGTTACATCAGTTTACCTGATTTTATTAAAAATTAAAATGGCATTGTCATGCTGATAAATTTGAGTCTTCCTTGTCGTTAATCTTTTCACTGCTAAAACGGATAAATGCGTTACATCAAAACATTGTTTGAAGTCAAAGAAATAGTTACGCTTATGTTATTATTTGAGTAGAATCCGGATTTACAGGCCTAAGTAGGAGCATACAACCGTCATTAAATATCCAAAGCGAACGTGAAACATGTGTTTATGGATTTTCAGATTTAAATGTGTTATCATGCAACGAGTTGCTAGTTTCACATAAATTTTGAATTCGTAATAACTCAGACGGTGTTCGGCTAACGGACAACCTAGGGATTAGTCCCACTTTATGAGGTAAGATTAAACATACAAAGTATGATACGAGGGTTCTGATTTGCGATTTCAAACCCGGAATGTCCTAAGTTATACAATATACATCTTATGAAAGGATTATCTAAGCTAGCCATTAAGTATTTCATAGAAATGTGTTTACATTGTCTACACATATCGAATAAGTCTAGTCAGACAGACAGACACACAGACATAGACAGGCGCCACTGGCCTCTAGCCACACTCGAGTGTTAGAGTGTTTATTGTCTGTGACGTCATCACACATAATTGCGCGAAGTGCGTGTATGTGGACGCATCTTATCGACCAGACCGAGCTGGCAAAGAGGAGCTTGAAATCGCATATCTGTTTCAATCCGAGTCTATGGTTATAAGCCTTAATCCAGCAATGCAATGGCAGGTAAAAGTGGGAAATGAAGACTAAAAAAATGAAGGAAGATATAAACAAGCAGGACACATTTTTCTTAGAAGGGTAGATCACGTCTAGGATTTAGGGAGTTATCATAATCATTTGGAACAGTTCAGTTACTGGCTTAAACATAAATTGTATCATACATTATTGTGTAACTTTTATTATCATTTATTATAATTTATATTGTAATTTGTTTGGTAAGTTCTCGTAGTTAAATTATAATTTCGCCCTCTGCTTGGAAATTATACCTACAAATCCGTATAAGTAGGGATAGGAATTTTTCGCGATCGCGAATTTAACGATTTTTATTAAGAACTGTATTAGGAATGATAACTAGCTTCAACACACACAACAGTACCCTGAAAAATGTTTTTTGAACTCGCGAATTGATGCGAATTTTGCATGAAAGTGCGAATTTTGCATGAAAATGCGATTTTGGCGCGAATTTTTACTTTAAAATGCGATTTTGGCACGAATTTTTACTTTTTTTGCGAGAAAGAGGCCGAAAACTAAAAAGCCGGTTGATCTACCGTAATTGGTTACCCTCTTCCAAGCACCGCCATCAATCGATTATCTCGAATCGCCAGAACTATCGATATCTGGATCGATTTAACATTGAAAATATATCGATTTTAATTGAAACATCGAAAAGAGCCGTAAAAATGCATGAGCAAGTGATGTTATTTTACGAGTATTATCTATGTTTTGCGTATTTTGTCATTTTTTATAGCGGTATTACAGAAAATGCGTGTAATATGAGTTGCTCAGAAGTAAAAAAAAAAAATGCTGTAACATATGGGAATGCAAATAATGGTAACTGAAAGTGGTTATGAAAAATTGAAAAATCGCGCGAAATTCAACACGAAAAGTCATATGAAGTGTAAAGTACAGATTTCTGTTTTCTTTTCCGTCAGTTTTTTTGTAATTATATTAACTTAAGTCAGCTGATACTCTCTTTTTCTTATTTCAGGCCTATCTCAGCTAAGAAATGTGTTACTTTAATGTTATGAATGAGGCAATTTATTGCTTCACTTTGGGGTTGATTTAATTATTTTCCCTTTACGTTACTGTTAAAAAGACAGGTGAGGCTTAAATTCAGGGGTGGCTTATATTCAGATAAATACGGTATTAGGATTAGATTAGTATTAGTATGACCATTTAGTTCTCCTTGGAGTTTGGCGTCGTGGATGCCGTGTGCATATGCAGACTGTGAAAGATTTTTTCTGCAAACACTAGCGTATTGAGTAACAGGCGTCATCGTTTGTCACAAGAGAATTTTGAACTTTTTAGTGAGATGTTCTTTGAAGGATAAACTTTACTTAGCCTTGTACATTGTGTCTTGATCGAGTTTAAATGGGTATTATTTAGCCTTTTGTAAATATTGTGTCTTGATTGGGTTTAAATGTGTATAAGTTAATTCGATTTTATGGTTGAAGCACATAAAAGGTATGCTTTCCGTGAATCTGCTATAGTTTTGAAAGTACCGAAAAGTTTAATTGAAACCACCGAATTTCACATTTCAAAGTACCGGTACCGCTTTCTTCGGTTTGAAAACACCGAAAAATTCCTATCTCTACATATAAGTAATAAACTTTCTTGAAACTATTGGTTATGCAATTCGTCGAAGTTCCACAAACAAATTTTTCCTGTATTAAATCCAAGCTATGTAAATGTCTTAGTGGGCTTGGAAAAAACAATTGAAATGCACTTTTGACAAATAAGAGAAGTTATCAAAATAATTCATGTTATAAATAAATATTACAGAACGAAATCCACTAAAATAATGGAATCACATAACTTTCTCTACCCTGGACATAGAGAAAACAAAACGAGGTATGGTAATGTGTATATTATTATATTATATCGCAGGTTTTTGGAGAGAAAAGTATGAAAGTGATAATGCTTTATGGTAACATAAGAGTGGGAAATTTCCCGCCTCGATATTACAATTTTATGTTACAGGAATTTCTGTTTCTTCTTATTTAAACCTCTACCAGGCTTACTGTGCACTGTACAAGCGATGGGATGCAAAATTCTAGATCCTCTATGAGCCATAAAAAACTATATCTAGCGTTTTCTGAGGGAATAGTTTGAGTGTAATAAGTCGTTCTTCCTATTTCAAATTATAAATGCCTATATAAGGACCTAGAATTTAAAATTGAAAATCCTTCATAAGCTAATTTCCAATTACAAAATACAAAACCCGGGCGACGCCAGGTCTTTTAAGCTAGTTCACATATAAAAGCTCTGTTTAACTTTGTCTTTCCTCCTGACTCACAGTTTCTTTTCACGAAAAGTTGAAAACTGACAACACTTCCTAGTAACGTAGCTACGTCAATGTCGCCATTACAACTCATGCACATTAATCCAAATAAAATAGTACATATGCATCGATCCATTATGGCGTAATACGAATATGTTTATGAAACGAGCAAAGCGAGTTTTATAATTTTCATACGAGCATCCTAATTATACTTTGGTCAGAGTCGTTTGAGACAGTGGAATGGACAGCTATTGTCTGCCTTAGAACCAACCCTGAAGTAAACAAGTAAGTCTGTCTCACTCATAACCCGCATCTACGTAAGAGTGAAGCAGACTTACTTTTTTACTTTAGGGTCGGTTCTAGACAGGAAAATATCTACTTATTCCACCGCACTATCTCAAAAGACTCTCACTAGAGTATATGATTATAGGCAAGTTGCATACGATTGTTTTGTTCGACTACAATTATTAAATGTTTAAGTTAGGAGAATTTTGATTCATAAAAAAAATCGGCTGACCGCGGCAAGTTCTCGTAAGTTCTTGTCTTCTGTGACAGATGGCAGATGACGACGTAGGTCAAGTCGAAGAATGTTCTTGGCCGTTTTCTTGATACGAAAGGATTTTTAAAAGACGAAATGAACTCATTTTAGTATAATACTATAATTAACACAAACAGGCTAATTGATTTTATTTTCAATGGAGGTTGTTTATTACGCAGTTTCTTTTGATGCTCTTAAGGTTTCAAGATCGTTCCGTGTTCGATAATAATCGATACCACACCTGTGTTATAATAAAACTATGTCCTAATGGATATCGTTATGATACAGTTACTTTACAAGCCATACGCGTATATACTCATTCAGTGAGTCCCACGCAAGAGTTGGCCAATGACGCGGGTTTCTGCATCGCGGCGGACACAGCTCCAACTCCCTGGCGATCGGGTGAAATACCTGCGCTAATAAAGCCACGATCGGTGTAATGATTCAGGTTCTCACATTTACAGTTAAAATTACAATTAAAATAACCCCATACCTCATCACAAGATATATTGGAAATGTTCTCCTCTTGCATACGCACGACACTGGCACCTTTTTAGGAAAATTTCTAGCTTCCGAGACAGAGTTAATTTCTCTTGTGATATTGTCTTTAAGTTCTTCTAATATATGGGAAATTGACCTATAAACTAAATTTTTTAAGTTTTCCCATAACTAATAGTCACATACTGAACATAGAAGAGCTTAAAGACAATATCACAAGTGAAATTAATTCTGTCTCGAAAGCTGATCTTATGCGCATGAAAGAAAATTTCCTAAAATGGTGGCAGTATTGTGTGGATGCAAGAGAAGAACATTTCCAACATCTCTGGGATGAGGTACGTGCTTATTTTTATTGTAATTCCAACTGTAAATGTGAGAACCTGAATCATTACACCGATCACGGCTTTATGTGCGTAGATATTTCACCCGTTCGCTCGAGAGTTGGAGCTGTGCCCGCAGCAACACAGAAATCCGCGTCATTGGCCGACTCTTGCGTGGGACTCACTGTAGTATGATCGAACAAAAAGAAAGTTGTGATTTAGGATATCTGTGCATTTAGGTGCGAAATCTAATGTAATAGTATCAACTCAATGACTTCACAACAGCGCAGAGTAAATTACATAATTACTTTACTCTCTGCTATAATAAATAGCCAGACATCTTAAAGTAGTAATGAAAGAATCCAGAGATTCAATTTTACACCTTGTTGAGAACTGGTTGCGTAATGCTACAAAAGAAGGCGGAAAAAGACTTTCACATTCTACGAGGATAATAATGGCAGCTTAATTGGAATTTTGTCTTTTATATTGCGTCAAAGAACGACACATACGTAGAAAAAAAAAGAGGAAAGGGAATCTGTTCTCTATGACCATGGCAACAACAAAAGACTTGGCCACCTGTGTCTCTTACTGATTAAAATGAGAGTCTACAAGCTGAGACAGACGCGGCGTGGAAGAATCCTCTTTGTAGTTCCTTGCTTAGTCGCTGGAATCGTAATTCCCGCTTAGTAATTGGCAAGGCATTTACATAAGAGGGAGTTGAGTTGATTTTTAAATTAGTTCCGCGTCTGGCAGCCATGAGTAAGGAGGAAAATCCTGCAGCTATTATCGGATGCTAAACTCATATAAGACACTGAAATTCCATGCGTGTTTAGCCTTAATACAGCTAACCACATTGCAGTTTCAAGAATTATTTTTATTAGCAGAAATAAAGCAGCATCATTTAATTAATCTTTTCCAGAGTTTATAATCCTGGAATTTCTCTATCGTAACCTATTTTCTCATGCCGTCAACAAGTCCATGGTTCAAAGTTGAATGTTAGGTTGGGTAAAGGTAATCTGCGCCACTTCTACCTTTTCCCCCAAACTACACGATGTAAACTGCGCCACCGTCATTTAAATGGCGTCACTTCTACAGACTTAGGACTGGCTTTGAAATTGCATAGGTGTGGTAGCTTTGTCATTTTAAAAAATGTTAAAAACAATACTCTAATTTCTTTTGCATGAACGCTTCGTCACTTATAAAATTGTTAAAAACACTACCCTAATTTTTTTACACGAGCACTTTGTTCACATATGACGCGTTCTTAATAAATCAAAACGGGATATTTCATTGCTTATATATTGTTCTCTCCACTTGAGTAGACGAGAATACTTGTCATTTATTTTACCTGTTTTTCTTACAGGTATCCCTTATTCAATATTTCTCAGTTTTATGTAGACACTTTTTTGGAACTGAAGAAGTGCTAACACAAGGAAGATGTTGGGAGAAGCGTGGTAGAACATCGAATTATATTTTGCGTGAAATGATCTACATATTTCTGTGGCGCAGTTTACATATCTCATTTTTATTCTATTTCAAATTAGGTGTCAACCGTGGCGCAGATTACATACACCCGTTAGGTTGACCCATATATGAACGAATGAACGAAAATAGCTATAATGTCCGGTGAAGGGCAAGGGCCTACCTGGAAGCCATTTTGGGGTCTTAAGTTCATACTCTTAGACAAAACGCTAATCAGACGAATTAAATTCCACTCGCTAGAAACTTGCGTCTACCCTGTATTACTCTATGGGTGTCAGACATGTTCACTAACAGCAAAACTGAAGAACAAAATACAAATATGCCAAAGAAAGATGCAACGCTAAGTCTTGGGGGTATCACTGAAGGACAGAATCCCAAATAAAACATTAAACCAGCTAGCACAGGTAAAAGACGTGTCAACATTAGCCACAAGACTGAAATGGAAATGGGGAGGCCACATGGCGAGACTGCAGGACAATACTGGACTTACAAGGCCCCCATGTAGGTCAACGACTACCAGGAAGCCGAGACTGAGATGGATAGACCTCTTCAAAAAGCAAGCAGGGAAGCAGTGGTCACGAGTAGCGAAAGGAAGAAACGTCTGGAAATCCCTAGAGGCAAATCTATATAGTAACTAGATAGTGAATACCTAGTGTAAATGTGTAACAGTGTTCCTACCCAAGAGTGACTAAATAGAGTACCACAACACAATCGGTAAAAGGTGTCATTATGTATAAACTACACCTAACGTGGAGTAGCTCACCACGTTAGTGTAAATGAGCTTTCCCTATTCGATAGATGGTCCTTGACCCATATATGCCCAGAAATAATATGCTTGCTTATTTACAAATTGTTTCTGCAAAATCTGCATCCTGCCAGAGATAAACAGTGCCATTTACAAAATAATGAGCAGGTATTTTTACTTAACATTCAAATGTTTAACCCTATTTTACTCGAGGGTATATTAAGCTTTTAGAATTTTACAAACATAGAATATATTTCTAAATAGCAAAGCAAAGTACGAAAATCTACAGTCATGAGATAACCAACAAAATAAGGTTGTACTTATTTATAACATTAAATAATACCTTTCTAAATATAAAAGCAATATAATATGATTATTTATGCCAAAGTGCATGAATGGCTATCAACTGTGATGAGAAATCTGTAACGTTTAAACAAAATCTACTAATATTTTATTTTGGGAAATATTTTGTTTAAATCGGAGATAAAATGTTTACGATTTACGGCTTAGCATTTTGAGTACTTTAGAAAACTCGCAGTCTACACATTACACATTATTATACGTTTATGTCGTAATGTGTAATAAATACTCTTAGGCCTACCATGTACCATGTGATACATATAGCCTACTTGAGGGCATAGAACAATGGGTCAAGTGAATAAACATGTAGCAATTGCTTTTACTTGAAAATAACAGAATAAGCTTTAAAGTATGTGAATAATAATATAGAATATGCTTGTGCTAATTAACAAAAGAAAGTTGTTGTAGCAAATGCTGAATTTCCCAGCACTTGCTTAAAAAGGTGTGAATAAAAGCAAGACTCTGCTTTGACTTCATAGCAAATGCTGCAAATTTTTCAAGTGTGGTTGTACCCATGCTACAGTTTTAATTTTATTGGAAGTGTAAATGATGAAATGGCTGCTTTTATGCAAGTGAGAACTCCTAAAAATCACAGGCGTCTTCGGACTCTTGAAAGTGAATATCATTCTTCAGAATATGATCAAATTGTAACTGTTTATCACTTTCATCACTGGTCATAGAAATTTCAGACTCAGAAGATGACATTTTGATGTCGATAACAATTAAAGACACTCACATGTTTCCTACTATTTTCATGACCTGCTAGATTGATGTTTATTTTTAATTATCTAGGGGGCCGTGATCCACAGAAAAGGCTAAATTTTTCCAGCATTTACTAGCTAGCACTAGTAAAAGATTATTCACACAAAACTGAGCTAATGCTAGTGCTATTACTTAATACTAGATAGCAAATGCTTTTGCTAATACTTAATTCTAAAAGCAAATGCTTGCTTTTTATTCACTTGACCCAATACTGTAATAAAAGTAACCCTCAACGAATATGAAATATGTAAATAATAATATAGTCTAGAGATTGTAGCAGTGATTTATTCCTGTTAATAGGTCTACCTCTCACGATAAAATAAAGGGCAATAAAAACATGTGTGATACTGAGCCTTCTCGCAGCAGGGCTAAGTGGGAAAGCACCATATGTTTACCTGTCCTCAAAATTTCCCGCTGGGTAACATTTTAACAAAGTGAGGTTAGAACAAGAGGGTTCTATCTACATCTATTATCTTTCTTATAGTAAAGGGGCTTAAGAATCATTTCTATAATCTATCATTTATGTTTTGTACATATTGTTTATAGGTCGCGGGTTCGATTCCCGATGAGGTCGGTGGAGTTTTTCAATTGGCCTAATCCTTCTGGTGGCACTATGACTCTGGGGTTGACTCAGCCTCTAACAGAAATGAGTACCAGGAGCAATCCTGGGGGTAAAGGCGGCCGGTGCGTAAGGCTGACAACCTTACCACCTTCACGTTCCGAATGTCCAAAAATCTGGGAGCCTCAACCTCCTGGAACCCTCTGGGCCTCCATGGCCTGTATAGGGATCGCCTTACTTATATATTGTTTATATTTCTGATTATTGTACAAGTCAATTTTGTTCTATCCATGTTATTCTATATTTTCTTTAAATGAATAATAAATTTATTGCTACAAATTGCAATATAAAATCTTTACAATGCGAATTCGAACGCCACTCAATAAAGCAAAGATTGTGCTCGGGAGCGCAATGCACTGAAATGCACTAAAACAATTATTTGCAGTATTACATAAAATTGATATACCAACATAGAAAAGTATGAGAGAACATGTTTTATTTAGAACAGTGTAAATGTACCAGATAATAGTATAAAAATATTACATAAAATTTTAATGTGGTTGTTAACTTTAAATTACTTTCTTCATAAATTTACAAAAAGGCAGACAATCATCTAGTCTTCCACACGACTTATCTTGCCGGTATGCCTGAGGATGGAGGTAGCTTTTGCCTTTGAAACAACGGAGTAAATCGACCTTCAAACCTGGCTTTCAACCCGAGAAGCCTTCTTTCAAGGCAGATACAAACCTCGTGTTCTAATCTCACGACATGTTAAAACTTTAACAAACCATATTCACATAATTCATTAATTCCCCTGATAATCGTATTACTTCACCCAATGTAGAATATGTTAACAAAAGTTGATACTCTAACTTTTCTTCGAGTGCTGCTACTGTTAAAAGTGTTTACAATAAAATCATTACAAAATTTTATGCATAGAATTATTTCTACATTACCGATTCAGTAGTGGCCTGGTACTCACTGCACTTTAGTGCTGGAACTTACCTGCAACAAGAGAAGCACAATATGTCTTAGAACTAACATACTCCGTTATGAATACATAATGAGCAACTCCACTTTCTAACACAAACTTGCACCCTTCTTCTTTCCATGAAGATAAATATGGTACAGCATGGAAGCAAGAAGGACCTAAGTTTGTTATGCGATGGAAGCTAATCTTCTTGAAGAGAGTTATATAACTTTTTTATAAAGGCTTAAGCTGGATTTAGCGAAGCGGGCCACTTAAATCAATACTTGAAGGAGATAGTAAGCTTGTTCCCTTTTTAGAATACACACAATATTAAACTTTGCCAATGCATTTGGAAGAGGATCTTATCATTGTCCTTCACCAGGTCACACTAAAGAATGAAATGCACTTAATTATTATTATTATTAATATTATTATTGTTATTATTGACGTTTACCTACTTATTAATACCAATGCTAGTTATCGACTTATTAGTATTACTAGCAGGTGCCCGCGGCTTCGCCCACGATAATTAATTCAAAAAATAAAAACTAAAGCAATACAGTATATCCATTAACACTTACACACGTATCATTCATAATCTAAAAGATTAATAATTATAAAGAAACAGCTAAAAATCTGGCGTTGGAATGCATTCCACGATTAAAAAGTGCAGCCGGGAAAAAGGCTTCATATTCCAGTTCTCTGGCTCAGAAAACCCCTACATAGTGAGTTCTATGCAAATCGATCAATGTTTGGGCATTTAGGCCAATATTCATTATCCCTTATCATTGAAAACTTCAGATTTCTGTGGGTCTTGGCATTATAAACAAATCAATCGACCAGAGTGGGCTTTCAAAATGAAGCGATTCTTTTATTTCCAAGTTTTGACCCAAAAAAAACCGCAAAACCACCTGCAATTGATTTGACAAATGAAATGTATTACTGAAAACTGATGCTTCGATAGCTAAAAAAAATCATGTTTTCTTCCAGTCTTTTACTTATAACTCGCGAACGAAAGCGAAAATAAAAAATCTGGCTTCGAGGTGCAATCGGCTACCCATTAGTTCATCTATGTTTAAAATTTCAGATCTCTGCATGCGGTATATTTCGCTGGGCATCGCGCACAGACAGACAGAAAAACACTTCCTTTTATTATTATTATTAAATGTTTTAAAGACTTGCACATTCTATATAGGCATAACAATAATTGCATTCCCTTACCAATCTGCCAGTGATAGACCTATCATAATACCGTTTTTTAGGACATCACATTGAGTTCATTATTGTAATTTAAATTCTTGAACACAAAGTGCTAACTATAACACATTTAAATTACTAATTTTAACAACTTCTATACTTCCAGATTAAACACAACAGTGCTGCTCTCTGGTGCTGATAAAGCGATTATGTCTGCATGCTTCATTTGCTTTCCCAATTAAGTCGCAAATGGGGACGCCTGCAAGTGTCTTACTAGACTTCCCGCAGTACGCTGCAGCAGGAGAAGTTGCCGCCTACTGAATTCTGCGAGAAACTAACCAAAGCTTTTACGTCATTTACATTATAAAAATATTATTTTAATGAAAAAACGATCGCTACATAGTATCTTCTAGAACTGTCTACTCAGATACAGATACTATTTGATCCGAACCCCAAAGAACTAAGTCACTAGTCAGGGAGAAATTTATTTTTTAGACTAGATTATTTTATCCTTTCTAAGAGAGTTACCTTCCATCTAGGTATTCAACTGAAATCACTAGTGGGTTATAACCAGGGCCCGGATTCTAATGACATGTCATCTTTTTATTGATGCTGCCCAGACATTGCCAACTCGTAAATACATCCTAATCATGGCCCCTAGACTATAGAAATGCATTTTTATTAGGTCATTTTTTGTCATTTTATGCAATTTTATATTTTTAGGGCATTTATTTCAATTTTAGGTCATTATTTTGTCATTTTCGTGTCATTTGTTTCCTTATTTTGTACTTTTTATGCATTTATTTTAAATAAATCACTAGGATACTATAATGCAACATTTTTATACAGTCTACTTTAAAAACAATTTTCTTATTTTTCTTCTTAAAAGTTCCAATCAAGAACAAAGATTTTAGACCTACAATACCCGTTCTACATTTACAGTTTTAGAATTATGTACAAATTAGTCTATATTTTTGTGTGCACAATAATAATGTTTATAAATAAAATATAAGTTTTTAGGCCATTCTTTGTAATTACAGTATTAAGTCATTTTCTTTAAAATTCAGGGTAATTTTATAGGTCATTTTCAAACAATTTTAGGTCATCAGAATCCGGGCCCTGGTTATAACATTAGAAAACAATATCACTACAGTGGAACAGCTTAATTCTTTGAGTGAATTCGAAACATTTGAATAAAAATCCTCTTTTTTTAACGTAAAGTGTTACTCTATTAATTTAATAATTCTGTATTACAAACAAATGTGACGCCGGTAGCAATGTAAAGGTTAATGGTATCACAAAAATACTGAGTAATTTAATTTTAACGGGGTAGGTACCATGAACGAACGAAAAATCGTATTAAAACAAAATTTCATGGCTTAGGTACCATGACATTTTGTTTTAATACGATTTTTCGTTCTCGGGCAAGGCTGTTCTTAGACATACAGAAGCATGTTTGTGGAAAATAGCATTTTTGGATACAGGAGACCTCAAAACCTGTAGCCTATACATGTTGAAAGCTCGAAATCAAATATCGGGGTCGAACCCAATACCTATGACTTGTGGTATGGGTAGAGGAAATAGAAAATGCTTTGGCGACAAAAAAATCGGTTCTCTATTGACTTTTTTAGTAAATTTACAAGAAATCACACTTTTTTAATATCATACAACAAATAGAGTTGTAAATTATACTGCAAATGATTGGAAACGCGAATATCAACACTTATCCGTAATAACCTTCCTCTGTTCGTGTAATTCCATCCTATAGGCCTATGTCTGTTATATAGAAATAATGTATAAGTTTAACGTTATACGCTGAAATATTTGTGACACCCACTAATAAGTAAGTAATTTATTGTCACAAACATTTAAAAAATAGGTTAAAAGCTGGTAAACTGGTGACTCGTCAAAAAAAAGAAAAAGAAAAAGAAAATACAATGGTATAATACTAGTACTATATATACAAATACAGATTTTGAAAAATGTAAAATGTGAGGTGAATCATTTTTTTTTAAATAACCATATAAATTATATATTTTTGTCCTGAAAACATTCACTTATTGAATAGTAAGCTTCCTCCAAAAAATGTTTTTTTTTTAAGTTTTGCTTTAAATTGTTTATAATGGCAACAAGAACAGAGGGAGTACATACGCCGACGACATGGTTATGACATCCGCATCCAGAGACACACTACAGGAGGCATTCGACAAATTAACACAATGGGCCCAAGACAATGACCTAGAATTGAACAAACAAAAGACTGTGACTATGACCTTCAAAAAGGGTGGAAGGCAAACAGCTGCAGAGACAATCATCTGTGGAGGTGAACCACTAAAGAAAGTGAACAGATTCAACTACCTCGGCATAACGATGCAACCACAGGGCACCACCTATACCTTCCATATCAAAGAAAGAGCCATAGCAGCCATAAGAGCCATCAGCGATATAAGCCACTTACAATTAGTCTCACTTGACACAGCGTTAACACTTTTCAGAACGAAAATTACACCAATCCTGACATACGGAATCCAGATCATATGGGAGCATCTGAAAAAGAAAGATCTGCAGGTGATGGAGAGGGTCAAAGCCACATACCTTAAAAGAACACTGGGGGTGTCTAAATACACACGATCCCGTTATGTGTATGCCCTGACTAGAGAGCCCCTCCTAATCGAGGACCTCCGACACAGGATGCTCTTACAAGCTACAATTGCCTATAACGACCTGGTCGCAGAAAACATGGACAAGAAAAGGCAGATAGAGGAGCCGTTCTACGCAACAAGTGCCATGGTAGACAGGAACTGGACGGGCACAAACCAGTGTATGAGACATGTAGTGACAAGATTGGCAGTGCATGGATATCATCACAAACTCTGCGCTACGAACAGCTTCCACGAAATATATGATAACTGTGTTTGCAAATATTGCGGAAGACGATGTGACAAATACCACGTTCTAAGCTGTACCAGTTGCCCAAAAAGTGTAACCGAACTCAGCACGGAAGACTGTACATAGTGACAAAACCTTGCACACTTGTGCGCAATCAACATATTATTATTATTAAATTGTTTATCAGTCAATTGTTTTGTTTCTTCTGACAAATGATTGTATGCTTTCATGCCCATGTATCTAGGACATCTTTCAAATACAGCTAATCTATATACTGGAAATTGTAATAATTTTTTATGTCTGGTATTATTATTATTATTAATATTATTATTATTATTATTATTATTATTATTATTATTATTATTATTAACAGACATAGTTATTCGCGTCATCTACCTATCACTTCACTTCACTTCACTTTTATTTATCGACGTCACACCATGTAAGGTAATCTACCTATAAAAGTTTTCATCATAGTAATCCCTGTGGATTACGATCGTGCTTTGTTTCCAACATCAGTGCTGTCATCTGCAGGAGATTTAAACCATTTGAACGAGTATAGACACAAAGGGTATTCGTATGTGTCAATACATGGTGACGTGTGGATAAATGAATAATTAAACGTTTTGGAATAAATATTCTCTCATGTGATGAAAATATGAAAGGATACAACGAACGAAGGAAAAAAATATTGTACAGTAATTATAACTGTGATTGATCCTAGAAACTGTGAGTCAACTTTTCACATGTGTACTCTACGGTGACCTATGGTTACTATTTCCAGAAAATATTATATATATAGTCCTGTCTGACCGACTGACCTGACTGACTGAACTGACTGACAGAGAATCAACGTAGAGCCTAAACTATAATAGGTACATACTTGGAATTTTCATGGTACATTCGTTCGGCCTGCACAAAATCATCCTTGTATAAATATCACTGGTGGGACTGAAAGGGTCTATTGCCATTTTTCGCAATCATACCTCTGATTTTAATTGTTAAAGCTTCATTATTAATTTAATCTGTTTTCTTTACTGTATAGATAAATATCCATTGTTGTTGGTACTCTATGTCATCGGCAACCTGCAGGTGTTTCAGAAAGAAAAAAAAATGTAAGTGCTCTCACTAAGAAAGGATTTGGAAAAATTGTGATTTTAAATGCCAAGAATCAAATGTTTTAGATGAGACATAGTACCTTTCTGCACAGAATTTTCAAATCCAAATTACATTCCATGACAACAGTGTATTGTTGGCAGTGGTCAGAGGTAGGTTTGGAAATAAATGAAATGAGACTTTGACAAATTAGAGAGCTATCAATATAATTCATGGTATAAATAAATATTGAAGAGTTAATGCACAATGTGCTGCAGTCACATAACATTCTCTACCCTGTACATACCCTACGAGGTATGGTTGTATGTATATTGCAAGTTTTTGGGGAGGGAAGTATAAAAGTGATATTAAATTTATTTTTAATTTCATTCCCGAAACGGCTGTATGGTAACATGAGAGTGAGAAATACAAGACAATACAATTTTATATTCCGGAAATTCTGTTTCTTCTTATTTGAACCCCTATCAGGCTTGGTGTGTAGAAGCGATGGGATGCAAAATTCTACATCCTCTAGAGCCATAAAAAGTTAGGTTATATCAAGCGTTTTCTGAGGGAATAGTTTGAGTGTGATAAGTCGTTATTCTTCATTTCAAATTCTAAATACCTATATAAGGACCTATAATTTGAAAATCGAAAGTCCTTCTCAAGTTAATTTCGAATTACAAAATACAAAACCCGGGCGGCGCCGGGCCTTTTAAGCTAGTATATATATATATATATATAAAAGAGTGGGACGTGTGTTTTAAAAGTCACGCGGCCATGACATTATAGATAGTGAATGGAAGGTCAGTGCACAATTTAAACTAAATCGTATGGCTATAAAACAAAAACAAATGTCAGTCAGTAGTCATTGCCAAAAGACACTTCATTAAGGGACCTTTTATTAAGTGAAAATGATTTCAGCTATCATTTCAGCAGATTATTTATGAAACGACTTTATCACCGTGCATAAACTATAACTGGATACAAAACCTTTATTATGTCACCGTATTATAGACGGGATTTATTGGTCTTATCACAAGTCAAACTACCCGAATAATGATATCTGCATCACAATTACATGGTCATTACTGTGGTTTGAAATTGTATAACAATTTTAGTGCTGAGTACCCTGAATATGTAAATTACAATCTTAAACATTTTAAGAGGAAAATAAAAAAAATTATTATATAATATTAATAGCACGATTTTAATCTTGTTTGGTCTTTCATTGTTTTCAATCCAATTTATTCTATTTTTTGACGTTGTAAATGCAATTTAAACCACTGGTTAATGCTAAAAAAAAATGCTATATACATTGTACTCATAAATTTATAATTTTTCGTTTGTAGTAAGTTATACGGTGTACTGATATGTAATTATATTTATATTAATCTCTATATATATAAAAGGCTTTGTCCTGACTGACTGAATGAATGACTGACTGATTGACTGAATGACAGGAATCAACGTACAGCCTAAACTATAACAGGTAGAGACTTGGAATTTTGACAGTACCTTCGTTTCATAATGTAGGTGCTCACTAAGAAAGGATTTTGAAAAATTCTGATTCTAAATGCCAAAAATTAAATGTTTTTGAAAATACTTAATCCCTTTTTACATAGAATTATCAATTCCAAATCACAGAATATATTGTTGCCAAATGGTATATGATGGGCTTGGAAAAAACAAATGAAATGCACTTTTGACAAATAAGAGAAGTTATCAAAATAATTCATGTTATAAATAAATATTACAGAATGAAATCCACTAAAATAATGGAATCACATAACTTTCTCTACCCTGAACATAGAGAAAACAAAACGAGGTATGGTAATGTGTATATTATTATATTATATCGCAGGTTTTTGGAGAGAAAAGTATGAAAGTGATAATGCTTTATGGTAACATAAGAGTGGGAAATTTCCCGCCTCGATATTACAATTTTATGTTACAGGAATTTCTGTTTCTTCTTATTTAAACCTCTACCAGGCTTGCTGTGCACTGTACAAGCGATGGGATGCAAAATTCTAGATCCTCTATGAGCCATAAAAAACTATATCAAGCGTTTTCTGAGGGAATAGTTTGAGTGTAATAAGTCGTTCTTCCTATTTCAAATTATAAATGCCTATATAAGGACCTAGAATTTAAAATTGAAAATCCTTCATAAGCTAATTTCCAATTACAAAATACAAAACCCGGGCGACGCCGGGTCTTTTAAGCTAGTCTACTATACCCTAAACACGAGCTTTGCTCATATAGGGGTATGTTTGGTTTTATTTGTTTTTACTTGTATTAAATGTGTAATAATAATAATGCAATGTAAGTTAGTAATGTTAATAATAATAATAAAAAATCTATTCCAAGCTCACATTTACGAGTATTTATTTTAAAATAAATATACCAAAACATAAACTGAATTAAACAGTTTATCCTACTTTAAAATTTTACGGTTAAGCTATCATAATTTACCTTCCAGCCTAGTAAAGCTTTACCCTTAGCGCATGAAGGAAGAATATTTGCAAAGAAAACAGTCGGTTTAGTTAAAGTAAACAATTAAAGAAGCCAATTTAATGCCTGAGAAGTCACAGGAAAATAATACTGAACTATTTTTATGCATTAAAATAACAAAGCTCTATTTACACCACAGCACAAACAAATAGCCTACCTTCTTTTCCTTTGCGGATGACAAGGGCTTTTATAAAACGAAGGCTCTATAAATACTTAGCTACAGGCGAACATCGGATTTAAAAAATGCTTTAACTGTTTACATGATGTTTGTATTACTCGATTTAATTATAATACCTGATGAAACGAGAATTGTATTTGTTTGTTCATGTGTGTCCCTATCATCCAACCTCAGAGATGAAAGCGGAGGACATATGGTCAACATGCCGGCACTCATGGCCGTTAATGGCGGTTTTTGTGACCGGAGCCGCTACTTCTCTATCAAGTAGCTCCTCAGTTTGAATCACGAGGCTGAGTGAACTCCGTTCCAGATCGTCCTAGCTCAGAAAAATCTGAGAAGACACCGGGGATCGTACCCGGGCCTGGGAATCTGTAGTCAGCGATACTAACCACAAGAGCATGCAGGCGGCCGTTAATTTATTTATTACGAACTGAAATTATTGTGAAATGTGGGCTACAGTTAATGAATTGGATAATGGCCATATTGAATTTGTTTTAAGTTCGGAACAATAACTCCTTGGACTGATACACAATTTTTTAAGAAATTTCTGATGGAAATTTATCATTTATAGTATTCCCATCCAAAACAATGAAAGCAACAGCCTTCACTAATAAAAAGGCAGCCAGTTCTATTCCCGTCACAATTTTTACTTCCTCTGCCCGTACCATAGGTACTATAGGTAGAGGAAGTATTGTTTTCGACCCTAAAATTCGAAGTTGAGTTTTTAGCATATATACACGTTTCAAGGCCCCCTGAATCCAAAAATACTATTTTTGGAAACATGTCTGTGTGTGTGTCTGTGTATCTGTGTGTCTGTCTGTGTGGAAGTTTGTGAACAGGCTAGCTCCGAAACGGAGAATCGTATGAAAACAAAATTTCGTATTTGGGTCAGGTACCTTCTGAAGATGTGATTCGAAGATTGGCGACAAATTTCTCTTATTTTTAAGGGGACTTTACATGAAGAAATTTTCATTTTTCGCGATTTTCTCGAAAACGGCTCTAACGATTTTCTTTAAAATTTGCACATGTGTTCCTTTTACTGAGAGCTAAAACTTTTATTTGAAACTTTTTTTCGAAAAAATTCTCTGAGGGTAGTTACAGGCCACCCACTGTTCACCCACTGTTCACCCACTGTTTGTAGAAATTTTGTCTTGCGTGATAACAACTGAATACGCGCTCTTCCACGGCCTCTTATTCTATATAAGAATGTGAAGTGAGAAAAATGTATTGTTGGCCCGGTATAGAGTAAAGAAGTATCTGAGGGAAATATTCGATAATTTCGGAAATTATTCTTTACGGCGGAAAGTTCAATAAACGTCTGCAGTCACTTGTTCTTTTTTTAAGTTTGTTATATAGGCTAGCCTGCGCTTTTAGTCGCATCATTGAAAGAAGAGGTATTTATAGGATAATAATAGCGTAAAATTGTGTCTTGCGATTCTGTAAAAGGATATGTGAATACTGCTAACTTTTTTTTGGGGCAGAGGAAGTTATGTGACTTTCACATCAGATTTTTTTAAGAAATTTCTGATGAAATTTATCATTTATAGTCTTCCCGTCCAAAACAATGAAAGCAACAGCCTTCACTAATAAAAAGGCAGCCAGTTCTATTCCCGTCATTTCTTAAGCTAGAAAAAGCCACGACAGCTATTCAAGATTTTATACATTTCTTTTCTCATCCTCAGATTTTTGGTATGGCTTGTCACATCATCTTTTGCCTTAGGGGTCTATTTCCTGTTTCTATGGTTACGAGAAATATATATTACAATAAAAGCTACAGAAAGTGTCTTTGTCATCTGTATCTTTATCGTTGACGCCATATTTGAATTCTTTACATAGGAAATAAAACCCTATTGCAGATTTCTTCGGAAAAATGGTGAGTGTAAGCTGAGCCTTATCTATCCATTGCCTTTAATGTTACTACCCTTACAGTGTTCACAGACAATCCTCTGACTCTCAAATCTACTGTAAAACTTTGTTACTAGTTTCAGACAAGAATAACGTGAAGTTTTAAAATATCGAGGCTGAGAATATGGAGATCAATATTAAAATCGTAACTAAAACCAATAGTAATTTTTGGAAAATGCTTAAAGTAATAGAAAAAATTACAATTTATTGCCCACGGACACTAAAGCATCGGTCTACAAAACATCACATCACTTGTAATATCATTAACAATTGGTAACGGATAGGGGATAATAAAAATGCCAAAAGATTTGGAGTTATCGGAGATAATAGTTTACGCGTTCAAAAATAATGTGTTGTAGACCGATGCTTTAATGTCTGTGGGCAATAGCTTATAATTTCTTCGATAGGAAGGTAAAAATCGAAAGAAAGAAAAATAAAATAAATAAAAAGGAAAGAATAGGAAATAAGTTTTCTTCTATGTGGGGTTTTCAATAAAGCAGGCAATTTTCGTTAAAATGAAATTAAAAAATACTCCACGAATTATGGCACCGTCAAGACAAGTGAATCTGTCTTGGATTTGTTTTCATACTAGTTACAAGCAGGCCATTGTTACCGGAGGAAGAGCAATTTGGCGGGTGCTCTTGCAAATGTGTGAAGATTATTAACCTGATTATCTAGCTAACTCATTAACATTTCTCTTAGTTTAATCTCTCTCGTTAAAGGGACGTTTATGCGGCATAAGTTATGCTTACAGGACCGCGACCTGTCAGGAGACGAATTAGCTTTGGATCACATACTTTTTTTCATAGGCAAGGACATGGAGGACCTCCCCGGATGGGTGATCAGCTCAATGCTGGAGCCAACTACGAGACAACACGAACATATTGATTGAGACAAACCAGAATCACAAATAACCATAGAATAGAATCATTCAACCATAGACAATCACAAAAAGCAAAATAGATTTTTAAAATTGTTATAATGTTATCTAACATCCCCTTTATTCTGCAAAGTATATTACTTCCATTTTATATTGTCTATCGCGGTGGCATATGAAATGTGTTCATTCTCCTCACGCAGAGGACCGAATTCGATTCTTGGACGGGACAAGTTTCATAGGTGGAGTTTTTCTCACCAGTGAGACGGATGTCGGGAAAAGTTAGGTATTCTTGGTACCCGGATACTATTTGACCGTCATTATCATCTTCATCCCTGCCTCGACCCCACTTTTTCCGCCACAAATTCCACATGGAACCACCGAGAATCGATCCCGGGTCCCAGCAGTGGAAGGCGAACGGTCTAACCACGCAGCCATGGGGCGGACAATAAGTATGTATATGATCCTTCAAAACTCCATCCCCGACAAAGAAGGAAGGTAAACTCAGAGAAAGAAGAAAATTGTAACATATTTAAGCAAACAATAGCGTCAAATACAGGACTAAAGGCTAGTTTACACGACGAAATTAGGTAACTGAGTTTCGCAACTGTATTTTACTTGAATGCGCAAGCGCTAGATGTACTGGCGACAATGAGTTACGACACTAGTAGTTTCCGACTGATTCCAACTTTTCACGAAACTATAATAGTAATTTTGAGATTATACGCTTATTTGGCTTGTTCTCATTTCGTAAAATGAAGTGGAGAAGTGAGGAATTTGTTAAATGTCTGTATTCAAACGTGTTTCAAACGTTTATATGGGATTTTAACTACTTGAACTTCAGAAATAACATGAAATGTGCGGTTGCATTGGAAAGAAAATGTGTGTAATTAGTTTCACGAAATCGCTTTCATGAAAGTGGTTACGAAACCTAGTGTCATCGTGTAAACTAGCCATAAATCAATACTATGGTACCAAATTACACATTAACTTCATGTGAATAAGGAACTCTGACTTCCCACATCGAACCATAAAGTACTTACAATCTGCGCTAAATTGCAGGGAATCGTGGAAACCAATATAGACTGCGATGTGCTCTTTGACCAGGAAGGAATTAATCAGACTGTCATCTATTAAATCAAGTGCTTTCAGATCATTCCAGCAGACGGCACTACTGTCAACACAGAATATGCCCTAACGATTGCTTGTGGCTAATGAAATTTCAGTTTACCAGATCAGTCTCCTCATGCGAGTTTGCTCGGGTGAAATCAGTAAGTTTGTACCGATACTCCGCTTTTATGACAATACCTGCGTTACGCCTTTTGAATTTAATTAGATCAGATTTCCAATATATTTATGATGGAGGGCATCTGGAAAAAATATAATGTATTAACCCTACTTCAGAAACGAATTATAAAAACAAAACTACTCAAATCGTTACCACATGCAAAAAATCTGATTTTTACCTAATTTAACACAGCAGAAACAAACCATATCTATGTATGCTTTTAACGTCCTTCCATACATACCGGGGAAAACTCATAACATGCAATTACAAATAGGCTAATGTAGGAAGCTTAATTATAAGACGATTCTAAAAGAACCTAAGTATGATGCTATTAAAAGTCTAAAGCACAATGAAAATTTAGGCCCAAGATCGTAAAACAAAATTATTTTTAAAAATCTTAGTAAAATAATACCCATTATTAAAAAAAATAATCACCTAACTCCTTCACAAGAAATAAAATAAGGTAAACTGATGTAACATGGTGCGAGAATGCTTTTGCTTCAACAGTGATAATTGCAATTATGATAATAATGCAGAAAATAAGTTATTTTTGTTATCGATTTCCGAGTTAAGCTACAGATCGATTTATTAAGCAGGGGAAAACAAAGGTCTGAAGTTTGATAAACATATGTAAAGAAATATGTGGGTATTGTTGTTTGTCAAAGCTAACTGGTATTGCAACTTCCAAAGCCGTATATGAACACACTAAAACAATATGTTGCCATGTGAACTGATTTGCATTTGATTAATTCTTTCATATTACCATAAAATAAGCAATAAATTGGGCGATACTCCGGTACCGGTCAACTGATTTGATCCAGTATCAATAGGCTTCTTCCCACGGACGTTATCAATGCGTACTGCAAGTTTCATGGAAATCTGGTAAAGCGTATTTGACTTATCGCGCGTATAGACACACGTACAGACAGACTGACATTTTCCCGTCCACCACACAATCTCAAAAAGTACCATTCTGGCTCTTAATAACATTTTAACGCACTACATTTTCAAGTTGTTTGCCAATTCATAAATATCACTGTTAGCAATTTGTAAAATAACTGATATATTTATTTTATACTTCAATCTGTCTTTCTAAATTTTATTTATTTTTTCTTCGAAATATACATCCGTTTTGCTCAATCGGAAGGTATGATATTACTAACACATTTTACAATTATATTAATAGTCAAAAACCTTTTTCTCCATATAAAACATTAAAAATCTGATTCTTTGTTCTTGTTCCAAAATCTATTTGATTTGAGTATTAGGCCTATATATGTTATATAGTAAATTAAAAATAGTCCTTAAAATATGAAATATCAAATTAAACAGACACACAGACACATGTAAGGGTTATGATTCATGGTCTGAAATTAATTTTTCTTGCACCATTAAAATAATATCGGGAACATATTTAGAGACTATTCCATTAACTCATAAATTATCAAAACTTTTACTTAAATATAACTTGGAAGGAAAAATTATCCTCAGTAAAGAATCTACTCCGCGATCTTTGGTACATCTGATAGTGAAAATTAGTGGTAATTACTGGAGAAGAAAAAAAAAGATTACGAACATAACATTAAAATAGGCAAAACGGTAGAAAATTGGCGTGGAAATAGTTTGAGGAATTTTTAGTGGAAGCCGCCAAAATACTGCAGTAAATTGCTATGGTACTTGGTTAATGCGGTAAAAATTTCTATATGAGAGATGTGATCAATACTTGCATGTTCGAGTGAATTCATTGGCAACAGGAGTAATGTAGCTATTGGAAATTCCTTGCATAATCTTTGATAAATTATGTGTAGTATTGACAGTTCAGTGCATAGCAGGCATGTAACTCTATACAGGATGTTTCAAAACTCAGTTTGATCAGGGATTGTAAACAACTCCAGTCAAGTACGTATTTTGTGGTCTGCGAAATTTTGAAGCTAGATAACTTTTAAATACTAAGTGTTCGCAGCCTCTCCGCCTTTCAGCACCATCGGAAACTGGCAGGATTGGAGGCGAATTGCGGTCATCTCGGATTCTTTTCGATGTAGCATCTCTGTTGTTCTCATGAGGCTATCCAACCTCCCTATATGAGAAAAATCTAAAAAGGTGACGGAGAATATAACCTAGGCCTCTATATCTGTAGTCCCGTTAGACAATTTTCCAAATGAATATTATAACTTACGGTTTAACGTAGTAAAATAAATAAGATACCAGTTGCTCAGCTAAGTTATATTTTGTGATCCGTCGCCTTGGCCTTTCGGTGTTTCTACACCATCTTCAGGGCATCTTTTGTTGACTTGGAGCTCCAATAATTAAAATAAAAACTGCATTTCGTCATCTTTAATGGTCAATGGACACGCGATGAGGAGGCCACAGAAGATAGTTCCGTGGCAGTAATTTTATGAGATTTTATAAATGTTATCTTATTTTACAAAGGTGACGAAATGTATGTTTTATTTTTATTTTAATTATTTGAGCTCCAAGCCAGCAAAAGATGCTCTGAAAATGGTATGGAAACAACGAAAGGCCTAGGTGACAGATCACAAAATATATTTAGTTGAGTAACTAATATCTTATTCATTTTATTACATTGATAGAGCTCAACGATGTTGAATATGTATTTCAATAAATCTTACGGTTTAACGTTTAATGATATTGTACTTCAAATTATATTGAGGAAAGGATGTTAAGGACTCTGGGATCTCTTATCTTTGCACTGTAGTATCATCGCATTTAAACATTAACGACGTTAAGCGAGGATGAGGTTTTAGTTGAGAGATAAGGTGACAGCAATGCTTAATGACCTTCAACTCGGAGGATGTTACACTTTCCTCTGGAGAATGCCTCCTGTAGCAAACGAGTGACTTTATCTCTCAATGATCTGATGCTGATACCGCCTGTAGAGAAAGTGGCTTTAAGGTTCCTGCTGATAAGCGAACTTTCAGTATTTATTTTAAGGAGAAGCGAACCTGTGATAGTAAAACAGTCAGAAATCGCCATGAAACCAGGTGATAGTAAAAGATACATCTTGGATCCTACTATAAGATTTGAGACTCATACCGACCAACCTCATGAGGTGCACTTAGAGAAACAGGAAATATAAGAACCAACAGTGCTCTTTTATAAGGAAAAATATAACTTAGAAGACATCGAAGTACGAGGCATAATGGTGGATGCAAGAGGCCCTATCCC
The DNA here is from genome assembly GCA_964059195.1 of Ectobius pallidus. NCBI lineage: Eukaryota > Metazoa > Arthropoda > Insecta > Blattodea > Ectobiidae > Ectobius > Ectobius pallidus. The sequence continues at coordinate 35,611,456 of CAXKWD010000002.1, read as the reverse complement.
TCAGAAGTGTGTCACACCACTTCAAGATCCGGGAGTTCCTACATACGCCTTTAAAGAATTGCTTTACAGGCTTTAAAGTTTTCTATAAGAATAATTAGATACCACCTGTGTTCAAAACAGTAGAATTCTTATTTCTTCTTCTTCTTTAGTGATAAACCTATAACACATTTATACTGCATGCTGTTATGATATTCTTTGTCAAACTGGCAGCCTCTTGATGTAGAGGAAGATTGCTAGAATTAAAATTAAAAAGTAAAAAGTAATTTTAATTATTTAATGTAATTTTGGTTAACTTAATTTAAAAGTTATTTAAACAACGATGATGTTAAACCGCATCGTAGGCCTAATAAAGAACTCAGCTGACCGGCAGACATTAAAATAGCCGTTCGTCTAGATAATTCAAGACCTAATTTCTTTCTCAATCCTCGTCAAGAATAAGTTGACGTTTTTTCCTCTAGATTTTCTAAACTATATCCACTACCCAACAGAAATTCTTCACTCAAATGCGATTTTGCAATATTACTATATACATCATTAATAAGACCTTGAATAACTCGTAACCCAGTTATGGGGTACTGATGGTAAAAGTAAACTTAAAAGATTACAATCTCTTCAGAATAAAATCCTGCTGTTAACGCTCCATGGTTTGTGCGATATCAGGTCTTGCATGTATTTTTATGTGACTGTGCGATTGTCAAGATATCACAAATCTGTATAGCACTGCTGATGCTGGACGATTTTAATATCATATAAAAAATATGAAATGAGTCAGACACTATCAAAATGAAATCGTATTAAATTAGCAGACTACTTTTAGGAAGATTTTTAAGAGCAAGTGCCAGAAGAATCACAGTATTTACATTTACGTCACTCGACGAAATATGAGTTTCTAGGTAAATAAATATGCTGAATTGTTTAATATAAATAAAAGGCTAACCTTAAATAATTTCGAAACACAGAATATCGATATAAAAAATCCTGCGGTAGATTTGTAAGGGAATTTATAAGCTTTACCGAAGATCAAACACAAGGAAGGGCGTTGAATTTATTTCATTTTGCATCACTGTTTTCTTATCATGGGTTACGAATGGGCGGTCTTGGGAGTATTATAACTTGTATTATATTAAGAGCTAAAACGTTTGTTAGAAAGATTTTTTTTTTGCAAATCTCTCTGAAGGGGAGTTATAAACCAATCATCTTTTTTACAAATTCATGCTGTTAGTCTTGCATGAAAAACAATAGGCCTACATTTTTGCGTGACGCTGAGACAAACTGAATACGCATTCCCTGCAATACCGCCTATTATTATTATTATTATTATTATTATTCATGATTTATTTTTTGTCGCTTTGACTCATAGGAATCTAATCGCGACTGTACAGATAAGAACATTAATATTACATTACATATAATAACCAGTAATACATATTAGAACAATATTAGTGTATGGTTGCATAGTTTTACAAAAGAAGATATAGCATTTAAATTTTACTATAAATATGGATATCTTTTAAATATAATATAACGTTTTTGAACATTTTTACATTATTGAGAACTTGTAAGTTGTCTGGTAATTTTTCCTGATGTGATCAAAACGGAGGCATTCTGTGAGTATATGTGACACTGTCAGTGGAGAATTACAAGTTGTACATTGTGGTTCATTATCTCTTGTAATTAGGTATGAGTGGGTCATTTTAGTGTGGCCAATTCTCAGACGGGTTATTAGGACTTGGTGTGTACGGTTTAGGCCTTTAAAGCAGCAAGCAGCAGTGGAGGATCCTCTTACGGAATGAAGCTTGGTTCCTTGTCGTTGAGACCATTGTGTTTCCCATGCTGAATTGATTTTGTTACGGATGTGTACCCGACTCTTATTCTATATATCAGAATAATTCCAAATGAGAAAGTGCCGATGCTTAGGGCATAGAAAGGTGTGTGAGTTCACCACATTGGATTCCTTTTGTAACACTCTAGTACCCCAATCTACTATTATACAATTCAACGGCCCTAAATAGCGTGCTTGCTCGCTCGCCCGCTTCGTGAGTTCATCGGGTATACTCGGCGATGTTCGTCTCTCGCAGTCTAAACTTTCATGACGACTACAAAATTAGGAAGGAAAACCGTTTCTTTATTATATAAGGCCTAAGTGAAATGAACACAATGAACAAATATTCTAATTATATTTTTACTTACAATTTTCATAGCTCTGAACCAAAAACATTTTTAATAATCTACCAGTGTAATTTTCTTAAAAATCCTGGAGTCAATGAATAATGGCGGGCGAAGCCGGGGGCAACAGCTGTAAAATATTGATGGTTTTATCTCTTGAAATATCGCTGATAATAATAATCCAAACAAACCATTCCTTCCCTTGAAACATTATATAATTTCTGAAAATTACACTGAATTGATAAAATAAAATTCACATCATATCCATGTCAATAAACAGCTGAGAAACAATACGTCTTATGTGTTCACAGGTTCTTTGGAACTGCATAATCGATTCTGATATAGTTTTCCCAGGGGGCGCTTTCATGTCGTGGAATGTACTCTAAAGCAGGAATTTTAGCTGTTTCATGAATTATTAATGGCTTAGTTTATGAATGATTCGCGTGCAAGTGTTAATAAATATAATGCTTTAATAATTATTATACTCTTAATTTTTAATTTTTAAAAGAATTATCGTGGCGAAGCCACGGGCACCTCCTAGTAATTAACATTCAACGACGCCTATGCATTCATACGACAACCTTGTAATTCCAGTTTTAGGCCCATTCTATGGATGTGTTATTACCGCGGGCATTGTTTGGATTAAATGGAGGCATTTGTATGCCTACAGTTATCTCTCCCAATAAGAAGAAACAAATGTTTCACTTCCGCTACAACTTTTAATTTGATTCAGTTAACAATAGGCTGGCTGTTGTAGTAAGAGGCGTAGAAAGAGCGACAGCTAAGCGGAAATTCGCAGACGATAGCGTTATTTATTCAACATTCTGATAACATTGTATAATTTCCGCACAATTTAATGTATTGTGTGTTTACATTCCTATTCCTGGTTTATAGTAAAGTTATTATTTATCTCAATTCTTCCTTTTCTCTGTTTATTTAGCTCTCGCAACATGAATGGTTATACGGATATGAGAAACAGTTTATTCAGATAACATTCAACGTAATATTAATGATATTATTACGTTAATTATTATTACACGTTACCACGAAAGCCATCAACAACGGCCGTGGGAGTCGGCATGCTGACCACAAGCCCTCCAATCATGCATCTGTCTATAGTAGATGACGGTCGGATGGTAGGCCTAATCCCATAAGGGATGCAGCTCCATGGATCATAAGCCCTCCAATCATGCATCTGCCTATAGTAGATTACGGTCGGATGGTAGGCCTAGTCCCATAAGGGATGTAGCTCCATGGATTATTTATTTTATTTCAATGATATTTTTAAATTATTAAATTAAAAATTCACAATTACAATGAAATTTACAATTTTACATTAGACACTCTCTAGTGAGCTAGCTTGCGGCCGGGAGTGTTGTTAACAAAAATACATTTTAACATTTGTTATTAAACCTTGGTTATTTTCAAATTTTAAAATTAAATACAATATTCCATATTTTTAACATTTCGTTTCACTAGTAGTTGACGGAGTATCTTATGAACTTGTAATAATTTAAAATGCTTTTCTTTTAAATTATATTTATTGTTTAGTGATGATAATTTTGGGTTTTGTTTAATGAAGTTATTAAACAAAATCGGGTCAGAATCAAAGATATTCCTTACACCTTTTCAGTATTGCATTTTTTTAATAGTTTAGATTATTTTTATTTTTTAAATTAATAGAGTTAAGTCAATATTAATAAATAAAAAGGAAGTAAATAATAGGTAAGACTGAAATAGTACAATTCAATAGCAAATATAATTATATCCCATGTCTGAAAAATAACAAATATTGGTATATCAAAAGTTAAAGAGTTCGATTTAATGACACATGTAAGCAAAACCTTGTTTCGCATGGTAGTCTAAACAGTACTGACAGACGAAATGAAATTTAGTTTCTAAAGGTTGGCAAGAAATTATGGGTCGGATTATCAAGGAATATATTATTCTTAGTGCCATCCATGACATAAAATTTCTTAATTGAACAACATTAATTAATTTTATGTTGACCAACGAGGGGCTAGTATATAAATTACAAACGTAAAGAATCCACCATTAATATAGACCTATGCTCAACCTTACTGTACAAATTTTATCGTTTGAGATTACATCTGAAATTTCCAAGCCGCTCGAAGCATTACCTATGTTAACTACATGGGCCTTACCCGCTGCTCGTACAGCAGGAGTATTGACGCGTTTCTTCTGGTATGATTTCTAGGAGTGGACGTCCTGGTGCAGCAAATTAGGTTCCAAGTCTAACGGGATAGCTGGGGTTAAGGTATCAGGGAAAGATGGCTCCATAGCGGCTAAATATAGTCGATAATACTTTAAGGACAATAGCAGAAGTGAATAAATGATTTTTCATCGATTTGTCCTTAGAATAAGAAAGTATAGAGTTATGAATTGCGAAAAATTCTAGGACGGCCTATATTATATAGCTTTCGAGTTAACTTCGAGTATTACAAAAAGGACAATTAAGAGCAAAAGAGTATGAAAAAAATAGTGCGTGGAACGCCACGCGACAGAAGTAAAACTTTCTTTTATTTTTTTATTTTCTCAATTTTTATTATTGGATTTTTTCAATTTTGCATTATTGGACTTTTCAATATTGGGTTTTTGGACTTTTTTAATTTTGGATTTTGGACTTTTTAAATTTGGATCTTTGAATTTTTAATTTTGGATTTTTTAAATTTTTGATCTTTGAATTGTTTATTTTTTATTTTTTATTTTTAAATTTTTTATTTTATTATTTATTAAATTTTGGATTTTTAGATGTTATCATTTTTAATTTTGTTTTTTTAAATTTTGGAAATTTGTATTTTTTAATTTCTGATTATTAATTTTGGATTTGCGCGGTAATGAACCTCCGGGTTCCATAAAATAGATAACATACCTTTAGATTGCTTAGGAATTGTCTATTGCCATTGAGGAAGTAAGGCCTGAAAAATTTCCTTTGATTACTCCTAATCATTGAGTTGATTGTTTTCTGTGCAGTCCGCACCGAAACAAGTAAGAGTGTGACTGATTTCGTGACTGATTGTGACTGATTTCGTCACTGATTGTTACTGATTTCGTGACGGTTTTAGTGTGACTGATTTTCCAGATTTACCCTCTACCGCCACTAAAGAAGTTTTACTTCAAAAATGTGGCTTTAGCTAGATGTTATAAAGAATGGGGTGTGAAATCTACGCAGATTACTATAGCAAATTACTCACACTGCTATTGAAATGACCATTGCTGTAATTCCGGGTGCTAATATTAACTGATGGGGAAAGCAAGAGGTCAGCTGGGATTACAAGTGCATTAACAAGGCCTCCTTGTTCAAATATCAAATTGGTTGCAATAATTTATACTAAACCTAGATTCCATATAAACAAAACTACGTCGCATATTCAAGAATGCGAACTAAGTAGGCCATGGAAATGCATTAATAATCCAAGCTGACCTCTTACCATTCGCAGGAACCAATACATTGTAATCCCCGCCATTAGAGTTAATGTGCTTTAGTAACAACAGTGCTGCAATCTGCTGGATTACTCGCTAATATCACAAGTTTGTCCCCCATTAACCAGATTATCTTCAACTGTGCATCCGATTTATAGCAAGCAATCAAATTTTATACCAGCAGCCGACAAAAGACGACTTTTATGAGTCTTTACGTCGGAAAATACTCTCTTGAAACTAGGTGAAAAGCCTAACATTATGACTTCAAGATGTGAATTTACGAGATACTGCCATTTTATGTCTTCCGTATTATACTATCAATCGGCCATTATTTGAATTGGTATTTTAATGACGTGTGAAACAATAAAAAATACGTGAACATGGCATATGGAAGTGTAGAATAATGGTTTTCTTTACTGTGGACTGCTTTGCTGTAACTTTCCGAAATAGCACGGAAGATACTGACTTGGGAAAAATATTTACAATTTCCTTCTATATATAAATGAAACAGATGACATTAGTGATTACTGATTATTTTGTATGGTGGATCCATAGTAAAATTTCGAGATAAGTTAATGGAGACTTCTATATTTACGACTTCAGCCCCAATTCAAATTACAGCAACCTGAACAATCAGAAGTCGGGAATTAAAGCATTAAGCACGTTGAGGCTAACTGTATAAAAGTCCCCTTGCATATACAGTGAAATTATGTTATGCTATATTAACATGAGACCAAAAATGGTACAGTTATATTTCACAATTATTAACCATAGTTTTCTCGTTACTATGGGTTCTTAAAGAAAAGAATAGAGGTAGTCACATTTTTATGCTTTTTCATATTTTCAGGGCAAGTCAGTTCGTGTTTTGGGAGCATCTAACCCTGTAATAAAGTACAATTTATGTCCCCACCTTCGTTAGACCTCCATGTCCTTAGATGTTGAAGAGACTTTAAACTCCAATTATCTCTCAATTAGAATAAAAGTAATGTGAAGGCTTATTTTTAAAATAATGTATGATTAGTTCATAATAAGTAGGCCTAATTAACAAGTACAGTACATTCCTGTTTATTATGACTGATAATAAAACAAATAGTCAGTTATTATTAGACTTCGGATGTTAGGTAAAAACCTATTTTAATCCTTAAGCTTTATATATGGACGAAAACTTGTATATGCATGTTTCATAAGTGATTATGCCTAAAACTGATATTTTTATAGGCCCTAAAACAGCCTATTTTTACGTTAGAGCCTAATATTGCCTTTTTGCTTGTTTTTCCTCTAAAGTTCAAAATAAGTTATTTTTTGTTGTAAATTCTAGCATTTATTTTCAGTTCGTACTAAATTTTTAGCTCGGAATGTACAGTACATGACACAATTGTCATCTGTTTTTCTCCCGACTCCCACATCCAGGGGAAAAAAGGGGGGGAAAAGTAGTTTTCTGAATCACTGAGGGATACAAGGTGTTGAATATGCTAGCGTGCATAGCTTCTGGGCGCAGGGATTAGGCTTTCACTGTTATGGTAGTAATACAGGCCCTAGTAATAGGTCTATATAATTCTGTGTATCATGGGCCTATATCTGTGTCATGATATCTCCTCATGATTATTGATTAAGGGTGAATTCAATAAATATAATATTCTGCATTCCAATTGAGATATTTCAGAAAATTGGTAACTTAACGATTTTATAAGAGACTATTTTACGATTTTTAGAACCTATTTTCCAATTTTTGGAGCCTATTTTAGGTACCTAAAACAGCATTTTTAGCGACCTAAAAGTCCGAAGTCTAGTTATTATTATGAATGTTAATATAAATTATAGGGCAGGACAAGAACATTCTACAAAAATCTCCTTTGGATTTTTCATCCACAAATATTTTCAGTAAAAAGAAGACTACACAAGGTCAGTGTAGAAATTGGGTAAATTGGCTGGATATAGAACGGGACGTTTAACTGTTGGGCTTAGTAAACATTGAGACTCAATGTGCTGGAAGAAGCTTCCATGGCCTCCTCTAAGCAAAAAAGATAAGCTGGGTCAAAGAGTAGGAGCGGGAAAATATGTCTCGGCTTGTTGCATCATTAGCCTCGGATGGAAGGAGAACACAAGTTAAGTTTGACAGACCAGAGGCGGAGGAAGCTGGTACTTTTCAGAAGTCTTGCTTGCATTCAAACTTTGAACTATTTTGCATCGGTAGGCAATTGAGAATTAGAAGGGACTATAAAGCATTCTGGAGATGTATAAATTTTACTTAATTTCAGGATGTCTGAAACTGTTTCATGGAAATACTAAAAGTTTACTATTCTCATCTCTAAAACTGTGATATGACACTGAATCTTACGCATATTTTTATCACACTTCTATATTATTTGACTCCTCTTTATTCTTATTTTACAATTGAGAAAATACATACCTAATCTGTTCATTAAAAAAATTATGGTTTTTACATTAAAATTTACAAACTGTCATAATGAAAAATTTGTTTTCAGGAAATACAATGGATTCTCACTCACTCGGAAAAAATAAAGGAAAATGTCAATAAAAAATAAGAAAATGTAAAGATAAAAAAGTGGACAAAAAGAAATAAAGACGCAAGAAATTAGAATAAAAAGGAACAAGAAGAAGACGGAGATGATGTTAAGGATAACGATGATGATGATGACTATTTAATGAAGTCAAAAATAGAGCAATGCATACTAAAAGAATAAAGGTATTAATAAAGAGAAAGTTAAATAAATATAATATAGAAAAAAGCAATCAAGTTGGAAAAACAAAAACAAAAGGAAGAGGAAAAGTAATTTTCGAGAATAAGAAAACTCGGAAAGAAGCAAAATATAATGGCACATGTAAAAATGAAGTAAGAAGGGGGTGTAAGGAAGAAAAAGGCCGAGAATAATGGGGAAGTATAAGAAAGAGAGTTCGATCGAGAAGAGGATTTAATTTAAGTAAGATTAATGGAGAGACTATCAAAAGGAAGGCAGAAATAGAGAATGAAGAAGACAAAGGCTGATCAAGAGGAGAGTAAATAAATATGAAAGGTGAGGAAAAAGAAGGGAATACAAAGCACACATCAAGAAGGGTAATGAAAGGCAATAAGAAAAAAATGGACAAATATGAAAGAGATAAGAGAAGAGGAGAAATGTAAACGAGGAGGAAACTAAAACAACGGATAATACTGAGTGCCAGAAGGGTTTATGAAGCATTGCAAAGCTAAAGAGTTTAATTTGAGCTCGCTACAGGGACTGCCACCGGGTCCCCGATCAATCTTCAAACATGTCAACACTTCCGTCAGACCACGTGAATGCAGGTTGCTCCCTTGAGCTGTGGCGTTTACCTAAAACAGAGTCAGCCGGCAATAAAATGTAGTAGGCCAATGTTTGGTAGAAGGATAAGGTGAGAAATCTTTAAAAAAAGACTGAATTTATACAGCAAAAGAGAGAAAAATTTTGCTCACAACTTACATTTTTATCAGGGCCCGGATTCTGATGACCTAAAATTGTTTGAAAAATGACCTATAAAATTACCCTAAATTTTAAAGAAAATGTCTTAATAATTATAAAAAATGACATAAAAACTGATATTTTATTTATAAAAAATTATTATTGTACACAAAGTTATAGACTAGTTTGTACATAATTGTAAAAACTGTAAATAACTGTAATGTTGTGAATGTTCTTTTCCCACGGAAATTTATACTGGCACTGAGGCATTGGTGAGTCAAAATTAGGCATTTCCTTTAGTGGTCTGCCGGACTATATTGTTGTTTATGGAGGGTAAACAGTAGTTTGAACTCTGAAATCCAAGCAGGTGGCAGACTCTGGTGCCAAGTCAATCTGATAACAATAGTAACTTAATATAATACAAAATTTTGGCGTTTCTTTGATTCTCATTTCCGACTGAGACATGAGAACACTTTGATGCCGAATTTTTCCTTCTTGCATTAAAGAAACAACACTTCAAAGACAGCACCGCTAGCGAAGAAAAAAAATAGAATGTACTCAATTTAAATACATGAAAATGACTAAATAAGGAAGCAAATGACACAAAAATGACAAAATAATTACCTAAAATCGAAATAAATGCCCTAAAAATATAAAATTGCATAAAATGGCAAAAAATGGCCTAATAAAAATGTATTTCTATAATCTAGAGGCCATGGTTTGGATTTATTTACAAGATGACATTAGAATAAAAAGATGTCATTAGAATCCGGGCCCTGATTATTATAAACTGGGTAAGTATTTGTCATTATTATTCAATTGCCGAATTGGTTAATTCTACCATAAGGAATGGTTTTTTTAAATGGTAAATCGTAAATATAAAGGAAAGGTAGTAAGAAGGAGAAAAAAGGTTAGGAAGGAATCGGGAAAAGGACATGGAAAAAAGGAAGAAATAAATTGAAAAAGGACAGAAAGAAATTGTAAGGAAGGAAGAAAGGAATAGGAAAAAATGGAAGACTAAAGAAGGGTGCAAAGGAAGAATAGAATCTGAAAAAAACAACGTTATAAAAAATAAAGAAAGGAAAATAAAGAAGGAAAGGAGAATAAAAAAGGAAATGAGAATATAGAAGAATAAATAGAATGAATAGAAGAATGACATAAGATTATAAAAAAAATTATTCTTTTTGGCGTGGTTAGTTCAGTATGTGATTACTACCCTTTGAAACCAAGGATCGTGTGTAGACGATGAAAATATGAAAAAAAAAATATGAAACTAGTCTTGCTCCAAAAAGTGTTATTAGTCGGGCATTTCCATGATCTCATGATTATAATGATGTATTTTTATTTACACAGTGTACGAACCTTGTGAATAAACGCCTCATAAAGGGTAAGTCAATGGCCAGTCTGATTTTTACCAAAATATAGATATGGCTGAAATTTAAGGGTCGCTAAAGACGTTGAATTAAAGTTTCTATACAAAATTCATCGTACTTCCCACTTCAGAAGGAATAATAATCATAACGAATAATTATAAATCATTTATCATTAACATCCCTTATTGCTAAGAATTAAGTCCCTAAACTCAAACCGTCGTAAAGGAGGTTGATGGATCTTGAAGTAAAACTGTCGGCTTGTATAATATCGTAGAAAAAATAAGAGAACCGGTTAAGGGAAATAAAGAGGTAAAAAGAAAGACTAAGAAAAGGTAAAGCGTAAGAATAAAGAAAGACAGAACAAAATTAAGTAAATTCCAGAAGCGAAAAATAATGGAATACAGAAGGAAACAGCAAATAAAATAAACAAAAAAAGAAAGAATGGAAGAAGTAAAAGATAAGGGCAAAGATAATTGAAGAAAGAGAGGTAAATAAAGATAATGGAAAAAGAAAAGAATGGCAATCAGCTTTAAAATAAATTATTAAAAATTTTCACAAATACTGTCATTCAAATGTCACGCTGACTACATCTCCAATAGATTTTTCTACTTTCTTCAATCCGAAGTGGCACTCATGATGTGTATATTAACATTCTGATGTCTTTATTTGAATTAAGCCTGCACTAGCAATACTATGGATTTTAGTTACTGTAATTGAACTTATTACACAGAATGCACACTTTAATAGGTGTTGCTCAAAACCATAGGCGTACCGAGGGGGGGTTTTGGGGGTTTGAACCCACCCCCCATTGATTAAAAAAAGGAAAATTGTATAATTTTTTTAAGTCTGCCCATAAATTACTTAATACAAGTATAAAGCGTGGAAAGCTTAAAACTCGTTATTTTGCGTCTTAATGATTAAAATTTTCCGGGGCAGACCCCGGAAGCTTAAAACTCGTTATTTTGCGTCTTAATTTTTAAAATTTTCCGGGGGAGTACCCCCGGAAGCTTAAAACTCGTTATTTTGAGTCTTAATTTTTAAAATTCTCCGGGGGAGGGCCCCCAGAAGCTTAAAACTCGTTATTTTGCGTCTTAATGATTAAAATTTTCCGGGGCAGACCCCGGAAGCTTAAAACTCGTTATTTTGCGTCTTAATTTTTAAAATTTTCCGGGGGAGGACCCCCGGAAGCTTAAAACTCGTTATTTTGAGTTTTAATTTTTAAAATTCTCCGGGGGAGGGCCCCCAGAAGCTTAAAACTCGTTATTTTGCATCTTAATTTTTAAAATTTTCCGGGGGAGGACCCCCGGACCCCCCTCTCCATGGGGGGTATTCCATACCCCCCAGACGTTATAACCCCCCATATGGTCGGCCTGGTTACGCCTATACTCAAAACCATGGTTTTGAAATAAATAAATGATTAAAGAAATACATAAATAAGTAAATAAATGTAAAACAAATAAATAAATGTAAAATAAATAAATAAATGGTTAAGTAATACATAAAAAGTAAATAAATAAATGTAAAGTAAATACAAAAGGATACAAAAACAAGAAATATAAAGCTTATAAAGCAGAATTAGAAAGTACAGAGAAGACGAAACATAAGGAAAAGAGAAGGAACTAACACATGAATAACGATGGGGATCTTGTTGGACCATATTGAGTTTTTCACTGCCGGCGTCATTAACTGCCCCTGGCGCTTCGATTACACTCGTTACTAGTGTATGGGAACATAAAACGAGCCGTGCTATGTATACGACCTCCTCTCGGTTCATGTTATCTGTATCTGCTATACCCATAACATGCAGAACAATGCTTAATAATAAAGCCTGCCTTTTATGCTGTTTTGTAAGCCAGACATAAAACTTCGCCAAGAAAAGAATATATTGTCTAAACGATATCTGTCCGTTTCTCATGAACGTAAAACGCTAATGGAATCTGTAAATCCACGTTTATACAGTATTCATCGTATCCTTAGTTGAGCGTAAGAGTTTTTGGATCCTATAACGGAGACTTTTTAGAAGTACGTTTTAGTCTCTTTCATTTTTTGTCTTAATTTCCATCCTCACTCTCCAGTTTCTCCTCCCATCCTTTCTCTCCTCTGTGACTACTATGTCAGACTCCACTGTTGTTTCTTTTGACTTCTATTGGTCTTATGGGTGGGGAGGGGCACTTGCTAAAACAGCATGTAATGGAAATACGTCTGGACAAACGAATGTTGAAACGACGGCTTTAGTAGGCTTATTTCAGTCTCGATATTGAAGGACAGACTAGAACATTCGGGAAGCGAATTTACGAGGGAGAATCAAATGAAAACCGCAATTAATTTTTTCCACTATTTTACTGAGGAAGAATGCTTGCTTGTACATTATTTTTCTACATAGACCCCTCCCAGTTCAATGCACTTAAGTAATCGGATAGGAAGTGCTTTGATACCACGTGAGAAAAATTATTCTGTTGATGCTGTAGCCACTCGTTCACCGCCTATTGGATGTCTTCATCAGACTTGAAGTTCTGTCCTCCAATGAGCTCCTTTAATGGATTAAAGATCTGGAAATCTGATGGTGCCAAATCTGGCTAGTATGGCAGATGTAGGAGGCACTTTAAGCATATGTCGTCGATGGTTTTCATGGCAGCACGAGCAACACGAGGACAGGCATTGTCATGTAGAATCAAAACACCTGCACTCAGCAATCCCCTGCGCTTTGGCAGCATCATATTTCCACATATTTGGTCCATTGAAGGACCGCCTTGGGTGGCAGAAGTTCAAGTCTGATTAAGGCGTCCAATCGGAGGTGCACGAGTGGCTACAGCGGCAACCAAAATATGTTTTCTAACGCGGTATCGAAGCACTTCCTATCAGATGACATAAGTGAATTGAACTGGGAGGGATCTATGTGGAAAAATAATGTGCAAGCAAGCATTCATCCTGCAGTAAATTAGTGGAAAAAATTAATTGCAGTTTTCATTTGATTTTCCCTCGTTAATTTTGCGTCTACAAATTAACAAAAGAAAATATGTAAAAAAAAACACCAATATCAATTTTAAAATATTGTCTATACAATGCAACCTAAAGAATAAAGCGAGTATACATACTGTCTTTTCTATTTATTGCAAAAGTATGGACACAATCGTAACATTTCGGAACGCACTAGATTTAGGCAGTACGCCAATGACCAGTTCTGATGATATTTTATCTTTAAGTAGTTAACGTAGGTCTACGTTCAACCTAAGAATTCTAGGCATAATAATGAGTACGATTGCCAGGCAATGAGAAGTAATTTTATACATAGGAGATTCGTCTAAAAGATATTGACAGGCAAATAACTGAAGGGGAATGTAGGGACAAGGTTGCTCTGGAGATCCAATCAATGATTAAAACCAACTGGGGAACAGAAATATATATCTATGAGGGGAGCGCTGAAAGCAGGACAGGTTTAGCCTGATTTCGCCTAGGAGCCTGGAAATCGCTGAAACGCGTCAATGCAGAAGGAGCCAGAATATGCCCACTATGCGACAAGGATGAGACAGCACAACATATTCTCTCTGAATGTGAAGTCACTGAGATGCTTAGGCAACGATATCTGCCAGACTCTTTTGTTGTCTCTAGAAGAGGTCACATGGCGATATTCGAGCTGTTGAGTGATACAAAATTCTCCAAGGGGTGGGGAAATTCATGTCTAAAGTCCGACAGCTCAGGGTAGAAAAGGATGGGAGGGAGGGGCAGGGGGAGTAATCTTTGTCTGTGTATTATTATGTATTATACCTAGGTATTGTATTATTAATGTCATACCTTTTCTGTCATTAGTACAGTTTTTTTATTTCTTTCTTTCTTTTCTTAATCTTTTTGTATAGCATTACTATATTATAAGTTTTCGTATTAGATTGCTTTGTATTATTAGTGTTACATTTCTTTTCTTTGTCCTGTGCATAGTAACATCAAGAACGGCCGTCTAGGTCCGTGCGTTGGATTTATTCTATGGATAATGTATTTAATATGTATATAAGAATAAAGATGCACCTTACCATAGGAGATTGACATTAATAATAATACTTAATCCCATTCAGTTTTACAACATATAACGTAAAAGTGCGAAAACAAATTCATAATTTATTATTATTGTGCACAGAATCATTAATAATTGCTCAAATTGCTCAACTGATTCATTAATACTGATTATTATTTATTATATTATTATTAATATTATTATTATTTATCGCTTCTTCTTAGGGAGGTTTCTTTTATACTATACATCGATTGTACACAGCAAAGATGTTGAAGGGAGATTCAAGAACATTATTATTATTATTACTATTATTATTATTACTGCGCTCATACCAAGTGGTTTATTTTATAAATCTTACAAAATCGATATCTTGAACACATTTCACGATTAGTTGGATCTGGGGTAAGTAGGCGGTGTTCCTTCCCGAAAGAAGCTGAAGAAATTCCCATGTGGGCGATGAGTCTTCATATTAATATTAAGAGAGAGATCACAAAGCTGACATAAAAAACTCAAAAGTGAAGGTTTAGAATTTAAGTTATAAAAGCAAATATCTTAGACTAAAATATGAAATATTAGGCCGTTCTGCACCTGGTGATGTAGATCGATGATTATTGAAGAATTTTCATAAGCTATTTTTCGATAGAGCAGGTTATCTCAAATTTCTAATAAAGTAAAGTATAAATATCGTTATATACTCGTAAGTTTAAAATATGTCGTTTAAATTTAGAGAATAAGCCACAATAAAATATATATTACAAGCTTAATATTGTGTTAATTGTTTTCTGTGCAGTCCGTCACGGTTCTACAATTTTGAGGGAACTGAGCGTCGCGTATTAGTCCGTTGATATTTCTTTTACTGCTTTCTTATATCACAGGATAGTATAACAGTAGCGAAGCTCTAATGAAAGGAAAATGCATCCTTTTGACAGATCGGTGCGACACTAGCACCCCAAGCGGCCAGCAAGAGGAAACAAGCAAACAGCCATTTCCAGCATTGGAAATATACGAGTATATTGTTGTATTTCTTCTTATTTTTAAAACTACTAGAACGAGATTGTTACCGGAAAGGCATACTGGTGAACTCGTCAAGTCATAGACTTTATGGGAATATAAAGAAGTTGTAGTTTCAAGATCGATGACATTGTATATCTTATGAAGTAGTAATTCTCAAGGGTCAGGTGTTACACCTATCACTGACAAAACTTAAATCATAGCGTTCTTTCCGGTGCATTTCAGGTTTCAAGAAATTTATTTTAACGGGAAGAAATTAATATATCTTCTCCTACAAATCTCAATATTCTTACATATTCAACTATCCTAAACTCAGATCAGAAATCAAGATTCTTTATATCAAGGTTAACTTTTATCAAGCTCAAATAATATAAGCTCTACAATACGCTTCGCTAAATAAACGTTCATGTTCATATTTAAAAGATGTGTATACAGTATAATTATTGGAATAAGGGTGGTAAGTATGTTTTAACAAAACAGAGGAAGGGTTAGAAAAAACGAGACGAATCTAGTTTTTTTATTATTTTTTTAAATTTTTGCTATTTCCGATAAACTTTTCTCATACGCACGTATTGCTTACTATTTTTGCTAAGATAGGGAAACCTACGTGAAAATGCTTACGTTAAACATAATAAAGTAGGCTACAAACAGCTGTTCGAAATAGCCTCTAGTGGTCAAGGTTTAAAGGTTAACTTTAAAACGTTTGTATCTATTTTGATCTAGGTGGATTTTTAGAAGAGATCTCATATGCAATGTCATAGCGAATACTTTATGCACATGCAACTAACCGCATCATTTTTAGCTGATATGAATTAAATCGCAAGTAAATATATTATGGCATCATTATGAACAAAAATCTTAATTGGAAAATACAAACTACTGAGATATGATAAATTTCATTTTTTCTTTCCGTTTGTGGTAATATTTTTGTTATTATGAAAAGACTCATCCACCTAACCACAAACCCCAATTGACCAAAAGTTCAATGGATGCAACGTCACTAAGCCCTATAATATTGTAATATTAACTGGATTTATGCACATATACACTCCTATTTTTATGTTTCACTATTGTCATAAAATATATGTTTGGATATAAAATTATGTAATCACATAATATACACTTACATTTTAGATAGCAATATGCTATATCGTATCGAATTAAAAACCTAACCATTAAAAATATATACACTGATGCTATGCACTGTAAATGAATTTTAAAAACACACTGTTGTCATCTGTTGAAATATGTAAAATTATGCCGAAGAACTTCTCAGCAATAGGCATTAAAAAATATAATTATGCTTGAATACATATAGATTAAATATAAGACAGTCTGCTGTCTATCTGATGAACACAGTAAACATTTTGCCGAAATCTTCTCAGCAAAAGTCGTTAAAACAAAATTGTATTTGAGTGCAATGGAGTTGGTAGTTAAATATTAGTTGTAAAAATAGTTGGACTGGAGGCGGCTTGTGAATGCATTCCGTTGCATCAATTGGGCTGTTGGCTTCTGTTTCATAAGGATATGCGCATTTCGATCACTTGATCATCTTCAGTCCTGATAATAATTTCCAATGTGTGTGGAATGCTTGAGCACAAATGTCATCTTACTGAGATATGCCGAAAAGTCTTCTCTACATTACACTCATTAAAGCGACTCAAGAATTTCCTCCCCTTCAAACTAAAAAAAAAAAAAAATCCTGGTGCAAAAATTAATCATGCCCCATTTTTATTACTGCGACATACTATATACAGACTTAACCACCGACTTGAGACAACGACTGCAACGGGCTCATAATCTATGCCTTCGTTACATTTGCAACATCCGTAAATATGAACATATCACCCCTCTTTTGAAATACTGTCCTGGGCTAGACTAAACGAACGACGACTGACACATTCCATCACTCTACTATTCAACATCCTCAAGTCCTCTACACCAACATATTTATATGAACGTTTTCAACGGTTATCTTCTCATCATGATCTCGGTACTCGCTCACAAAGAAACTTTATGTTAAGTATCCCTCGTCATAAAACAACCCATTACTCTTGCTCCTTTGTCGTCTCCATATCTCGATCTTGGAATGCTTTACCTGAGAACTGTGGGAACTGTCAAACACAAATACAATTCTTGCGTAAGCTGACCAATGATGCCATAGTTAGGGACTTAATTTACATTAATAACAATAAATCATCACATATCTAAATACTGTATGTCTCTCCAATTATCCACAAATTTTCATTTTTAACTTTTAATTTTTCATTCACATTATATTTCTTAGTAATAGTTAATAGTTTAGTAATAATTAATATTTTAGTAATAGTTAATATTTTAGTAATAGTTAATATTTTAGTAATAGTTAATATTTTAGTAATAGTTAATATTTTATTAATAGTTAATATTTTATTAATAGTTAATATTTTAGTAATATTTTAAATCTTAGTAAGTAGCAAACTATTTAACATATTGTTTTTTGTGTATTGTATTATCTCTAGAGAACTAGTTCTTAAGCCTTAAATAATAATAATAATAATAGTGTAACCATGTTTCTGTGTATTTATAACTTTGTACTGTACTTGTATCATACTTGTTCTATTGTAATATTGTAAAGTTCATTTGTATTAATCCTGGTTGAACGGAAGAGAAGGCCTAATGGCCTTAATTCCAACAGGTAAAATAAACCAATTCTAATTATAATTCTAATTAAGCAAAATGGACGTAAAGACACAGAAATGATTAAAATTGTAAAATTCAACTAGCAAATATTATTATATTCCATCTGCAGAAACAATTATATCGTAGGTCAGAGGCTTTGAAATAATGACGGGAAAACAATTCGAAAGACGGATAACCAAATAATGATGAAATAAGGGTGAAGAGGTGATCATCGCATTTAATACACTTCACATGTACCGCTCTTTAAATCTGTCTGGAAGTGTTTAAGAGATGTGAATACAGAGTTCTGTTCTATTTCAGCGATGTTTACCTAACAGAGTCATGTACACAGACACCCAAAAGTATTAAATAGCCATCCTCTTAGTGATCCAGGGTAAATAAACAAGAAGTGCTGGAAGTGAAGCCAACCCACATTGGTTAAACATACTCGTAATTCACAAAAATAAGACTGGTTACATTCAGTTAAAAGTTATCGAAAAGTCCCTTTATGCTTTCATTACATAGTAGTTATAACTGTTAAAATCAAAACGATTTAACAAATATTGTTACAGCTAGTTTGAACAATTCTCTTAGATGGAAAGGTGAAGTTAGATGCAATGTCATAGCCGGGATTTGAACCAGGATCTTCAGCTCTCCGTGCCGCTGCTCTTGCCAACTGAGCTACCATGGCAACATGGCGGTACAACATTAAATTATCCAACTGACTTACATATCCCAGTAGCCTATACGACCAGGCGTTCTCAATATGAGAAACTAATGCAGTGGCGAATGTGAAATTTCAGTGTATAATGTGAAATTCCAATATTATAGTAGGAGCAGAAATTTTCATCTAACTAGAGTAGAAGCTGGAGCACACCGAAGAATAAACATTGAAATGTAAATTTAAATGAATACCGGTGAGCTTCAGCTGTAGTAAAATAGCTCTAGAAGTAGAAGGAGTAGTTTTATCTTTTATTTCATTTATAGTGTAGTTTCACTTTTTGTAAGTTCCGACTACTGGTCTCCAGTAGGTTTTTCTTCATAATAAAAGGACATGTAGAAAACATAGAATACTGTTAAAGCATAGCAAAATTAGTCCTTAATACATAATTGTAAAATGAAATATTTGTTTAAAGGCAATTAATAAAGCCATGCGATTAAGTCCTGGCTTTTATTAAAGACGCCAGGCTAAAAGAAATAAAGGATGGCTATTATATATATATAGTGGTGAATTACAAACTCGTAAATGCTTTAAAAATTGAATTTTTCAGTCTGACTTAACCTTTCCATCTTAGCCTACACACGACCAGCGTGAAAGAATTATCATTCTCTTAGATATTCCTCTCCCCCTTTCCCCTCTGTTCGTATTAATTTTAGTATCATACCAAGTTGAGTTCGTGTGTATTAATGTGCGTTGTTTTGAGGTTAAAACGCCAAGAAATGGTCTAAGCTCCGTGCCAGCCGTCATCTGCCACCTATTTCAAATTTCAAACGATAAATTACTAACAAACCATCTTCGGACAGAGTGAGTGAGAGAGTGGTTGAGAGAGTGAGCGAGAGAGTGAGCGAGAGAGTGAGCGAGAGAGTGAGCGAGAGAGTGAGCGAGAGAGTGAGCGAGGGAGTGAGCGAGGGAGTGAGCGAGAGAGTGAGCGAGAGAGAGAGTCGTTTGTTTCATGAATTACGAGGCATCCTGAAAACTAAAAACTTATTAATTACGATCGAACAATTCAGTCTTGCCTGTAATGGTAATTGCGACAATCGTATGACAATTAAGAAACGACAGTGGTGAGTTTTATAAGCATACTCGTGTCTAAGTGAATAAATATGTTTTTATGACATTTACAATAAAAGTATTTTAAAATGATAATTATTAATAAAATTATGAATTAATAATTATTTGAGGATTGAATCAACAGTAGAAAGAATATTACAGTATAGGCCTAGAGAAAAATTGATGCTTCACCTACAACGAATGCAACGCGACAGAATCCCCAAGCAAATTTTGAACTATAGACCAAGAGGATATCGATCTATAGGAAGACCCAGGAAGAGATGGGAAGGATTTAGCCTAATCCTTGAAGATAGAAGAAGAAGAATTACGAATTATAACAATTTTATAGGTATATAGGCATATAGGTATATATATGCAGAATATTTTGTACATACTGACAGTTGAACCTTATTTTCCCGTAAGTTATGCTCTTCTCATAGTAATAACTAGGGCCCGGATTTGTATGTAAATTTTTTTTTTCCCTGATGCGTACATGCCTAAAACAAAGTTTAATATCCAAATCGAGGTCCGACAAACGCAAATCCAAATTTTATTTCACATAAAAAGACATATTTTACAAAAAAAGTTATGTGAATGAATATATTTTCGATATTTTCTCCATAAATACATATTTTAGTACTTTTCCGGATTTGTTATGTTTTTTTTCCCCCCCTGGTGCTCATATCAAGGTCTGACAACCACAAATTCCAAATTTTATTTTACATAAAAACACATGTTTTACAAAAAGGTTATGTGAATAAATATTTTCGATATATTCTCCATAAATAAATATTTTAGTACTTTTCCTCATTTTCTTTTAACAATTTAGAACAAAAATTTGTGTCTCGAAAGAATTCAACACAAATGGTTCACATTCAATGAGGTGAGAGTGATTCACTTGCACTTGCTTATCGGGGAAGAACAGAACCCAATCTCAATATTGCGTAATTCAGTTAAAGGTGAAAGACAACTTAACACTATCTCAGGTTCAAAAATAGAAGTTCTAAGAACAAACTTTAAGGGTATGTTTGAGAAAAATGTGGCTACCAAACCCTCTGCAAAGTCGCTCAAGTTTTGGAAGGCCAAAACATAAGTCAACTTGATCGTGTGTGTGATACACCCCTCTTCAAATATGCAAGGTTAACATTGTGTGATGTAGAAAGTTCCTTTTCTCAATATAAGGCATTATTCTCGGTTAATAGGCAAGGATTTGTGATCCATAATCTGGAGATGACAATTGTTGTGCACTGCAACTCCAGTCAGCATTTTAAATCTGATGTTTAGCTGCAATTGGTGAGTTTCAATATAATTTGTTTTAGTAAGTTACGAACATTCTGGTGTTTTTGTTTCTTTTTCAGAATTTTTTTTTTTTTTAGTTTTAGCACATATTTTTAAAATTTTAGCACATAGTTTTAACATTTTAGCACATAAAAAATAAATATTTTTAAGTTTTTTAGCACATAAAAATCCGGGCCCTAGTAAAACTAAACTAAACTCCGTGGCGCGACATCCCCGAAGGGACAAGGCCTACCACCCGACCGCTGCGTCATCTACCTATAGGCAGACGGCAGGATTGGGGGGCATGTGGTCAGCATGCCGACACCCACGGCCGTTAAATTCGGGCCCTAGTAATAACATAAAAAGTGATAAAACACTAATTTTTGTTTGAAATAAACCTGATATAAAGTAAACCAGAAACATAACGTAATATTCCTCATAGATGAACAAAAATAAATATGGAAATAAAAACCTACTATATTCTCAACTTAACTGACCATAAATACGTTTATCGCGCAGGTTGACACTGTTACCCTCGTCGCGGTTCCGTCATTGCAATGTTAGTTTTAAGGATGCCATATACCGGTTCAATGTCTTTCTCTAATGGAATCACGTGGGGCTATATGCCCTCCTTTTAGCTTTTACTATTTTCACTTTTATGACAACTGTTTACACTAGAGGATGGTATGATGATAATGGAGGCGAAGCTTTACCCTAAATAATAATATGTCTCACTGGTCAATGCCAGGATTTTGACACACATATTAAGATTTTCTTATAATCAGTTTCGTATAATTTTGCAACTAAATAGTTTTTTAAGTAAAACTTGTTTAGAGACGGTGGGGGTAAATCGGGAACTTGTGTCACGCTAAAACCGTCACGAAATTAGTGTCACACTCAATAAAAATTCAAAGATCCAAAATTTAAAAATTCCAAAATCCAAAATTTAAAAAGTCCAAAAACCCAATATTAAAAAGTCCAATAATGCAAAATTGAAAAAATCCAATAATCCAAAATTGAAAAAATTAAAATTTAAACAAGTTTTACTTTTGTCGCGTGGCGTTCCACGCACACCTTTCTTTTTAATTTCGCAACTATACGAATTCTAATTACCGGAAAAGCTTATTGTATATTGAAGTTCCTTTTTAGACTAATAGATATTGAAGGTATAAGGTGGACAAAAGTAACTAGCAACGTTCAACATGACCTTGTTGGTTTAAAATTCATTAATACCTCGTAAGATTGTTTTGATGGCATCATAAATATAGCCTAAATGAGAAAGCTCATAATTTTGTACCCAGTTCTGGTTGTTTAAGAATAATAATTATTAATGTGAATAACTTATAATTTTTAGCTCTACAATAATACCTATACAATATTACAACAATAATATAATAATACCTATAATTTTTAGTTCAACAATACTTAAATTTATCCCAAGCTCAGTCAATGATCATTATTCTCCTTTCATGTACTATTAAGGTAGAACGTGTACCCTATAGGAAATATTCTATTCATTGGAAATTTAAGTCGGCATGTTGAGTTGTCGGCATTAATGTTTTGAGGTCCTCTGAATTTAAAAATTAAATTTTCTGAATTAAGTCTGTGTGTGCGCGCTTGTCTGTGTGTATGTGTTTGTGTCAATGAACAGCGTAGCTCGAAAATAAAAAAAATTGTATCCAAACGAAATGTTATATATCCGTTAGATATCTCCCGGGATGTTACACGATGCTCGGTATTCTCTTACTTTTACTACCACCTTACATTAAGAAATATTTTTTCACTATTTTCTCTAAAACTACTATAACTTTTTTTTAACTTTTCACACAAACTGGATTATTAAGAACAAAAACTTTTTATTATAATAAATTTGTCTCATAAATTTTCTTAAGAGTATTCAAGAATTTCATGATATCCAAAGAGTAATAGTTTAATAGCGTAATAGTAGTAATAGTTTTTGTTTTTTTAGTACAGCCTTATACCCTCTATTTAATTTTTCTTTTAGAATGTTCCAGGATGAATGTATATTGCCAATATCAGTTACATATATTTTTTATTAAGTATAATTACAAGTTGTAAAAAATATCACTAAATTAGTTTCGTCACTATTTTAAAATATTAAAATGATCAGCATAATGTGATATAAAAATTTGAATAAGCTTGTCAGAATATGCAAGTTGTAACAGCTAGAGAATATAGCTTGATATTTGTATTCAAATGTGTTCAATTATAAAATAACCTGCTAGATAGGTTCGTCATCCTAGCGTACATTTAACTAAAATACACTGCGTAAAAACTCACTATTGGAATTGTCTTTGTAGGCAGCTGGGTAGTTTTTTGATGGGCAAGAAAGACCTTGTTGTTTCTTCTCTTGAAGCTAGCGTTGAAATTGTCTTTGCAGGCGACTAAGTGGTTTTTTGATGGATAAAAAAACTTTGTTGTTTCTTCTCTTGTAGCTAGCTGAATTGTTAGGATCTTGTTGTTCCGTTGATGTGTTGTGATCCTTACTATCTGGTATTGGCAATCTTTGTTCATCGCTGGATTCATTAACGGAACAACAAGATCCTAACAATTCAGCTAGCTACAAGAGAAGAAACAACAAAGTTTTTTTATCCATCAAAAAACCACTTAGTCGCCTGCAAAGACAATTTCAACGCTAGCTTCAAGAGAAGAAACAACAAGGTCTTTCTTGCCCATCAAAAAACTACCCAGCTGCCTACAAAGACAATTCCAATAGTGAGTTTTTACGCAGTGTATTTTAGTTAAATGTACGCTAGTATGACGAACCTATCTAGCAGGTTATTTTATAATTGAACACATTTGAATACAAATATCAAGCTATATTCTCTAGCTGTTACAACTTGCATATCCTGACAAGCTTATTTAAATTTTTATATCACATTATGCTGATCATTTTAATATTTTAAAATAGTGACGAAACTAATTTAGTGATATTTTTTACAACTTGTAATTATACTTAATAAAAAATATATGTAACTGATATTGGCAATATACATTCATCCTGGAACATTCTAAAAGAAAAATTAAATAGAGGGTATAAGGCTGTACTAAAAGAACAAAAACTATTTCTTAAGAGTAGTTTTAAGCATCCCATCTCATCAACAAACTCAGTTTTTTTTTTTTTTTTTTCAAATCTTGCTTAACGAAAAATAACTTCGCCGAATGATGATTAGACAACTGAATGAGCTCTCCCGAAAATGTGGCTGCTTACTCGATGGCGCAATATAAATTGTATAAGATGTTGTAGCCTATGAGTCTTTCACATCAGGTATTTAAAAAAGAACACCGATTTTTGACCAAGCAGTAGGTCGTACATATCATGACGTATACTTGAGGCAGTTCTTGAGCCACATTCAATTATTGTATGAGAATAACTGAAGAGCTATTTGCAAATGATTGGGTAGTGGAATTTTATTTATATGTGCATGATTTGAATAGCATGCATGAAGAATCTGTTTTACCGGAGAGAGCCCTTATCTCCTAACCATTATTTTCTTCTGCATGACTTCATATACTGTTAAAGTCGAAGCAGAAAGAATAAGCTGTTTTCTCAATGCGCCTGGTGGAACAGATTAACGAACAATTGAACATATATTATAGACTAATTTAATAGACCAAGAGACTAGATAAGACATGGTGATTAACTCAGAAAATTGACCGATTAATAAAACAAAATATCTTCTTTTCAGAAAATTTGTAAACAATATTGTTTTTATCAAGTAACAGAGAACTTTGAACAGACCCAAGTCATCTTGTAAAAACTTTGTGATAACTGTAATATAGTCGAAGTATAGTGTATTCCCAATTTTCATTCATTCTATAACTTACTATCTTATGCTAAGAATAAACTTAGAGATTATATTAGGACTGCTTGGAATGAGCATTGGGTGTCCAGCTCCAAAGGGACCACTACGAGAGAAATCTTCTTTCCAACAGTTGAGTGTCGCCTACGCTGTACGAGTGTAAAACCGGACTTCACGTTCACTCAGTTTCTGTCTGGGCATGGCAAATTTGGTTTTTACTTTCAACGTTTCATGATCCAAAGACAGAACGGTTATCAATGTATATGTACTGAACAAACTGTTGAACATTTAATTTTTCATTGCCCAGACCTAGAGCATAAAAGAAGAATATTGGACGCACACTTAGATTATTGTAAAAAGAAATTAGACAATCCACTATTTGATATTTTTAGGAAAAAATGCTGTTATAGAGAATTCCAAAAGTTTTTGTGTTCTATTTTTAATATGCTATAGTTTTCTTTTATAATATAATATATTATATATTATTGTTTTCTTAGAGTAGTAAGGCCTGCATCCAGCCTATGGATAAGAAGTAGTAATATTGCAAATATATTGTCTTGTAACTATAACCCTAATATACCTCCGGGTGGAATAGGGTTTAAGTAATTGTATATTCAATAAATAAATAAATACTCTCCAGTTCACAGTACATTTATCCTCTTTTCCTTAATCGTCCTGTCTCAATTCTCTGATCTCGGATGGGGCTGACTGTCAAATAATTATGTACTCCCTTCAATACAACCTCTTATTTTATATAAGAATGTGAAAAGAGAAAGTTATATGACTCATAATTAATGTACAGAAAGGTGTATAAGTGTTACGCAAGATTTTTTGTTGTTCGACATGTGATGTATCTTACATGTGATGTAACAGTATCATAATACTATATCCATTATGATACAGAAATAGATTATAACACTGTTGTGGTATGGATTAACATCGTACACGGAACGATCTTCAAACTATGGAAAGCTGCAATTCGAACTGCACAAGAAACAACCAGCATCTATATATATAAAAATGAATGTATGTCTGTCTGTCCTTTATGCATTACTAAACCATTCAACCGATCACCATGAAACTTTGGGAAGTTGTTGAGTACATTCCCGGGAAGGTTTCTGGCATATTACATTTTTAATTTCAGCTTTAGTTCGCGAGTTATGAGTGAAAACGGGAATGAGACGTGCAATTTTCGGTACTGCCTTCTAAACTGTATTATTCTCGAGACGGCGGTGCATTTCAGTTGTCAAATCAATTGCAGAAGGCTTTGTATATTTTTATCACACATTGGGGGAAAAAAAGCATCGCGATCGCTATGGAAGGCAATGGATATCGCAAGTTATTGTATAATTCGCACACTTTATCTTGAGCTCTGCACTCCATAATGCTGAAAACCGTCCATATAAAGAAGGCCTCGCTCGAAAAAATGAAGATCGCGACCCGTCCCCAGTATTGCCATACCCAAAAACTTCCCGTCTAGGCATTCTTGAGCTACCGTCAATTTTTTTTATATGTTTACATCATATTATTCTGAAAATGACAGAATAAATCCAGATATATTAGAAGAACAATACTGGTGTTGTGGAAATGGTCGATTTAAGTGACAACGAAGTTAAAAATAAAGATTCTTTAAACCAAGAAGTATCGGAAATCAGCGAAATAATAAACCAAATAAATGAAATGGAAGTAAAATCAATTTAATGTGTTTTAAGCTGAATCTGTCGTTGGAGAAAAGAACAAGTCAAGTTTTATTATTTCGTTGTATTAATTGTGTTGTATTAATTACCTACAAACTTTCGCGAAAGGTATTTACTTAAATTACATCAATTCAGGCATGTGAAAGTGCGTGTTCAAGTAGGCCTACATGTATAATGCTACGACTTTTAAACGATTTTCTATATTCTGAAGACCGGGAGAGAAATTGTCTAAATAGGCCTAGATATATTACTTTATTCATTTCTCCAGCGATATATTCTACTATAATATTTGACTCAATATAAAATCTTTAGTTTTGTAGCGAGAGTTGAAAGTGCTACAAATTACAGAGTTCCATTGTGTACCAGCATAAAACTACACACGTTATATTTTCTGGTAATTGGCAACCCTTCAGAAATGACGTCAATTTCAACTCACCGCCTTCTGCAATAGTCAGTCTCTTATACTGCATGCAATATCAGCTCCCCTCACCCCGCATTTTTTGGGCTCAAGATAAAGTGTGAACATAATAAACGCCAGAGAAGCTTATAATAAGGTAATATTAAATATTTATATAAGATGGAATATGCTTCTTATAAAAGATGGTTTACAGAAAATTCCGGGGAAGTTGCTTAGTTCGGGGTCCTGACTACAACATTTCTATATGTAATCGTAATTAAAATCTCTTATGTAGGGTCGTTAAATCTGCCTGAAATGTAATGGAATTATAAGTCTGGACAAATGAATATAGAAACCACGGCCTCAATGGCTTATCCCATTTTTCATCTATATAAATAAAAACGAATAAGTTATATGTCTGTCTGTCACATAGTACATTTACACACTTTTTTCATCGTGAGTTTAATCGATTTCAATTCTCATAATCTTTTTTTTATTTTCAATTCTTCCTGTAACACTTACAGGCTGCCTTATGACAAAGAGTACCAAACACTGAAATATAGAATAACAATTAACAAATATAAACTTAAAATTAATGAACCCTACTATATAACATAATAATGTTTCACTTGAATACACATGTAAGCAAACACAAGCAAAATAAATTAAATATATGGTCCATATGCATGGTTTCGAAATATGGCCAAAGATCCTTTCAATGCTGCCAAAGCAATGTCTTCCAGAATGTGTTTAGGAAGGCTAAATTTTTGGCAGACTGTGGCCATTATATGAGGGATGGTTCCTCGGGCCCCTATCATTAAACCCATCACACTGATAGATGTAAGGTTGTATTTCTGTTTGTAAAAATTTACAGTGGGTTCATAAATCTTTCGTTTCTCTGCATCCACCTCTTCTGGCTGCTGTTCTTAGGATTCGAACCTGATGGTAGGGTCCAGTATATATCCTTCAGATGACGAAGATTTGAAGGCTATGATGTCAATCCTCCTATTGCTGCCATCACTGGAAATGCCATGAACCTCTTCGTACACATTGTACCCAACTTCCCTTAAAGCTTTGGCAATGATGGATCGCACGGTATGATGCCGAGAATTTCGTAGAAGTTCACCATGAGAACAGGCTCCCAGGACATGTGCAAGGGTTTCAAACTCCCTGTGGCAACGTCGACAGAGGTTATTGCCTTGGGACCTGCCAGGTACACTACGAACTGCTGACACGTTTGCTGTCATCTTGATGAATTTTTCCATTTATTTATTTATTATTATTTTTTGCGAATTTGCGAGCATCGTCGACAATTATGCCCCCCAAACGGAAATCGATTGGCCGATCTACATCTCAAGCACAAAATAAAAAGGCATTACGAGCTTCAGAAACAGACGAGCACCGGGAAGCAAGATTAGAAGCTAATCGAATACAAACTGCTCAAGCCCGTTCTTTCCAAACGAACGCTTTTGCACTTTCGAAGCATCAGTTTTCAGTAATACATTTCAGTTGTCAAATCAATTGCAGATGGCTTTCCTACTTTCGTCATATCTTGGAAATAAAAGCATCGCGATCGTTTGAATTTTGTAAGCCCACTCTGGCCGATTCATTTGTTTATAATGTCAAGGCACGCAGACAGATGCAATTTTCACCCTAGACGGAAGAAGAATAATGAATATAGCCTAAATGGGCAAACATTGTTCGATTTGAACGAAACTCATTATGCAGGGTTTTTTGGGCCAGGGAACTCGAGTCTGAGGTTATTTTCCCCATGCTGCGCTTTCTAATCGTGGAATTCACTTCAAAGCCGAATTTAGGCCTAGGGCCTATAGCTGTTTCATTAATTAGGCCTATCAATCGTTTAGTTTAGACCTATGAATGTTTCGTGTGCAAAGTGTTAATAAATATAATAGTTTAATTATTTTGCTCTTAATTGTTAATCTTTCGATTAATTATCTTGGGCGAAGCCGCGGGGATCTGCTATAAGCTATAATAAGCTATAGCCTATCTAGCGTTTTCTGAGGGAATAGTTTGTGTGTGATAAGACGTTCTTCCCCATTTCAAATTCTAAATACGTATATAAAAACCTTAAAGACCTAGCGTTTGAAAATCGGAAGTCCTTCATAGGTTTTTTCGCATTTACAAAATACAAAACCCGAGCGACGCCGGGCCTTTTCAGCTAGTTTAAAAGAAAATCAATTCTCTTCGTGTTAATTTTAATGTTATACTAAATAGATAGTGGTGCACAGTAGCGTAGTGATTGAGGCGATGCGCTACAAGCCGGAAGGTCGCGGGTTCGATCCCCGATGAGGTCGTTGGAGTTTTTCAAATGGCCTAATCCTTCTGGTGGCACTATAACCCTGGGGACGACTCAGCCTCTAACAAAAATGAGTACCAGAAGCAATTCTGGGGGTAAAGGCGGCCGATGCGTAAACAATATTGCTTACCACCTACATGTGCCGAATGTCTAAAATCTTGGGGCCTCAACCTCCTGGAACCCTCTGGGACTGGGACTCAGCCTCTAACAGAGCAATCCTGGGGGTAAAAGCAGCCGGTGCGTAAACAATATTGCTTACCACTTTCATGTGCCAAATGTCTAAAATCTTGGAGCCTCAACCTCCTGGAACCCTTTGGGAGTCCATGGCCTGTATAAGGAGTACTTTACTTTACTTACTAAATAGATTAAGATATTTTAATATTATACTAAATTGATTTAGTTCGTGTGTTTTTGTGTGCGTTATTTTGAAGTTAAAACGCTTAGAGAAGCTTTGAGTTCCCTGCAAGCCGTCACCTATAAGCAAAAGAGGAGAACTTACTAACAGTCCTTCGCCAAGGACAAGCGAGACGTTTGTTTCATGAATTAACAAGGTATTCTAAAAACTCAAAATTTAAACATTTAATTATAGTCGAACAAAAACAGTCCTAAGCAACGTGTCTATAATGGGAATTACGCGCTGCGCTTGTTTCATAGTTAACATAGACCTACTCATTATAGGCTCGTTTCATAACGTACTATTTTATCACTCCTGTGAACCATGGTTTCATAAGCCATGCTTAGACAATCACAAAAACATTTATAGGTTACATTTAATCGCAAATTCATGGAATTTTGTTAGGTTTATCCAACATATGGAAATGTAGGACACCAATTTGTGTCAATTGAGAGAACTCGTGTACATTTTGATGAGGTTTCGGGACATGTTTATGGAGGGCACTTGATTTGGTTATTACATGATTCTATAAATTACGGCGTGGGAGGCACATGTTGTAGAGATAATTTCATAAAATTAATTTCATTTATGAGCTAGTAAATTGAACTTCGCTCTACTTTGGGCGTCTGAACGAGAAGTACGTAATCATCGATGCACGGTAATAATTATTCTATTTACATTTGATATAACTGTACTAATATCCTAGTCCAGAGGGGATTTATGAGTTTTGACCTCTTCATTTCAGGCCCCATGTTATTACTGGTGTAATTACTATTATTTTAAGGTTTTTTTTATGTACAGTAGAGCCTCGGTAATTCGAGCCCCGGTATTTCGAGGTTCCGTGTAATTCGAGGTAATCTTAAGAAAATTAAAATTTTCCATAAAACTAGAGTAATATCCCGTTTTTATACGGTGTCCGCATGTAAGTTTTACGCACTTCCGAATGTGTTACATTTTGAGCTTTCTTTCAATTTTTCCATGTACAAAAATGCAGGTAAAACTGTCCCACTTAGGGTTTCGTTCATAATACACAGAAATTATTTTAAATGTTTGCCAATATATATAGGCTACAGGCGTAACACAGGTTGGCCCATGTAGGTCTATTATATTGTTTGTTTATGTATTTTTTAAAACATTACTATGCACATTAAATATTTATTTATGATTTACCCATTGAGTTAGTGATATTCCCGTATAATCCGAGTTTTTTGTAATTCGAGGTAGCCTCAGCCCCAAATAGCTCGAATTATCGGGGTTCTACTGTATAATGATGTGAATTTATAATGGTATGAATTTACATAAAAATAATTGCACGAAGTTGCGATTAAATGAAAGTGATAAAAATAAGATAAAATTATGACGGACATTTGCGATTGCGTGAAAATACACATATCCTTATGTAGGATTGGTCACGGATTCATGAGGTAAACAGTAAAAATCCCTTTAGGCAGGCCTACAGGCTGAGGTAAATTTCAAAGTGCTTTTGGTTTAATTTATTATCGCTGCGCAGCACTCTTCTTTTTTAGCCTTGGCATGGCAAACCCGCAGTAATAAGAACTGAATTCGGTAAAGAGGAAGAGCCTACAATCATTTGTTTTGACAACAAGAATAGGATATAATATTCTGGGAGGCCGTGCGCAAGATCAGCAATGGATAAAATTATCAAAGCCGCTAAACAAGACAAAATTATGATAGGCCTATTATAATAATTCTTTTAAGTGTTATTATTTTCAAACATTAAAATCTCGCGTCATATGAGAGCTATCAAGAAACTAGTTATTGAGTACTCATCAAGAGCTTTTCAACGATACCCCACAAGACGTGGTTTCAAAAGTTTCGAATGTTCATCCCCCCACCCCCACCCTCACTCGAACCCCCGAATCGTTGGTGTCACTGTGAACTCCATAGGGAGTACTCTAATTTATTCAAACAAAGTTTCCCTCTATACTTCATAGGGGCCGAGATATACATTTTTAAAAATTTCAACCCCCTCCCCCGACCACCCCCTTGGGCCAATTTTGCTCATTAACGAACTTGTCCGTACTATTGGGCCTAGAAATAACATATTAAAATTTGGTTCAAATATCTTCAAAATTACGGCCGCTATCGTGTAAAGATATATATATATATATATATATATATATATATATATATAAATATCACAAATTTTTTTTTTTTGATCGGGCGGTGGTTTCGTACTTAGGGGAGCATGAAACGTAAAGATATGAAAGAATTTTTCGAAAATAATGACATGGTATCCATTGCAATAGGTAGATTTTTCTTCGAAATCTACCTAAAAATTGCGAAAGAAAATACCAGTGAATGAAACCTCAGTAACCAACTAGGATAACCGAGAAGGTACCATAATGCTGACTGTTTACTCGGAAGTTGTGAAGAAATGTTTGATATTTTCCATTAAGTTATTTCATGGGTGAATAATATATTGGGCAGACACAGCAAAGAGAAAACAATCTTATACTTCCAAAATCACAATATAATATTATTAATAATATTACAATAATAATAAAAAAATACAAAAATAATTCAAATAAAAAGTTTATTGTTTTTGCATTGATTTCCTTTAAATTTATTAATTCTGATTAACTTATACTCATTACAATTCACTAAACGAAAAAAGAAAGAAATAAAATCCTTATTCTCGAAGGACACTACCATAATGAGTTGAAACTGTTCAATTTAAACTTCAATCCCTTCAAGGAACCATGAAAACAGCAGTAAAGTTTGTTCGATACGTTCTATGAACAATTTAATCCTCATCATGGAGTTGTAACAGTAAGTTTTAATGCTGTTGATAATGGGGTTTCCACTTTAACGAATACCACGTACATCAGCGTAGGCGGTACAAATTAAAACAATCTGAAAATTACACGTAGCCATGTGCGAATTCCAATCTTCTTGAAGGAATAGATTTTTTAAAATCTATAAAATTTGTTGCATACAACAATAAAAAGTTTATGACCATAGCCTGACCATTCTAAGAAAGAAACCTGAAGTAAACAAAACCCATCAGCCTATATCTGCGATCGCTCGCGCTATTAGATCGGAACGAACCATTGTTTTTATATTTTAATAACTTGCATATATCATGAAAGAGAAAGTTGTTTTTCTAGCAATGTCTTCTGCAACATCTGTGCTTCATTATGTTTGCAAGTCAACTGTAACATGATATCACACAAGTGTCAGCAGCGGTATTATTAACAAAGCGGCGCATTCATTTTAGTTATTAAGAGGTAAGTTTACGTTAAAGCTCTTGAATAATAATATTTTAATTCTCGGATTCTTTTTCACTTTTAAATGTTATAATAACACTATAATAATAGCAATATTAATAATAATAAATATTACCAATAATAAGAATAAAATAATAATAATAATAATAATAATAATAACAACAATAATAAATAATATCACCAAGAATAGAAAATGTAATAATAAATAATATTAATAATATAAACAAAATAATAATAAAATAATAACATAATAAAAAAATCAATGTTTACAAGGCCAGAATTATGTAAAATAATTCACTCTTTAGAAAGGTTATTTATAAATGCAATTAGGTCTATGTTTTTAATGGAAAATATAACAATACTACCCTTTACAAATGTTAACATGGGTACATAGAATCTTACAGTAAGTTTAATCCATGTTTGAGTTGTTTTTAATAACTACAGAAGAACTAAAAGGCATATTAGATCAAATCTAACGCGCTAGTGATACCGTGACAGCCATATGCGCGAGTGGTGGCGGGTTAAGTCATTCGAGTAACGTGCAACAAAACAAAATAATCATTACGTTAAAAATCCCTATTACTTAATGCTGTTAATGTGGAGTCTCGAAGACACATGAAGAAAATCCCTTTATGCAAGCCTACAGGCTGAGGTAAATTTCGAATTGCTTTTGGTTTAATTTACTGTCGCTGCATAGCACTCTTCTTCTTTAGCCTTGGCATGACAAACCCGCAATAATAACTGCAAAAAAGAAGAAAGAGCAGTTTTTCAAACATTCAAATCTTGCCTTATAAGAGAACTATCAAGAAACTAGTTATTGATTTGTAGAGTACTCATCAAGAGCTTTTCAACGATACACCACAAGTCGTAGTTTCAAAAATGTCGAATTTCCATCCCACCCACCCCCACCCCTATTCGTACCCCCAAAACCCCCGAATCGTTGGTGTCACTGTGAACTCCATATGGAGTACTCTAATTTATTCAAACAAAGTTTCCCTCTATACTTCATAGGGGCCGAGATGTAAATGTTTTAAAATTTCAAC
The DNA here is from genome assembly GCA_964059195.1 of Ectobius pallidus. NCBI lineage: Eukaryota > Metazoa > Arthropoda > Insecta > Blattodea > Ectobiidae > Ectobius > Ectobius pallidus. The sequence goes on along the minus strand of CAXKWD010000002.1, from coordinate 35,577,386 downwards.
CCCCTCCCCCGTCCACCCCCTTGGGCCATTAACGAACTTGTCCGAACTATTGGGCCTAGAAATAACATAATAAAATTTGGTTCAAATATCTTCAAAATGACGGCCGGTAGCGTGTAAAGATATATATATATAAATATATCACAATTTATTTTGAACAGGCGGTGGTTTCGTACTTAGGGAGGCATGAAACGTAAAGATATGAAAGAATTTTTCGAAAGTCATGACATGGTATCGATTGCAATAGGTAGATTTTTCTTCGAAATCTACCTAATAGACATACACAGAAATAAAAACTGAAAATCCTCTCAAACAACAACCATTTTATGCCAAACAGATTTCTTCAGTAACTTTCTCGAAAGGCCCAAGAAGGAGATACATGAATTATTTACCTGTATTTATATGGGCTATCGTTAAAAGAGTTCACCTCTAGCACAGAATGTACATACATGTCTTTAAAAAAATGAGTTGCAAAGTAAACGACGCAGGAAGCCAATTAATTCATATTGTTTGGAAAGAGCGATGGGCGGTCGTATAATGGCGCAGTTATCCGAGAGAAATGCTGCAATCTACCTAGATTTATAGTAGCAATAAAATCGGCAAAATTGCCGATAACTGACTCAAAAATCGGGTCCTTCAGCGCAATTAATTCAGCTCAAAGCTACAGAAGCGAACATTCAGTCTGCTGCCTTAACTATGCGAATCAATACACTCACTTCCATACTCAAAATTGTTAATTATCGTTGGTAATCCCACGAGAGATTACTGATGAAGCTCGTAATCTCGAGAGAGGATTTATTAAGACTATTCCATGAATAAAATGTAACGGATTATACAGACATTATTTTTGCGATGTGCCGCAGATTTGCAACCAGGCGGGCACCGTGCGGTATTTATTATTATTATTCAGAAATACGTAGCAAAAATTATACAATAGACAGTAATGACACAATTTTAAGCATAATAACATTAACTTTTAAATATCACAAATTTTGTTATGCCATAAGACAATAAAATACAAGTATTGAATACTTTTTTCGCTGGAAATAATAACTGAGCTCACTATTATTTTCAATATAGCCTTAACCTGGGCACAAAAAAATGCTATCATAAGATACAATTATATTTAGCTACCAAATTCTAACAGACAATACAATAAAATTATCATTCAAAAAGTGTGTTTTCAATTCAATAGTTATATATTTATTGACTGCTTCATTTGTTGCTTCATTTGTTGCTTCATTTAGTGGTATATTAGGCAGATACTTTCTATACATTTTAATATTATTACAATATATACCACTGGAAACATGAATTTGATTAATTATAATGACACAGTAATTTTATGATACAGTACAAGATATTATTATTCATTTATTATTATTATTTTATGATAGAGTACAAGATATTATTATTACGTACAACTATTATTGCTGTTATAATAATATTATTATTATTAACAGCAGCATAGTTTATTTCAGCTTAAGCTAAAATAATTTTTATTCAAATCCAGGTTTAAGACCATACATAAATGTGTCCAGCGGTCGTAAATATACTAAAAATTAGTTCTACCTAAAATTCAATGTCCAGTTTTCAGCACAGGTATAATATATGTACTAAAGGCGGCTGAATTCAAAAACACCTTTTTCAAAAACATGTCTGTGTGTGATTGTATCCCCGCACGTGTGTGTTTATGAGTGTGTGAAAAGCTCGGAAATGAAAGTTCATCTATCAAATTGACGTTTTATATTTTAGTTAGTAATCTTCCGGGGATGTGACTCGAATTGGGACATTCGGGACAATTTTCCTCATGAAATACTTCATAGAGCCTAAATTTTCTGGAATTATTGCAATAAGTTATGAATAAATTTTAAAGATGTCATTAGGAAGCTAAATACTTTAAATGCGTTTACTTCGTGGCTGTCGTACAAATACCCGTTATAATAAATGGTGCAAAAATATGTTGCACAAACTTTCTCGCATATACGTGTTAAAGGCTAGCACAGAAAAAAGTAAATTATAGAGACAATTAAATTTTATTTGTTACATTTTCATAAAACTAACAAGTATCTAGAACGGAAAGCATCAGGGTCGATCTTTATGTTCAATGCTTTTACCGTGAAATAATAATAATAATAATGATAATAACAACAACAATAATAATAATAACAATAATAATAACTTGGGTTTTGCTTGGTTTTCTCAATCTCAAAGGCAAAAATTCAGGATACATTGAGATATAGCCGAACAATAGATGCAAATGCTTAACGAATGAGGTATTACAAGAGCCTACTGGTAAATTTGGGTGGCCACGAAATTTGATTAGAACACTGGACCTCTTCCCTTATACTCTATACCACCTCGCTCTAATTGATTTTAGTGTGTTCATTAGACTGTGGTAAACTGACTACATTTCACAACAATAATCAGACTATATTATTCTTGTTACTATGGGCAACAGAAGAATATCATTCATATTTTAATCAACATGTATGTTCTGAAATTCGCGTTTTTATCTTGATACCTATTAATTTTATAAAGAAATGTATTTTTTAAAATGTTCTTTTTTAAACGTGAGAATGTCAAATTGCCAAGATAGATTCAGAAATTCTCTAAACTATATTATGCAGTCGTTCGAAAATGACGCAGTAAAACATTCTGACAGAGACAGAAATTGTTCTGTTCAGAAAGGCAGTCTGGCAGTCTGCGTAAAAACAAAGAGTTTGCCTTCAGAAATAACAGAGCTTAGAACGACCTGAGAATAATATATTCAGATGGATTTCCAAGTATAATTTATATTCTTTGTTAATAAGCTTGGAGGAAATATTCCCTAAATTACAACTGTGAGAGTTTTTATTTGCAGTTAGACTCTTCTCGCTTAGTTTCTAACTGAAGCAAAGTTAACTTTAGAAACTCATTTAATACATTGCAGCACTGGTACTTCTGTGAGCTCTTTCTTGCAGCAAGAAGCCCCTGGAGTATTAAAAACAAGACTGACCCTCACGAAGTTTGTAGTGCGATACCAGAGTAACTTGGGCATTAGTAAATGAATTCATTCCCTACAACCGAAGTAAGTCAGGCGAAGTCTCGTATAATTTGCACCTACAATCATGGTGTGAAGGAATCAATTACCCCTATAAAGCAGAAAGATGAAATACGAAGCGCGTCCATAAAGTAAGTTTCCCTTGGGCCGTTTACAGAAACAAAACACAATTATCTTGGACACATATATTCCAACAGATACAGCAAGTATTCAGTTATTATTCAACATTTTTGCCACCGTATTGAAACATTTGTCATAGGCCTACCGTGGAACCAACTTTCGAATACCTGTGTCGTATAAGTCTGCCGCCAGGAATAGGAGACAAACATCTCCTCCTCTTTGTCATTCTTTTACATTCCCTGTCATTTCTTGAAGTGTAGGAAAATATGGAAATCACTGGGAGCGAGGTCGGCAGGCCCGACGAGAGGGAGGGGCTGTGGGCCCGGCAGACCAGATTTTATGTTTTATCTTCTAAATTTACTCTAAAATAAAATTTGTTATAAGTCAATAAGCAGCTTAAGTTATGTTATATGTGTTTATTTTAACTCCATTGTCCTGTCGCATAACGGTGACACGGAATTAATCAGTTAATCTGAAACGGATTATTCTTGAAGAAAAATGGAAAAGTGGGAGCAGAAATCCTTTTGGACTCAACAGTAGGTCTCACTAGGCTATATATTTTGGTGCATATAAGTTACCAAGTTTTATGAAAATCCGAAAAAGCACCTCCCAGCCGAACTTTTGCAAGAGACTTCCTAGAAGGTGTTTAAACACACAACACACAATACTTCCGATGCCTTTAGTACCTATGATACGGATATAGGAAGTTTAAAAGGGCTGAAAAATCCTGTAATATCTAGGTATAGGTATTACTTCTGAACTGAGAAATTCTCTGATAGTCCTATCCTCTGACGCGCAATTTGTAAAATTGTCAACATAGCTTACATACTTGTCACACAATGGAGAGTCGCTTTTGCCATAGAGTTCATAACACTATATTTTATACGCTTTGTTCATTACCCTGGGGCGTATTATTTCAGCCTGAAGAGAATCACTGCATGCCTGATGTCCACAATGGGGGAAGTAAATCAGAACCTGTAATCATTTATATCGATATTCTCACTCTCCATTGTTTTCCACTATTGCTAGTCGTTGTTTTACATAAATATCCCTGTCTGATTGACAGCTCTCTGATTGCATCCGTGTTTTTCTTCGTATTCCAGTTTTTTAAATTTCAGCTTTATTTAGCCTACAGGCCTATACGTTTCAACATCGAGGTCAGGGGGCCATAGGTCATTTCGCGTGTTAGGTTCTGCGGGTATATCAGATGGCCGTGTAAGAACTGATACACATCTACTTTCTTTTGTTGGTGTGTTATGGTTTAATTTAAGTATTTTAAGCTTTTGATGATTATTATAGATGATAAAATAGCGGCGATGACTCATAGTAAGTATATATCCTAACCGGGATTTACCTTGCTTTGCTTTCCAAATACACTCAAAAAGATCACTTCCGAGAAATCATGGTTCAGTGTCCATTACCATCAAGTAATTTTATTTGTATTTTTACTCCTCAAGAATAAGTTATATCCCACACACTTTGTATATTGTAACACTTTCATTATAGAAAATTCTGATGCTAGGCTATATACTGATATTATTATATCTACCGGTACCATAAGTAGGAACCATGATACGTTCTCGCTTCTCAATCTGACAGAGTAAGTGGTTGCATTATAGGAGTGCGCATTCAATTTCTTACCCACAGGTAAAGCTGTATTTTTTTCAAAGGCAAGACTAAAATCGAAATGTATGTAGGAAGTAGGTAGCTTATAACTACCCTTCCGACAATTTATATGAAAAACATTTCAAGTACAGGCAGTAAGTGAAAAATGAAATATATGTTAGAGGCTTATCGGGAATCTTGGGAAAATTGAATTTTCATAATGTGGAATTTTAGTATGAGAAGGTAAATGATTTACTTCGCACCAGCAGATGCTAACCCGAAAACCAAATCTAAATCTCAAAAGTTGAACATTTACACTAATTATGGTCGAACAAAAACAGTCGTATTAAACTTGACTATAATGGTAATTAAGATTCTCGTATGAAAATTATGAAACTCACATTGCTCGTTTCTTAAACATACCCGTATCTTAATAATTGCCTCTATAGTCATGTTGCATAATGTACTACAGTAGAGCCTCGGTAATTCGAGCCCCGGTATTTCGAGGTTCCGTGTAATTCGAGCTGGTCTTAAGAAAATTAAAATTGTCCATAAAACTAGAGTAAAATCCCGTTTTTATACGGTGTCCGCAAGTAAGTTTTACGCACTTCCGAATGTGTTACATTTTGAGCTTTCTTTCAATTTTTCCATGTACAAAAATGCAGGTAAAACTGTCCCACTTAGGGTTTTTGTTCATAATACACAGAAATAACCTTGGCTTCAGACTGCTAATGCATTTCTATTACAGATTGACAGAAACCGTTAGGTTCGATTTTTCTTTGTCGGGACCTCGTGTCAATCAATTGTACAGTGCATATTTCCCCATCCTTTCAGAAAAGAATACTGTATTGTTACTGTAATCCCTGCAATGGTAATTAAAAGTGTTTTCCTAGTAGCATCGCTTTCCCGTTCCACTCCATGAAGGGTCAGACAATGGCTTAATCCTTCAAGGATACCGATGTAGCAAATTGGAAATGTTTGACAATATATACATACAGGCGTAACACAGGTATGTAGGCCTACTATATTGTTTATTTATTTATTATTTAAACCATTATTGTGTTCATTAAACATTTATTTGCGATTTACCCATTGATTTAGTGAAATTTCCGTGTAATCCGAGTTTTTTGTAATTCGAGGTAGCCTCAGCCCCAATTAGCTCAAATTATCGGGGTTCTACTGTATTCTATTTTGAGTTCAACGATTTCAATTCTTAGTAACCATTTACAAAGATTAAAAATCATAACATGCTCATAGGCCTATTGCGGTATTCTTTGTCAATTTGGTCATCGTAAAATTGTAGGAACTTGATGTTATTAGAAATTTCTGAGTATGGGAATACTATTACATACTTTATTGTATAAATTACACAGACCAACAGCCATTTTGGTGCCTCAGAATTTATACCTATTCTTGGGTATATTTAGGTTGCTGATGCCAAATGTGCCATTAGTTTTGTCCTATCAACTTTAGTTTTGTGAGATATGGTATTGCCATTATGAATATTATTCCATTTTACGTTTGATATAAATAAAAAACAGTGACTATTTTTAGCTTCTAAACCATGTGAAAAAAAGCAACACACTAACATTACATTAACATTAAAATAACAATATAACATGGGATATTTCAAAAAAATTAATATTATGACATACTGTACGGTCGTTTATAACTTAAGTTATGAGCTGTCAATTTGAGGCCCAAAAAATATTCCAGCTTTTAGTTTTTCTCTACTTCGTACAGTTTTCCGCCTACTTGTCCGAAGTATGGTCAAGAACCTTCACTAGCTACATTATCAAGCAAGATTTTGTTTCGCTAGACTAAAAGTTCACGAATAAAATCCCCCCCCCCTTCGACAAAAGTAGAGCTGATAAAGAAAAACTTTTTACATCTTTGGAATAAGCATACTAAGTATGCCAAAATCCGGTAAAACATCGGAGATACCAAACAAAAAGTTATTTTTTGTTGCACTGTGTTATGTAGTTAAAATAAAATAAAACAAAATAAACTTATAAAATGAGCTGGAGGCAGTTTGTATATTTTCCCGGATCATCACCGTTCATGGAGTGAAGTGACTAGAGTTATTTCTTTTAAACGGGGCTTGGTTTTATAGTGGTTTCAAGCTTCTGACATTTTAGATAAAGACAGATAATTATCATATGTAAACTCTCCTGTCGCCGCAAACTGCAATTATTTTTTCTCGTGAGAAGACGCGCTTCCTTTTAAAATAAGTCAAATTAATTAGTCTTTCCTCTTTGCTTCGTGTCAAAACGAAATTAATTATATACTATATAAATTGAAATAATTAGTTTCTAAAAGAAGCAATCATTTTCTTACCTAAAAATAAGTACTATGTTAAATTTATTGAATTGGAGTAAATATAATCTTCTTCCGCAGTTGATTTAAAGAGAGCCTTAGGGGATATATTTCTTCTATATCTTCAGGATTAGAATTTTTCCTGGGCGGATATCGAATACGGGTTTTCAGCTTGGTACGCTGTCGCCAAGGCAACTCGACTCCTAGAGGACGTACCAAGTCTCTTCCAAATATTCCTCTAGACCAGTGGTTCTCAAAGTGGGGTCCGCGGACCCCTGGGGGTCCGCCATGGTGTTTCAGGGGGTCCGCAGGCGGTTTAAGAAGAAATAGGATATCCAGTAATTTTGAAGTGCTTAACTGTGTTCCCCACTATTTATCTATGTGAAACAGCACTCTCCCACCTTACGTACTTGAAATCAAAGTTGAGAAATAAACATGAAGTTGAAAGTGACTTAATATTGAAATTATCAGACATTAAACCTAACATTGCAGAGCTAATTAATCAAAAGCAGCTTCACTGTTCACATTAAGGAGTAAACTCTGTTTGCTACCATTGATATTGTTATTTTGTGTATTGAATTGAATACATTTGAATCAAAGTATTTATTTATTTTTATTTCAAAACCCAGAGGAGGTCCACGAAATTTTAATTTTTTTCAAGAGGTCCGCGGACTGAAAAGTTTGGGAACCACTGCTCTAGACTTCCAGTGGCGATCCGCCCCGGGCCTCACTTAGGCCTACTTTGGGGGTCCTCAATTGATGCCTTACCCTAATACAAAAATTAATGTTCCACCCTTTATTTTTTTTACTCATCGGAATTGTTATATTAAATAAAAATATAGCGTATTTGACGTATTACCAATTTAAAAAATTAGTTACCAATGTTTTGGTCTCAGGTTCATGAGCCGACCGCGACAGGTTACTAGGAGATGCGAAGTTGGCTACTGCTCTAAAAGGTATAATTTAAATGATGAAAAATATAACATGTCCTGATTTCATTTAGAAATGACGAGAAAATTTAACATTGAGTTAATAAGTAGACCGCGAGAGGCCTCTAGAAGATGTTCTATGGGTGATGTGAAGAAAATGTATAATTTAATTGAAGAAAATAGAGCAAGTCTTAATTTATAAATTAAATTAACAACTTGATGTGTATGATGGCCTTTAAAGAATTCAAAGACTTTCAAGAATGAATTCCAAACTTATGTTTAGCACTAAAGTAACTAACTACTTGCAAGATTTTTACTTGATGATATTTATATAAAAATGAAGCTCTGAAAGGTTTAATTCATTGTACGTAAAATAAAGTATTCTTTGTACAACTTTTCTGGAAGCCATTTTAATAAACCGTCTTTTAAGTATGGGAACTAATTTGAAAGTGATCACTTCTCTACTAGCCTCAAAAATCCCTCTACCAGATAAAATGTGTCATTTATAATACAGATTGACGGGGTAGTGAGATAAGCTAAATCCTTAGTTTACTAGGAGTGACGTAACATGAAATGGACGGCACTTTATCTCTGGTTTTAATTTAACTACGCTGTCTGGTAATTACACATTATCTTATCAAAGTCAAGCACAGCACTTTAACTTGGTAAACGGACCATAGCGCCATCATTTGAGAGCAATTACCGATGCATATATAGTCTGAGGGTTGAGGTTTGTGCAAATTGTTTGGATACAAATCCTTTTGTCTTGTCCCGTCTGATTCTTACGGGAGTTGAAGGAAAACTGGGGCAAGGAGGCGGGATTATTTCCGATCCGCTGAGTCTGTTACGTGAACCCTGGCCGTCTTGGGAGATGACAGGTTAGGATAACAAAGTAAGCCGTCATTTAGCTTTACTTTGTTGCAATCCCTTAAACTATACCAACATTAAGTCGTCCAGTCTTGTGGACGACATTTGCGTTAATACCGATTGTTGTAAGTAGAACAGGAAATCTGAAGTGTTGTGCTTTACTAAGGAGTAATTACGGATTTGAATTTAAAATAAACAAAATCAGGTAAACTGATATAATAAAGTGCCAGAATGCTTTTTTAAATCAGTTATAATCGCAATTTATGATAGGCCCATGCATAAAAGAAGTTATTTTTGTAATAGATCTCCGAGTTAAACTCTAAAAACAAAATGCGCTGGCAATAGGCCTACGATTCGCTGAAATGTTTGGTTCAAGTTTAAAGCAGCCTTATAGCTTATGAGTGAATAAAAAGTCAATCTGAAATCTATTCGTATTTGTCAGGAATTGTATTAGGTATATTGCTGCACAGGAACGAATAAGAAAAACACTCACATTAAAATATAATGTAGATACCGGTAGTCATCGATAGAATGCACAATAGTATATCAATATTCAACGGCTAGTTGTGTTTTAAATCTTTTATTTACATTATTATTTACACTGATATCGTTATGAAGAAATGAATCAATCAAATCGCGCTAACAATATTAAGGCCGGTATTCATAGTCGGCGACTTAAGAACCGACTTTATAAAGCTGAACTTATTTGACAAGTCGACTTATGTGTTTTTCGTATTCAAAGTCTTCTTTAAAGTCGTACTTTATTAAGTCTGACTTCATAAAGCTCTACTTATTCTACATACTAAAGTCGAACTCAATAATATGAAAAATCACGCGTTCACTGCCATAACAACTGAATTAGCCAATCGTGTTTAAGATTTTTTTCAGATTTTATGTAAAGCAAAGCCAACTGAGTATGTATTTCGCTATCGTGATATAAAAATACAGACGGCTCTGTACATTGTAAACAAAGAATTCAATTCTTCCAGTCATATTATGCAGCGTGTAAGTAAACTAATTAATAGTTTTTTTTAGAATATTCTGCGTATATATTAGCTTGGAGATTGTTCAGAATTAATACCGGTACGCTTATGTATTTATTTCGATATTAATTATTGTTTTAGAGAGATTCAAAACAGCTTAGGAAGCTTTGGGCCGATGTGAAATGCCAGCAGAGAGAAATGCTGATGAAAGATAGGCGATTGATGTCGTGTATAAAATAATTCCACCTGTTGTAATGGATTAACCAACAGAGTAAGGTCACCTGGTGAAAGAAAAGGACTTGAAGATGGCTGAATAGCCGAAATATATTGTCCAATATACGAAAATTATCTTATAAAATTGACAGATATAATTTTTAATTATGTTTTATAATATTGGCAAATATAAATTTTAGATTTGACAAAGCTATGAGCTGATATTTTAACAAAAACATTTTATACGAGGGAATAGGTGGAATTATTTTATACACGACATACAAATCCCTCGTAGGAGATAAATAACATGAAATTTATCAACACAAATAGGCGATTGATATTTCCAAAATTGTGTCTGCTTGAAACGAAATCTCTTTTTAAATTCATTGTCACTGTAGAATTTGAACGGATTCATCATGTTTCGCAAATAACGCTTTGGGGCGTGAGTTTCTTCTAATACTCGCCAAGATCCTCAAAATTACTATTCATGGTTCTGGCTTAAACTGAAATAAGTCAGGGGGACCCTTGACTTGATAAAGTACGACTTATTTCGACAAATAAGTCGTAGTTTAGTGACTATGAATACCAATAAGCTCGACTTTGTCAAGTCTGACTTTATAAAGTAACTACGTCATAAGTCCGACTTGTTTGTGTCAGAAACTCAACTTAAGACGAGATTAAAGTTCGACTTGGATATAAGTACGACTTATTACGACTATGAATACCGGCCTAAGAAACGATTGGCAATTTGTTTTGTAATGTTTAATATATTGTGGGCCATGCAATAATATTGTAGCGTCTTATATCCGTTAAAAAATTAATATTGATATACTCGTTATTACGATACCGGTCAAGCGATTTTATCCAAATTCAATAGGGTTCTACCTATGGATGTCATAAATTCGTATATCAAGTTTCATGAAAATCTGATAAAGCGTATTTGAGTTATCGCGCCTTTCTAATATATTACCATAAACATCGGCACTAAATTGGGCATTACTCCGGTGTCGGTCAATCGATTTGGCCCAATATCAATAGTCTTCTTTCCATGGACGTTATAAATAGGTATACAAAGTTTCATGAAAATCCGATAAAGCGTATGAGTTATCGCGCGTACAGACGCATGGACGGACGGGCAAACGGACAGACATTTCCCGTACCCACACACAATCTCATAAAGTACCATACTGGCACTTAATACATCCAATAAAAATTTCGCTTAGTTGTACAGACCTAGACATATCTCTGGATGAATTAAAGCATTTCTGAAACCTTATCCCTAAGTTTGACATAAACCTGAATGTTGATAAAATGGTTATTACTGTGACTTCTAGTTTAAGACTTAATTTGCATGCATAGTACGAAGTCCATATAATTGTGCGCTTTCAGTGCGTCCCCATTCTGTCAACGTTACTCATAATTCTTTATCTAAGTCATGTTCTTCCTCCCAACCCCTTAACTGACTCTTCTTATATTCGGGTCGATAGCCCTAGTAAAAAAAAAAGTCATTGCTATAAAGTATAAGAGTATTTTTCGTCTTATACCCTCAAAAATATAATAAGATGCCAGAAACGTATATAGAGTGATGTGGACAACCTTTTACAATGAAGACAAATATTTATAAGTTTGCTATTTTGTATTGTGTAATAATTATGTGAACAGTTTGTTGATATATTCTATTGGTCACTGAATTTATATGGTTAAGTCTATGTTGTCTCATTTAATTGGATTAAAACTGTTAGACAAAATTTAAAATGATAAAAAGAAAGAAAGCAGTTTTTACATAGACAATTATACATAAAATGGTAAAAATTGATTATAAAATTATATATATACAGCACATTAAGAGAACACATATATACTTATGTATAATTAAAAGTTATCTTGGAATAGCTTCCAATAATTACATTCTAAAATAATCTTGCAAGCAGTATACTTGCACGTTGTATACAGTACGAGTCACACATTTATACTTATATTAAAAGTTATCTTGGAATAGCTTCAATAATTCTTTTTCTTTCTTTCTTTCTTTCTTTCTTTCTTTCTTTTCGCAGTTTTACCTCTCCCTTTTTTTAGAAGCTTCAATAATTATAGTCTAAAATAATCTTGCAAGCATTATACTTGCACGTTGTCATGGAAATACTTATACCATACGTCTGTTTAAATTCACAATGGAATGTCTGTATAGATCACAATCACTGGTCACCATGTGCTGTATTATTTATACTTTGTGCTTGCTGTATTTTTAGAATGTTGTTAAGGCTGTCCACACTAAAGATTATGTTGTCGATGGAATCTGGCCTCTTAATTATTTGAAATGTACATTTCGGTATAATTTTTATACCATCTTCAGTCTTATAGACCTGGTAGTTGTCGCAACGACTGCTGATTTAATACTACATTGCTATGTTAATTACTTCATGCTAAGACAGTGTAAGTTATTATATATATTCATTTTCTCGTAGGTGAAGAAGAGTGCAATCCACGTCCTCTCAACCAGGAAGCGAATGATCACCTTAGGCATATTCCTTCGCACAAGGAAGTAGTTTTGTTTAAGGGATTGGTTTACAATATGAAAGCTAAATATAACATTCTATGTCAGATAATTTCTTGGGGATGTTTTACACGTAGAGTTTAAAAATGCTTGAGAAATGCATAAAAAATTATTTATATTATATTGTAGGACAACTATTCTTTTCTTTTGAAAATGTGCAACCGTTTGAAATTTGAATTGTACAAATGAAATTGCAGGGTAAGGAATGTATGTATAATGCAGATATGGGTTCTAGATGTAGATAGGGAAAAGTGCAGACGCCCATGAAAAACTGTACACGACGGCATCGTGCCACTAGGAAGTATTGTATGAAAGCAATGAACCCGCACTAATGAACCCTAAAATTGTGTTATGGAAGGACATTATTACTTCAAAGCTTCCATAAACTTCTTTTGGCATTCTCTAGCATTTCTCTCTTGGAGAACGGTTATTTTGACGTAAGAACGCTGTGCACAACTTGTCACGTCCGTTCTGCACGACAACGGACTCACAACGAATTGCTATAATCTTTTTGTGTATAACCATAATATAATCACACTTCCATCAAATTACATGTGTACAACAGATGTTATATTTTTCAGCGACATACATCATCTTATGATATTATCGCGTAATTATATTATATTATATTAAAGTGATCCCTATACAGGTCGTCGAGGCCCTTAGGGTTCCAGGAGGTTGAGGCTCCCAGATTTTTAGACATACGGCACATTATGGTGGTAAGGTTGTCAGCCTTACGCACCGGCCGCCTTTACCCCCAGGATTGCTCCTGGTACTCATTTCTGTTAGAGGCTGAGTCGACCCCAGGGCTATAGTGCCACCAAAAGGATTAGGCCAATTGAAAAATCCCAATGATCTCATCGGGGATCATTATATTATTTTATGCTAGTATTTTATTTTGTTATATATTATATCATATTAGATTATATTATGTTACATTATATTATTGAAGTCCTACGTGGTTTTTCTTTCATCATTTGAGCCCGTAAATAACCTTTTTTCGGAATATTTTTCGTTAAGTAAGTTACTCAGGGAAAATTCATGTCTAAAGTCCGACAGCTCAGGGTAGAAAAGGATGGGAGGGAGGGGCAGGGGGAGTAATCTTTGTCTGTGTATTATTATGTGTTACATTGTATTACTATTGAATTATGTATTGTATTATTATTGTCATATATTTTCTGTCATTAGTACAATTTTTTCTTTCTTTCTTTCTTTTCTTAATCTTTTTGTATAGCAGTACTATATTATGTTTTCGTATTATATGGTTTTGTATTAATAGTGTTGCATTTTTTTTCTTTGTCCTGTTCATAGTAAAAGCACTAACGACCGTCTAGGCTCGTGCGTTGGATTTATTCTGTGGATAATGTATTTAATATGTATATAAGAATAAAGATGCACCTTACCATACCACAAAAAAGAAACGAGAAAAAATTCGACAATAGATACAGAAAAGAATCCTACCTCACTAGTGCCCGGAATCCGATACCAAACAGACACCAGACGATATCTCAGAGTGACTTCGTATTGACATGTTTATCTGAAGTGTTGACGGGGCTTTGTTTAACTTGAGTTCATCCCCATGTCTGATATTGGGTAAATCCCTTCCCAAGAAGATGTGTCCCATGGGAAGAGCTCAGGGCTGACAGCTACAGGTAATCGCTATCAGGGATGTTGTAGGAGGGTAATCTAGCTTCTAGTGGATGAAGAAACCTGGTGAGAATTTAAAGAAGCCAGATTCTTAGTTTTAAATAGTTTGTAGGAGAGAGCATAAATGATAAAGGAAATTAAATGTATAATTGATTATTCCATCAATATACCATTCACTAATTTTCACAGGCCGTTTTAATTTTAGATTCTTGCTGAAAACGATATGTTGTTTATATCATGATTTTGTTGTTGAGGTGGGTGTATGTAATCTGCGCCACGGTTGACACCTAATTTGAAATAGAATAAAAATGAGATATGTAAACTGCGGCACACAGATATGTAAACTGCGCCACCGTAATATGTAGGTCATTTCACGCAAAATATAATTCGATGTTCTACCACGCTTCTCCCAACATCTTCCTTGTGTTAGCACTTCTTCAGTTCCAAAAAAGTGCCTACATAAAACTGAGAAATATTGAATAAGGGATACCTAAAAAAAAAGCTAAAATAAATGACAAGTATTCTCGTCTACTCAAGTGGAGAGAACAATATATAAACAACGAAATATCCCGTTTTGATTTTATTAAGAACAAAGTGCTCATGTAACAAAATTAGGGTAATGTTTTTAACAATTTTATAAGTGACGAAGCGTTAATGCAAAAAGAAATTAGGGTATTGTTTAACATTTTTTAGCTACTAAACCTAACATTTTTAACCACATCTATGCAATTTCATAGCCAGTTCTAAGTCTGGAGAAGTGGAAAGGAAAATGTTAGTGCGTTAGTATGACGGTGACGCCATTTAAATGTCTGTGGCGGAGTTTACATATGTCGGTGGCGGAGTTTACATCGTGTAGGTTGGGGGAAAAGGTAGAAGTAGCGCAGATTACCTTTTCCCGTTGAGGTAAACAACATTTCGTTTTCAGCATGAATCTAAAATTAAAAAGGCCTATGAAAATTAGTTACCGGTATATCGGTGGAATAATCAATTGCACATCGAGTTATAGCTTAACAATTAACGGCCATGAAATTGATCAATTCTGATAAGGGAAAATATTCTGCAATATGGACTACTAGAAGGTTCCCGCGGCTTCGCACATGATGATTAATTCGAAGATTAAAAATTAAGACCAAATAATTAAAACTTTATATTTATTAACACTTACAAGTGAATCATTCATAAACTAAACTATTAATAATTATAATGAAACAACTACAATCCGGCTTTGGAGTACATACCACGATTAGAAAGCGCCTCTATTGTATTTGACATTACCATATAAACAAATGGATCGACCATGGTGTGCTAGCTCACAGAATCGAAACGATCATTAATTCCATGTGATATATTCAAAAAATCGTGATGCTTTTATTTCCAAGTTATGACTCAGAAAAAAAAAAAAGGCAAAGCCACCTGCAATTGATTTGACAATTGAAATGTATTACCGAAAACTAATGCTTCGACAGCGCAAAAATTCATGTTAACCGCCAGTTTTTCACTCATATCTCGCGAATGAAAGTTAAATTAAACATTTCGGCTTCGAGGTGCATTCGGCCACCCTTCAGTCCATCTATGTTTAAAATTTCAGACCTCTGCGTGCAGTAGTTTTGGCTGGGCATCGCGAACAGACAGACAAACACTTCCTATTAATATTATAGACTAGCATGTGCCCGCGGCTTCGCCCGCGATAATTATTTCAAAAATTAAAAGTTAAGAGCATAATAGTTAAATCATTATATTTATTAACACCTAAATCACGTGAATTACATACCACGATTAGATAGCGTCGCCTGGTAAAAGCTACCTCAGATTCGAGTGCCTTGGCCCAGAATACCCCTGTACAGTGAGTTTCGTCCAAATCGAACAATGTTTGACCATATTTAGGCCTATATTGATTATCCCTCTTCCGTGTAGGTTGAAAATTTCATGTGTCTTCGAGCCTTGATATTCTAAACAAATGAATCGTCCAGGATGGACTTACAAAATCAAGCGATCGCCCCCGATAATTATTTCAAGAATTAAAAATTAAGAGCATAATAGTTAAATCATTATATTTATTAACACCTAAATCACGTGAATTACATACCACGATTAGATAGCGTCGCCTGGTAAAAGCGATCTCAGATTCGATTTCCTTGGCCCAGAAAACCCCTGTACAGTGAGTTTCGTCCAAATCGAACAATTTTTGCCCATATTTAGGCCTATGTTGATTATCCCTCTTCCGTGTAGGTTGAAAATTTCATATGTCTACGGGCCTTGACATTCTAAACAAATGAATCGACCAGCGTGGGCTTACAACATTCAAGCGATCGCGATGCTTTTATTTCCACGGTATGACAAAAATAGCCAAAGCCAACTGCAATTGATTTGACATTGAAATGTATTACTGAAATCTGATGCTTCGACAGCGCTAAAATCACGTTTTCTGCCAGTTTTTCACTCATAACTCGCGAACGAAAGCTAAAATTAAAAATTCGGCTTCGAGGAGCATTCGCCCACCTTTCAGTCCATCTATCTTTAAAATTTCAGATCTCTGCGTTCAGTAGATTTCGATGGGCATCGTGGACAGACAGACAAACAGCATATGCCCGCATGTGCCCGCGGCTTCCCCCGCGATAATTATTTCAAAAATTAAAAACTAAAAATTAAGATCATAGTTAAATCATTATAATTATTAACACCTAAATCACGTGGAGTGCATTCCACGATTAGGTAGCGTCCCCTGGTAAAAGCGACCTCAGATTAGAATTCCTTGGCCCAGAAAACCCCTGTATAGTGAGTTTCGTTCAAATCGAACAATGTTTGACCATATTTAGGGTTGATTATCCTTCTTCCGTGTAGGTTGAAAATGTCATATGTCTGTGGGCCTTGACACTCTAAACAAATGAATCGTCTAGGATGGATTAACAAAATCAAGCGATCGCGTTGCTTTTATTTCCAAGGTATGAGGTATGATGACAAAAATAGCCAAAGCCATCTGTAAGTGATTTGATATTGAAATTTATTACTGAAACTGATGCTTCTAAAACGCAAAAAAATGCACGTTTTCGGCCAGTTTTTCACTCATAACTCACGACCGAAAGCGAAAATTAAAATTCCGGCTTCGAGGTGCACATTCCGACCCTTTAGACCGCCTATGTATAAAATTTCAGATCTCTGCGTTGAGTAGATTTCGCTGGGCATCGCGGACAGACAGACGGAAGACAGACAGACGGAAGACAGACAGACGGAGGACAGACACTTCCTTTTATTAATATAGATAAATGATATTAATATAAAATCCACATTCTCAAGTTATGCTGTTTACAGACACCTGTTTCTTAAAACAATGACGATTAGACTTTAAAAAATCCCCTTAGACAGGCCTACAGGCTGAGGTAGATTTCGAAGTACTTTTGGTTTAATTTATTGTCGCTGTGCAGCACTCTTCTTCTTTAGCCTTCGCATGACAAACCTGCAATAATAGCTGTAAAAAAGAGCACTTTTTCAAACATTCAAATCTCGCCTTATATGAGAACTATCGAGAAACTAGTTATTGATTTGTAGAGGACTCATCAAGAGCTTTTCAACGATACGTCACAAGACGTGGTTTCAAAAATTTCGAATTTCCATCCCCCATCTCCACCCCCACTCGTACCCCCAAAACCCCGAATCTTTGGTGTCACTGTGAACTGCATAGGGGGTACTCTAATTTATTCAAACAAAGTTTCCCTCTATACTTCATAGGGGCCGAGATATAAATTTTTCAAAATATCAACCCCCGACCCCCCCCCCAGGCCAATTTTGCTCATTAACGAACTTATCCGAACTATTGGGCCTAGAAATAACATAATAAAATTTGGTTCAAATATCTTCAAAATTACGGCCGTTAGCGTGTAAAGATATATATCACAATTTTTTTTTTTTGAACGGGCGGTGGTTTCATACTTAGGGAGGCATGAAACGTAAAGATATGAAAGAATTTTTCGAAAGTCATGAAATAGTCTTAATAAATCGTATTCCAGATTACGACTTTCATGAGATAAATTCTCTCGTTAATGTACGAATATACACTCGTAATCTACTATAAGCTTCTTGCAACTACATGAATAGAGACACGCTTGTTTTTCAATTTCATTCACTGGAGGCTACTTTCATTTCTAGATAAAATCATTTACTTCCCTTGAATTCAACTTTGTTCGCCTATCATTCAGTAACATCTGACACCAAACTAGCGAACAATTGAGAGGTCGCATCAGATATTTTGAAAATAATCTGTTTCCATGGTGACTTTTAAAAAACATTCTGTTTCTATTATACTCCATATTCGGAGAACTTCACTTTTACCCAATTGCTAAAGTTATCATAACTTCTGAAAGCCTTACCAGAAGCTTACTAATGTTTCACTTGATGAAAAGAGCTTAGAGAGAACCCGATACCAGAGAGAAAACTTTCATGCTTACTCTATAAGTAAAATAAATAAATAAACAAATAAAAAATAAAAAATAAAAAACTTATAGGATGTGTTAGCTTAAAGAGAAATGTAATAACTATGTAGACAATTGACTAGTTAACAGAAATTATTATTATTATTATTATTATTATTATTATTATTATTATTATTACTATTATTATTATTATTATTATTATTATTATTATATTTTATCATTAAAAAATGTCCACCGCTGTGGCTCAGGGGATGCGTTCAATCCTCTCACGCAGCGGGCCCGGGTTCGATTCCTGGTCGGGACAAGTTACCTAGGTGAGGTTTTTTCCGGGGTTTTCCCTCACCTTTGAGATAAATGTCGGGTAACTTTAGGCCCTTGTGGTCCCCGGATATCATCGGGCCGTCATTAGCATCTTCATCCCCATCCTCGTCTTGTTCTGAGTGAGTGTGTGTGTGTGTGTGTGAATGGTGTGTATCGTCCTATGTGTTCGTGTTGTCTCGGAGGTGGCCCCGGCATTGGGCTGATCACTCATCCGGGGAGGCCCTCCATGTCCTTGCCTGGTCAAAAAAGTATGTATGTGATCCAAAGATAATCCCTCTCCCGACAGGTCGCGGCCCTGTAAGGCCCGGGCGGCTTGGGTCGCTTAAATCCTAAAAAGGGAGAGGTAAAACTGCGAGAAAGAAAGAAAGAACCATTAAAATATTTCCACATGTTTAACAAAGAACGGTACCAAATAATAAAAATTGGTATGCAATTATGCAATTATGAAATTAAATAAAATCAGTGGATCCCAGTTACGTCTCACGGGCAGGCCCGAACATTTTTCCGTCCTTTACTTTCAAAATGAATATATCCCAATTGAATCCATTTTACCTCAATGTTTCCTTCTCGATAATTATCTTCTGTTTAGTTGCCTTCCACTCTTTTATTGATCCCTCTATATTTTTATCAGTTACCTATTTAAATTTTAACTGCTGCAATATCAGTTTATTTTCTGTAATGTTAATGTAATGTTATATGTTAAGTTAAAGTCGAAAACAATAGAAAATAGGAAGGTTGGATTTCGCGAAAATTAATTACAAAATACACCTGAAGTAATTTAATATTACCAATACAATAATGAGTTCTGAAAATTTTGAAATGATATAATTTAAGTTGGCATCCTAATACAGAAGCTAGTTACTTCCTCTGCCCGTACCATAGGTACTATAGGTAGAGGAAGTATTGTTTTCGACCCTAAAATTCGAAGTTGAGTTTTTAGCAACATGTCTGTGTGTGTGTCTGTGTGTCTGTGTGTCTGTCTGTGTGGAAGTTTGTGAACAGGCTAGCTCCGAAACGGAGAATCGTATAAAAACAAAATTTCGTATTTGGGTCAGGTACCTTCTGAAGATGTGATTCGAAGATTGGCGACAAATTTCTCTCATTTTCAAGGGGACTTTGCATGAAGAAATTTTCGTTTTTCGCGATTTTCTCGAAAACGGCTCTAACGATTTTCTTTAAAATTTGCACATTTGTTCCTTTTACTGAGAGCTAAAACTTTTATTTGAAACTTTTTTCGAAAAAATTCTCTGAGGGTAGTTACAAGCCACCCACTGTTCACCCACTGTTCGTAGAAATTTTGTCTTGCATGAACAACTGAATACGCGCTCTTTCACGGCCTCTTATTCTATATAAGAATGTGAAGTGAGAAAGATGTATTGTTGGCCAGGTATAGAGTAAAGAAGTATCTGAGGGAAATATTCAATAAATTTCGAAAATTATTCTTTCGCGTAAAGTTCAATAAACGTCTGCAGTCACTTGTTCGGTTTTTTAAAGTTTGTTATATAGCCTGCGCTTTTAGTCGCATCATTGAAATAAGAGGTATTTATAGGATAATTAGCGTAAAATTGTGTCTTGCGATTCTGTAAAAGGATATGTGAATACTCTAACTTTTATTTGGGCAGAGGAAGTTATGTGACTTTCACATCAGATTTTTTTATTGTAAAATTAGGCCTATATAATAATTTAATGTTAGCAAAGAATGATGAGCAAAGAAATAACAAAAAAAAATTGGGGGGTGCAATCCAGTTCAACTTCCCGCGGAGCACCCTGGTTAAAGAGGCCATATGTTATTTTGCGATCATGAATTATTGCTGAACGCTGCCGGTCTATGGGTTTTGTCATGAAAAAAATCACACTTGACCGCAAGCCGCAGTCAGGCGACGCCCGTACATAATATAGTACATAGTGAAACGGGGAAAATGGCCAGCTGATAAAACTCAATTTATTAGAGAAAACATGAAAGATTTTTGCTGAATTCGTAAACAAAATAAATTTTGATTTATTGTAAAGTAAATATAAGCCATCTGTAAAAGAAAAAGTGATATGTGTAGAACGACAAACAAACGAAAGAATCTAAATCTAGCATGTAGTATTATTATTATGTAATGGAACAAGTACTGTAAATAATACGTCCTGTAAAAAATCTGGTCACTGGAACAAACCATAGCTTTCACTGAATGTATGACTTAACCTACATTCATGTGTAACTAGTAGTTCATTTATACATACACACTCACACACATACACACACTAAGCTGTTGCCCGCAGCTTCACTAGCGTAATTTGATAGAAATTTGTAAAATTACTGACTAATGTTATAAATAAGAAAGTTCAAGGATACTAATGTTTGTTCATATAAACTTTGAACCGAAAATCCGACCAGATCAATAGACTATTGTTCCAAATACAAATATTTACACCCCTTTCACGCAGTAGAGGATGAGGTTGATTTAAAAGAATACGTGTTCAAATACACTGGTCGACTTGATTTTTTTCACAAGATGCCTAAATGGTGAATCTAGTGATTTTTTATCCTAAATTCAGATACGTAATCAGAATTTTCCCATCAGGCATAGTTTTCCTGTGATAGCTACTTTCCAAATCGAATTTTAGCATTCTATTTTGCCTAGCATAGGAACATTTAACGTTGTATCTTTCTGAGTTAGGTAACTAGTTACTAATTTTATTTTCAAAAATTCAAACGAGTATCACAAACATGTCCTGCCTGATAGAAAAAAAATTAGAAAGCAGATTTGAATTCAGCATTTAAAATACTTCTAGAAATAGTTACTTTTCTTTTTGTGAAAGGGAAAAGTTAAATTTTGTGGACCAGTCAAAATAATGTTTTGAATTATTAACTTTATGACCCCCCTAAGAGTTGAATGGTGGGATATGTTTAAATACGTGTTCTTATCATTTGTACTAAATAGTATTTATTCTTAGTTTCAAGAAAATCCGAAATTTTTCCAATACAAACATTTAGGCCCCTTTTTTCACCACTTACGAATTTATTTCCATAAAATAAAAAATACGGGTTTAATTATTTACGTTTTGCAATGGTTTCATTAAGTTTTAACTATTAAATTATGTTTTGATATATACAAACTTTCTACTCCCTTATGACCACTTTAGGGGTTGAATTTTAAAATCCCTTCTTATTGCACCTCTACATTACAAAATAAAGCTTGGAACCAATTTTAATATTTATAGCTTCAGCGGTTTCGGCTCAGTTTATAGTATAAACACAGAATATCCCAATTCGTTGCTATTTTCCCTATCGACTGATGAAGTCATTATTTTTGTGGTTAGTTTTTAATGTTCAAGTTCATATCAGCCAATATATATATATATATATATATATATATATATATTCTAATTTCAGCTGTGTTTATACTCCATGGAACTATTGCTTCTCAATTGTTTCTATTGTCGGTGTATTTAATGGAGTAAATTTCAACTGAAATTAATTTAAATGTGATACAGGATGAAATGGTGAGGGTGATTCATGGTATGTAAATATCCAACTCGGCATTTGCCTTTACGACTGGGGAAACCATGAAAAATCCCATGTCAAATTGGCCGGCCACGGGATTTGAACGTGAGACCTCCCGAATGAGAGTCCATCTCGCTCGGTTATATTGTTATTATGACAAAAGGTAAGTGTTGATTAGATATAGAGATTTCTGAATAGATCAGTTACACAGTTTTGAACATAAATTTACCGTAATTTAGAACTCTAAATTGCTGAAGATGGTAGTCACAAGCCAGTGAAATTAAACTGCCAGGAGGAACATGTCAGATTCAGAAATCTGGGGAGTAGGAGAGAAGAGAAATAGAAATAGTCTTCAACAATTTTACAGGCACCACAAAACTACGTTACTCTGTCAGAGTAACTGACGATGCAAGTCACGCCACTGCTTTGTCTTCTTGACAAGTACCCACCCATCTCGCTTGCAATTTGCAATTTGCAATAATTATCCCCTCAGTTCGAACGCGTGTGACCTCCTATTCCCAATCTGGATCCATCACGCTCCTTTAATTGCACTTCACACAATGATTCAATAAAATTCCATTCACAATGAAAACGTTAACATTAACGAGGCACAAGCATATGGAATGAACATACGATCCCTTATAACAGTAGTTAGCAACTGGTGGTACGCGAGAGCATTGGGATGGCACGCTGAAGATTGACATATTGAGCACTTGCAGTTACTAAAGGATAATTTTTCTACTTTCCTCTATTATCCTCTACGAAAGAATACTTTTCCAAGTATGACTGGATTAGAAACTCTTTTCACAAAAAGTGGCCAGCAAAAACTATGGCAGGCAGACATCTGAAGTTTTAAAAATAGATGGACCGAAGAGTGTAAGGGTGCACATCGAATTGGGATGATGCAAGAGGGATTTTAAAATATTCCTCTTACAAAAAAACATCAATTCGATTCATTGAAAATCTACCAGCTGCAAGCCATATTTCAAACTTCGAAAATATCATTTCCTTGTGTATATACAGGGTTTCAATGAATATTTTACCAGTGTATAGAGGACACATAGGCAAGTAAGTTATATTAGGAGATTTTTGTTCTATCGCGTAAAATGTGTATGCTATAGAGCATTAAAGTCATTACAAATTGGTGCTCATAAGTAAATAATGAAGCGAAATGGAGATATAATTTTCATTAAATTGACTTCATGCCTTCTTAGTGATTGATAAAAACCTGATTCCTAATCAGTCATCAACAACTATATCATAATTTAGAGTTTCCATAATCTGCAAAATTTACAGACTAATCACATGACTGGCCACCACTGTATTAGGTTTTTATTCATAACTCAAGTGTTAACAACGAAGTTCCTTTGTTTTTCATTTTTTCTTCAAATGTTAGAAGTCAGTGGCGGCCATGCCTTGGAAGATTTTATGTTGTAACTGGAAAAAATGAAACCATAGAACAAAAATCTCCTAATAAAAGTTGCTGTCTATGTCCCCTGTATACACAAGTAAAATATTTCACGGTGTTATTCATTAACACCTTGTATAAGCACATATGAAGTCTTTGCATTCCCAAATCAAAACACGAGCGTGTAATACAATAAATAAAACTGTCTATTATTATCATAAGCATTAATACATCACAATTTTGTTAAAGTTTTGAGCACAATTGAGTGTCATCTGATAAAAAACTTACTGAACATATTAGGAAATTCAGAAAAATCTTCAAATTAGCTTTCAAAAGCTATTGATGGATTAATATTATTATTCTGTGATATAATAGCTTAATCACAAGAATAGAACATCAAATCTGTTGCTACTCAATAACAAATACATTCCGTATACTTTTCTATGGAGAAACTGTTTTGTACCAGTTATGTTTACGTATTTTCAATGTCATAACTGTAAAGTAATTTGTTACTTCTGTTAAGCTTGACATAACTTACATCGAAGTACTTCCATAAAATTGCTATACTTATTTATTTTGAATTGTTTCTTCGGTCTTCTTATATTTGGCCAAAAATAAACATGGAAATGGTAGGCACAGAATAATCGAGAGAAGAATGTTATTTGTAAAATCTCCAAAGGTAAAACCAATTTAAGTATTTAAAAAAAGTAAGATTTATTATTATTATAATTAACTACAATCAATATTCTTCCCCTTGATCAATATTATACTCCATTACTAAAATGATAACATAGCCAATAATATTTTCCTACGCCGTGTAAACAAATGTACCACTTCGCTCTTTTAACAACAGGCTAAAAACTCATACCAAAAGTAAAAGCTTTTAAAATTAAATTCGTATTATTCATGAAATGGGACTTGAAATTGAATTCCAAATTACAGTGTTGCTCACGCAGAGATTATTTAACATCACAGTTGGTGACACTGCATATGGAATAAAATAAATATCAGCAGGCGTCACAAACAAAAGCAGAGCGACGCTTTTCTGCGGTTTGGCAGCAATGGGAAGGGTGATGTCCAGCAGTTTCAGTTGACACTTGAAAATCGCTTCAATTTGCCTGGCTGTACAGATAGTGAATCAAATAGGCCGATGGCCACCCTCTCTGGTCGCTAGGAAACGGGTTTGTGCGATCGTTCGCGTGGAAAGGTCCACAAGGATTTTCCGCCCACGATTTTTGTTGCGGGATACAAAATGACTTTTTTTTATATATCGATGGGAGATACCACAAAATCATGGCGGTGTAAGCTATAGATAACAAGATTGATAAATTTCATGTCCGTTTGTGGTAAAATTTAAAAATATGCTTCAAATGCACCACAAATTTAATACTGCAGATAGTTGCAGATACACGGTTGCTAATAATATTGTTTTAATTTATTGCTGAATTAATATTTATGGGAATATTCCTGGATTGAACTTACAACTAAATATGTGTCATGTGTTATGAATTAAAATCTCAAAATTCACAGTTTTTTAAATGTGTACAAAATTATTAAAATCTTAAAACAATTAAAATATTTAAGTCACAGTTTTTTACAATGTCTATAAACTTATTAATACCTTAAAAATAATTAAGAATATGTACATATATATATATAAGATAAGATAATACAGATTACAGCCCCAGTGATAGTCCATAATTATATCAATATATTCCTTTGTGAATATTTAGATTTTAATTCATAACCAGTGTTAAATCGACACATATTTAGTTGTAAGAACAAACCAGGAATATTCCCATAAATATTAATTCAGCAATAAATGAAAACAAAATTATTATCAACCGTGTAACAAGATAAAAACTTTCTGCAGTACTAAGTTTGTGGTATAAGGTGGTACATTTTAAGCATACTTTTATAGATGACAAACTATCGTATCCAATAATCTTTGTAGAGTTTAGAAATTTCATCACGTAGGAAATCCATTTAATTTGCATACATTGCTTAAATAAGGCGTCATGCAAGGTTCTTAAGGTATTGTAAAATTCTTCTACATAACTAACTACCCATTTCATAAAGCCGTTAAGACTGTCGTTATAGTAACTACGTTTTTATTCGCAATGCAATACTCTGACAGAGCAGTTCAATTGTTATTGGTCTTGAAACTTTCTTCCATTTTGCAAAACTACTAACCTATCAGGATAATGATCATTTAATCTTTATAAAAGTAACTCGCTCCGCTCGTTGGGGGCTCTGACTCCAAACCCCCACTGAAGTTCACGGGATTTTATTTTAATGATCTGACACCGTATCGGAGATGGAATCCATGTATTTAGACTGCCTTATAGCCGATTACCGTTTAGTCATAATAAACCTAAAAAAGGTGCGGGAAGTCGGGGTAACAAAATAAAAATTTGAAATTTTTGGAATTTTGCCGTCGGTTACAAGCTAAAAGGTAGCTTATCTGGAAGTGGGTAAACATTAATGTCAGTACAACCAGTCAGTGAGTCAGGTGAGAAAATCATTATGTCCATGCCCAGGATAGAGAACGTTATGTGATGCATCACACCCGATATTTATTTACGTAGATTTCACTCTCCATTATTGATTGATTGATTTATTTATTGAATATCCACAATACACAAAACCCTATTTCACCCGAAGGTACATTAGGGTTGGAGATGTCACAAATGTTACTTACAATAGGTTATCCTGATATTGGAATCTGAATGTCTATTATACACTATTTACAATACTGTACAGTTCTTACCAGGCGTAATGTCTACAATAGTCCTACAGTTTCTTATGTCTTACGATATGGTAAGTCTTAAGTTAAAGTTAATTATGTGAATTCGTTTTTATATAAACATAACCTTAAATTATAAAATGTAGATAAGATATTGTTGGAATAAATAGCTTAACTAAGCAAGATAAAATAAATTAACTGTGCAATACATTAAGTTAGGCAAGTAATACCCCAATGACTGAATAAAAGTGTGAGAGTTAAAGCTTTGAAAATATTCTATTTACAAACGATTGAAAAAGTTTGTGTCCGTTTTTGTCAGCAAGGACGTGTCCAAGGACATACTCTAAGTCTATTCTGTTCAGACACAAAATAAGTTCAATCCTCTCCAGTTCATAACGTGGACTACAGAAATTATTGCAATCACTAGCTTGTATCATTAATTATTTGTCAAAGCTACTTCCAAAAGAACCCCTTAATTCAGCTGTATTTATACTCCTTTCTGTGACGAGACCATATCAGAAGTTCGGGATCTCTGTCTATACAATAGGCCATGAAACTATTGATTGTCAACTATTTTCAATCGTATTTATGAAGTAAATTTCAACTCATATTAAGTTCAATGGATTTGATATAGGATAAAATAGGATGAATCATGGTATGTAAATATCCAATTCGTCATTTGCCTTTACCACTGGGGAAACCATGAAAAACACATGTCAAATTGGTCGGCCCGAATGCGGGTCCAAGACGTTTCCATCTCGGCCACCTCGCTCGGTTCAAACAATATTGTTGTCATGAGAAATAGGCAGAGACTTAAAGCTGCGTCAGCCATTTGGAACACTTTTAGGGGCAAAAAGTAAAAAATTGAACTTTTTGGAATTTTTACATCGGTTAACTGTTAAAACCTATAGACTGATGCCAGATTTCAAGTTGTCAGCTCATCTGAAAGTGGATAAACATTAATGTCAGTGAGTGAGTGAGCCAGCCATGTGGTTTTATATTATAGGATTTAATATTATTTCTCATCGAAATTAGCATAAATAGAAAATCTACATATCATCAACAGAAACGTCAGAATATCTTTAGAGAAGTGAATGGATTTGCCATAATCCCAATAAAAAACGTTTAATGCTCTAGAAATGGCTTTCTTGTAAAGTGAGCTTTAACAAAATACAAAATAAACATTTTGTTTCATGTGACGCTTATTACGTGACGTAAAGGTATCACAATGATATCCATTTCAAAACATATTTTCATTATGTTACAGGTGCAGTACCGATTATTATTATTATTATTATTATTCCTATTATTATTATTATTATTATTATTATTATTATTATTATCGAACATGGAACGATCTTCAAACCTCGAGAGCAGGAAATCAAACAGCGTAATAAATTTTGCTATTATTAATTTTAATATTATACTAAATTGAGTTCAGTCTGTCTTGTAAAAAATCCGTTGGTTTCAAAAAAATGGCTAAGAATAAGCTACTGTTTGATCTACACTAACAGCTGCCACTTTCACGGAAGACAATACTACATGAACTTGGTAACAGCTGATGGCACGATTAGATGATTTCATTATTATTATTATAAAATTTCAAAACTTTAACATTTATTTATGGTCGAACAAATATAGTCGTATGCAACTTGCGTATTTTGGTAATTGAGATACTCTTATGAAAATTATCAAATTCGCTTTGCTCGTTTCATAAATATACTCATATCATAATAATTGTCATTACCATCAAAGTACCTATGATTTTAGAGAACTTTTAAATTGTGAAAAAATTAATCGGAGTTTTCAGTGCGCTTTTTGTTCCTGATTTCAAAAATAGCAACAACAAAAAAATACGAGTAGTTGACTCTCTGACATGGACCTTTCTCTTAGATCTTTAAAATATCTTTGCATGGATTATGTTGTTAACGAATCGTCACATTCAATGTTTCAATGTGCATAACTTATTGGTAAATCAAATTAGAAAGTTACAAAAGGGGACAACACATGAGTAAAACTATCACAAAGGAACAAATTGCATAGGCTTTACGTTTCGCTGGGACAAGAGAACTAGAATTTTTTTTTAAATTAACACTTTGATATTGGCCATTGTCCTTGATTCCTATCGAGGACTTATGTTATAAATAAGTTTTATTATTGACATAATTCATATGATATTGTTTTGTAAAAATCTTCTAACTACCATAAAAAAAGACAATTGAATGAAGAATAATTTTAAGAAAGGAAAAAAATATGATTATTCGAGATAGAAGAAGAAAAAGAAAATATACACATAGTCATAAGTCCTAGCAGTACTAACAAGCTACTGAACTATTAAACCTAGAATAATAATAATAATAATAATAATAAGAAGAAGAAGAAGAAGAAGAAGAATAAGAATAAGAATAATAATAATAATAATAAGAAGAAGAAGAAGAAGAAGAAGAAGAAGAAGAAGAAGAATAGCTTTAAAACTATAGCAGTAGACTTAAGGAACTGTAGCAGGCACATTTCTAAGCCCTTAACTGGTTGTGCTTTGTTGGTATCTATTTTAACCTTAATGCTATTCTTTTCGCTCCTTCGTCTATGAGTAAATATTTCTTGATGCATGCCTACTGAATGTTATAAGAAATTTTGAGTCTATTGCGGTGGAGATAGGGAGTCCTATATTGCACCTACTTAATTTTTTCACAATAATGCAGTAAGCTTCCGCGTCCTCAACAAACGTAACAATCAAAATAGATTTAAGTACTGGATAATCCCTTTAAAAACAGGACGTCTGTCGAACCAAGCTAGTTCACGTTATCCCACACAATAAACTGAAATTTCGGCCGAATGTGTATGAACTACCAACACAACTTAGAAAAACGCCTGCCAAATGTGTTTAGAATAATTAGCACAATTTAAGAAATGTTTTTATGCAGCGTTTTTCAACCTATGGTCCGCGGACCACTGGTGGTCCGCGAATATGGTGCAGATGGTCCTCAGACAATTTTAAAATATCATAAAGCAAGTGGAAAGTAAAGAAGTAAATTTTTCACATATTTCGTTATAATGACCTATAAATAATACCCAAAATATTAAGAATAAAGGCCTTCTATTAAAAATGGGATGTAAAATTAGGGGTCCGTGAATTTTTTTAGACATTTTAGAGGTCATTGGGTTAAAAAAGTTTGAGAAACGCTGTTTTTATGTATTTAGAATGCATTTAAGCATTTAAAATGTATTTAAACTACACCGAAATTAAAGTACCCTAAATCACCTCTCAAATGTGTATAACGCTTGTCGAATGTGTTTAGACTACCCCACACCCAACAATGTTGTGACATATTAGTCATAATATAAACGAAAGCCCTGTCCTCGTTCTGGTTACTCCGCATTTTCTTCGCGTTTTCTACACGTTTGTAAAGTTAGAGGCAAAACGTTTTCTGGAGAAGTCATAATATGAGAAACTCCCTGCATTACATGTGGAAGGCGGTCTATTCAACCGCATATTGACAACGTATGTTTGCTTTCCTTCCTTATATTACCCTTGCAAATATGTCATGGAATTTTCCACACGTGTTTCGTATATATGCAGCAAACGACTTCCCAAGTGAAAGCATAGGGAAGGAAGAAAAGTACGAGAAAAAGAGAACATTAACATAATATGTTTAGATGTGCCTAGTACTTATTTATGTACTACAGCCATAACATTAAGGATGGGTAAACAAAATTTATTATTGCACACAGTAGAAACTTAAAGTTCACAACGAACTTGCTGTACGTCTTCTGTACTGAAGGTTGTCGGTTCGCTTCCCTTTATGTTATGTTATCTCACCTTAATCTGAACTTCAAAAAGCTCAAATAAATAATCACATTTTATTTTTTAACATAGAAACTAAAACCATAAAGAACGTGAGAAAGGCCTGTTATTGGGAATAGTATATTTTTTATTTCAGCAGTATTTATACTCCTTTTAACTACGGGGCCATATTAGGAGTTCGGGATCTGTGTCTATACAGTAGGGTAGGCCATGGAGCTATTGATTATCAATTATTTCTATTATTGGTGTATTTTTATGGAGTAAAATTCAACTGGTATTAATTGAAATGGATATGATTCAGGATGAATCATGGTATGCAAATATCCAATTCTACATTTGCCTTTACGACTGGGGAAACCATGAAAAAACTCATGTCAAATGGGCGGGCCATGGGAATTGAACCTGGGACCTCGCGAATGCGAGTCCAAGACGTTATGATCTCGGCCACCTCGCTCAGTAATAGCATCTTATAATCTTGCAATTACAATAATTAAGTATCATTTGAGAATATAATTAGAACCAATATTGCTCTCTCGTTTCGCAAGTCAGGTATTTAAATAATGTAGCCGCTTCGCTTGCTGATATAATAACCAAAATACAATGGCTACAATACAGAATTGGCTCCAATGGATATTATATTGTTCAACGATATTCTTATTTAATTCTTAAAATCCTATGCGCTAAGAATTCACTCTCCTTTCGATTTAACAAAAGATATCAAACTCTTAAACAAAATACAGGCAATTTCAGTAGTTTACTTATATACTACACTAGCTGAAAAGGCCCGGCGTCGCCCGGGCTTTGTATTTTTTAATTTGAAATTTGAAATGAAGAAAAATATTTATCACACTCAAACTATTCCATCAGAAAACGCTGGATATAGCTTTTTATGGCTCATAGAGGATGTGGAATGCTGCATTCCGTTGCTTCTACACATCATGCTTGGGAGGGGTTGAAATAAGAAGAAACACAAATTACATAAGATTGTACTGACTTGACGGAAAATTTTATTTCTCATTCTCATGTTACTATACAATCGTTTCGGAGCTGAAATAAAAGAGAAATGCAGTATCACTTTCATACTTTCCTCCCCTAGAACCCGGGACATAATATACTGCGAGCATAGGACTCAAAATGTTCCATCCCATGCTTAGGGCCTATGATAAACATCCCTATTTCTCAACTAATACAAAGCCTACAGGTATGGATAACTTATCAGCGGAAAGGATTATTTACAGACTTTTGATATAGCATACTCACACACTTAAGTTGTCCCTCTTATTCTACATCAAAATGTGAAGTGAGTAAATATTTCTTATGTCGAGGGTAGAGAAAGTTACGTGACTACATCACACTGTGCTTTATTTTCGTGGATTTCATTTTCAGTAATTATTTTCGCCAATATATTACATCGATGGAATCATAATCATAAGTCCAGCATTAGGCTATATACTTGCCAAGGCCCTATGTAATCATAGTAAACAATTCACTGTTGCCATGTGAACTAAACAGCAATTCATTTTTTCAGTATAAAATTCTCAGAAATTATATAATTTTCAAGGGAAGGAGTATTTTGTTTGAATTTTAATGTTGACCGCTATACTTCCCGGGCTTAACTGGGTATGTGTGCAAAATTCCGTGTAAATTGGTAAAGAAATGTAGATTTGTATAAGGAACAAACATACCCACAAACACACATTCGACTTTATATATTAGATTATGTATGCAGGAGTTGTCGAGACGAACAAGCGCAGAATTCTTTATCTGGAGCTTAAACGTTTAGGCGGCCCATTCTTTTCGCGACTGGCTATACATGCAGTTGGCATATAATATTAAAACAGGATAGTAAGTGTCTTGATTTCGAGATCTTAAAAAGACCTATATGTAAAATGATAGTAAGATATTGTCGTCGAGATGTTTCCCTGATGATGTTTACGAAATACTTACATAACTTTTTTATTTCGAATTTCGAATTTTAGAAAACAGTATTTTTGATTCAGCGGAATTAAATATAGAATAAAATTATTTATCTATATTAGCTAGGATACAGAGAGAGAAAGCAAAATCCTAATTTTGCGAGATCAGTTTACGAAAATCATTCTGACAGTTTCCTCGAAGTGCTGAGGTCCGTAAAGTCCAGTCTCAGAATATAAAGCATAACGAAAGTTGCAATGAAAATGCGGCGAAACGGTAATTTATGCCGCGCACAGGTTTTCCTTCCACTGAATAATAAAAGACCCTTGTACCAAACATAATATGTCACAACTATAAACAACAAAATAATACTTCATAATAAAAAAAAAATCCCTTTAGGCAAGCCTACAGGCTGAGGTAGATTTCGAAGTGCTTTTGGTTTAATTTACTGTCGCTGCGTAGCACTCTTCTTCTTTAGCCTTGGCATGACAAACCCGCAATAATAACTGCAAAAAAAGAGGAAGAGCACTTTTTCAATCATTCAAATCTCGCCTTATATGAGAACTATCAAGAAACTAGTTATTGATTTGTAGAGTACTCATCAAGAGCTTTTCAACGATACCCCACAAGACGTAGTTTCAAAAATTTCGAATTTCCATCCCCCCACCCCCACTCGTACCCCCAAAACACCCTAATCGTTGGTGTTACTGTGAACCCCATAGGGAGTGCTCTAATTTATTCAAACAAAGTTTCCCTCTATAATTCATAGGGGCCGAGATATAAATGTTTTAAAATTTCAACCCCCTCCCCGACCACCCCCTTGGGCCAATTTTGCTCATTAACGAACTTGTCCGAACTATTGGGATTAGAAATAACATAATAAAATTTGGTTCAAATATCTTCAAAATTACGGCCGCTAGCGTGTAAGTAAAGTAAAGTGGTCCCTATTACAGGTCATGAAGGCCCAGAGGGTTCCAGGAGGTTGAGGCTCCGAGGTTTTTAGACATCGGAAAATGAAGGTGGTAAGGTTGACAAGCCTTACGCACAGGCCGCCTTTACCCCCAGGATTGCTCCCGGTACTCATTTCTGTTAGAGGCAGAGTCGACCCCAGGGCCATAGTGCCACCAGAAGGATTAGGACAATTGAAAAACTCCAACGACCTTCCGGTTTGTAGCGCAGCGCCCCAACCACTACACTACGGCGTGCCCCTAGCGTGTAAAGATATATATATATATATATATATATAAATATCACAATTTTCTTTTGTTGAACAGGCGGTGGTTTCGTACTTAGGGAGGCATGAAAGGTAAAGATATGAAAGAATTTTTCGAAAGTCATGACATAGTATCGATTTCAATAGGTAGATTTTTCTTCGAAATCTACCTAAAAATACCCTTGCACCAAAAATCATATTTCACAATTATAGGAGTGGGAGTGGGGGACTCGTGCGCGGCATACAATACCTTTTTTCTAAAATACTTAATGTATTATTTGTTATTTCAACTTCCAACGCAAGTGAAAGCGAGTGGAGGAAATCTTTAAGTCCGTAAGAGTGTTCAGTTCTGAGTGAGTTCTGATGTTGTCGCTACAAAAGACCGAAAAGAAGAATGCTGACTGGCTAATACGATCATTCATATGTTTCTTCACCACCGTGACGATGTATTGTGTTTCGCCTCTTTGCCATTCTGAACAGTCGCGGCTTTGAATTCACGACAAACTTGACGCTCAGAGTCACGTGCCACAGCATAACAAAACAAACACAAACACGTATGACAAACTTCACACGTCTTTCACATGAGAATATATTATTTCATGCAGGTAGAAAATAAGAGTGCAATGATAAAAAAAAAAGTGGCGTGGAACCCCACGTGACAGAAATGAAACTTGTTTTAATTTTTTGATTTTTTCAATTTTGGATTATTGGATTTTTATTTTGGGTTGTTAGACTTTTTAATATTGGGTTTTTGGATTTTTTATATTGGATTTTTAATTTTTAATATCTTTTAATTTTTTTAATTATAGAATTTTGGGTTTTTAATTCTCAATTTTTTTTAATTTTAGATCTTTGAATTCTTTATTTTTGGATTTTCAATTTTTTTATTTTGGATTTTTTATTCTTAAATTTTGGATATTGGATGTTTTAATTTTGGATTTTTATTTTTTAAATTTTGTATATTCGAATTTTTTTAATTTTGAATTTTTTTGTTTTTTTAAATTTTGTATTTTTGAACTTTTTAAATTTTGGATATCTGTTTTTTTAAGTTTTGGATTTTTTAATTTTGGATTTTTAGATTTTTTAATTTTCGATTTTTTAACTTTTAGTTTTTGGATTTTTTAAATTTTGGATATTCCTAATCATTGAGTTGATTGTTTTCTGTGCAGTCCGTTCCGTCACACCTCACTAATTCCGTGACGATTTTGAGTGTGACACCAATTTCGTGACGGTTTTGAGCGTTACACAAGCTCTCGATTCACCCCTACCGCGTCTAAAGAAGTTCCACTTCAAAAATAATTATTTATGATAAAAATTCTTAAGTGTAATTTGTTTAGAAAAAGTGTAGAGTTAAGAATGTCAGCTTAATAAACAAGTTTAAAAAGGTTAGTTTAGGAGCACTTAACATATTCATGAAAATCTTTCTGTTTGAATGACTGAATATTTGGATACCTGTATGTTTTAATTATCTGCTTGAACATCTCTCTCTCTTGAATATCTGGTTAATTTGATGTCAGTCTGCTTTGAAATGATGAATGGTAAAAGGAAATGGAATGTGAAGAATTTATTTAAAGGTGCGTTGTCTACTGCAAAACCTCCTCATACCTTCCATCCATGTAGTACTTTTTATTTGTATGTAGTTCTGGTGAAAAACTGCCCGCTTGATTATCTGTAGATTTGAACATTTGTCAAAGCTATCTGAATGCGGATTGTTTGAATATCTATCTGCTTGAAGTCAGTCTGCTTGAATATATCTGCACATTGATATCAGTCTACTTACACAGCTTTTTACTTTGATATTTCTCTACCTAGGTAATACCTGTAAATTTGAATACCTATGTTTGAATTGTACTGTATATATGCTTTAAGTCAGTCTGATTGAAAATCTGTCTACATGAACAACTCTTCTTGAAGATTTTTTTGCCTGAATATTTGTCTAGGCCTACTTAGACATTAGTCATCTTTGATAGCTAGTTACTTTTATATAGGCCTATTTCTATCTCGTAAATAAATTCAATCGCTTGAATGTATACCGGTACCTGTTTGTACAACTTTATGTAATCACTAGCGTGTGCCCGCGGCTTCGCACGCGATAATTATTTCAAAAATTAAAAATTAAGAGCATAATAGTTAAATCATTATATTTATTAACACCAAAAACACGTGGACTACATACCACGATTAGATAGCGTCGCCTGGTAAAAGCGACCTCAGATTCGAGTTCCCTGGCCCAGAAAACCCCTGCATAGTGAGTTTCGTCCAAGTCGAACAATGTTTGACCATATTTAGGCCTATATTGAATATCCCTCTTCCGTGTAGGTTGAAAATTTCATACGTCTGTGGGACTTGATATTCTAAAAAAATGAATCGTCAAGGATGGACCTACAAAATCAAGCGATCGCCCGCGATAATTATTTCAGAAATTAAAAATTAAGAGCATAATAGTTAAATCATTATATTTATTAACACCTAAATCACGTGAATTACACACCACGATTAGATAGCGTCGCCTGGTAAAAGCGACCTCAGATTCGAGGTACTTGGCCCAGAAAACCCCTGTATAGTGAGTTTCGTCCAAATCGAACAACGTTGGACCCCATTTAGGCGTCGCGTGGTAAAAGCGACCTCAGATTCGAGGTACTTGGCCCAGAAAACCCCTGTATAGTGAGTTTCGTCCAAATCGAACAACGTTTGACCATATTTAGGCCTATATTGATTATCCCTCTTATAATAATAATAATAATAATAATAATAATAATAATAATAATAATAATAATAAAATCAGGTAAACTGATATAACAAAATGCCAGTATGTTTTGTTTAATCAGTTATGATTGCAGTTATGATATGCAGAATATAAAAAAAAGTCAAATTGGCCGGTTTCGGGATTTGAGCCATGGAACTCCAGAATGTGACGCCAAGACGTTACCATCTCAGCCACCTGGGTCAGTTATGGGATAAGCGCATTTAAAGCAATAGTGTTGTCATAGCTAACTGTATTTTAATTGCCAAAGCCTTAGAAATCACAGTAAAACAAAAGGTTATGTTGTCAAGATAACTGATTTTCATTTTTTTAAATAAATTCTTTCGAATACGTATATTACCATAAAATAGGCACTAAATTGAGTGTAACTCCGAAACAGGTCAACCGATTTTATCCAGTATCAATAGACGTCTTCCCATGGACATTATAAATGTGTATACCAAGTTTCATAAAAATCCGGTAAAGTGTATTTGAGTTACCGCGTCTTTAAAATAGACACTAAATTGGGTTTTACTACGGTACCGGTCTACCGATTTGGTCCAATATCAGTAGACTTCTTCCCATGTACATTATAAATGGGTATACACAGTTTCAAGAAAATCAAATAAAGCATATTTGAGTTATCGCGACTTCTTATATATTAACATAAAATGCACTAAATTGGGCATTATTCTGGTACTGGCCAACCGATTTGGTCGAATATCAATAGACGTCTTTCCATGGATATTATAAATGCGTGTACGAAGTTTCATAAAAATCCGAAAAAGCGTATTCGAATTATTGCGCCTTTAAAATATACACTAAATTGGGTTTTACTCCGGTACCGGTCAACAGATAAGGTTCAAATTCAATAGGGCACTTTTCATGGGCGTCATAAATGGGTATACCAAGTTTCGTGGCAATCGGATACAGCGTATTTGAGCTATGGCGCCTTTCTAATATAATCTATTAAAATAGGCACTAAATTGGGCATTACTCCGGTACCGGTGAACCGATTTGGTTCAATATCAATAGGGTTCTTCCCATGGACATTATAAATGTGTTTTCAAAGTTTCATGAAAATCCAAAAAAGCATATTTGAGTTATGGTGCGTACAGACACACGGACAGACAGACGGACAGACGGACGGACAGACAGACAGACGGACGGACAGACAGACAGACGGACAGACAGACGGACAGACATTTTTTCGTCCACCACACAATCTCATAAAGTACCATACTGGCACTTAATAATAATCCTCTTCGATGTTGGTTGAAAATTTCATATATCTGCGTGCCTTGACATGATAAACAAATGAATCGACCAGCGTGAGCTACAACATTCAAGCGATCGTAATGGTTTTATGACAAAAATAGCCAAAGCCTACTGTAATTGATTTGACATTGAAATGTGTAACTGAAAATTGATGCTTCGAAAACGCTAAAATACACGTTTTCTGCCCGTTTTTCACTCATAACTCAATAACGAAAGCAAAAACTAAAAATGTAATATGCCGAAAACCTTCCCGGGAATGTACTCAACAACTTCCCAAAGTTTCATGGCGATCGGATGAATGGTGTAGTATTGCATAAAGGACACACACACAGACACACAGACACACAGACACACATACATTCATTTTTATATATATAGATGTAAGTCAATATTTCTCTCTTATTGTAAATTTGATAGTCGGATGGTCAGAACCCATCGGTCTTAGTCATGTAACCTTGCTGAGTGTTTCCATCTGGAAATAATTCCATTTTATCCCATTTCAAGAAATCCTATTTCAAAGCTTCAGTTTAATTAATTATTGCTTTGTTTAACGGAAGTAGGTTGTTAAAGCTTACTGAATAATAAATTAATACTAAATAATTAATTTAATCATACCTAATTTCATACATTGAAACGCTTTCTTAATATCTCAGCCACATCAGACTATATGTTAATTTTTGTATTTATCTTATTAACAGATATGTTAACTGCAGCCCCTAAACACGAGATTTCTTCATCTGGGCTTTCCAACAAGATTCATATATAAGATTTTCAAATGTTTTCGGCACATAATAGGTAACAATACGAGGTGTAACCGAACGTGAGAAGTAATAGTAAAAACAGTAAAAAAAATCTAAACTCACTCAGTCGTATATTTTATCAAACTTCATCTTTTAAAAAAGTCATAAATAGTACAGCATAAGAAATTAAAGCCATTGAAGACAATGCCGATAGGATGATACAAAAAATTACGTGAAGAGGGAGAACTCTAACTTCAGGTATGATGGAAACTATTATTAATTTATTAAATTATACATCAGTGCTGAACGGAAATGAAACAGGAAGAATTTTAAATTAAGTAGATGAAAAAGGAAAGGAAGAACGTTATTATACAAACATTTTCCTCCTTAGCCTTGCATATTTGATTTTAAGAATAGAATATGGATTTTCCCTATAGAAAAGTTTATTCTTCGCAAAGAATGTTTAGAGAGAGTCTAGCCCCCTTCAATATCACGTCAGAAGCACCTTCACTCGATTTTATCTCGTAATCCATTTTTACTCGTTTTATAATAAAACCTTCATGTTTACAAAACTCTCCACGCTCCCATACAAACACAATCAATCTGACAAAAACAACACTCCCTTCATTTGTTTGGTTAACAACGATGCTGAAAAGTTCTATGAAAAACAATATTGCATTTAACGTATGAAAACAGACAAGTGTTTCAATAGCTGAACGAGCACCATTAGTATATCTTCTTCTATGGCATTAAAATACTGTCGTTGTTTGCTAAAACCCATAAGAATATTGCTTGAGTTTCAGGAAAGAAAGTAGACCTAAAAGCGTGGAAAGGAAGTAGAACTAAACGATATATTTTTTCTTAAAATCATTAAATAGCAACCTCCATCGAGCTACAAATCATGACAGGAAAGGAATTACTATATTAACGGTGCGTCATCTGCCTCCAGCTGTAGACTTCATCGACAGATGACACGATTGGGGTCATGCGTCATCATGCCATATCATTAGTCGATATTAATGGTTTTCATGACTTTTTATCTAGTTACTCCTCAAAAATTTCCTGCCGTTGACATTAAAAAACATTCTTGTTCGCACAGTCGTAATGCCACATTTCGATTACTGTGACACTCTACTTTCAGACTTAAACGTAAATATATCACAAAGACTTCAGCGACTTCACAATGCTTGTGCGCGTTTTGTCTGTAATGTACGTCGATATGATCATATTTCACCCTCTCTGGAGTTCTTGTCTTGGCTACCTCTCCATGAACGCAGAAAGCTACATTCTCTTTCAATGCTTTACAAACTACTTCACACTAAAATTCCAATCCAATCATCCCTTGCAAATCCTATTTCCCTTAAATCTATCCTAATATTGTCCTCCCACCTACGTCTAGGTCTTCCAGATGATCTTTTCCCTTCGGGTCTCTCAGTCAATACTTTTGAGATATGTCTTTCCTCCCCCATGCGCGCAACATCTCTAGCCCATTTCATCCTCCGTGATTTAATTACCCTTAATATATCCGGTGAAGAGTACAGGTCATGAAGCTCGTTGTTATGCAGTTTTCTCCAGTCCCCATTTTCATCTCTCTTAGGCCCAAATATTTTCCTAAGCACCCTGTTTTCAAACATCCTCGGATTATGTTCTTTATGATCAATAAGGGCCATGTCTCGCATCCATATAATAAAATCGGCAGGATAATTGTCTTATAAATATTTTCCCTTTCAACTACAGTAAATTAAATATAATAAAGCGACTAATGTACATGATTATCAAGAGGACATAATTATGGTTTGAATATTCTCGTAAGTATAAGTTAAAGATTAATATAAGGTGATATTTTACAAATAGCCTTTACTATTAAACTATTACCTGTATGAATGATAAATTTCATTTCCGTTTGTGGTAAATTTTTAAAAGTATGTTACTAAAAGGTTCCACCTTATACCACAAAACATACAAAAATTGCAGGAAGTATTATCTAGAAGCACGGTAACTAATGTCATAGTTTTTATTTATTTTTGGATTATAATTTGCGATATCTTAGAACTTCCCTATAATTATATACGTGTCAAACTGACAATAGTTAATAATTACAATCTAAATACGTTGCATTTATCCATATGTACATTATAAATTAAAGATTTAAAACCAATAATATGTTTAAAACAACAGTTTCAACAATATCTTAAGATTTGCTAAGATCCTAAAAACCACTTAAAATATTTACATATATATGTTCAAAAGTTCATATGATGGTACAACTAGCAGTCCAAGTCTTTTTTTAACTGATAGTCTATATGTCCATATTTATTGTTAATTGGTTGCTCTATTTTCACCAAGTATGTCGCTATAACTTGTAGGGGTTTTAAAGTTGTTGGGGTGGTGTGGTTGTTGTTGTTTGGGCGCTCAGGTGTTTCCACATACCTTGTGTCTTGCTGTATTTCCCCTATTTGCCTAGGCTGCTTTCAGTGATGAGCTTGAGTTTCTTCCTCAGGGCGACGAATCGGAGATAGGTTGGCTAATGGTCCAGAAAATGAAGTATGTACACAATCTTTTCTTTCTATTTCACCGGGGTTTATTGGTAAATCCTTCTCCCCCACAAAATACACAAAAGGACACATAACTTTTAAACTGACACTTATACATGCTAAAAACTTCACTTATGGTCGACACTTTCTGAAACTCTATAAAGACTATTCTATAAAGTAAGAAGACAATTTTGACGCGTGGCATTCCCCAAGATACCAAAAAGAGACTTTGATCCGTGCTTGCTACAAAATTTAGATTTCCTAATTTTGTGGTAGGCACCTCCCTTTTACTCAGTCTTTGATTGGCTAAAACGTAGTTTTAATTTACCCCTCAGCCAATCAAATGAGACCTTGTAGTTAGTACATATTTTCACTTAGTTTCCCATGAATTCCAAACTCCCTTCTTCCCACATATCCAGACGTCTGAGTATGCAAATACTTAAC
This sequence comes from Ectobius pallidus, assembly GCA_964059195.1. Taxonomy (NCBI): domain Eukaryota; kingdom Metazoa; phylum Arthropoda; class Insecta; order Blattodea; family Ectobiidae; genus Ectobius; species Ectobius pallidus. The sequence continues at coordinate 35,536,046 of CAXKWD010000002.1, read as the reverse complement.
ATTCTTGTTCAAGTGTTTTGGAGCCTTTACTAGCAATTCTCATAGAGTATTATAATAATATGTTGAGACGATTGCTATTTTGCAATTGAATTACTCCACCCATATAATTATAATGAACAAAATAAGTTTATTATATAAACTTATTAATTAGAATAATAACATAAATATTAATCAATTATAGCTTTGCATTTCTAATAACATTATAGGAATAAGTTAAATTCACTAAAATTATCTGAACAAGTTACAGCAGAAATGGAATAAGAACATAATATTTGCAATATCATGTTCCGGCTGGACTTGTGTGAATATTGAAACGAGACAGATTTCCCGGAACGTAAGAATAGGCTTAAGAACTATACTAAAGGATCTCAGTGGGGTGTAGGAGACAGTCATTCATCACGAAACTCACTGCTATTGAACTAAAAACGTAGAGAAAGAAGAGCTTACTGGCTCTATTGAAATTTAAAGACTTAGTAAGTGGGAAAGTTCTTACTCTATGGCGCTTCGGGGAATCTAGCTTCATTTCTGGTTACTGACAGCGTGGGCAAGTACTGCCATCCACGTGTATTAGCGTCTATGCTGGGTAGGGAGCATAGCCAATGAAATAAGGGTTTGTATCTGAAGATTCTGATACACAATGTAATTTGCTGTAAACATAGCTATTAGAGGCTAAGAGAAATACAAGGCGTATTGGACTTTGAACGATGAGAAGTGGGGACACGCAGAAATTGGTAACGACACTCTCTCGTCTACGCTCTAAGTGAGTGGAGGCGATCTTCTCAGCATCTAGCTTCCGACTTAATAGAAGTCGGGAAGCTATTAATATTCTTCGGTCAGTAAATGATTTAAGTATCATTTACTGCAGTATTATTTAAATCTACGAATATATTCAGGTTTGAGGTACGGCTTAATTACAGCTGAGTACCAACTTAAATTCAGTGTGTATCAAACTGTAAGTACCAGTGAATCAACGACTTTACAAGGCATTCTTGTGAATACGCGAGGTTAGGGAGAAAGACACCTTAATAGCGAAATCCACTCATCTGAAGTCGAAGTTCACATACGACGAATATTCTACAAAAAGCCTATTAACTGTTCTGTAATTATATTAAAATAAACAACACTCATACCAGTTAACCAGGGAGTTTTAATTGCATAAGAATATAAAGTAGACTGTTTCTAAGAGCTATAAATACCCAGATTGTGCCCCCGATGATACTGAAGATAACCTCTGCTCTGACTGTAGCGACACCGTGGCTGTAATTGGTTTTGCAACCCGCGAACCGTTACATACGTGGCTTACCCAATCGATGGGGCTTGAAAAGACTCGAAGCTAAATTGTGTTGAATCAGAATATTTTAAATTAAAACAATAACTGTTACACGCATCATTAAGTAGAGACTACAGACATTGCAACGATTAACGGGATAGATAAATTCAAGATCCGAGTAAGAAGAATCAGGAGTGGGCAGACCGAAGATAGAATACCGGAGCAGCAGTAAAAAGCCTTGTAAAAATCTAGTTTATAAGAGGGTATTATTGCTAGCTATAAGAGGGTATTATATGTATTTTGTGTTCTGTGAAGGGTCTGATTTATATGTATGCAAAGGTGAGTGAGCATGATTTTTATATTTTGAGTGATCCCAGTGCAATAAATAAAGCTAGGGTTGTGTAGAAATGATGACGTTAAGGAACGGAAAAGCCGTAATTTCAAATATGGAAACTGAGGAAATGAATAACGGTCAGGATGTGCTAACTAATAGTGAGATAGATCAAATCCAAGGGAACGAAATTGTAGTAGGTAACCAGGAAATTAATAGTAATGAATCTGAAATGCTATTAGATAACGAAAGCTTAGTAATTAATCAGGAGACTAGTGAGGAGAGGGAACTAGAGATTGTATCAGCACAGGAAGATAGGTCTTGCGAAAATACAATGTCAAACCAAGTAAATGAGGGACCGCCTTCATGGATGAAGCACTTCATAATTGATATGCAAATACAGAATCAAAAGAGGGATGAAAGATTGAGTAGCAAAATAGAGGAAAATAGTAGGACATTAGCTAAACAGTTAGGAGAAAAGATGGATAGGAGTAAAGAGGAAACTAGAAAGATAGGGGAAAAATTGGATAGGAGTACCAGTGAGATGAGGGTAATGATTGACCAATTATCTGATAAATCAAAGAAAACTGAGGATAGGGTAAATAAACTCTCAGACGAATGTAAAGTAACAACTGTAAAATTAACTAAAAGGATCGACCACGTGCAAAACAAAGTCGAAGAAAATAAGAAACAGTTGGAACAGAAAATAGAGCAGGATATAAGAACCCAGAATAAAAACTTGGAGGATAAATTAGTTCAAGCTTTGTCAGTGGATATGGGGATAATCAGTACTAATATTCAAGGGCAGGTTAATGACGTTGAAACTAAGCTAAACAAAATGGTTGCAGTGCAGAATAGTGTAACTAAAGAGGTTAATGATCATGCTGATAAAATAAGTAGGATGAGTAGTGACATTGAAACTAAACTAAATAAAATAGTTGCAATACAGAATAATGTAACTAAAGAGGTCAATGATCATGCTGATAAGTTAAGTAGGATGAGTAATGACATTTCTTGTACCGGAATTCAGGCTAATGGTAGAGGGGTTTGTTCACAATTAATTCAGTGTTCGAATGGGGAAAATAACCACCCACACGGGAGTCAAGATAGTGAACTGAGGACTCCGAGCATAAGCCTAGAATCAGAAAATTCGCGAGGTGACCTAGGCCTACACGACAATGTTGTTATCCCAGTAACTGGTTATAATAATACCCATGTAAATAAAATCGCGGATTTAGATTGGCCTTTGCCTTATTATAATGATGAGAAAAATGCTAATCCTCATGAATTTATAAGAGAGCTAGAGACATACTTTAAAGTTAAAGGCATTCGTGAAGAATTTAAGATATTGGTTGTTCAGAGGTCGCTTGGAGGTAGTTGTAAAGACTGGATGCCAGTTGTGATGAGAGAGGGAACTGGGTACCAAGAATTCAAAAAGTTATTTATGGATAAATATTGGAGCGATTCACGTCAGAGTGAAGCTAGGGCTGAACTCTATTCAGGGTATTATAATGAACAAGGGAAAATGTCGTGTACTGAACATTTCGTAAGACTCATAAAATTAGCCAAGTCGCTAAATATAGTTTCCGAAAAAGAGGTCATCCAAATTGCAATAAAACACTTCGGTCCAGATATTCATAAATTGTTAACTGTGGCAAGACCACAAACTTACGCGCAGATGCTTAGCTTGTTAACGGAGTTTGAGGAGGGCGAGAGAGCCATAAAGAAATTCCATAGTTATCAGCGATACCATAACCCTCAAAATCGTGGAGGAAATCAAGCACAGTACGCAGGTGCCAGCCGAAATAATGAGAATTATCATGATGGTAATGGTAGGCCTACACAAGGTTATCAGGACGCAAGGGGGAATAATTATAATTACGGGAACGGAAGAAATCAGAATAATTATAATTACGGAAATGGAAGAAATCAGAATAATTATAATTACGGAAATGGAAGAAATCAGAATAATTATAATTACGAGGATGGAAGAAATCAGAATAATTATAATTACGGAAACGGAAGAAATCAGAATAATTCTAATTACGGAAATGGAAGGAATGAGAGGGTAAATAATAATAGTTACAGAGAAAACCAAAATACTAATAATGGTTTACGTAACGCCAACAATAATCACACTGATGACAGAAATAGGTCACGACCGCAAAGCGTGGGAATAAATCACATAGCTTTCCAGGAACAGGAGAGAGGCAATGTAGATCAAGTTTACCGATATGGACAGTTACAAGACGGTCGATACATTCCTCATCAAAATAACGGGACGGATAATTGTAGCCACGTGCCAGATTCACAACATAGATTAGATCCTAGTGTGAATGCATTTCATCACTCTCAAGCCGACACAACAGGTGTAGGAAGTGACAGATGTCAGCCCGAGGCTTTAAACTCAGTATAGATGCGATAGCAGGTCATATCTCATCTAACTCGTGCCCAGTGACCTCAGGGGACTCCCCACAAATAAATAGAGATGACGTAAATACCGTAGAAGTGTCTGACGATTTGAATAAAAAGTCAAATCAACAAATCTTATGTCCACCACAGGTTAAAGCATATATAGGAGATTTAAAGGTACTAGTTCTCGTAGATGAAAGTAAAAGTGCTGAAATTCCGGTTCCCACGACTCATGCAACAAATCATCATACATGCTCCGAACGGGAATTAGCTTTCCAAGACGAATGTTCTATTATCGAAAGTATATCAACTGTGCAATTAGATAATGAGGGGGAGGAGTTTTCAATTATGCAGAATGTAGGCCTATCGAGCCCAAGCAATAATATTGAGAATCAGAATGGCGGACCGCCAGATCAGTATCAGAAACGCACGGAAATTGATGAAGTTAATAATACATTTGTAGAGAAAGCATACGAAGTAGGAGCGAGTTATGAGGTAAACATGTGTGAGACAAATGTCCGTGATCAGGGAAATTATAGTGGGGAAAATGGAAAAGAAGGTACTGAAAAATTGCGAGAATCTGATATCTTGGGAATTTTAAGGAGTAAATTGGGCCGCACCACGCCTATTAGGGAACCACAAAAGAAACCTAAACATCACTACCACAAACATAAAAAGAAAAAGAAAAAGAAAAAGAGGGAAAAGAATCTGTCAGATGCAGTAGATAAAAGAATGTCTCGTCTCTAGTTATGGTAATAGAGGACCGTTTATAGTGACTAACATTTTTAATGGTATCTGCTATGAAGTGACTGATCCCAAAACTAATAAAGTAGTGGGACGATACAATCTTTCATTTGTGAGGTCATACAAAGAATAACCAGTTAAATGGGTGAAACAGCAGTGGAGTAGGCTCGGGTCATTTCACTAGAACTAAGGCACTGAAACTGAGGGTATTATTATTGTAAGTATACATGTCCGCGGAGCAAATATGTAGCGAAATGTAGGCTTTCAATATAACCCCTAAAAGTGTGAAATTCTTTGGACGTGCATAAAATATATCCTATGCCGATTATATTGTTGTTATTTAATTGTAATACGGACCTCGACACTTATATCCGTCGATCTTTTATTGTTGTTATCTCTTTTTAAATCTGGACGTTGTACCAAATATATCCGGTCACGCTTTTATCTAGGTTAGAATATATTTAATAAGTGTTTTCAAGTGTTTATATTCATAGGGTAAATTAGGTTTTGTATTAATGTTTCATTATTACCTGATGAGGTGAGGTATCTGTGGTCACGATCTAAGATAGCCTACCGTGTGCGAAGGGTGTAGTGTGTGAGAGAGTAAGGAAATATTGTAGTATGAGTAGTATGAATGAAACAGTTGTGCCAGGTATAGGAAATGTCATTCACTCATCAAAACAAATAGTAGTAATGTGAGAAGGGTGGAAAGTATTCCATGTTATAGAATACGAGTTAGCACAAAGGTCATCGTACTGGGATCCATAACAAACTCTGCTCACTTACGTCACACTAAGCACTTCATGTCAGGAGTAAAACAGAATTACTCCGTAAATTTGAAATTTTGAATACAAAACATAAATTTCCGTAGAATTCTCTTGGGCATGTGAGACGATTGCTATTTTGCAATTGAATTACTCCACCCATATAATTATAATGAACAAAATAAGTTTATTATATAAACTTATTAATTAGAATAATAACATAAATATTAATCAATTATAGCTTTGCATTTCTAATAACATTATAGGAATAAGTTAAATTCACTAAAATTATCTGAACAAGTTACAGCAGAAATGGAATAAGAACATAATATTTGCAATATCATGTTCCGGCTGGACTTGTGTGAATATTGAAACGAGACAGATTTCCCGGAACGTAAGAATAGGCTTAAGAACTATACTAAAGGATCTCAGTGGGGTGTAGGAGACAGTCATTCATCACGAAACTCACTGCTATTGAACTAAAAACGTAGAGAAAGAAGAGCTTACTGGCTCTATTGAAATTTAAAGACTTAGTAAGTGGGAAAGTTCTTACTCTATGGCGCTTCGGGGAATCTAGCTTCATTTCTGGTTACTGACAGCGTGGGCAAGTACTGCCATCCACGTGTATTAGCGTCTATGCTGGGTAGGGAGCATAGCCAATGAAATAAGGGTTTGTATCTGAAGATTCTGATACACAATGTAATTTGCTGTAAACATAGCTATTAGAGGCTAAGAGAAATACAAGGCGTATTGGACTTTGAACGATGAGAAGTGGGGACACGCAGAAATTGGTAACGACACTCTCTCGTCTACGCTCTAAGTGAGTGGAGGCGATCTTCTCAGCATCTAGCTTCCGACTTAATAGAAGTCGGGAAGCTATTAATATTCTTCGGTCAGTAAATGATTTAAGTATCATTTACTGCAGTATTATTTAAATCTACGAATATATTCAGGTTTGAGGTACGGCTTAATTACAGCTGAGTACCAACTTAAATTCAGTGTGTATCAAACTGTAAGTACCAGTGAATCAACGACTTTACAAGGCATTCTTGTGAATACGCGAGGTTAGGGAGAAAGACACCTTAATAGCGAAATCCACTCATCTGAAGTCGAAGTTCACATACGACGAATATTCTACAAAAAGCCTATTAACTGTTCTGTAATTATATTAAAATAAACAACACTCATACCAGTTAACCAGGGAGTTTTAATTGCATAAGAATATAAAGTAGACTGTTTCTAAGAGCTATAAATACCCAGATTGTGCCCCCGATGATACTGAAGATAACCTCTGCTCTGACTGTAGCGACACCGTGGCTGTAATTGGTTTTGCAACCCGCGAACCGTTACAATGTAATATGATTGAAGTAAAATGTATAAAATAACATGTAATATTGTTACATTATTCATAAAGTAAAAATGTATATCATTGTTACTATATTTACTATTACTATATTGTTACTATATTTACTATTACTTACTTTGGTTTAAAGAATTACCCATGCCATAAAATCCGCTTCAAACTAACCATACATATATAACTGACCACTGTGCATATCCTGAATTAGTTGCTAAAGTTGTCTTTATCAATTGTCAGTTGCGTCGCTGTTGAATCTTGATAACAATTTTGTTTAGAAGCCGTGTATCTGATAGCTGCAAGTTTCTAATAGCAGATGGCGCATTTCGGCAATTTATTTTGCCATCTTCAGTCCTGGGATATATTTTTTTATTATCTGTATACCTATGTACGTGTGACAAAATGTACTAAGCAGGGCACATGGGTCAAATGTAAAAGTTCATACGTTCGCTGTAAATGTTTAAAGTTCTTTCTAGAAACTAGAGAAAAGTTTCTGGTAATTTTCCTTGTAGACTACATGTTCGAGTTAACACTAAGAGGAGAAACTAGAACTGTAGTTTTGAACAGCTTGTCTCTGTACTTGGAAATTTTATCTTGTCGTGTAAAACAAGAATAAAAGTAGCTAAGATAATAAAACGCTTTGTCCTATGCCTAATAAAATCTGGCATCACGATTGTCACGCCTCTAAAATCAGTGTCATCCCCACAGTAGAGCCCTCTTTTATCGACGTGTTTGTAAGCATGTCATTTCCACGCTGGTTTGCTGGGAAGTTTGTTTCCTTAAAGCTGACATTTCCAGCTTTACAGTTGCTGTCCGTCGTCTAATAAATATATTATTTCTGTTGTCAACTCCGCATTTTATCAACTAATACAAAGCCTACAGCAATGAATAAGGTATCAGTGGATAAGATTTTCTTACCAACTTCAGATGTAGCATACTCAGTGAACGTTAAAATGTTCACATAAAAAAAATAAAAGAATCATGGATTTCACATTGCATGATAATGAAATCAATGAAGCGTCTCCATAACAGCATTGTTGTGTTCAGTGTACATAGCTGGCTTGGGAAATTGCATGATACTGGGATTTGACGTAATCGATCAAATTAGGGTGGCTTTCTATAGAATTTACTCCAATAAAATAATAACAATAATAATTATAGAAATCTACGTAGATAAATAATATCGTTGCGATGCAATGCGATGCACTCACATAACTCTCTACCCTGGGCATCAACATTATCACCTTCTGACTTAATATTTTGATATAGATTACTCAGCAAACACGTAACAGGGAAGACTCAGGCGGTTGAGAAATACGTCAGCGCTAGTTTTTAATGAAACCTTTGAAGATTTTAATTATTTTATCAGCATGACAAGATTACAAGACATTGATACTTTAATTTTGTATTAATTATTAATGAATCTACGCTAGCACAGCACGGCACGGCACAAGAATGTCGAAAGCCTAAGGCAGCATAAAATAAAGGTTATTGAGGTAATGGTTTTAATAATACATTTTATTTTATTTTATTTACCGTGTTCAACGGTATTATATCATGTATTTTAACGCTATGGAATAAGAGGCCGTATTGCAGAGAATGCGTGTTCAGTTCTCAGCCTCATTAAACTGCACTATTTAAGCTTGAGTTTGTGCAAAAGACTGGATCGATTATACTGTCAAAAGTCGGTAAAAAATGCTACCTACTGATACCTTCACATCGCTATAGGCTCTGTTTAGTTGGGAAAAGGCAAAATAACTTTTTGGGAGGTAAGGAAAGGCTTAATATGCGTAATTTTTGCACGGGATTATTGATTGAACTTTATTAAACTTTAAATATCTCCTTCACTAATTAAAATAAATTAGCTTGAAACAAAAACGAATCTTTAAGAATTGTTTTCTTTAATTTCGTTGTTGTTAGTTGTATAGGTACGTGTTCATGAAACCACATAATATTAAGTGCCAGTATGGTACTTTATGAGATTGTGTGGGGGACGAAAAATGTCTGTCCGTCTGTCCGTCCGTCCGTCCGTGTGTCTGTACGCGCTCTAACTCAAATACGCTTTATCGAATTTTAATGAAACTTGGTATACGCGTTTATAATGTCCATGGGAAGAACCCTATTGAAATTGGACCAAATCGGTTCACCGGTACCGGAGTAAAACCCAATTTAGTGTATATTTTAAAGGCGCCATAACTCACATACGCTTTATCGGATTTTCATGAAACTTGGAATACCTATTTATAATGTCCATGGAAAGATGTCTATTGATATTGGACCAGATCGGTTGGGCGGTACCGGAATAATGCCCAATTTAGTGCCTTTTTATGGTAATATATCACAAAGGCGTGGATAACTCAAATACGCTTTATCGGATTTTCTTGAAACTTGGTATACGAATTTATGACGTTTTTGGGTACAAGCCTATTGAATTAGGGCCAAATCGGTTGATCGGTACCGAAGTAACGCGTATATCAATATTAATTTTGTAATCAATATTCTTTCAAGGCCCACAATGTAAGCTTATTAAAAAAACTTAACAAATTGCCAATCGTTTATTCATATTGTTAGCAGCCTTCATTGATTTGTTTCTTCATAACGATGTCAGTGTGGCTAAATAATAACTTAAATAAACGATTTATAACAACTAGCCGTTGAATATTGATATTATAATGTGTATTCTATGGTTATGTAGACTACCGATATTTACATTAGGCTATATTTTACTGTGAGTATTTTTCTTATCGTTCCTGTGCAGCAATATACCTAATGTAATTCCTGACAGATAGATTTCATATGCTTATTATTCATTCATAACCTTTAAGGCTGCTTTAAATTGAAACAGAGATATCAGCGAATCGTAGGTCTATTGCATCATTATTATTATTGCCGGCACATTTTGTTTTTGGAGTTAACTCGGACATCTATTACAAAAATAACTTTTATGCATGGGCCTATCATAATTGCGTGTATCACTGATTAAAAAAAAACATACTGGCACTTGGTTATATCAGTTTACCTGATTTTATTGTTTTTATTGAACATTACATTAGTCTTTTTCGGGGTGCAACAAAAATTTCATGAATCCATAAGTTTATCTCTCCGTTTCTAAAAGCGTTTTTCGAAACCCCCAGTTTATAACATAAATCCGCGAAGTTTTTCATGGACTTTCTTTTCTGCGCGACCAACAAATGTTAGGCCCGGGCGGGGAGCCGTATAAACGTCGCTACAATGGGAGAGTTTAAACTAAGAAATCAGGGGAAAAAATTAGTCTTTTGTACCCAGGTTACAGTGAAGTTTAATTTGGAATGAACTTGGATTGCAAGAGATCGAACAAGAAGAGAATTGAAACAAATAATCAGACCACACCACACCACAGCAAATAAACTGAGGGAAGTTTTTCGGGCGAAGCCTGCAATACGGCGGCCTCGACTCTATTCCATACCTACATACAAAATGCATTGCTAGAGAGGAAAATGGGATCCTATCCCAAAACGTTTAATTTCTTTGTGCTAATTTTTATTTTTAGTTGTTCGCATAGGGGTTGGTCCTATGCGAGCCAATTTTTGTAGGAAAAAAGTAAAGTGGAGTCTGAGTTGAATTACTTCATTCAGAAGAGAGGCATGAAAAAATTTGAGTGAGCTGTCAACAAGTCCTCAGAACTAAAATGAAAGAAGCTTCTCTTGCTGCCTGTTCAAAGTTCAGCATCACTCGTCGCTTTATTCGTGTACTGTTCAGTACTTTATTAGTTATTATGCTCCCATTACCTACACCAGTTTCACATCTCCATTATCTTGCAGGCTTCCTAGTAATAAAGGTGGCAAGCTGTCATGAATAGGCCTTTATATTGTCTTGAGGAAGGCGAATAAAACTTATCCCTTTATATTAAATCCTGTCATGCAACGTCTCAGGCAATGCGTGTTACAGCTCTTAGAGGAGAGAATAGAGGTGCCAAGAGTGTGATGAGAAAATACGAACATGCATTAAACCAAAGTGTGAGAAAGTCTACACCTTAAGACTGTTACAATGAAATCGTGCATCATTGTTATGTCGAGAAAACAACAATGAGTACCAAGATGCTTTTCTATAAATGGATGGCCTATCATAATTTCCTTAAATATTATCATTTTGGGTATGTACATATGTTTGAGTATCTACATATGAAATAGATACATTGTCGGAAGTTTGCTGGGGAGTTACGAATGGGGAGTTAGAGAGAGTTAGAATGAGATTTAGTGTGAATAAGAGAAAGTCAGATAGACAGCTATAGAGTTACAGAGAGAGAGAGAAAAAGAAAGAAATAAAGAAAGAAAGAAAATTTTAATTACGGGTTCTAAAAGAATTTACACCATAAATATGTTTTTACTAGTGTTACGCAGAACATTTTCGCAGCTTATTAAAGCTTACCGAAAATATACCATTAAGCCCTCCAATGTACAACATGAAAAAACACGTAAATGAGTTTCTTCGTAAGCACTTAACTTCGCGGTTTTCAGTAACTTTTTTACTCTAATTTTCAGTCTCCTATGCTCACGCTCGGGTATTTAATAGTAATTTGTAGCTATTACTCTCTACAAAAGAGAGAAAATAGAAAGCGTGTGTCGACTCTACTGGCTTGTTTTAAGATAAAAGCTATTAAGGGAACGATATAATTCCGCTAACTCAGTGGAAGATTCGTGTTTTTCCGCAATGGAGTATGTTCTACCTATTGCTTTAATAGGATACTGCACTTACTGTTACAGAAGTTCTTACTCGATACATGCGCTATCTACTTATGCAACTGCTTCGTGTGATGCAAAGCTTTTAAACTAACCTTGTCACAACTATATTCTAGATATAATAATCACAGACACTGGAAGTATTCACGAAAGGGATGCAAATGATAACGGCAAGGCTAAGTGCAAGTAGTATTAGGCTATAGTATATTAGGTCGGAAAGTGATTTGTACTTGTTTAAAAATAATCTATATAATTTCTTAGTAAGCTCCCCTTATTATTCCCTTCAAGAATTCTTTGAACAAAATAAATAATAAACTCTTATTGTATTTGCTGGACACTGTTTATTATATTCTTGTCATATTAGGTTTATTATGTGTTTTATTGTATTATTACAATAGATTTTGTATATTAGATAATATCATTATTACAGATATAATTTGAAATTTGAAATGCTTATAACTATTAGATGTAAGTGAAACAGATAACACTGTGATAAACTATTAGATGTAAGATTTTGACTTTGTCTATTGCAAGTATGTATGCTTAATGACAATAAAATTTATTTATCTTATCTTATCTTATTGGGGCGCTTACGTGAAATATAATTAATCACTAACAACTGTTCAATAAGGTTGCCAAATTGCAAGGGTACCGACCTTAAAAAGTAGTGACTATTTTAATCTTGGTGGCGATCGATACATCGATACTTAGCTGCTGGATGAATTAAATCTTAAGTTAATATTAAAACATAAAATTTAGCAACCAATTTATTATAATTATATTCCATGTCTGCAATAATAAGTGAACCAAACTTTTATGGTTTGATATAATGACGCCTATGGGATGCAAAGAAGACAAAAGTCCTAGGAAGGTAGATCAGGTTATCGGCAGAGTGTGCAGAAAACTCGAGTTTAAACCATGATAACATGCACGGGAAATGGACAAAAAAATCTACCGAAGAGAAAAGTTACATTCCCTGTCATTTTTTGAGGTGTAGGAAAATAAGGAAATCGCTGGGAGCGAGGTCCGGGCTGTAGGGTGTATGTTGAAACACCTCCCAGCCGAACTTCTGCAACAGACTTGCTAGGAGGTGTTTAAACGTCCACCCTACAGTCCGGACCTCGCTCCCAGTGATTTCCATGATAGAGGATGACAGAGAGGAAGAGATGTTTGTCACATAGTGGTTCAAATTCCTGGCGGCATACTTGTACGACACAGGTAATCAAAAGTTGGTTCCAAATGTTTCCAAATGACAAATGCTTCAATTCTGGTGACAAATATGTTGAATAATAGCTGAATACTTGCTGTATCTGTTGGAATATATAAGTCCAAGAAATTGTGTATTGTTTCTGTAAACGTCCCAAGGGAAACTTACTTTAAGGACGCGCCTCGTAGATACTCAGAAATCCTTGAAGAAGCGGTACACCTAAAATACTGACCAGGTACTGTCACCAGATGAGAAGAATGCAAGCTACAAGAATGCAGTGCACTACCCACTTGTCTACCTGCAAGCGGGCTCGTCTTAATCTTCCGTTTTTCAGTCAGTGAGGGGGCGTGAAAGTTCGGATTCCTCCCCATCACGGCGCGCCAGACCAACCGCGTGTCACTTTGGACTGTTGCTATGACGCGGGGGAATGAGTCCCCTCTGTACCACCCTTGTTCTTCACCCCGCACTTGCATTCATCTCATCTGGTGACAGTACACATGCAGGGTACTCATTCGAGATACTTACCCCTCATATAGATGTAAGCCGTGCCCTTCATGTTCCGGCGTGTGAGAACTACCAGGTTGAGCACGTTGCCGAGTATTCCCAAACAGCAGATGGCGGGGAGAGCGACCCCGTACGAGTAGCGACGTAGCGTGGCGTCGCGGGGGTCGTCCGGACCTTCCCCCTGCAAACGGGACGTCGCATTGCACGCCGGGGCACTCTCCTCGTCAGGGAAGAACGACGTCAGACTCTCCATGTTAACTATCCACTCCCGAACTGGACATTCTTGCGCTAGTACAAACATGACAACGTGGTAGTGCACAATATGGCGGAAAGTAATAAACACTCTTTACATTTTTGTTAGCAGAATTTGTCTTAGAAAGGAATATAGATATATACAAGCATTCATGAACCACAGATTATTTCCTCTGTTGGACAACCTTCAAATCGCAGTTTACAGCACATATACATAGTACTTAATAGTGTATCTTTTTTTATGATCAATAGTGTATCTTTTTTTTAGTGTATCTTAATAGTGTATCTTGTTAATTAAGTTTCTATAATTTAATACTATTGTGTAACTAAATTATTTTTGTACCACTTAATTTCTTTCACATCATTTGTGTGTCATTTAATGTATCCTAAATAATTTAATGTGTTATGTAATGTCATTTAACGTATTTTATGTTATTTATTATGCTATAATGTAACAACTAATGTACTTTTAGTCCCTGGTGAAGTGGAAGAAAAGACCTTACGGTCTTAACTTTCTCCAGGTTAAATAAACTATTATTATTATTATTATTATTATTACATGAGAATATTAAAGGATAAAAATTCCTCCGACACTGGGACTTGAACCCAGGACCTTTGGCTATTGGCGAATATTATTACTCTCCTCTTTACGCTTCCAAACCCTAAAATCGAAGACTGAATTCTGAATGGCTCGAAAAAATAGAGAACACCTGTAAAACCCTTCTACAGTCATCAATGAGTAATCAGTAGGGCCCAGATTTTTAGGCTTTTATAAAAGATATTTTAGCCTTTTATTTTCGTGGAATAGCCCTTTTTAGGATTTAAGCAAACGATTTTAGCCGTCTTAATGAAACTTATAATGAACACTAATATTAACACCGAAAATTGTATTATAATTTTGACACAGTTATTCTAGTTTTTTTACAAAACAAACAAGTTACTATTCCTTATATCGGCACTCGAAAAATAGAATAATCAATTTATTAAAATTATCTATGCCCTGGGTTATACAGTTGCATAAACCATGTGTCTAACAAATAGCTAGTATTGTCATTAACTTATACAGAGTGCTTCAGAAAAATGTATACACACTTTGAAGTGTCATAGAAAATCTATTTTCCGTTCTACGAGGTTAAATTTCAGGAAATGGAAAGCTTAAAGTCCAATTTGAAGAATAAATTGCTTTCTAATGAAAATGTGATTGTTCAAATGTTCAAAATAGTGGCCTTCAGCATCAATACATTTCTGAGTACGAGTCACCACTGATTCCGTACATCGTACCAAAGTGTCCAATGAGATTTCTGCGCACACCGCTTGAATCTCATTCCGAAGTATGTCTAAGTTACGTTGTAACGACGCAAATAGCGACGTGCATAATCAACGATAGGAGACCATTCCTAAACAAAGGAAGGGTTGGGGGACCGCAACTAATCGATATTGAACATTTTCATGATTATCGATACTGCCCTGAATTTTATTTGAATTACAGAAAAGGAGAGGTGCGCATGCGTCGACGGTGAATCGACGAGGGAGACGTGCGGAACCTAAAAGACGGTTAGTAGTACGTGCCTGACCACGAGAGAGAGAAGTTGAAAAGGCAGAAGGGAGAAGACGAGATTGGGATGTGTGACAGCGGTAGAGGCGGTCTGGCATAATGGTGTGTCAGACTTTCATCTAAAGGAAATTCTGGTTGTGAACTTCCTTGACACGGCTATATGGAGATAGTCATTAATCAGAAGAATACACCAAGTCGGCCAGTACGAGACACCGCTACAGCGAACATCAGCTGTGAGAGTGAGTCGTGACTGCTCGCTCTGAATAAGAGCAGATATGGACATCAGGAAGTAATGGAAGACAACTCAGGATCGGAGGATAAGTTGGACATCACTGGTTGAGTATAATCGTCTAGACTTTTTCTTATTGTTTGGGGAGTGAGAAAATCGAGATATTCCTTTTTTTTGTAAGGATGGTTTCTAAGTCATGTATGGCGATTAGACACCGTATGGTATGATAGAAGAATAGAATAGAAACATAGAAGTGAGAATTCTAGAAGTAAAGTGATGAAATCCAGTAATCCAACTATTTTCTATTTCTGGTCTAAATTAATTATAAAAGAGCAGTCAAGAGCCTAACAACTGAATGCCAAAGATAGATCTCTTCACTTTAGGTTTTGTTGGGTGATTGTCCCACGAATGAATACATAGCTAGGGGCAATTGGTGATGCTCATAGAAACTTTGTTATTTTTGAGACAGGACGCGAGGGGAGTAAGGAAGAAAAGTAATTAAGGGGCATGCTTAGTACTTCTTACGAGGGCCCCTCCCACTTGGGTTTCTTTCAGGTGACGGGTGACTATCTATAAATAGATTTCATGCTGGCCTGTAATGTTAAGTTATGTTTTTTTTATAGAGATTTATCTACAAGCGAAGGTGTATGGAACATGGTAGAGGGGGATAAGAAGTGGAAAGATTGAAGGGCAAAAGAAGGCCTACGAGTGGTAGTGCATTAGGTGTGTACCATTGGAAAATTTACATGTTAGGGTAGAAGTAGAAGTCACTAAAGGGGTTATAGAGAAGCTTACTAATCTGGGCGTGAATTAGTTTCAGTTAGAATTCTAGGGAATTTAGAGACAAAAGAAGATTGGGTGCCCATGCTGAAGAGTAGTAACTGAAGAAGTAGGAAAACTAGAATAACCACCAAGTGAATTAAATCAATGGTATAAGCTGAAGGAAACTCTATTTAAAGAAAGAAAGGGGTTAAAAGATAATAGCTGATGACTGGTCAGGTTAGAAAGAGGTGAGTGAGTTGAAAGATAATAACAAATAATTGGTTAGGTCAGAAAGAGGAGAAAAGGTAATTACGAGTAGTGTACTGATAAGTAGTTTATGAACAGTACTAGAGATTGTAAGGGTGAGGTGAGGGAACGCCGGAAGTATCCCGAATCAAACAAATAAAATCTGGTAGTAGGCAAGGCCTATACTAGTAACATATAAAGAAAAGAAATTTATGAGAGATTGTGAAAGCCATCGATGTTGGAGGCGAATAACGGCCCCACGTGCCTCTAGGAGAGAGTGTCAGGGACCTCTGACATCGATTTACGAAATTTTATTTTTGTTTGCGGCCCATTAATATTTTCCCGGTTGCAGGAGAGGAGTCAGATTGTTTGTAACTCAAGATCTAGACGCCGCTCCTGTATCGGTGGTCTATCGCCACAGTCACTCTGTAGGTATAGGCCTAAACTTCTATTTCTTTCTTCATGAGACTGTCTTTCCTATCTATCTTTAAATACAATTCTTCATGGACTAAGATGACTAGTAGACTCGTATAGGAGACATAGGTGGGATTATTGAATGTAATCTGTAGAGTTAAGGACTGGATTATAAATTGAAAACCTTTATTTATTCTAAAGAGAAAAAAAGGGGGTATAATATATATATTGAAACATCTTGAAGTTGCAAATGTAAGTGACTATACAAGTTAATAGTAAATAATACGAGACGTTCTAGTAGATACCTGGAAACAAAAAAAAAGAAAGAAGGTTAAAATAATTAATTAGGAATTTGTTATTGTTGAACAGAGAACGTACTTATACAGTTAAAATTGGGTATACTAACCTTGAAAAATTAAGTACTATCCTACCAATAAAAGTGTGGAATGGTTAATGTAGTGTAAATGTAATTTATTGTATATAAGATTGTTATTGTTGAAAGAAAAGAAAAAAAAAATATAATAAATTAAATAAATTATGGTTATAGTTATGCAAAGTAAATTAACGTGAAGTTCAGATTTTTGACCCTTATCCTTGTAATGGTTTGAGAGTCGCTGATTTTTTGGGCTAAGTTATATACCTTGGTAGTGAGTATTAAAAAAAAAAAAAAAAAAAGGAGAAAAAGAAGAAGCAAAATAATAAAAGAAAGATAAACCCGAATCCATTCCCGTCTCCACTGTTAATTTAAAAGCTAGTCGAGAGGCATGTAGATACATAGCCTGTGTATCTATAATTTAATTTGTGACTGGGCTGATACATAAAAAAAGAAGAAAAGAGGAAGCGTATTGATGATGGCGCCCGTTAATAGAAATTTTCATCAATATTATCAAAACTGGGTAAATTGCTAAAAGAAAGAGAAAGTAGACTGGGAGTAGGAAATTTGCAATCACCCGGTGACAGAGGTAGTTGTACTGAGTGTTGGAATGTGGACTATGCAGGCAGTGTTATGATGACACGGCAGGTGCATGAGTGACCTTGTTTTGTAGGAGTTCAGTAAACTCCTTTTTTGGCGAAGATTTAATCCAAGAAATTAGGGAACTTTATAGCATAAAGTAAGAAAGCCCGTCACATATTTTGGTCGCCCATATCGTGGGGCTAAGTAGTGTTAAAACAAAACAGTATTGCTAATTGTTGCAACTTAATTTAGTTAAAATTGTTAAGTAAAAAGAAACCTTTATTCAGTTAAAGTTTCACATATATTTTGGTCGCCCATTACGCGGAGCTTGATATAAGAAAAGAAAATAAACATTAATCAGTTAGAATTGGAAACTTGAAATACGAGTCATCATATATTTTGGAGCCCATAGCGTGGGTTGAGTTGTGTTGAAATCACAAAGTTTGATATCCTAACGTGAGGCGAGATAGTGTTAAAAGAATTTTGGGAGTTAGGTTAGTATAACTGAAATTTATTCTCAAAAAAATAAATAATAATAATAACATATTTTTGGGAAAAGAATAATGACTATTGACAAGTAAGGACTTCTATAGATGACTAAGACAGACGACTGAACTATTGTGTTCTAATCTTTTTTTTCAGTGGTATTGTTAATATATAAATATGGCTACTTATGTCGATCCATATGCACAAATAAGAGCAGCTGAGTTAACCCAAGCTATTAGGAAGTTGAGGAAGGCGGATTTAGAGGCAGAATGTGATAGAGTAAAGTTACCGACCACAGGTACAAGAGATGAGTTAAGACAACGCTTGTTAGATTATGCCCGTAAGAACCCTCAGTCATTTCAAGTGTTAATTACGGCTTTTGCTCTGAGTCAGGAAGTTTTGGAAGAAGATTTAGTTGAACATAATATAACGGTACCACAAGATTCATATGGAGATGTAGTGTATACATGGGTTAAGTTAATGCGTAGGAAGGCCATGGCGGTAGCTGATTCAGAAGAAGTTGTACCAGTAGTACCATCGTTTACAATTCAGTTAGAGCCACATAAACCAAATACTTTGGATCTGGTTCGTAAATGGAACATTAAATTCAAACCTGGGGATAGTATTTACTTATTTTTGGAGAGATTGGAAGATTTAAAACAAAGTTCTAAGTTACAGGGTGTAGAGTTATTGTCAGTATTACCCGAAATTTTACAAGATTCAGCTTTACTTTGGTACAGGAACAGATTAACAGATTGGCCTACATGGGAAGCTTTTTTGAAAGAATTTAGAGAATATTACTTGCCTGTTGATGAGGAAGACTCGCTTTTGGATGAGATTAGACAGAGAACGCAAGGTCCTAAAGAATCGATTTTTGATTATGTTAATGCTATTCAAACGTTAATGAGGAGGCTGAGTACTCCAATGAGTCCTCAACAAATGATGAAGAATGTTATCAAAAATTTGCGTCCTGACGTAAAATTGTACATTAGACCTGCAGAGATTCAAACTATAACAGATTTAATACGTGTAGGTAGACAGTATGAACAAATATTGTTAGATTCTGAGAGATATATTCCTCCTCCAACGCAGGTTAGAGCTACAATTAAAGAAACGGCTTATAAACCTCAGAGACAAGTTGTTATACCTTCAGTTCATACAGCGCTAGGAATTCAGGGAAAACAGGAACTTCCATCGTCCGAGTTACAAAAGAAACCCAATGTTAGTTTTTCTGCAAAGACGTGGGACAAAGAACGAAATTCAAGTCATGTAAATGATTCCAGAATAGTTAAAGCAACAGAAAATAAAGAGAGACAGGATGAGTCGAGGGATAATGGTAAAAACACCACCTTACGTTTTTCAAATAACCAGCGATGTTGGAATTGTGATAAAACAGGACATAGGCAGTTCGAGTGTAAGGCACCTCGTAGAGTTACTCCACGCACTACGATTAAATGTTATAAGTGTAATAAGCTTGGACATAGGTCTATTGATTGTAGGATGCCCCAAGAAAGAAAAGTTAGGCCTACAAATCCCTTATGACAATTAACTAAAAATCAGGCTTGTGTGATGTTAAATATAAATCCTACAGATTTAGTTAATGGAGATAGATGTTTTGTTGAAATTTTGCTGGAGGATATTACATTTATTGCTCTAATAGATTCCGGTTCAGATAAAACTTATGTGGGAGAGAAAGGTGATTTTTTGTGTAAAATGTTAGATTTAGCAGTAGAAGAATCTGAAGTTAGGGTGGTGCAACTAGCAGATAAGACTTATAGTTCTATAACAGGAGAGAGAACTTTTGAGATGAAATTGCAGGACAGGATTTTTCCGATAAAATGTAAAATTATGCCAAATTTAGCAGTAGATATGATTCTGGGCATGGACGTTTTGAAACAAATTGGGTTAGTAGTAGATTTGCAAGATGGGACTTGGTATTTCAAAGATGAACCAGCAAAAATTTTTCAATTTGTTAAGGCTATAGATTTAAAAGAAGAAGATCAACTACATAATATTCTTACCTTACCTACACCTCAGGAAAGGGACAGATTGAATGTGTTTTTGGAAAATCAGGTACAGAAATTTGATCAGTGTACTGGACTTACCGATCTGATTTCTCATGTTATTGATACAGGCGATGCAAAACCTATAAAACAAAGATATTATCCAGTATCACCCATTTTGGAAAAAGTTATACACGCGGAAATAGATAAAATGTTATTGGAAAAAGTTATAGAGCCTTCAAATTCACCTTGGTCGTCTCCGGTAGTTATGGTAAAGAAACCAGATAGAACATGGAGGTTCTGCGTAGATTTCAGAAAAGTAAACAATTGTACTAAAAGAGATAGTTATCCTTTGCCATACATTGAACATGTTTTGAGTAAATTACGACATGCTAGGTATATCAGTACAATAGATTTGAAAAATGGGTATTGGCAAGTTCCATTAGATGAAGCAAGTAAAGAAAAAACAGCATTTACCGTACCTGGTAGAGGATTGTATCAGTTTCGAGTTATGCCTTTTGGAATCCATAACGCACCAGCCTCGTTTCAAAGATTAGTTGATACTATATTAAGAGAAGAGATAGGAGAGAAATGCTTTTGTTATTTGGATGATATAGTACTTATTAGCGAGACATTTGAAGAACATTTGTCCTTGTTAGAAAAAGTCTTAGAGAAATTAAGAAAAGCTAACCTGAAAATTAATAGGGAAAAATCAAAATTTTGCAGAAGTGAATTAAAATATTTGGGTCATATCATTACTCCATTAGGAATTGCTGTAGATTCAGATAAAATCTCGTGTATCCTTGAGTATCCAGCCCCTACAAAAGTCAAGGAAGTACGAGCATTTTTAGGATTGGCTTCTTGGTACCGACGATTCATTCCATTTTTTTCTGAAGTTGTAAAGCCCCTCACTGCACTTCTGAAAAAGAATCAGAGATGGCGTTGGACTAAGGAATGTCAGGAATCTTTTGATGAATTAAAATCGAAATTATCTAGTAGTCCTATATTAACTTGTCCAGATTATACTAAACCCCTAGTGCTACAGACCGACGCTAGTTTTTCAGGATTAGGAGCAGCATTAATTCAGACAGGAGAGGAAGGAGAGGAAAAAGTAATAGCTTATGCTAGTAGAACTTTAACAGTAGGTGAGCAAAAGTGGGCAATAGTCGAGAAAGAATTGTTAGCTATATTGTGGGCAGTTCAAAAGTTTCGTCCTTATTTGGAAGGTTATCATTTTAAAGTATATACTGATCACTTTGCTCTGAAATGGTTAAATACATTACAGAATCCGACCGGACGATTAGCTAGGTGGAGTTTATTGCTCCAGGAGTATGATTTTGAAGTAATACATAGGCCTGGTAGATTACAAAAAGTTCCGGATGCTTTATCTAGAATACACGAAGGGAAAGTTCAAGAGAAAACGGTAGAGGAAGAATTTTGCCTCTTGTTGACTGATAACTCTGAAGTAGTGGAATGGGAAAATATACAAGATGCTTGGTATATTAAGCGGAAAGAGCAAGTACAGAGTAAACCTACATTTTGGCCAGATTGGAAGGTCGTAGATGGGAAGTTGTACCATCTTAGATTAGATCAGTTAGAACAAACTTTAGAGGGAACAGTAAATAGGTGGAAATTAGTTATTCCGCAAGATTTTAGGATTAAAGTATTGCAGGAATGTCATGATGCACCGACTGCAGGGCATATGGGGATAGCTAAAACTTTCTTTAGGATAGCAAACAAGTATTATTGGCCGGGAATGTTTAGAGATGTTGCTAAATATGTTACTGCTTGTGAAATATGTCAGAGACAGAAAGTGTTACAGACGGCTCAAGCAGGACCAATGCATTTTTACCAGAAAGAGAAACCTTGGATGACTGTAGCTACTGATTTGTTGGGACCTTACCCACGTTCAAAAAAGGGAAACCGATATGTGATTGTATTTCAGGACACCTTTACCAAATATGTAGAGTGTAAAGCGTTAAGGAAAGCAACCAGTAGAGCAGTTACGGAAGCATTTTATGAATTGATTATCCTTAAATGGGGAATTCCGGGATATTTGCTGATGGATAATGGACCGCAATACACTAGTAAATTAATGCGAGAGATAGCTAAAGCTTTTAATATAACTCCTTGTTATTTACCTGTATATTCGCCACAAGGAAATCCAGTAGAAAGAGTCAATAGAGTATTGAAAACAATGATTTCTAGTTATATTCAAAAGGATCAGACAGTTTGGGATGTGTATTTGAGAGAATTTAATTTTGCTATAAATACGGCTAAGCATAGTTCCACTGGATGCACTCCTTATATGCTAAATTATGGGAAGGAGCCTGAAATTATCAGTAGGATTGAAAAGGTGGAAAACCAACCGATTTATAAAGAAATTCCAAAACTTTGGGTGGAGAGACTCAATAAATTGAAAACGGTACGTTTAATGGTTAGACATAACTTAGAAACCGCCTATAAGAATTCGAGTCATTATTATAATCTTCGGAGGAGAGAGGTGAGATTTCGTCCAGGAGATCTAGTGTTAAGAAGAAACTTTAAATTAAGTGATGCCTCACAAGCTTATACAGCAGGTTTAAGTGCAAAGTTTGTCGGGCCCTATATTATAAAGAAAAAGTTCAGTGAAAATAGCTACGAACTGACAAACCGTTTTGGTAAAAAGTTGGGGAAGTGGCACGTCAAAGACTTGAAACCCTTTGTTCCTGGATAAACATTCGTTAAGGCTGGTAAAAGAGACACGCACAAAAAAAAAAAAAAAAATGTGACCTGTGTCAACATTATTTTTTTTATGGTGAGTGCGGGAAGAATGTAACGACGCAAATAGCGACGTGCATAATCAACGATAGGAGACCATTCCTAAACAAAGGAAGGGTTGGGGGACCGCAACTAATCGATATTGAACATTTTCATGATTATCGATACTGCCCTGAATTTTATTTGAATTACAGAAAAGGAGAGGTGCGCATGCGTCGACGGTGAATCGACGAGGGAGACGTGCGGAACCTAAAAGACGGTTAGTAGTACGTGCCTGACCACGAGAGAGAGAAGTTGAAAAGGCAGAAGGGAGAAGACGAGATTGGGATGTGTGACAGCGGTAGAGGCGGTCTGGCATAATGGTGTGTCAGACTTTCATCTAAAGGAAATTCTGGTTGTGAACTTCCTTGACACGGCTATATGGAGATAGTCATTAATCAGAAGAATACACCAAGTCGGCCAGTACGAGACACCGCTACAGCGAACATCAGCTGTGAGAGTGAGTCGTGACTGCTCGCTCTGAATAAGAGCAGATATGGACATCAGGAAGTAATGGAAGACAACTCAGGATCGGAGGATAAGTTGGACATCACTGGTTGAGTATAATCGTCTAGACTTTTTCTTATTGTTTGGGGAGTGAGAAAATCGAGATATTCCTTTTTTTTGTAAGGATGGTTTCTAAGTCATGTATGGCGATTAGACACCGTATGGTATGATAGAAGAATAGAATAGAAACATAGAAGTGAGAATTCTAGAAGTAAAGTGATGAAATCCAGTAATCCAACTATTTTCTATTTCTGGTCTAAATTAATTATAAAAGAGCAGTCAAGAGCCTAACAACTGAATGCCAAAGATAGATCTCTTCACTTTAGGTTTTGTTGGGTGATTGTCCCACGAATGAATACATAGCTAGGGGCAATTGGTGATGCTCATAGAAACTTTGTTATTTTTGAGACAGGACGCGAGGGGAGTAAGGAAGAAAAGTAATTAAGGGGCATGCTTAGTACTTCTTACGAGGGCCCCTCCCACTTGGGTTTCTTTCAGGTGACGGGTGACTATCTATAAATAGATTTCATGCTGGCCTGTAATGTTAAGTTATGTTTTTTTTATAGAGATTTATCTACAAGCGAAGGTGTATGGAACATGGTAGAGGGGGATAAGAAGTGGAAAGATTGAAGGGCAAAAGAAGGCCTACGAGTGGTAGTGCATTAGGTGTGTACCATTGGAAAATTTACATGTTAGGGTAGAAGTAGAAGTCACTAAAGGGGTTATAGAGAAGCTTACTAATCTGGGCGTGAATTAGTTTCAGTTAGAATTCTAGGGAATTTAGAGACAAAAGAAGATTGGGTGCCCATGCTGAAGAGTAGTAACTGAAGAAGTAGGAAAACTAGAATAACCACCAAGTGAATTAAATCAATGGTATAAGCTGAAGGAAACTCTATTTAAAGAAAGAAAGGGGTTAAAAGATAATAGCTGATGACTGGTCAGGTTAGAAAGAGGTGAGTGAGTTGAAAGATAATAACAAATAATTGGTTAGGTCAGAAAGAGGAGAAAAGGTAATTACGAGTAGTGTACTGATAAGTAGTTTATGAACAGTACTAGAGATTGTAAGGGTGAGGTGAGGGAACGCCGGAAGTATCCCGAATCAAACAAATAAAATCTGGTAGTAGGCAAGGCCTATACTAGTAACATATAAAGAAAAGAAATTTATGAGAGATTGTGAAAGCCATCGATGTTGGAGGCGAATAACGGCCCCACGTGCCTCTAGGAGAGAGTGTCAGGGACCTCTGACATCGATTTACGAAATTTTATTTTTGTTTGCGGCCCATTAATATTTTCCCGGTTGCAGGAGAGGAGTCAGATTGTTTGTAACTCAAGATCTAGACGCCGCTCCTGTATCGGTGGTCTATCGCCACAGTCACTCTGTAGGTATAGGCCTAAACTTCTATTTCTTTCTTCATGAGACTGTCTTTCCTATCTATCTTTAAATACAATTCTTCATGGACTAAGATGACTAGTAGACTCGTATAGGAGACATAGGTGGGATTATTGAATGTAATCTGTAGAGTTAAGGACTGGATTATAAATTGAAAACCTTTATTTATTCTAAAGAGAAAAAAAGGGGGTATAATATATATATTGAAACATCTTGAAGTTGCAAATGTAAGTGACTATACAAGTTAATAGTAAATAATACGAGACGTTCTAGTAGATACCTGGAAACAAAAAAAAAGAAAGAAGGTTAAAATAATTAATTA
Source organism: Ectobius pallidus (assembly GCA_964059195.1). Classification (NCBI taxonomy): domain Eukaryota; kingdom Metazoa; phylum Arthropoda; class Insecta; order Blattodea; family Ectobiidae; genus Ectobius; species Ectobius pallidus. The sequence goes on along the minus strand of CAXKWD010000002.1, from coordinate 35,510,819 downwards.
GGAATTTGTTATTGTTGAACAGAGAACGTACTTATACAGTTAAAATTGGGTATACTAACCTTGAAAAATTAAGTACTATCCTACCAATAAAAGTGTGGAATGGTTAATGTAGTGTAAATGTAATTTATTGTATATAAGATTGTTATTGTTGAAAGAAAAGAAAAAAAAAATATAATAAATTAAATAAATTATGGTTATAGTTATGCAAAGTAAATTAACGTGAAGTTCAGATTTTTGACCCTTATCCTTGTAATGGTTTGAGAGTCGCTGATTTTTTGGGCTAAGTTATATACCTTGGTAGTGAGTATTAAAAAAAAAAAAAAAAAAAGGAGAAAAAGAAGAAGCAAAATAATAAAAGAAAGATAAACCCGAATCCATTCCCGTCTCCACTGTTAATTTAAAAGCTAGTCGAGAGGCATGTAGATACATAGCCTGTGTATCTATAATTTAATTTGTGACTGGGCTGATACATAAAAAAAGAAGAAAAGAGGAAGCGTATTGATGATGGCGCCCGTTAATAGAAATTTTCATCAATATTATCAAAACTGGGTAAATTGCTAAAAGAAAGAGAAAGTAGACTGGGAGTAGGAAATTTGCAATCACCCGGTGACAGAGGTAGTTGTACTGAGTGTTGGAATGTGGACTATGCAGGCAGTGTTATGATGACACGGCAGGTGCATGAGTGACCTTGTTTTGTAGGAGTTCAGTAAACTCCTTTTTTGGCGAAGATTTAATCCAAGAAATTAGGGAACTTTATAGCATAAAGTAAGAAAGCCCGTCACAACGTTGTTTACGTTTGTACACATCTTTTACTGGGCCCCATAAGAAGAAATCCAGCGGCGTTAGGTCTGGGGAGCATACAGGAAACTCGATTGATTCCCTGCTTCCTATCCACTGCCTTAGCACATTTTGGTCCAGGTATGCTCGTACGTCCTTGGACAGTGCGGCGGAGCGCCATCTTGTTGGTAATAAAACCGTATAATGCACGAATGGCAGGGAATATGGAATGAGCAAGCATTGTTTGGTACTTTTCATTTTTGGATGATTATGGCACGTTTGTTGGACGACTGTTGAATCTATTCTGATGCCATCTGTTGACATTACTTTCTCCCAGAAATTTAACCTTGTAGAACAGGAAATACATTTTCTATAACAGTTCAAAGTGTGTATACGTTTTTCTGAAACACTCTGTATTTATTTACATGAGCGATTTACACGGTTCTACTTTGGGTCTTTCTATGGAAACAGGCGACTAATGTTTGGCATGTCGTCATTTTTAAAGCAGATTAGTTCTTTCATAAAATTGTAAATTATGTTTTGACATGAAGGCTTTGATACTCATGTTGTTAGTATAAAACTCCAAGAATTACGGCTCTAATTTAAGGAGAGAAACTGACTGCAGAACTGATTTTAAAAAAGAAGGTTTTACACTCTCAAGCAGTCCACATTTACCTTACTATACTTAAAATAGAAAATTAGGTAAACTGATAACAAAGTGCAAGAATGATTTTGTTTAATCAGTGATAATTGCAATTATGATATGCAGAAGACGTTATTTTTGTAATCTATCACCGAGTTAAGCTCCAGATCGATTCATTAAGCAAGGCTTGCGGAAGAACAAAGGTCTAAAGTTTGATACTTAACCTTAATTCATACTCGTATACAATGATATAAGAAATTCTTAAAATATGTCAACATTTCACAAAATGTACTGACAGAGAACTCCGATTAATGTACAGTAATATACCTTAATATAAAACATTATTCGTGTAGTAGTACTCATTTCGACTTGAACAACGAAATAAACAAACACCTGACTGCATCGGAGTCAAGGCCCTCAACGATTAGAAACGCGGCATTGTAGTATCATAATGATTTTCCATTTAAAAAGCAAGTGGCCTTTAATTACTCGTTACTCCGGTACAGTTCAACCGATTTTGTCCAAAATAAGTAAGCTTCTTGCCATGGACATTATAAATGCGTAAACCAAGTTTCATGAAATTCCGATAAAGCTTATTGAGTTATCGCGCGTACAGACACACGGACGGACAGACAGACGGACAAATACTTTCCCGTCCCGCACACAATCTCATAAAGTACCATACTGGCACTTAATAAATAAATAAAACAAGTAAGAAATAATTATAATCCTCAAAGTATATTTCCAAAATTTCAGTAAATTATTTCATGAATCCTCAGTAATAAAAGTAAATGTAAAATAAAGTTTGGCTACTACAGTAGTCCGTAGCACAAAGTCTCCAGATGTAATCGGCTAAATCTATGGACAGGTCATATATTGGATTTTAACTTAGATGTACTTCATCTCAATTTCATCTAAGTTTGTTCTAAACAAACTACAGAATTACACAAACGTATTTCGTTCTCCTCGTACTCGTTCAATTATAAACTTGTCTAGTTAATTAACGACAATGTAACTTTTGTATTATTATTTGAATTTCTAATTAAAGATTAATCCCGTAGGCTCTTCGAATAACTTTAGCAGAAAATGAAATGATCATGTACTACAGATCTAACCAGCTATATAAAAAAGTTCTTTTTTGTAATTAGTTGAAACCAGTATACCTATCAGTCTAACGAGACGTCATATTATGCTTTGAAGTTTAGTTTCCTAGCTAACTACAAGGTTTGCAATTAGATTCTGCTTCAATTCCACATAGCTCCTCTTGTTTTACCTCTCAAAATTAATTAAAGTTATCTTTCACAACAGTTGATGCTTTCTCACGCTTTCCACGCGTATAAATATCGTGTGATACTAAGTAACTATTCCGATCCCACCACGCTATGCAAACATCAATCGGCTAAAAAGTTCAAACAAGCGTTTCATTAGCTTGCCTCAAACATAACCTCAATTTCAGACAATGCTTTCTAATTACTCGGGTCTAGACAGGCGACATCTTAGAAGGATCTTGGTGACCGTGCCTTGTTCCAACAAGCTGGCTTAATTATAGCTCTATATCGGCACTCAAGATGGCTGCGTATTAATCATGGCTAATTCATACGGAACAAGGAATTAATAAATCCCAGGGCATGGGACTTGATTTAGTACAACGATAAATCACAGATGTCACTCTGTGTAAATAACAAAGTTCTTTGTCCAGGAAACCATTAATCTTGAAAATCTGTCTCGTTTGTGAAGAAATATTACCACATTATTAGTAGAAAAGAACAGTAATTCTGTCATAAATGAATTCTTAGTTTAACTCATGGTACTGTATACTATAGGATGCAGTAGTTTGACTTAAATTTGTAATACAATTATGGAAAATAAATTGGAAGCATAATTTAATTCAATGTAAGATTACAGAAATAGGTACAAGAAATAAACGTCAAGAAATATATTGCTATAATAAGGTACCGAATCAAACCAAAGTATAAAGTGCATCATAGCATGAACATTCTTCTCGTAGAAGGATGTTCTTTCGCCGGAAGAAATCTCTCCCTTCTTTTTTTTTTCATTCTTTCTTTGCATTACGTAAAAGCAGTCTATAACGTTGGTTTAAATTAAACGGGACATGAAACTCCTTCAACTGACAGAAAGGCAATCTATCACAGAAGACATTTCAATAAGAATTCTTTTTGTTCCTTCTATTGTAACATAACTGCATAGGTTCTTTGTCTGTATGAATTTAACGTATAAAGATAACAGGACATAAAATCGGTATTGTTGACAATTTCACTCACAACCAGGGCCCTATTTCATAAAACTCTACAGGTGTGACAAATACGACAATTATGTCAAGTCTGACAAATTTGTCAATATGTCACGACAATTGCATTTTTCATAAATATTACAACTTTTCCTTACATTACAGGCAAATTAATGTAAATTGTCAGACTAAAAGAACCCATTTCATAAACGCGACATTTTTATGTCAAACCTAAAGATTACTTTGGTACACTGTAGATGGCTCTCACATACATGTCTCAACATCGAATATGATACTTAAGCAATCGATTATTACTATAGAAAATAATTGAATTATATTTCTCTTTTAATAGAAAGTCACTGAAATTGAAAGTTAGGGTAATCCATTGCCTAAAAACACTGGATGGTTTCATGTCTATTTCTTCACCACTTTCACTACTACCAATATCACTACTACTAGTGTTCATTATTAACAAGACAATTATTTAGCAAGTTTGTTAACAAAGTTTAAATCACAAGAAAGTTTGCCAAGTTATGCCACACATTTACATAACCTACTCTGTTAGCCTACATATGAAAGATTGCCTGTCACTTCTGCAATGACAATTCTACATTTTTTGTAAATTTGTAAATATGTCAGCAAAAATTAATGTTTCATAAATGATAGGTATCCTAAGATTTGACATATTTGTCAGACTTTTACCTGTAAACTCAAAAGTTTTGAGAAACAACAATATGTAAAATTGTCATACAAATCTACAAAATTGTCATGACATTTATGTAAAGTTGTCAGCTTTTATGAAAAACACAATTGTCAAAATGTAAACCTGTAAGACAATTTTATGTCACCTGTCACCTGTAAAATTGTAACTTTTATGAAATAGGGCCCAGGCTTGTCAGACGTGGTTACTTTTGGCTAATCAGCCATTTCATAATAAATTACGGGTGGGACATTCTAGCATATTACAACTATTTTGGTTCGTTACACGTCATAAATAATGAATTAGAACTGGTTATGCAAATTCTGTAAAATCTACCATGCCTTCTCCTCCATACTACATGGAAAGCATTATTTAAATTTTATTTTAAATATTTAAAATTTGTTTTTCAAAATCTATTACGGGTGGGACATAATTTTGACAATGATTTTAATGATGCAAAACAGAAGTTCATTTGCTGTTCTGCTATTAATGTTAGAGTCTTAATGTTATTATTAATGAAGGTATGAGGGATTAATAAAATTTATAAACTGTTTCAAGATTGTCAGAACATTTATTTAACTCTTACAATGATATTTAACAAAACTATCACCATTACGGATGGGACATTACGGGTGGGACAAAAAGTCATTTTTGCTACTTTACATAGTAACTAACCACAAACAGATTTTGAAGTTAATCTTAATGCCAAATTGTACCATAAGACATACATTTTCTCAAATCAAACAGGACATAGCTGATCACTTTTGACTAGTTAGTTTTAATGAGTGATAAAATCATGCTATAAATGCCAAAAAAATTAACTACAACGCAATAAATAAATAATCGACAAATTTTACACATGAAACAATTTCAAACACACTTAATTCCTGAATATTAATCATCCATAAACTAAACCATTAGTAATTAATGAGACAGCTAAAATTCCGGCTTCAGAGTACATTCCACGATTAGAAAGCGCCCCCTGGAAAAACGATCTCAGATTCGATTATGCAGTTCCAAAGGAACCTGTGAACACATAATACGTATTGTTTCTCAACTGTTTGTTGACAGATGAACATGATGTGAATTTTATTTGATAAATTCAGTGTAATTTTCAGAAATTATATAATTTTTCAAGGGAAGGAATGGTTTGTTTGGATTTTTATTGTCCGCGATACTTCCTTGGTTAAACTATCAATAATATTATGGCTGGTGCCCGCGGTTTCGCCCGCCATTATTAATTGACTCAAGGTTTTTTAAGACATTTGCACTGGCAGCTTATTAAAAATGTTTGTGGTTCAGAGCTATGAAAATTGTAAGTAAAAATAAAATTAGAATATTTGTTCATTGTGTTCATTTCACTTATATAATAAAGGAACGGTTTTCCTAATTTTGTACTTTTCGTGGAAGTTTAGACTGAGAGAGACGAACTTCGCCGAGTATGCCCGATGTTTCACGAAACGGGCGAGCGAGTGAGCACGCTATTTAGAGCCGTTGAATTGTATAGCCTAAGAGTAGATTTGCGTGCAATGAAGCTAAAAATATTTATAGGAAATTGGTCACCTGATATTGGCTAATTATGGCTAATTTACAATAGGGCCTATGTATATTGTATAATAGTATATTATGCAACGAGCCTGTAATGGCATTTATTAAGATAGAATAAGTTTATGAAACGAGCGAAGCTAGTTTCATAATTTCCATACGAGAATCGTAATTACCAAGGCCCGGATTCTGATGACCTAAACTTGTTTAAAAAATGACCTATAAAACGACCCTAGATTTTAAAGAAAAAGACTTAATAATTATAAAGAATTACCTAAAAACTGATATTTTATTCATATAAATTATTATTGTACACACAAAGTTATATACTGATTTTTATATAGCCTAATTGTAAAAAGTGTAAATGCAGAAAGGATGTTGTAGGTCTAAAATCTTTGGAGCATCTGAGAAGAAAAGTAAGAACATTGATTATAAAGTAGATCCTACAAAATGTTGCATTATAGTAACCTATTTATTTTAAAAAGTTAATATGCTCAGTGTAAATGCACGAAAATGACAAAATTTAGAAGCAAATTACACGAAAATGACAAAATAATGACGTAAAATTTAAATAAATGTCCTAAAAATATAAAATGGCATAAAATGATAAAACAATGACCTAACAAAAATGCATTTCTGTAATCTAGAGGTCGTGATAAGGATTATCTACAAGTCTATGAAGCATCAATAAAAAGATGACTTGTCATCAGAATCCGGGCCCTGGTAATTACCATTATAGGCAAGATGCATACGACCGTTTTTGTTCGACCATAATATATTATTAAGTTTTGAGATTCTAGGTTCATAAAAAACGAAATCCCCAACCGTGCGCACCAAGTTTCCGTAGCTGTCTTCTGCAAGAGATGGCAGTTGATGGCGTACGGTCAAGTCAAAGCTTCTTCCTGAACGTTTTCGTGAAACGAATTAATTTTTTACAAGACGAAATGAAGTGAATTTAGTATAATATTAAATTTAACAGAATTGATTTTATTTTAAATACAGGCTTTTATTACGCAGTTTGATTTGCTGCTCTCAAGATCGTTCCGTGTTCGATTATAATCGGTACCACACCCGTGTTATAATGAAAATCTGTTTCGAAATAGATTACATGTGGGCCTATATAATAAAAGTGACAAAAATGACAATTTTTTTACTAATATGATGGCTAGTTTTGTCTAAAATCGTCTTGCAATCCTGCTTACAACCAAGCTCAGTCTTACCACAGTATAGTATAACAGTAGCGAAGCTCCATACAGTTTTTTTCAACCGGCGCGACTGCAGCGCTCGTAGCGGTGAGCAAGAACCACACAATATGTTACATTGTTGCTTATGTAAAATGTCAACAATATTTTATGGAAATGCTTGTGGTGCTATAAATTGCACCAACAGCCAAAGGAATTCTCCCGATTTATCTTTCTTCAGGTTCCCTAAAGATCCTGAGAGGTAAGCAAAAACAGTTATTTGTGAAATTAAATTGCAAATTTGTGATTATCATGCTTGCATCCATACTAATGTATTTACTCCTATTTCTTTTAATTTTAGGAGCAGAAAATAGCTTGTAAATGCTATATACAATTAATTATTTTTATATGTATATCATAAATGAAAATCCTAACGAAGCAAAGGTTTCTAAATATATAGGCCTCTTTACAAATACCCCACCTGACCCTACTAATTTTAAAAATGTTTTAACACGAGGTTATGTTAGGCCTATATAATTGAATTTAACAAAATTAAACTGTCGAGAATACAGATAACGTGTTTAATCCTTTACTTTTTAATAATTTATCGTGTTTAACAAAATTAAGAAAAAGACAAAAGTGTTTTGCTATTGCATCTGATACTGACCATAGGCCTATCGTGCTATATGCCTATAGAACTTTACTTTCCCCCCTAATTTCTGAACTAGTACTACTACATGCTTATTGAAATTATTAAGTTTTCTTATTTGTCAGAATTTTCAGTGTAAGTACAGTATATGTTAGTTTTAGGTCAATTAAATTCTTGAAGATGTAGGGATGTAGCTTATATGGTGGACGGAAACCGGTCTGATACTTTATAAGATATACAATGTCATCGATCTTGGAACTACAACTTCTTTATATTACCATAAAGTCTATGATTTGGTGAGTTCACCAGTATGCCTTTCCGGTAATAATCTCGTTCTGGTAATTTTAAAAATAAGAAGAAATACAGCCATATATTCGTATCTTTCCAATGCTGGAAATGGCTGTTTAATAGTTCCATCCTGCTGGCCGCTTGGGGTGCTAGTGTCGCACGATCTGTCAAAAGGATGCATTTTCCTTTCATTAGAGCTTCGCTACTGTTATACTATACTGTGGTCTTACAATATATTTTGCAATATAAGTTAAATTACGTTAATTTTCTATTACATCCATAGGCAAAGTGATTACCATGATTGATATACAAAAATAAATGTAATTTCATACATCTTCAACCTTTTAACAGTTGTGGGTATCACTGTGACTGCGGAAAATAATTTGTAAATCATTGAGGAAAATTTCAATAAAATACCTGTATTTTAAGAGAGAAATTTCTAACACAAGAATAACGATCTGTACCATTTAACGTAAAGAACTACCACCGTATAAACTTATATTTTATAATTGTTGACTCTATGTGGGCACATTTAAGCGAATTTTCCACGCGAAGAAGCTCACGTTAAACGGTAAAAAATATTTCAATGCTACCTTTAAAAATAACTGTGTAATTTCTCAGACTCAGAAAGTTGAATTAGTGATATAAGATTGCATTTCTAAGCCTCAATAATAATGTAAAATTAAGTCCTCATCTTTCAATGGATTTCTATAAACTGTAATAAACATCTGACGCTTTATGTGCACTTTGTTGATGTTTCTTTCCACTTCATTAAATAAATCCGGTTTTTCTTAGGTAAATTTCGTAAGGAATAATAAATTAATTGTACATGTACATTGCCCTAGCGATTTTGGACTTGTTTTATCATGAGGCCCTTATCTAAGATTAACAACACCGAGCTGTAATTATTAAGTACCAAAATGGTACTTAATGTTTTCGGATTATCTTGGAACTTGGTATAAGCATTTGGAACGTCAATGGAAAGAAGCTTATTGATATTGAACCAAATCGATTCTTCGGTACCGGAGTAACACCCAATTTAGTGCCTACTTTATGGCAATATATTAGAAACAATTTATCAAATGCAAATCAGTTCTCATGACAACATATTGTTTTACAGTGTTCGTACACGACTTGGGTTGCAATACAGTTAACTTAATGAATCGATCTGGAGCTTAACTCGGAAATCGATTAAAAATACATTATTTTCTGCATATCATAATTGCAATTATTACTGTTTAAACAAAAGCATCCTGGCATTTTGTCACTTCAGTTTACATGACTTTATTTATATAAAAACACTTCATAAAAATAGTTTAATCCCAATGCATTTTATATATGCTACGTTTGTTATATATTATACAGTAAATGGGATGAGTTTTATGAAAATTTCCATGGAAATATTGTACAAGAATCGTAAATACTTTTTTAAACACTAATACAAATTTTCTCAAATAATTTCATGTATCACGCTGCTGCACTATTTAATTCTTTCTGTCACTTCTCTTCCGTAGAGTTGCCTTCAACACTCACCAGATCTAATATACTGACCTATATTTTAAACAAGGACAAGGACATGAAAGGAGTCCTCGTAAATCACCCGATGTGGGTACATTCTCTTTAATAGATAAGATGCAAAGAACAGTTCAATACCTCGAGAAAAGAATATGTATCGTGGTTTACAAAGAATCTGTACCTGGTATCTACATCTGTATAGCTCAATATTCGTTATTAGTATTTTAAACTTCGGGTGTCAAATATATTTTCATTACCAGACTGAATCAAAATTCTATTCTATATGAACCCAAATGTTTTACCTCTGCTGGATTAAATCACAGTAGCCTATAAATTTCGGCCCAAGATTATACAACTCACTAATAAGAGCTCATCCTGAACTATATAAATTAAAGTTACACAGATTCAAGAAACAAACTTATAAAATTTATTTTGCTCATTCGGGCATCAGTTATGAATGCATGTTTTATGATTTACGATGGCAAATAAATAAATAAATAAATAAAAAATAAAATTTTAAAGTGTACATTCTTAAGTATATCACGGATACTAAACTGACTCTCCTGTAGACCTTACGGCTTACGTCATAATTTCCCCTCAACCTATCAACAAAACTGGTTCATTGAAAGGTGGAGGTGGAACGTAAACACTGCTTCAAGGCTACGGCTGTTAACGTCTCAATAAGTACAATCACAATATTTATTCTTGTAACCATTTCGTAAGGAGTAGGAAGAAGAATTTTGTATTGTTTATTAAAATGGAAAGGTATCTTGCCTGTTGTGTTAAATATTAGATATATTCTTAAATTTAGCCTCAGACGACATTTCAATAAATTGCATTTCAAAGACTGCGGGAAGCATACACTTTCAGGTATTATTATTTATTACAAGAGCCCGGATTTCTAAATAAAATGCCTATTTATTTTCATGCTCTAAACATAAGCAGAAATGTCATATTTCGCAAGATACTCCTTGATAAGGAATTTTGACTTGTTTTGTTTTTGCCTAAAACTATAATACGTTTGTTTTTATATAATGTTCATAAGTTAATATAATTTTAGTATGACTGAACTGACCCCGAACACGAGCTATGCTCATGCGGGGCAAATAATATTCTTTTGTAATTGTAATAATTGTGTTTATATTATTTGTATTTGTAATAATTTTGTATTAATTTGTATTTCTAATTTGTAATTTGTAATAAAATTTGTAATTGTAATTTAAAGAGAATAAAATCACTTCTTGACTTTAAAAAAAAAAATAAAAAAAAAATAAAAAAAATAAAAAAAAAAGATACATACATTCATAATCCACAGATACCACACCACTACCACTATTGGACATTACATGATAAGGTCCTGGGTTCAAATCCCAGCGTCAGAGGAATTTTTTCCTATAATATTATCAATTTTTATTTTATTTCATATTGCTTATATTTTGCTTATTCGGACAGAAAAACAACTTTTGCTTGCTTACTTTTATAATTTTGAATCAAAATATAATATTTTACTAAAAACTATCACAATAAAAGTGCTTATCTAGACTCCTTGACGTCATTATCAACGGTTTCCTTTTTTGTCGGCTAACAGAATTACTAAACAAAAAGAGTTATAAAACACTCTTTCAAATTTCTAACATGCTTTCCGATCAAGAAACATATTGAAGAGGAATTGATCGACGAAGAACTGTGTTGCTTGCGCCTGTAACGTTGAAAGAACATATTCACTTTACAAATTGTTCTTCACTGACTGACGAAGGAGCTTCATATAAGAAAATCTTCGGAGGACCTTCCTTACAAACTATTAACAGCCGTGAATAAAATAAAAATTCTAGGGAACTAGTAATTTAGATTATTTTCGTATAATTCTTTTATGGTGCTAATTTCGAACATTTTTATGGTACTTATTTGCTTATAAGTACGGGCTCTATTTATTATAATTATTATTATTATTAGTCTACTATTATCATCATCTCATCATTAACATTACAGAAATAAGATTATAGTTTTCACTCCCTGACGCTGTATGATTATGGTGTTGTGAACATTAATGGGTTGAGGGATGTGTTATTTTCTATTCACGTGTTACTATAACGTTCATCTACTGCTTAACTAAATTTCACCTGATGTAGACGTTGTGGAAGTAGAAACTTTCTCTAAAATAATAATAAATAAGACATTTGTAAGTAAGTTTCCAATTCACGACTGGGGAAACCATGAAAAAGCTAACGGGATTTTAACCCGGGACCCAGGGCCGAAGCTAGGCGGTGGCGAGATGGGTCCCCGCCAAGGGCGCAGGTACAGAGAGGGCGCAAAATTAACCATGAAAAATCCCGCTTTTTTTAGACTGGTGAAATTTATCATGCAATAAAAATTCCAGGTTAATGGAAGAAATCTTTCAGGTTATTAAAAATTACTGCCCGTGAACTATCTGTAGTATTATGCCGATTGTCTACAAACAAAAAGCAGTCATGCAACGTTCTTTAATTAACATGTTTTTTATTGACAGAGTATGATAACATAAATAATTAACAGTATGGAAACATATAACAATAAAAAATAAAATGTACGTTATTATTGAGATGAAAGTGGTTCAACTACTCGAAAAAAATACCTTTACCTATAATAATGTGTTAACAATTTTAGTAGGCCTCAGGCCTATTATGTAATTTACTTTTGATACTAGATTTTATTGTTTAATTCTTTTTTAAGTACGGTAGTTCAATCGTCTGAAAATAAGGTTTTAGTACCTTGAAAGTCCAACACTTAGTTCATTTTCAAATTGAGGTTTAGGTTTTCTTTGATAATAACAGTGTTTTTATATTAAAATAATAAACAATTTTACAGAAATTTAAAAAAAAAGTTCAGACTCCCCAGTATTGGAGGGCCCAGATTTATCAAACTCGCCAAGGGCGCAGAAGGACCTTGCTACGGCCCTGCCGGGACCTCCCAGATGCGAGTCCAAGACAGTAATTTCTTTGAAAGACTCCAGATGATCAAACCTCGTGTTTACGGACAGCCATTATCATATCTCTTCATAAGAGAGAACAGAGACATTTCCAATCTTATTATAATTCCTTCGGTGGACACATCTTTTTTTTTAATATTTCGGCCACGCCGTTTTTTTCTATTTCAACAAAGTGGCCTTCCTAATACAGTCGCTAGGCTTCAAACCCGATTTTGAAAATGTTGACCGATACCATTAAACATTAAGGTCCTCCATAGTTGATAACGTAGAGATATATAAAAACAGAAGACTACAGACTAACTGCGATCAGATTTTAGTTAAAAACGAAGTGTTTCTATTCTTGGTTTATCATATCGAGGATATCGTTGAAGTCACAATTTCGAAAACTAACATTATGATAATTCCTTGATATTACTCATATTTAAAAAAGAGCTACAAAGTTCTTAAGTTATTTCCTCATTAAAGTAATATTTGTATCAACATATTAATTTATACTTCTGGGGAAAATACGTTTCTTTTTATATTTCACTATTGGTGAAAATCTTGGTGAAAAAAGTGGTGAAGATCAACGAAACAAGCAAAATGAATAGCAGGGCTGAATTTATATCTTAATATAAGCACACATCACGTAAAATCATCAGTGGGTTCTAAGCTTCGAATCAACAACAAAAATTTTAGTAGAAATTCTCGTATCCAAGAATTACATTTTTAACAAGGAAACATAATTCCTCGTATTTTACATGAAACGATCCTTATTAGTTTTTTACTTCTCCTGTTATACAGTATATTTAGGTGACGAGTTTATACGTCAGTAGCAATGAAAAAATTAAGAGAAAACAGAATTTGATTTTTGTTAGAAATTATTTCCTTTTTATTGTATATTTTTATCCTCTGGACTTTCCTCTTCAAAATTATGTATCATACATAACATTGCTTTAATTCTAACCATGCTATTTTTTATTTTTTCTCAGAAGATCCAGACTATGGAGCAGGGATTTTCTTTTAACTTTGAAGCTCAATTGGTTTATGGATGAAGAATGATATTTTTATTTTTATTATTGTACGTTATTCACTGGATTTTCCTCCTTAAAAGGAAGTATCATCATATATACCTAGGTATTTGCACTATAATTCTATTCCTGTTATTTCTTAGTTTCCTGAGAAGATCCAGACTATGGAGCAGGGACGTTTTAAGTTTGAACTCGTTCTCTTGGAAACAACATTTCTGGAATCGGTTAATGTATGAACTATGAACTATAGCCTATATGAATGCAATCAATGGCATTTAAAAATGTTGATAAACTTGGCTATAAAGACAGTAAGTACCGGTATATTTATGAAAAATTGTTTCAGTACTGACACGGTATGTATCTCGAAACTGTAAAAATATCAAGTGAACAGCTTTAGTAGTTTTTTTCAGAAAAGGTAATGTATAGTTAACATTGTAAAGATAGGCTGTTTTCCCCTTAAATTTGTGGGAAATCTCTTTAGTTTTTTTTTTTCAGTAAAATATTCAACCCTAACTCTATTAATATTCCAACATGTTTTTTACTTTGAATTTAAATTTTGAACATTTTCATGAATTCTATAATTCCTTAAGAAATTAAAGGATCTTATTAATATATTTAAAATGTTTTTATAAGTTAATGCGGCTTATGTGGTTCATTAGGCCTACTTAGGAATTGAAAAGCTATGTATCCTATTGAAATCCTACAGCAGAAGTTACCGTAAAATATTCAACCCTAACTCCATTAATACCCCAACACGTTTTCTACTTTGAATTGAAATTTTGAACATTTTCATGAATTCTATAATTCCTTAAGAAATTAAAGGATCTTATCAGTATATTGAATTCTTTTTATAAGTTAATGCGGAAAATGTGGTTCATTAGGCCTACTTAGGAATGGAAAAGCTATGTATCCTATTGGAATCCTACAGCAGAAGTTACAATTTCAACTTACTTCTTCAGATAATTGGATTGCAATCAAACACCCTTCTCTCTGTGGGTTACACAGAACATTATACAATTACATCGAACTGGCCATGTGGAAAACAATCGACAGCTAACTGACTTCAACTTGTGCACCACCACAGCCGTCGCGTAACTCACGTCCCAGTGTCGCACTAGAGACTGAACGCGTAGCCTTCGCGCTTCTCGCACGCGGCTAACACTGACTGCCTCAACAGGTATCTTCTGGACCAATACCACAGCGCGCAGGTCAGGCATCGACCCTTATCTAATTTCTTTTTATTTACCCCTCTTCCATTACCAGTATAACTTTTATAGCCTTATTCTCTTCCTATTTGCTTTGCCTCTTCATTCCTGAGCTAACCACTAGTGGACGAGAGCTTGGTATACCCCATACCACACCTACGTTTCACGTGTTCAAACCCAGCTATGTCGCGTCATTTTCGGACGAATTCCCCAGGAAGCCTTCAGAAAAGAACAAACCCGTTGATCGCTTGTCTCATATGTACGTCGTTCTGGCGTATTTCTGGTTGGGAAAAGACTGTAAAAAAATAACTCGTAAACTAAAAATTGAGGGGTCTATTAGCAAACCCGGCAATCTCCATTCTGAGAAAAGGTAGAGATACTAAATTCTAATGAAATTTTAATGCATTTCCTGGTACATATTTAGAGTATGTGTTACAAATCCGACTACCCACATAAGGGAGGAACTCAGATTTGCAACATATTCACTAAATATGTAATAGGAAATGCATTAAACTTTCTTTAGAAATTAGTAACTCTACCTTTTCTCAAAATGGAGATTGCCGGGTTTGCTAATTATTCCTCTGAATTAATCTTAACTCCCTTGCGGGACTTAGCTTACCATCCGACTACTGAATCATCTAGTATAGGCAGATGGCAGGATTGGGGGTATTTAGTCGGCATACCGACTCTCACGGCTGTTATTGATGACTAAGGCTCGGAAAATATGCAAGCAAATATGCTCTAAAATTTGTAAAATATGCTCTAGAACCAATGAAATATGCTCTTTCATTTAAGTAATTTTAGCACTTGACGTTCTCTTGTCCACCGCTGTGGCTCAGGGGATGCGTCCAATCCTCTCACGCAGCGGGCCCGGGTTCGATTCCTGGTCGGGACAAGTTACCTAGGTGAGGTTTTTTCCGGGGTTTTCCCTCACCTATGAGACAATGTCAGGTAACTTTAGGCCCTTGTGGTCCCCGGATATCATCTGGCCGTCATTATCATCTTCATCCTCGCCTTGTTCTGAGTGAGTGTGTGTGTGTGAATGGTGTGTATCGTCCTATGTGTTCGTGTTGTCTCGGAGGTGGCCCCGGCATTGGGCTGATCACTCATCCGGGGAGGCCCTCCATGTCCTTGTCTGGTCAAAAAAGTATGTATGTGATCCAAAGGTAATCCCTCTCCCGACAGGTCGCGGCCCTGTAAGGCCCGGGCGGCTTGGGTCGCTTAAATCCTAAAAGGGAGAGGTAAAACTACGAAAAAGAAAAAAAAAAGACGTTCTCTTGTGAGCTGGATTACAATAGGCTATAACTTATAAGAAAAATAGCATAAGTTGTATATAATACATTATAATATTTTTTAACAAGATCAATCGACAAATTTTAGTAAACTGAAAATTAATACAGTAGCCTACTGTGAAATGTCGCTTCAATATTTGAAAAAATCAGTTCCGAAAACATTAGGCTTAATACTGACAATATAGGCTATTTGTGAAAACATTCACTTAGCCAAATATGCTGTAAGAGATACGAGCAATATCTAATATATGTCAGAAATAGACCGCTAAAATGTGATAAATTAATATAATATGCACAAATATGGTGCGTTATCGTTAAGGTAACAAAATTTGCAACTATAATGCAAGATGAAACCATCAGTTTTCTGTTTCCTTTATATCTTGTACACATTTTAATATTACCTTATAATAGATTGCATTATTTAAAATATGATTTTTTATAAACTTCCCGGCCTTATTGATGACCGGATAAAAACTAAAATCAATGGACCTTTGAGTCTCCCTTCTGGTATTTCTAGAGTTAAAAGGTAATTTCAATGTTTCATTCGGACCTGTGAAGACTTTGCTTCTACTTTCAAATAATAAGGGATTCAACAAATAAAAAACAAAAAGGTACAAATGTTCCCACATACATATCTTATAGGTCATGTAATGCAAAAGTGTGAAGTCTACGGCAGTATATTGTAAGTGAACTCTATTGAAAATTGAAAAATAATTGCCAACATGGTCAAAGAATTGCTATTCGTAGGAATTTCTATTCCTAACACGTGTGCCTGAGCTGGATCAAAGGAACTATGGGAAATGAACGTGCAGACCATCTTGCCAAATAAACTGTTAAGTCAAGAATGGATAATTTGTACTCCCTCTGTCCACTGGCATAGGTAAGAAAACAGTTAAGGTAAGAGAACACTTAAGGAAAGAATTAATACCAAGTTGGAACATTGAGTGGCTAAATAGTAAGTTAGCATTGGCTCCCTGACAACAACATTGCTTTTTGCACCAGTTGAGGTGCAAATGCACAGAACCAAATTTTATACTAACACAGTTTATCACTGATCACGGAAAATTTGGGCACTATCTGGAACGATTCAAAATAGGAAACAATATCTGTATTTTCAAGGGCACAAATCAGACTGTATCGCATGTGTATCTTATCTTAAAATAGAATTCAACAGCCTTCGACAGAAGTTTTACACAAGAAAAGCCTGCTACAAGAAGTCATGTGATTATTTAAATTTTATTTTTGAGAAACATTGATTTAGAATTGACTATTTTATTGTTAATTAATTAATTTTAATCATATCTGCTTTCGATTGTTAATATGTAAGATAAGAAATTCAGCAAACTGTAAATGAGTATAAATTGCATTAATTGTTACAGTAACTAAAACCCAGCATACAGAAAAGTGAAATAGGGTTAATTATACTTGGAGATTCAATAATAATAATAATAATAATAATAATAATAATAATAATTACGTGTCTTCATGAACAGCGTACCGGTAGCTCAAAAGGAAAAATCGAATAAAAACAAATTATTATATTCTGATTAGCTATTCTTCTGAAAATGTACACGAAGAACGGCGATGACTTTCTCTTGCGATTACTACCACTTTACATAAAAAATATTTCATTTTTTGATACTTTGTCGAAAACAGCCCTGGAGACGATTTTATTTCAATTTTGTACACAAATTCAGCCATCATTTTCACTAATTGGCGTTGCAAACAATACATCTTTATATGAAGCAGAGGTATTTCAATAAGCATCCTCTGCAATCATAGGCGTAACCAGGCCGACCATATGGGGGGGTTATAACCCCTCAGGGAGAGGGGGGTCCGGGGGCCCTCCCCCGGAAAATTTTAAAAATTAAGACGCAAAATAACGAGTTTTAAGCTTCCCACGCTTTATACTTGTATTAAGTAATTTATGGGCAGACTTAAAAAAATTATACAATTTTCCTTTTTATAATCAATGGGGGGGGGGGGTTCAAACCCCCAAACCCCCCCCTCGGTACGCCTATGTCTGCAATATATCCTCATATTCTATATCAGATAAGAATGTGAAGCGAGAAATTCGTATTGACCATGTTTTGGCTAAAGAAATGTGAGCATATCACGTAATATTTTCTTTTTAGTAAAGGGGGTAGCTAAGCAACTCAAAGGAATCAGCGGGATACTTGCCACTGTAATGTGTTAGGGCGGGTGGTCGTAATCAAGATTTGGGGTTTCCTCTGAACTGTGGAGTCTTTCATCTCAGCAGGCGGGAAACCGAATCTTATTACGCACCTGTCAAACAGTACGTGCCGAGGTCGATGCCCTGTGCAGGTGGAAATCCTATCAACTTTCCTCTTAACGACGCGGCGCCTACCTCTGTGGTTTGTGTATATACAAGTGATGTTTTCCTCAGGGTTCCGTTCTGAATATACTTATCTGTGGGAAGTAGAAACACGATTGAATTGGATGTTGACAGCTGAAAATTGTAAAAATGTGTTTGAAATTGATTATTTTTATTTCTGGAGCATTACAGAGTCTGTTGTACCATAGCTTCATAAATTTATTTCTGAATGTAAGGTAGGCGCTGCTATATTCCCTGTGTATATTAAAGAACGACCGAAGTGTTGAGAGGGGTTTACTAAACTACTGGTCCTAGAAACTTTAAATTTCGCACACTTCTTTACAATGTAAACTGAAATTAAATTTCAACTTTTTTGAGGGAGATATCAAAATATGGACCTGAATTTTTGTGTGTGAGATTCTTACGCTTGCTTTACAAATTTATTTACTGGTGAATTTTTTCTTTATGCTTTCTGTTAAAAAATATTTTCCCCGAAAAATGAAAAGTTTCAAAAGGATTATACTAAATATTTTTTTGACGAACTAAAGCCTATACAAAAAACCTTATTAGACATTTCATTACAGGCATTATAAAGTACAATGTGAAGAAATTTCACGCCTGACTCTATGCTCAAGAAGGATAAAGTTGTAAAAATACTCCAGGTCAATTTTGTTTCCGTTTCTGTAACTATTAGGCTATCCAGAAATAATTGTTAATACATTTTAAAATATATTTTATGGACGGTGTAGCATACATTCTTCTTTGTTAAACATTGTAGTTAGAAAATGTTCCCTACGGAGGTAACCTTAATGCGGAAATGTAAAGCATCCTCTTTGTGAGCTAGCTCTGTTTTAATGACACATCACAGGTGGCAATGTCATATTACTACTTCACAAGCATAATTAACTCTCTGTGTATATAGCAGGTCATGATATTCCTCGAGTGGTTAAGCTTGACTGTTTCATCTCTTCTCATGAGTTAAAAGCACTACCAAACTGCGCAAGCGCAGGATTACAGTAGCCTACGTTAGTGGCTATGGTATTAGTTTTCTCACTTTATATTTCTTAAATATTTATGGTGAGTGAATTTATCATTTGGGTTTTTTTAACGTTGGTTTCAGAGGTGAAGTATTGTGTTCATCCCTGAAATTAGATAACGAGGTTTAAGCGTTAATATACTCTTTGAGGATCTCTGAAATCAGGGCCCTGTCCGGATCACCGAAAGTCCCGATTAAACGGAATTTGCTTAAAATGCACGTACTATATTTTAATACAAGTTTCAGATGGGTATAGCTATAAAAATCTATTTAATTTTCATACTTTTCATTTTTCCTATGACTGACTGACTGACTCTGTCCTATATCCCCAGTGTCCGGGCGAAGGGCCTCCAATTGGAGGTTTCTGATACCTATGTGAATTTTGTTACGCTTATTTTCCGAGAGGGAGCAGAGAGACAGGGGATAAGCCCATCGCCGCACAATCCCCCAAGGTATTACTTGGACGTGAAGGGCCGGGAAATTTTGTCCAGAGGCTCCAATTTAGGCTTGGAGTTGTCTAACATGCCGTAAATCTACGACACGGGCCCCCCAGCTTAAAGTCCCTCCCGGACGACCCCGTGCCCGGATTTTGACGTCCGGAAAAATCCATCAACCGCGGCCAGGTTTGATCCCGCAACCTGCGGATCTAGAGGCGGACAGGCTACCCCTAGACCACCGCGGCCGACATTTTTTTTTTGTGTAACTTAATTTAAAAATTAATGCTAGACCTAAGATTTAAACTTTCGAACTGATGTAGGATTAACAAAACAATATACGGTATCTTTGTGATTAAAATACAAAATTTATTTATTGTTCGTCCGTACGGATTAACCGGTTGTCCGGACGAGCGGGGTCCGAATTAACCGGTTCACCGGACGAGTGGGGTCCATATTAGTGGGACTCTACTGTAGGCCTACAATTATCAGAAACATGTCTATGTTTGTGTTCGTCTATATGTATTTGTATTTGTGTATATTAAAAATAGTTTAAAGATGAATAGTTGGCTTAAGTTTCGAAACATGGCAGCTACTTCCTCTCTCTCTCTTTTTAATTTACTCGAAATTGGCTCTAATGATTTTCTTCAACTTTTGTACACATACAGCATATACTAAGACCTATAACACTTTTGAAACGCTTTTTCAAATAAATTCTCTGAATTACAGTAGTCGAGGGCTCTTATAAGTGAACAGCAGACATTCGAACAGCAGGTTCATTTTTCTTAGCTATTTATTTCTGACGCGGCCCTGGAAATATGAACGGAGTCGGTCTTGACTTTCTATTTAATTAAATTTTCTCCCAAGTTGGAGCTCTTCCGGAGGAGGCTGCACTGTTATGAATTATTAGATATTTCTTTTGTTTTATTTCTGCAGCACTTTACATAGGAAATATTTACTTGTTATCTCCACGACAGCTAGAAAATGTATGGACAAACAAGCTTAAGTAATGGTGGCCATTAAAGTGCCATTTAAAGAATAAGAAATATGAGTAAAGAATGGATTTCCGTTATATTTCTTACACACTATGCAAGCGTTAAAGTCTTTGGAGTATTGCATATTTCATAGTTCCATGTGTCTAGGATATCGTATTCTATTGATAAATTGGTCTCTGAAACTCTGTTGAGCTTAAGATAGGTGACAAGAACAGAGTTCTCATTCGTTAAAAAAACTACTTAACTTAGCCTTTAAGGGCTATATTATAATTTTTTTTCTATTTATACCCTTATGGGACAAACACGTGTAGGCTCAATAGAAATAGAGTTTTGGACTTAATCTACATATTTAGTTAAATGTCAAACAGATTTGTTATGTTTTGCAAATATTAGCCACTGGGCTATATTTGTAACATGTTCATTCTTGTATCATTATTACTTATTGTTCATTGTAGAACAGATTGTAATGTTGAAGAAAGATTTTTTTAAAAATGTATACCCTTATTAAATATTTACATGTATTGATAATATTAAAATTTTTATCTTCTCGTATTCTGTCCAAGAAATCTAAAAAGAAAAATTTATAAGATAATTATCCTGCCGGTTGTATTATATGGATGTGAGACAAGGTCGCTTACTCTCCGCGAAGAACACAATCCGAGAATGTTCGAAAACAGTGTGCCCTGGAATACAGTTATTTACTGCTCACATAATAGGTGTCGAAACATTTAAGGGGTGGTTTCTTCCAAAATTAATTTTGCCTAACATTTTTTTCTTGCTCTATTTTCCTAACAAAATTCCCAGCATTCATCGCTACTTACCAACAGAGCCACATTCCTAGAAACTGAATAGAGCAGCCATGGCATCTTACCTGAAATAGAAAAGAATAAGTAAATTGTCTGAACTTTTATTTCTATGAATAATGATTAATTTTCATAAGAGTGCAAGGGGTCTTGTGGGATCCCACAGCTTGTATTGTATAGTTTTATTTGCTCTGCTGTATGTCTTTATATGGAATTTAAATATTCGCTCAGTTGTTCAGCACATGAATAGTGATAAACTTTGTTTTATTAAGATTCCGAAATAAGATGTCGTGGGCTTGTTTTTGAACAAATGAGCAAAATATTATGCTCCCTTCTATCATCTACCTAAGAAATAGGATCAATTCACATTATCACCGACAAAATTATTATATAATAAGGATCCCACAGAAAATAGTTACTGAAGCAGTTTATCTAACTAAATATAACTGTCAGGAACACACTTTTATCTGTGTGTGTCTGTGTGTCGAGAACGATAAATTTTATGAAATAAATTTTTATATTTAGGTTAGATATCTTCTGAGGATGAGACAGGAAAACTGGCAACGACTTTCTCTTACGTTTACAATCAATTTGCAAAAAAATAAATTAAATTAAATAAATAATAATTTTTCATCATTTTCTCGAAAAATGCCTATAATGATTCTGTTTAAATTTTGTAAACAAAATTTTTATAAGTTAATAATAGATAGAATGTTTATTTGAAACAGATTTTCGTAAAAATTCTCCGTCGAATAGGCAAAAACAAGACATCGCTTGTAAAATCTCAGGCTTGCCGTACAATACGACTTTGCATGAGGTTGGAAACACTCCTTCCAATACTGTATCTTATTATATTATCAGAGTGTGAAGTCAGACAGTTCTATTAACCATGCTTAGTGTAGAGACTTATGAGAGTGTTACACATCAGATTTTGGTTTAAAAGTCTGATAACCTTAGTAGAGTGGTTAAAATGTGTTAGCGTTCAGTATTTTCCCTTTTCGGGGCTGAATGATATCTCCCTGGCTAAATCTAGGTTCGTTCCGCAAAAACAGAAAAAGGGAATGTATTTTTCTATATGATTCCGGGTAGGCTACGATGGTTATAAATAATTCTTTCTGTATTCGGTTGTTGAAGTTTTTATGCCGTTTTTTATCAACTTGATTTGCTATTCATTAGCAATTTATTATTGCTTCTTCATCATCATCATCATCATCATCACACAGAACCTGCTTGGCTCCTTCGTTCCTTGACCTATTAGACTTCGCAAGGAGTGAATGTGTGCAACTGAGCTTTCGCCATTTTCCTCCGGTCTGGAGTAACTTTTTAACCGGCGGGATAGCCCATTGTCCTCAGCAATTTTTTTAGAGGATCAATTGAAGCGTTTACTTTTATAAGGGTCTAAGTGCCAAAATCATGATTTTGCAGCTGATAATTTTAGATGAACCTATGTACCCAGACCCAAGGGTCCAATGTCAAGGGAAAGCCAC
Source organism: Ectobius pallidus (assembly GCA_964059195.1). Lineage (NCBI taxonomy): Eukaryota > Metazoa > Arthropoda > Insecta > Blattodea > Ectobiidae > Ectobius > Ectobius pallidus. The sequence continues at coordinate 35,487,711 of CAXKWD010000002.1, read as the reverse complement.
ATTAGTAGCAATAAATTCCAAGATATAGCGCTGAGTCTATCTCCTGCACGTCTTTCTGTGGGTCTATGTCTTGTTTTCTACACAATCATGATTAATTGTGGCACTTAGACCTTTATAAAAGTAAACGCTTCAATTTGTGTTCTTCAGGGACCTCTCTTCCGATATTTATACTAATTTATTTATGACAAGGCTGTAATTTACCCATATAAATATGAGCTAAATAGTGATTTTAAACGCATCATAAAGATTTGTTTATCTAAGCCTCCTGACTATTCTTCCAAATTATTATTTTCTGAATTTAACGTTTTCACCATAGACCAAATTTACAAGTACGTCATACTGGATTATTTTCATAAACATCGTGACAATTACAAGTCAGAATCTCACGTATATAACACGCGAAGGAATCAATTTAATTTATTACTTGAACCAAAAAATGTTAAAACTGCTGGAGCTAAGCACTGTTCAAGTTTTGGCCCAAGACTATTCAATTCATTTATTACCAACCATCCTGATCTAAATACCTTAAACAACAAACAATTTAGGTCTAAAATTAGAAAATTTATATAATTATTACTTCTGTTTTCTACTATTACTGTTATAACATTTTTCATATTAAACTTTAAAATTTGGATAGAACTTAATTTCTTTGTTTTTTACTAAAATTTGAAGAAATAAATTGTTATGTATTATTATTGTATTACCTCGTACCTTTGTATTGTAAATAGAACATGTTCTAACCTTTTATACATAATATTTTGTCATACTTCTCCAAATTATGTATTGTTTTAAGTAATTATTTAGTATAAGTTTTTCTAATATATTGAACTGAACCACCCCCGAACACAAGCTCTGCTTCTTCGGGTGGTGTATCAACTTTTGTATGTATTTTTCGTGTAATTTGGAACAATAAATTGTAATTGTAAACACACACTGAAATGTAAGATTTCTGTATTCCTACCCCTGAGAAACAAAGTTACAAAACCACAATGGTTCTCAGTTGTATAGTGCATTGTGAAGCAAGCTGTAGTTCAACTAATCTGTTTCCTGTTGTGGCGCGTCGACACTTTGAAACAAAGGTGAAAATAGTTCATTCTCTTCCCGTGAGGGGGTATGCTTTGTATAGCAGGATGTATGTTTCGTATATTGCACACATACCAAACAAAGAACTCAACCCACATGCAGAGGTCTGATCGGACTTGGCAGCAACTACCACAATGAGAATTACACAGGATAAGCAACAACCTGTTTTCTTGCAAGTAATAATAAGCTCCTGATTTTGTCAATAACGCCATCTCAGAGAAAGTCTGCTACTCGTGTAATCTGAATATCGTTTTAAAAGGTTTGAAATGTTTGACTACAGTACATATTTTGTGATATAAAATATTTAATATATTACAGAATATAAAAAGCTAGTAAAAATTTTTAATAAATTTAATATATAAAAAATGGTACTGTGACCGACTTTTAGTGCTGTACTAAACTAAAACTAAACTCCGTGGCGCGACATCCCCGAAGGGACAAGGCCTACCACCCGACCGCTGCGTCATCTACCTATAGCCAGATGACAGGATTGGGGGGCATGTGGTCAACATGCCGACACCCACGGCCGTTATTGGTGGTTTCTATGAACGGAGCCGCTACTTCTCTATCAAGTAGCTCCTCAATTTGAATCACGAGGCTGAGTGCACCCCTACCAGACCTCCATACCTCAGAAAAATCCGAGGAAGTAGCGGGGATCGAACCCCGGCCGACGGATCTGTAGTCAGCGACGCTAACCACAAGACCACGCCGATGGTCTTAGTGCTGTACTAAAAACACTAAATTCATTAGGTGTAAGGCGAGTCGGAATAGTCATAAATATTGAAATTGTCGATTTTCTTATTTTAATTGCAATGAAGCTGAGACTGTAAGCTTTAAAATTATATGTAACATGTTATGGTTTAAATTTTTCAATTATCTTAATTTTTTATTGAGTGTCAGAATGGTGGTACTTTATGAGATTATGTGGGGGACGGGAAAATGTCTATCCGTCTGTCTGTTTGTCCTTGTGTCTGTATGCGCGATAACTCAAATACGTTTTGTCGGATTTTCATTAAACTTGGCATATGCATTTATAACGTCCATGGGATACTATACCAAATCGGTTGACCGGTACCGGAGTAATTCCCAATTCAGTGTCTATTTTATGGTAATATATTAGAAAGAATTTATCAAATGCAAATCATTTCTTATTGCAACATATTGTTTTACAGTGTTCATATACGGCTTTGGAAGTTGCAATACAGGTAAGTAAAGTAAAGTGATCCCTATGCAGGCCATGGAGGCCCAGAGGGTTCCAGGAGGTTGAGGCTCCCAGATTTTGGACATTCGGCACGTGAAGGTGGTAAGGTTGTCAGCCTTACGCGCCGGCCGCCTTTACCCCCAGGATTGCTCCTGGTACTCATTTCTATTAGAGGCTGAGTCGACCCCAGGGCCATAGTACCACCAGAAGGATTAGGCCAATTGAAAAACTCCAACGACCTCATCGGGAATCGAACCCGCAACCTTCCGGTCTGTAGCGCAGCGCCTCGACCACTACGCTACGGCGTACCCCTTGCAATACAGGTAGCTTTGACAAATAACACTACCCACATATTCCTTCACATATGCTTATCAAACTAGACCTTTGTTCTTCCTTTAGCCCTGCTTAATGAATCGATCTGGAGCTTAACTCGGAAAAAGATTTTTAAAAAGTATTTCATAATTGCAACTATCACTGATTAAGCAAAAGCATTCTGGCACTTTGTTACGTCAATTAACATGATTTTATTTGTATTTTTTATTGTTTGCATAGAGTAAAAATTATTTTCGCGTTCGAAAGGTTTTGAAGATACAGAACACAATTGGAAGAAGCTTATAAATTTAAACTTATAGAAAGCTCAAAATTTGTTGTACGCAAAATTTGTCACAAGTGTATTTCATTTTTTGTGTCACAATACACATTGTAGGCCTAACTTGAAACCTTTTTTTTTTTTTTTTTTTTTTTTGTAAACTTATTATTTTCTATACTAATGTATAGATGAGTCGACGAGAATTGTCGTATCATTTTTTCGGATATAAAAAATATGTTAATGCAGAATTTCAGCTGTATTTAGGTTAGTAGTTTTTGCGACAAGTGCGAACAGACAGAAATGAACCATGACATTTTTATGTACATGTAGAAGTACGAGGGAGAAACAAATTAATGAAAACCGCAATAAATTTCTTCCACTATTTTACTGCAGGAAGGATGTTTGCTTGTACATTATTTTCTACGTAGTCCCCTCCCAGTTCAATGCACTTACGCTATTGGATAGGAAAAGCTTCAATACAGCGTAAGAAAAATTATTTTGGTTGACGCTGTAGCCACTCCTATACCATCGATTGGACGTCTTCATCAGACTTGAACTTCTGCCCTCCAAGGAGATCCTTTAACGGACCAAAGATGTGGAAATCTGATGGTGACAAAGCGAAGAGGGTTGCTGAGAGCAGGTGTTTTGCTTTAACGTGATAACGCAAGTCCTCAAGCTGCTCGTGCAACCGTGAAAACGATCGACGACATAGGCCTATGCTTCAAGTGCTTCCCACATCTGCCATACTCGCCAGATTTGTCACCATCAGATTTTTATATATTTAGTCCATTAAAGGAGCACCTTGGAGGGCAGAAGTTCAAGTCTGATGAAGACGTCTAATCGATGGTATAGGAGTGGCTACAGCGTCAACCAGAATATTTTTTCTCGTGCGGTATCGAAGCATTTCCTATCTGATGGCATAAGTTCATTGAACTGGGAGGGGTCTATGTAGAAAAATAATGTACAAGCAAACATTCTTCCTGCAGAAAAAGTGGAAAAAAATTAATTGTGATTTTCATTTGATTCTCCCTCGTATTATGATTTTCCAAATGAAACTACATAAACATCTTACTTCTAATAATGACCGCGTTTATTAAATTAACTTTTCACAGACTAATATCCAGAGGTTTATTTTCCGTAAATACTTATGTAGCGTGTAAAGTATGTGTATAAATTGTGTAAGTAAGCGAATCTTTAACTGAAACCGAAAGCTTTTAAGCTCAAATCTCTTGTAAACAGAAAAGCGTGAGTTCCTTCCATTTGTTTCTTAATCTCGTCAGCAAGCTGAAACGGAACGCGAGTTACTTGTTCTCACTTGAAAACATTTTGTTTTTATACAAACTAATTTTAATTCTCGCGATAGCTTTCTGTCACGCGGTTTCCGTGGCAACAGAAATAAAACAACGTACGTGATGTATGCTTCTAAGCAGCCCAGCAGTTTACACGAGAGAAAACATTTTTGTGAACACACACTTTATGCTTCCGGTGAAAATGACCTGTTGTTTGTTTTACTGTAGTGGATCGTATGTGTATGAACCTTAGGGGAAAGAGTGTTACTTTAGTAGAGAAAACGATACAATATTATATGACATTAAGAATGTCGATTCAATGTATTTAGAATTACGCAATTAGAGAAAACCCGATTTTTTATCAAGATAATGGGATGATCATGTACCCTACCCATAATGAGAGAAAAAAAGGCTTCTTAGACAAAAATTCAATCACAAACTTCAAGGAAAAAGAATCATAGAAAGTCAGCGCAAAATATGTCTTGACAATAGAGGTGATACAATCCAAAAAGAAGATAAATAGGCTACACATTAAAAAGCATAGAAATGTGTATCAGCTAACGCCGTTTCTGAAATACCTTTTTACAAATAGTTGTTCCACAATTCCGGCTTCTCTGATGGCCTATCGTAATGTGAAGTTAACCCAACAAGTACATTAGGACCATAAAGAAAAAACAGATGACCATTTCCGGTAAGGTGTCATTTAATATACTGTAAATCTTCTACAGTATATTCAACAAAGGGTTTTACTTCCCTTCCAAATAAAATAATGTAGAGGTGTTACGACTTCAGCCAGAATCTTGGTTGCCATTTTAAGCATGTAAATCACACGACCACTGAAAACACATAGCTTACACTAGGCAACAAATTGAAACTCTTCTTTTACGTTGGCCTATCTGAGATGAAAATCTGTATAAGGTGTAATTTGTGCCACGGAATCCGAAAATAAAATATTTCATTTATCTGTGTGGTTCATTTTGTTATGTTTATTTCAATACATTTAATCAATGACGTTATGCGTTAAACCTTGCATTCGCTAAATTCTTCTTCTTTTGTATCCCTGATACGTCAAAACCATGAGCGCATATTCGTATTCGGGAGGTCCCAGTTTCAAATCCCATGGCCGCCCAATTTAGCATGTTTTCTTTTTTCATCCTTATCAATCCTTGCAATCGTGTTTTTTTTTCACAGACAACAGTCATTTTCATTAAACGTGAAGAATGCCTTTAAACAGCATTGCCTCAATATAAAATGATACTTAAATCAATCTATAATAATAAAATGAAGTGTTTGTCTGTCTGTCCGCGATGCCCAGCAAAATCCACTGAAATTTTAAACGTAGATGGGCTGAAGGATGGGCGAATCCACCTCGAAGCCGGATTTTTTTTATTTTTGCTTTCGCATCATTTTGGAAGCCCACCCTGGTCGATTCATTTGTTTATAATGCCAAGACCCGAAGACATCTGAAATTTTCAACATAGTCGGAAGAGGGATAATGGATATAGGCTTACATGGATCAACATTGATCGGTTTAGACGGAACTCATTATGCAGGGGTTTTCTGGGCCAGAGAACTCCAATCTGAGGTCGAATTTCCCAGGCGATGCTTTCTAATCGTGGAATTCACTTCAAAACCATTCATTTTTAGCTGTTTAGTTAATGATATTAATAATTTAGTGTATGAATGTTTCGCGTGCAAGTGTTAATAAATATGTTTTAATTCGTTTGCTCTTAATTTTTTATCTTCCAATTAATTATCGTGGGCGAATCCACGGGGATTTGCTAGTAAGTAATAACATAGCCTATTGTAACATTTGAGCTAGTGTTTCTGTGTGGACCGTATGCAATTGTGTAATTAAATTGAAGGTGATCTTGCTCGGTCGCTATAGAAAACTGGGTAGGAAGAGCTGAAATGTATCAATCATGATCAAAAATCAAGAAGAACGCTGAAAAAGAAATAGAAGAGGCGTTGAGAATAAAGATAATAAAATTATGAGCTAAACCGTGCTGAAGTAAGAACACAAGGTGCTTCAGTTTTTTATTCTTTCTTTCATAAATTGGCATTTAATCTAAAAGCCCGGCATTGTGTGACGGATCCATCAGTCTAGTTCAATAGTAAATTAATTTGATTAATTATTTATTAAATTCTTGTTAAATAAGTTAGTCATTACAAATGTATCTCATAACTCTGAACTCCCCTCGCGACTAAATCGCTCTTGAATTCATCTGTGATTTCAAATTCACTCGTGGCGTTACCTATGTAAGACGTATTTTACAAGTGACCCAGTGTGAAAAGGCTCTTAGCATCCATATTGCAATTTGTGTGTGCGCGCTAATGGTACAGTCCCAAGTTTGTAGACTTACATGAATGTAAAAGAAATCCTGAGAGAAAAAATCCATTGGCATATTGCCGACGGTTACAGGCGTAAGTAGTTGTACATAACCGACACTAAACAAACGTAATAACAAACAAAATCAGGTAAACTGATATAACAAAGTGCTAGATGGAGTTACTTTTTGTATGCATTCCTTTATTTCTTTTATTTATTTATTTATTTTATAGGCTAGCCAACGACGTTAAAAATATTCGCCGTGGGTGAGTCGGTAGCGCGCCTGCCTTCCACTCCGGCGGCCCGGGTTCGATTCCCGGCCGGGTCGGGGATTTTTCAGTAGTGAAAAATCCCCGACCCGGCCGGGGATTGTGAAAAATCCCTTTCCCGTGTTCAGGACTGGGTGTTTGTCAGTAGGTTAAGTCTTAGGTTAAGATAATGCACATTGTGCGCGATTCCTTAATTATTATAAATATTATTTTATTCCTGGGTAATGTACTTTTAATAAAAAAAATTGTTTCTAACTTAACATATTTTTAGATATAGAATCTCCTTAGGCCTATAATTTGTAGGCCTATACTAGGATAAGAAAATATAAGCATATGTGTGTATTTGTCTGAATGTATGAGAATAAATGCAGATGTAAGTAAGCTAATACTTAGCGTGTAAGTTCTGACGTGTCCAACATCATTTGTACAATGTACACGTACAGAATTACATGATACAATGATTTAATTAGCAACAAAAAAACTTTGTCCTTTTCAGAGCTGAGTATATATTAGTATTCATGAAATGATATCAGCGGCTTGTAACTTTGAAATAACTGTCGAAAATTTCAAAGAAATAGTTCATTTCCATGTATAGGGATTTTAATGCGTGGTTAAAATTCCTCATATTGTAACATAAATCATTACTCTATTAATTTTATATTACTGCGTTTATGCTATTTTTCGGTGACATATATATGTTAGTAGCTGTGAAAATGGTTGATAAAGCTTACAGGAGAGTTTCGCTAGAAGAACCTTATTAAAATAAACCCGTTATAATCTAAACTCCAGCTCCAAGGCACGAAACAACGTGATGCTCATTTGTTCAAGTTGCAATATGCCTGCCTCCGGCTTTAGAAACCTATTCCAGTGCGAATGATTAAATGGAAAAAGCTTGACCCGTATAGTGTTCTCTAATACCTCTCCTTATTGTTGTTATGGAATCAAATCACCGTCACCTAAACTCTTTAACAATCGACTGCCTACGCATGGCCTACATCGAAGTGAGCAAACATCCGTTTATTTTAGAATCAACAAAGCAAGGCCTTTCATGTAATGCAATTAGGGTAGAGTAATCTGGAATGTAATAGCACAGTCTATTAATAGACTGTGGTAACAGTCCAGCCTAGAAACGTTTCCTTTTGTCAGCTCATAAGTAGCTGTGTTGTAGGATAAAATATCCATTAGAGTTCTCGGAAAATCAGGATTTGTGAAGGGAATTCATTCCCTTAATGAAGTACATGAGTGCAGAGCATAGAAATAACGAATTACATAATGTGGAAGAGTACTTAGTCTAGATTATGGCTTTTCGTAAAAAGAGATCAGCTTCACTGCTTTCATATAGGCCCACATAAAGTTAAGCCTGCGGTACAAGCGGCGACATTCATAATTTTTTTAAACATGAACAGAACGTGTGAATTGTACCAGAAACATTGCTAACAGTAAACCAGGCGCGTCCAGAAAGTAAGTTTCCCTGGGACCGTTTACAGAAACAAAACACAATTTCATGGAAATATTTATTTCAACATACAGCAAGTGTTCAGCAATTTTAACAAATTCCCCACCGGAATTGACGTTGTTATAACCAGGGCTAGGATTTATATGTAATTACATATTTCTTAATTTCACATATAGACACATTTTTTTCACTTTTCTCCATCTATTTTGTTGTCCTCTATTCAAATTAAACAAATTTATTTTACATATTTTTCCATATTTCTGACATTAGTACATATTTATATGTAAAGTAAATATTTGTCCATATTTAGTGATTTTAATGCAATATTCGTACATATTTCATTCTTAAGAGTAAAACTATATAAAATTGTCGTTTTCAGTTACAGAAAATATGGCAGCACAGGGTAAGTTTACAGTTATGTACAGAAATGAATGTGTGAAAAATGATTTGTGTTACATTGAATCAAATTTTCGTAATATAACAAAAATAATTCAGAAACTACAAAATAATAATATTGACATTGTGAAAAACATGATTCGTGAACTCAAATGTATACGTGGACATTTAGCCGATCTTATCAAATGTAAAGTGGACAATGTGTCTTCAAGAAATCCAGGCTTTGAAGAAATGTGTAAAATCGTGCAATCTTAAGTGGCTCGTCAAATGTAAAACTAGAATCAGTGAATTTTAAACACGCGCCAATCACTTCATGTGCAGTAGAACGAAGCTTCAGCCAATACAAATTACTTTTGACAATTTATACAACATTTTGTGGCATACTGTTATGGTAGCAGAAATAATCAATGATTGAATACAAATACAGTAAGTGATCTGAAAAGAAATTGAATAATTTAATTTATGAATCCAGTATTTGTAATGCATTTTTATAGGTTCTAAAAGTAACAAAATGTAGTGTCTAGTGGTTAAATTTGTTTTGATGTCCATATTTTACAAAATATATTTGCATATATATATGTACATATTTCGACATTTTTAAGTACATATATATGTACATATTTTGACATTTTTTAGTACATATAAATCCTAGCCCTGGTTATAACATGGGACCAACTTTTGAATACCTGTGTCGTAGAAGTCTGCCGCTTGCGATTTGAACCACAGCGTAACAATCATTTCCTCTTCTCTGTCAATCCCTGTCATTTCTTGAGGCGTAAGAAAATATGGATATCACTGGAAGCGAGGTCCGGGCTGTAGGGTGGATGTTCAAACTCTTCCCAGCCGGACTTCTACGGGAGACTTGCTGGGAGGAGTTTAAAAATCCACTCTAGAGCCCGAATCTCGTTTCCAGTGATTTTCATCTTTTCCTACACCTCAAGAAATGACAGAGAATGAAAGAGGCTCAGATGGTTGTCACTCAGTGGTTCAAATCCGAGGCGGCAGACTTCTACGACACAAGCGTTAAAAAGTTGGTCACACGGTATGGCAAAAGTCGCAATTCCGGTGGCGAATACGTTGAAAAATAGCTGGACACTAGCTATACCTTTTGCAATAAATATTTCCATGAAATTGTGTTTTGTTTCTGTAAACGGCCCATGGGAAGCTTACTTTATTTTCATGCAGTTCTGATCTCTCCGAAATAAACATTGGCAATAATGCCGATTTTCACTGCTTATTCCTTTATAATACTAATTTAATTATTTTCAAAGTGCATAAAATTTCCTAAGTTAAATGTCTGTGTTTCCAGAAGGGTTTTTTCCATGATTGTTCAATATAATTAAAGTTTACAAAAGTTATTCAAGACACCATGTTCCAGAATCGTTTTCAATTAACTTAAAATGAATTTAGGTATTTTATTAATCAAGAAAACTAGAATAAATAAATATATATGATTATCTGTATCTGGTACCCTATGATCCCCAGGTGGGGCGAAGGGGCCTCCAATGGAGGTTTCATTACCTGTACTAATTTTGATATGCTTATTTTCCGAGAGAGGGTAGAGGGACAGGTGGTAAGCCCATCGCCTCGCAACCCCCCCTCTGGAAACTAAGTATTTCTTGGATGTGAAAGGGCCGAGAAATTTTGTCCAGAGGCTCTAATTTAGGCTTGGAGTTCTTTTACGTGCCGTAAATCTACGACACGGGACCCCCAGCTTGAAGTCCCTCCCGGAGGACTCCGTGCCCAGCATTTTTACGTCCTGAAAAATCCATCGACCGCGGCCGGGTTTGATCCCGCGCCCTGCGGATCTAGAGGCGATCTATGATTAGGCCTATCTTAAATAATTAAAATTAATTTATAATAGGTCAAATTAACCTTAAATGCCCCGTATCGAAGGACAGCTTGAAAAAATCTAATGTTGAACATTAAAAGTTCTCTTGCCCTCAGTAAGGAATTATGGTATTTCAGGAAATACCTGAGGGCAAGACAATAAATGTGGCATCCTTTCAACACTGATGAACGGAATTCTATTGCAAGAGTATTTTCAAACTTGCCGAACGATGGGAAACATGTGTGCAAAAAAAAAAAAACGGAGACTATGTGGAAAAGTGAAAGAAAGGTCTGTAAATTGAGATGATATACTTGGTTTCACTTACAATAAGATTAAGGTTGTGAAAAAATGTTGCTCACGACTTTCAGTATGCCCCTCGCATATTGCGAAAGTCAAAGTAAAGATTCAGAAGATAGTAAGTAGTAGTCTCACGGACCCCAGATTGCCACTGGATCGATCGGGGTGGGTCAATTGAATGAATATTGAAATCAGAAGCGCAGTAATAAAGGAGTTTGATGGGTTGCGTGCCTCCCAGGCGTTTTCGCTCTGGCTCTTGTTCTTCTGTAAATGTTGCCAGCTTTCCTTCCAATTTCACAGAATATTAACTTTTACAACTTGTGGCACAGTTCCGCCATTCGTACATTAAAATTAATTCACGCCCTTAAAATGCCTGTGTTTTAAACTTGTTTTTTTTCTATGTTTTCGTCTAATGATGGCCTTTTGTCTCGTTACAGTTCAAATTGATGTCAGATGGAATAATAAATGTCCGTTTACATCCAACTTGCATTTACATTATCAAGTCTGCAGATCTGAATCTGGTTGACAATCGCTTAATCAACTACTTGAATTAAGTTATTTGTATGAAAAAATCTTCATGGTATTTTCTTTTTTTAATATAATAACAATGATAATAAATAATAATAATAATAATAATAATAATAATAATAATAATAATAATAATAATAATAATAATAAAGCACAAATTCCTCTGTTCAGAATGACCTAGATCCAGCAAACGGCAATTAAATTAATAATAAAACCAGGTAAACTGATATAACAAAGTGCAAGAATGCTTTTGTTCAATCAGTAATAATTGAAATTATGATATGCAGAAGAAGTTATTTTTGTAATTTATCTCCAAGTTAAGCTCCAGATCGATTCATTAAGCAGGGCTTGCCGAAGAATAAAGGTCTAAAGCTTGATACGTAACCTTACACTGATGTAAGAAATTCTTAAAGTATGTCAACATTTCACAAAATGTACTGACAGAGAACTCCGCTTTAAGTACGTAGGCCTAATTGTATTATTTTACAGTAATATACCTTCTCTATATAACAGTATTCATGTAGTATTCATTTCAACTTGAACAACGAAATAAACAAACATCATACAGCATTGGAGTGAAGGACCTCAATGATTAGCAACGCGGCTTTGTAGTGTAGTCATGATTTCCAATTTAAAAGGCATGTGACCTTTAATTAGTCGTTACTCCGGTTTTGTCAACTGATTTGGTACAAAATAAACAGGCTTCTTGTCATGGATGTTATAAAGGCGTATAACAAGTTTCATGAAAATCCGACAAAGCGTAATTCAGTTATCGCGCGTACACACGGACGGACGGACAGACAGACAGGCTTACAGACATTTTCCCGTCCCCCGCACAATTTCATAAAGTATCATACCGACACTTAATAAAGTCCTGAATATTCTCATGATTGCAAATCATCAGTATTTACAATGTTATGATTAACTTATTTTAAAATAATACCGATTTCGATAGTATTTCATCTGTTCTTAATCTCTATCTTTTGTAGGTTTAATATTGTATTATTCATTTATCTTAGGGATGGGTCCTCGATACTTTCGATACCTCGATACTCTCGATACTTACATGGTATCGGCATTGGACGATACTTCAGAAAACTCGCTCAATACTTTTTCGATACTTTTGTAACTCTGCAATTCTGCAATTAAGTGAGAATGCTAGTATTTTTTAACAAAAACTTGTCAGTGGACTGTTTAAAAAACTAATTTTAGTTTTAATGTAGAGTTTAAAAATAATTATAGGCTACTGATGATATTAAATTTTGTCTCATTAAATATGCAGACTTAATTAATTTAGTTGGTATTACACAGTTCTCTCAAATTTTAATTTTTAATGTACCTATTTATTGAAACTGGAAGTGTTGAAGGTTTCGAGTATCGAAGTATCGAGTATCGAGGAAAAATCATGTATCGGTATCGAGTATCGAGAAAATCTGGTATCGACCCATCCCTAATTTATCTATTTTCAGTTTAATGGCCTCTTTTGATATTTCCAGCTTTCAACGTTTTGATTTAAATTGCCATCTTTAGATAGCTTGGATTAAAAATATAACTTCTAACACTGACATACGAAATAAATGTAGCACATTATGGCACTGGTGTTAAAAAATCCATCTTTACCATTTTTTGTTTCAGTGACATGAGAGATACATTTTTAGATAATAATATATGTATATAATTAATAAATAGACTAGGTTTGATAAAAATTGAAAATCTTAAAATTCATTATGCCTTTTTAAATGCTAAACTCCTCACGGTGGTTACAAGAATCGTCATCCTTGATGATTGAAAAGCTATGTCAATTACATTCCTTATGTTGGCAGCCTGCACATAAAATCAATAACAGCTGTCAGTGAACATGCATGTGTATATGCAGCAGTAGATGGCAGGGCAGCTTAGAGATACAATATGGATCCACAGTACTTAATTCAACAGAATAAATAAATAATTTATTATTGTTTTACAAATAATAACGGCTGTCTAAAAAACAGTGTAATGGTAATTGGTAAAATGATTTCATTTTGCTCGTAGGATTGCTACACTCGGCCTTACAGTCGCGTTTCGCAAACATACATGCGATATGAAAGCTCTCTTTTAACACATGTATCATAAATAACTATTATCTCCTCTTAACATTTATTAAATGTCGATTCCTCAATATTGTTAAAAGTAAAGATTGCACGTGACTTAATGTAGATTATTTAAATAACATCGCTAAGAGCATTTTCATGAAAATAAAAAAATAAAAAAATTATTTTGATGATAGCCAGGGCCCGGATTCTGATGACCAAAAATTGTTTGAAAAATGACCTTTAAAATGACCCTAAATTTTAAAGAAAATAACTTAATTATTTATAAAGAATGACCTAATAACTGATATTTTATTTATAAAAAAATATTATTGTACACACAAAGGTATAAACTAATTTGTAGACCTACATAATTGTAAAAACGATAAATGCAAAAAGGACGTTGTAGGTCGAAAAACCTTATTCTTTGTTCTTGATTGGAGCATTTGAGAAGAAAAGTAAGAGTTTTTTTTAAAGTAGATCCTACAAAAATGTTGCATTATAGTAACCTAGTAATTTATTTAAATATTACCAGTATGGAAAAAAAGCTTGTAAATCCTACCGCATTAAACAAACAACACTTCAGAGACAGCACCGCTGGCGACGACAAAAAAAAGTTAATACTCTCAATGTAAATGACTAAATAATGAAGCAAATTACACGAAAACGATAAAATAATGACGTAAAATTGAAATAAATGCCATAAAAATATAAAATTGCATAAAATTATAAAAAATGACCTAATAAATATGTATTTCTGTAATCTAGAGGCATGGTTAGGATTTATCTACAAGTTGGCAATGTCTATGCAGCATCAACAAAAAGATGACATGTCATTAGAATCCGGGCCCTGATGATAACCCTTGAAAAAGTCATCTATTATCCGAGAAAAGTCATTCAAAATTTCCTTCGCCTTAAGGCATAGCTTACTTAACTTTTATAGTGTTCCTAAGGTATTGTGACAAAGCCAGAAAAGCCTAGAAGCTGATAGAAGAAGGACTCGGGCCGAAAGAACTAGAATTAGATAAATCCAGAAAGGGACGGCCCTCTTATTGCTGATTGGAGCCGCGCGCCGACGGGTGCGGCCTACTCCCTGGCACGGCGCGGTGAGCGACGGCGCGCGCTCGTGGGAGGGGCCAGAGGTGGAGCCACGCGCTAAGGGCTTGACGGCGCACCGCGCGGACATTCTAGACCATGTGCGGGCGGAGCTTTCCAGATCTCGACTCTGGAACTTTCGTTAAGGCTATATAAGGAGTGCGAACAGCGAGCAGAGTCAGTTCAGTGTGAAGAGGCAGAGAGAGCAGTTCAGTTCAGTACAGTGAAGAGTCAGTCAACGAATGAGAGTAACAGTTCAGTGTGTGTGAAGAGTCAGTACATCAGAGGAGAGGCAGTCCGTGAAGAGCCAGAGGGTCAACGAGGGAACAGTCAGAGAGGCAGTCCGTGAGTAGCGGCGAGCGTCAGCGTCAGAGGGTGAGCTGGACGGAGAGGACTGATCAGCGCGGCCTGAGTGTGTCTTGGGAAGCTGAGGAGCCAGTGACCGGAGGGACCCGAGAGCGGAATAGCTAGTCAACGGGGAACTAGTGACCGGAGGGAAGGGTGAACGGAAGAGCTGGTGAGCTGATCTGGGCTGAGGTAGTGCCGTCCCGGGGAACTCGGCGCGACGGGTGGATCGCAAAGCGGCAGCGAGGACTGTGGAGTTGACCGACGCGACGTGGGATGATCTGGATTGGACTGGAACAGTGCTGTAATTAGGACTGAGCACAGTGTGAGTGAGCACTGAACAGGACAGTGAACTGGCAAATAGTCTGGAGTTTTCTGGCTGTATTGGCAATTGTTGTAGGAAATAAAGAAACCTCCATCCTTCAATTATAAACTCGGTGTTCTCATTTTGAACCCCGACGAGCCCTTGTTACACTGGTGTCAGAAGTGGGATATAATTGAAGGAACGCAAGATGGAGGACATGCTAAAGTCGTTACTTCACGCCATGGAAGACCGACTGAACGAAAAAATGGACCGGCAGAACTCCGAAGTGAAAGAAATAAGAGGAATTATAAGGGAAATGAAGAACCTGCGCTTAAGCCCTAAGGAAGAACTCGAGCAGGAACTGACACCGGCCAAGGAAAGATCACATGAACCGGGCAGCGGACTGGTGGCCGTGGAAAGTGAACCAGAGAGAGAGGCCAAGATGGAAGATAAGGAAGAGCCGGAAGAGGACATGGCCATCACCGTACCACCAGCTACCGAAGGGGAAGATCACGCCCTGAGTGAACCACAGCGGGCCGGCGTGGACGAAGGACAGGCACCGCGGGACGACGTGGATGTAGGAGAGACATCGCGGGACGACGTGGACGTAGGACGGGCACCGCGGGACGATGTGGACGCCGGAGAGACACCGTGTGACGGCGTGGACGAGGGGCAGAGACTGCGGGACGTCATGTCGGGTACGGGACCGACGTGGGAAGAGGTAGCCAGTCGCAGCGCCATCTACGAGGGCTGTGGGAACCAGCAGGACGCCCTAGTGGCCGGGGACGGGGTCCTGAAAGGAAGCTGGGAGTCTGCGGATGAGAAGATGGCTGCGGAGCACCTAGCCCTTCCAAGAGCCGGAGTCAAGGAGGTCCTGGAGGAAGTCCACGCAGGAGCGACGGGTGACCGCTTGGGAGTGAACCGGATCCTCGACAAACTGCGGAGAAGGCTTAACTGGTTGCAGGAATGCAGTGACGTCGAGAGGTGGCGTCAACACTGCGACACCGGTGCTGCCAGCAGAGGGCCTAGAACTTGCAGCCGTGGGGCCATGAGGCAATACAACGTGGCAGGCCCATGTTCCATTACTGATGACGGAAATCGGCATCTGTTGTTGGCCACGCATTAGTTCACCAAGTGGTCAGAAGTCTACCGCATCGAACGACAGCCAAGAGTGAAGATGCTGGTAGTTCACCTGGACCGTCTGGCGGCATATCATGGGGCACTTCGGGACGAAGGCCCTTAAGGAGGGGGCAATGTGACAAAGCCAGAAAAGCCTAGAAGCTGATAGAAGAAGGACTCGGGCCGAAAGAACTAGAATTAGATAAATCCAGAGAGGGACGGCCCTCTTATTGCTGATTGGAGCCGCGCGCCGACGGGTGCGGCCTACTCCCTGGCACGGCGCGGTGAGCGACGGCGCGCGCTCGTGGGAGGGGCCAGAGGTGGAGCCACGCGCTAAGGGCTTGACGGCGCACCGCGCGGACATTCTAGACCATGCGCGGGCGGAGCTTTCCAGATCTCGACTCTGGAACTTTCGTTAAGGCTATATAAGGAGTGCGAACAGCGAGCAGAGTCAGTTCAGTGTGAAGAGGCAGAGAGAGCAGTTCAGTTCAGTACAGTGAAGAGTCAGTCAACGAATGAGAGTAACAGTTCAGTGTGTGTGAAGAGTCAGTACATCAGAGGAGAGGCAGTCCGTGAAGAGCCAGAGGGTCAACGAGGGAACAGTCAGAGAGGCAGTCCGTGAGTAGCGGCGAGCGTCAGCGTCAGAGGGTGAGCTGGACGGAGAGGACTGATCAGCGCGGCCTGAGTGTGTCTTGGGAAGCTGAGGAGCCAGTGACCGGAGGGACCCGAGAGCGGAATAGCTAGTCAACGGGGAACTAGTGACCGGAGGGAAGGGTGAACGGAAGAGCTGGTGAGCTGATCTGGGCTGAGGTAGTGCCGTCCCGGGGAACTCGGCGCGACGGGTGGATCGCACAGCGGCAGCGAGGACTGTGGAGTTGACCGACGCGACGTGGGATGATCTGGATTGGACTGGAACAGTGCTGTAATTAGGACTGAGCACAGTGAGAGTGAGCACTGAACAGGACAGTGAACTGGCAAATAGTCTGGAGTTTTCTGGCTGTATTGGCAATTGTTGTAGGAAATAAAGAAACCTCCATCCTTCAATTATAAACTCGGTGTTCTCATTTTGAACCCCGACGAGCCCTTGTTACAGTATAAACAATTGGCTAAATTCCCGAATCCAGTTTAACTTAATCAGTGGCATGTAAATTATAGGGTATCTTGTAGAATATTGTAGACAGCGGTTATTGATGTTATGTGCAGGCTGCCAACATAAGGAATGTAACCGACAAAGCTTTAAAATCACCAAGGATGAGGATTTTTGTAACCACCCTCAGGAATTTGAAATTTAAAAAGGCATAATGAATTTTAAGATTTTCAATTTTTATTAAACCAGTCTATTTATTAATTATTATTGAATTCCCAAAAATACAGAACCCTATTTTACCAGATGGCATATTAGGGTTATAGATTAAACATATATACAGAGTATACAGTAAACTACATATACATATTACAATTTTGCAAAAACACTATTCATGAAACTTAAAACAACTTTGTAACTTTGCTTATTTAAGAAGAGACGGGAGATTGGTGTAGTAAAGTCAAAATTTAGAAAATTTAAATATAATATTAACTGATAACGTTCGTGCGTAAATAATGGACAATGAAATAAGAGGTGCTTAACAGATTGACTTTCCTCTTTACATTTACAATTTGCAGAGGTAGAAATTTTAAATCTATGTAAGTATTCACCAAATTTCCCATGCCCTGTTAAGAATTGAGTCGTAATATAATCCGGAATCAAAAGTGTACAAGCCATTCTATCTTGCACTCTAGGGAAAAACAAATCTTTCGTTGTGCTGCCGTTATTCGTTTCTTGCCAAATCCGATCCCATTGGCTGTGCATATGTTCTCTTAATGTTTTCTTAATGAAGGATATAGGGCATAAACTATAAGAAGTTTTAACATTTGAAGAAGCACCTAACTTAGCTAATTCATCTGCTTTCTCATTTCCTAAATTTCCCATGTGACCTCGGACCCAGGTTAAACAAATATGAATTGTGCTTGTATTTAGTGCATGTCTAATGTCTGTGGCTAGTGCATCCTTATTATATTTATCATCTACAGCTTGTAAAGCCGACTGTGAGTCACTGTTTATACAAGCACTATTGCTACTATCAATACACCATTTAACAGCTTCTTTTATGGCGAACAATTCCGCTTGAAACACAGAACAGTGTGACGATAGTTTATACAAAGCAGAATAAATTTCAGAAGCACTATTATCATAAACCACAAAAGCACATCCCACCATAACTTCCTGAGTTTCACAATTGATGTAACGTGACCCATCTGTATAAATGTAGTAAGAATGTTGGTCTACAAGTTCAGAACACAATTGCATGAAACTGGTGTTATAATGTGCTGGATGGCCGAGTAAACTCCAATGTACCGGTGTTTGTAGTTGTAAATGGGAGACAATATCGGGGATCTTTCGACCTCTCTTAATATTATTTATACTAGCCAAGAAGAGTCCACTCAAATATAAGGGCTCTATGGCAGCTATAATTTGGGCAGCATCAGTAGAAATTGTACGATAACCTCTTATCATTCGTAGAAGAAATCCTCTTTGTATTTGCTGTAATTTTTTCTGAGCCCATTTTTTATGTAAAATTTCTTCATAGGCAGCAACACAATATAAAATCAGAGGCTCAATCGCTCCGCGATAAATAATTTTCAGTATGGAGTAATTAAATCCCCAACTAGGTCTGGACGCCTTAGATAAGTTAAGAAGTAGTTTACTGGCTTTGTTGGCAATGTGATTCAAATGTGATCGAAATGTTAGCTTTGTATCTAGTATTACACCCAGATAGCAAAAGCTGTCAACCATTTTAATGTTTTGTCCATTCATTATGAAATTCACAACGTCTATTTTCCTTCGCTTGGTAATCATCATAGCAGAAGTTTTCTCAGGATTAAATTGAAGTTTATTTGTTTGACCCCATTCAAAAATGACCTGTAGCCCATTATTTACTTTGAGCTGTATATCTCCAAAAGTGCTTGATTTTGCAAGCAGTAAAGCATCATCTGCATACGCTATTAAGCTGCAGTCTTCTGGAAGCGTTTGTTTAAGAAGATCATCATATAATATGATCCAGAATCCTGGACTGCAGGTTGACCCTTGGGGGCAGCCACGTGTAATACCTTTGGTTACTTTCTGATCTATTATTAACTAGAATTTTTTTCCAGATTCCCTGTTTCACCACGTAAGTTATAGAAGGAAAAACGTTTTGTAATAGTTTTCACGTCACAGTAACAGTCGAGCATTGTAAAATGGACAACCCTGAGCATAAAATGAAACAAAAAAAAAAACTGCAGAGTTCATGAGAAATGCAAATAATCGCCGCACTGCTTCCTCGTTTCTTTGTTTTAAGAAAAATTGCTGACTCTTTCCGCAAATTGCGGCATTACGGGAATTAGAGTTTGCAGCTGTGGCTTCTCACGCCATGCGGCAGCACCAGCGCGGATAATACACAACACTCGCTCAACCTCATTTAAAATTACTTAATCCAACAAGTTCCACTTATAAGAACAGATTACTGGAATTAAATACCGATTGCATAACGATATCTGTAAAGACAAAGCGATTTGCAAGCAAGCACTTTACCTCAAAACCTTCAATTTAATATGTAGATTCATGAAAGCAGAGAATAGTGTTGCAAGTAAAATGATAATATTTTACGGTAAATATTTCTATTGTTACTGTACAATAACAGTGGAACCCGGTCACTAAATGACTGTGCCTCACAATGACGTAAATGTCTTTCAGTGAGGTCAACGAATATGGGAAATATAATCATAGGAAAGAATGGTGCTGTGAATCGAATTCTGGCTGGCTCAGTTAGTAGACCATCGTCAAGGAAAGCAAAAGTTATTTGGTTCAAGTCCCAGTTTCAAAGGATTAATTTATCTTTCAATGTGGTAAACCAATAAGGCTGATCAATCATAGGAGAGAGATTCAATGTGATGCTGTGAATCGATCTCTGGCTAGCTCAGCTGGGAGAACACCTTCATGGAGTCATGGGTTCGAGTTCAAGTCAGAGGTATTTTTCTCCAAAAATACTCTTACTTCAAATTTAATAAGAAAAATATATTCCTTGTAATATTTCATTCATTAACTCTAAAAATGTTCAAGTTATGAGAAAAACAGTTTAAAAATAAGTTACGGGAAATGGGCGAGAAACTTACTGCAGGAAAGACCAAGCAAACATGCTTACCTCAAGAATCTAAATCTAGCTCGGTACAACGATGCCAAGAAAAATTTCTCTATTTTTTTTTCATCGAGTTTGAGTATAACAAAGTCACTAAAGGCATAATTAAGCCTACTGCATCGCAAGAAATAGGGATTTGTTAAAGCACATGATTGTACTAAGGCGCAAGTTTGAATATGAATGTCTTATGTCATCATGAAAAACTGCCTTTCAATGAGGATAAAATTATGTACAGGTAGGGGAAAAAAGCGGACCGACTCTTGTAGCTGATTTCAGAGCCTTGTGATACCTAAATAAATGAGATGTAACGGAACGTTTGTTTTCACAAGCAATGCAAATTTTGTGAAATTATTTCTCAATTCAAGCAATGTTCATTTCAATACATTCTCCGCTATCCTGTGAATGTGGCTAGGCAAGCGCAATGGCTCATACCAGCAACTTAGATATTTTAGTCGGTCCGCTTTTTTCCCCCTACCTATACACATCTACAAGCCCCGAAACATATACCACAGGAACATTAAGACATATATATATATATACATATCCTCCACTGGCTCACAAACAAAACAATAGGTGTATTTTGCAACTTACTGAAGTTTGGTTAATTATATTTTTCATTCCTTATGACATTATTATTCAAAATAAATCATTATTAATCAAATAAAACTAACAAATAAACGATATTAATGAATATTCAACAAATTTATTGTAAAATTTATACGTTTAAGTCAAGACATTAAAAATATCATTTATTTTTAATTACAGCACACTGTTTATGCACTAGACTTTTCTTTTAATACTTTGAAATAGAAAAATGTATGAACAAATGAATTAATAAATGTGCGTTTGGATCATTGAGGGTTAGAAAGATTATGAACTTTTAATTTCCCGAAACTTTATTTCATTGATGATTACTTTTATAAATCAGCGATTCATTTATAATTTCCATGTTGAGTGATGCTGAGGACATTTGGGAATTCAGTTCAGAATAGAATTACTTCTACGGTAGCCCCGCTTATCTCCCCTTTCCGTTGACCGACATTCCTGAGGAAACGCGAAGCGGCTTCCTTTATGCACTGGCAGAGAGTAAAATACCAGAGATAGTGTAAGTTAGCTACAGGAGTTACCTATGGGTGTGCGTATTTTCGCAGCCGGAACATTATCCCTTACGAACGTCGAAAGTTTGTGGCTATGATAGAAGTGCGATAATGTAGAGATAGAAAGTCGTAAACTAAACTCGTGTTAAAATCCGATAAGAGGCAAACACATGAATTTTTCTTCCTTAAATACATTAAGAAAATGTTCTGCCGAATTATAATGAATGTTTGCTTATTACAAGTGACGTAACAGTATCAATGATATCCTTTTTGAAGTGAAACTTCTTTAGCCGCGGTAGGGGTAAATCGAGAGCTTCGTCACGAAATTAGTGAGATGTGACGGAACGGACTGCACAGAAAACAATCATCTCAAAATTTTAAAAATTCAAAAATTCAAAATTAAAATATGTAAAATTTAAAAAATCTAAAAATCCAAAATTAAAAAATCCAAAATCACAAAATCCCAAAATAAAAAATTCAAAGTTCCAAAAATTAAAAAACCAAAATGCAAAAATTAAAAAATTCAAAGATCCATAATTAAAAAGTCCAAAAATCCAAAATTTAAAAAATAAAAAATCCAAAATTAAAAATTCAAATATCCAAAATTTAAATATCAAAAAATTCAAAATTCCGAAATTTAAAAAATAATAAATCTAAAATTAAAATATCCAAAATAGAAAATTTAAAAATAAAAAAATCCAAAATTAGAAAATTTAAATTCGGAAATTAAAAAATCCCAAAAATAAAAAATCAATTATTTAAAATTTAAATACTCTAAAATTTAAAAATTCAAAATTCCTAAATTAAAACAATTTAAAATCCAGAATTCCAAAATTAAAAAATAAAAAGATCAAAAATTTAAAAATCCAAAAACCAAAATTTAAAAAGTCCAAAAACTCGATATTAAAAAGTCCAACAATCCAAAATTGAGAAAATCCAATAATCCAAAATT
This sequence comes from Ectobius pallidus, assembly GCA_964059195.1. Taxonomy (NCBI): domain Eukaryota; kingdom Metazoa; phylum Arthropoda; class Insecta; order Blattodea; family Ectobiidae; genus Ectobius; species Ectobius pallidus. Next base: position 35,465,248 of record CAXKWD010000002.1, on the reverse strand, counting down.
GAAAAAATCCAGAAATTAAAACAAGTTTCACTTCTGTCGCGGGCGTCCCACGCACACTTTTTTTTCATGGTAGGCCTACTTCTGCCGTACGGCAGGTCTACACTCCCATGTATATTTCCATTTCCAGCTCATTATATTTTCTGCTGCATCTTTTAACTCTCCATAATTTATTTTCTTCTTGATGCCATCCAATATCTCAATTCTTCTTCTGCCCAGTCTTCTCTTTCCTTCTATTTTTCCTTCTATGGCATCTAGCAGGAGTCCTCTTCTTCTCATAATGTGTCCCATCCAGTTGGCTTTTCTCACTCTTACATCTTGCAAGATGTGTCTCTTTTCTTCCACTCTTCTTAAAACTTCTTCATTTGTGATTCTAACCGTTCATCGAATTCTCTCCATCCTCCTCCAACACCACATCTCAAAGCTCTCCAGATATTTCTTTTCACTTTTCCTGAGTGTCCATGCTTCGGCTCCATACAAAGCTACACTCCAAACGCAGCATCTAATCAGTTTTTTTTCTTTCTTAGCTGCAAGTTATCCATTATGACATCGAATTTCATAATAATAATAATAATGGTGTAATATCGATTAATATGGAACACGTAACAATCTTCAACCCTTGAAAGCAGTAAATCAAACTGCACAATACAAAATTGTATTTAAAATAAAATCAATTCTGTTCGTGCTAATTTTAATATTGTACTGAAATGACTTAATTTCGTGTTGGGCCGCGTCGTGTTTTTAGTGTCTTCTGACGTTTCGGACATCATATCATGTCCTTCTTGTGAGAAAGAATCGCAATAAAAATAAGTGCCTGTGGAGAGTAAACAGTCGCAGTTGTCATGACGTCAGTTTTAAACTTTTAATTGTTTCACGCCAGATGTCACTGAAGACACTAAAAACACGACGCGGTCCAACCCGGATAGCAATTACTATCAGTTTATGTATAACACCGGCCGAGGAAGCCTGCGAACTAAGTTAATTTCGTGTGTTTATGTGCGTTGCTGTGAGGTTAAAACGCCAAGAGAAGCTTTGAGTTCCCTGCACGCTGTCACCTGCCATCTATCGCAAAAGACAAGAACTTACTAACAGCACGCTCCTCACAGAGATTGTTTGATAAATTACTAGATTTTTAAAAACTCAAAACTTAGACATTAAATTATGGTCGAACAAAAATAGTCGCAAGCAATTTGCATATAATGGTAATTAAGACACTCGTATGAATATGATTAAAGTCCCTTCACTCGTTTCACAATCAGCATATTCGTGTTTCAATAAATGCCGGACGACATGAGCTGCCATCTGTCGCAGAAGACAAGAACTGCATTAACAGCTGATTGCGAAGATCAGCTGTCTCCCTTTGAATGAATCCAAAATCTGAAAACTTAAACAAGTAATTACGGTCGATGAAAACCAGTGGCACGCAACTTGCCTATAATGGTAATTAAGGTAGGCCTACGCGTTTAATAAATCTGAACTAGCAAAGCGAGTTTCATAAACTCGTTTCTTAATAAATGTTATTATAGGCTCGTTGCATAATGTACTATTGAGTTTCAGTTGTCACATTTTAAAAATACAATAAAAATCAGGTAAACTGATATAACAAAGTGCCAGAATGCTTTTGTTTAAGCAGTGATGATTGCAATTATGACATGCAGAAAATAAGTTATTTTTGTAATCTATTTCCAAGTTAAGCTCCAGATCGATTCATTGAAAAGGGCTTACGAAAGAACAAATGTCCCATGTTTCATAAGCATATGTGAAAGAATATGTGGGTAGTGTTATTTGTCATAGCTAACTGTATTGCAACTTCCAAAGCCTTATATGAACACTAAAACAATATGTTGTCATGAGAACTGATTTGCATTTGATAAATTCTGTACAATATATTACTATAAAATATGCACTAAATTGGGCATTATTCCGGTACCAGTCAACCGATTTGGTCCAAAATCAATAGACTTCGTCCCATGGACGTTAAAAATGTGTATACTAAGTTTCATGAAACTCCGATAAAGCGTATTCGAGTTATCGCGCACACAGACACACGGACAGACTTTTCCCGTCCCCCCACAATCTCATAAAATATCATTATGACTTAATACCCATCTAGAATGTTGCGAAAATGCGACACGAGGCTTGTGTGGATTAATGAAGGAAGACCTACACTTTTAAAACAAACAATCAAGTTTCCCTGCTATAGCCCATCCAAGGAGAGAGCCATGTAGAGAAAGCCTTTGTAATGACCAGACTAATGTTTATGTATATAATTCAGGCTCCATTAACTACACTGACGAACTTCGATGAGATGACGAGGCGCCTATAAATTGATATTTATCTCCGTTAGAGGGCAGCGAGTAATGTTGATGCGGCGGAGTTGGGAAATTAGCAAGCGTCACGTTGGCAGAGTTATTATAGTACAAGCAGGCCATGGCGTCCACGTCACATTATGCTGGTACAGTATTTGTTTTCCTTGTGTACATGTATGCCAAGCCCATATATTTAGTGTGGTAAGGCGGCCTTGCTTGGCTTCTAGGAACACAACCAATGTTACATAGTGACACAATAAACAGCTATTGTACACACAACAACAGCAGAATCCCATCAGATGCTAACTACGAGTATTTCTCAGAAATCGTTTCACTTTTGAACGTGGACTAGCATTTTAATAGGCTATCAACAGCCTTGTGTTTGCTAAAGCTTTAAAATCGATACTTACAAGACCACACTAACTCGATTGTTAAATAATTATATTTTAATGCAGCTTTCATTTATACGCCTTTGAGCACTGCGACCATAACAGGAGTTCAGATTCTGTAGGTGTGCAACTACTGATGCTCAACTATTTTCTATGGTTGGTGTTTTTTTATGGCGACAGTAAATTTAAACTGATGTTAATTTCAATGAATATGATACATGATGGAATAGTGAGTCATGGTAAGTAAATATCCAATTCAGCATTTGTCTTTACGACTGGAGATACCATAAAAAAATGTAAAATTCGCCGACTACGGCATTTGAACCTGGGACCTCCCGATGGGTGATCAGCCTAATGTAGGGACCACCTACGAGATAACACGAACGCATAGGACGAGACATACCACACATACACTCACACAGGCGCAGATGAAGATGATAATGACGGTCAGATATGTCCAGGGACCACAAGGGCCTAAAGTTACCCTACATTCCTCTGATAGCTGAAGGAAAACCCCGCCTAGGTAACTTGCCTCGACCAGGAATCGAACTCGGGCCCGCTATGTGGCTGGAGCGAAGGCATCCCCTGCGCCTTAGGTGGGCCAAGTATTAATACAAAATATAAATGCGTCTTAATATTTGATATCCATCACATACAATCTGTATATTAAAAAAAGTTATTATCTAATTATTCATCTTCCAAATAATGACATCTCTCTGTAGGGTTTCACATGTCGTGCCTTCGGTAACCATATTATTACGAATACTCTGTGATTCAAACAAAATCCACAATCTATTTTTAAATTCCTGATGTTCTCCTACAATTGTTTACATAAATGGAAACCAGTGCAGTGGCATGAACGAAAGTCGACTATTTATAAATACATATAGATTGCTTCCTCCTTTTACCCTCCAATATAGGCCTAGGTAAACATTTTACCAATTTACGGAATATCAACTCACTGTTGCCGTTGGAACTGAACCTAATTTAATAATTACTTTTTACAGATGTTTGTAAGATTGAATTGTGTTAACAACTTTAGTAAGATCACTATATTTACTACATTCCTTTGTGTGTAAATTTAGTAACTAAATACCATAATACAACTAATGTTGATAACTGTGTATTTTACTACACTTGTTAACACACTCTTACAAACATATTATGTAAAAAGTAATTAATAAATTAGGTTCAGTTCTTACGCATACGGTTTGCTTAAATTGGTACAAAAAAATTACTTATATTGGAGGGTATAAGGAGAAAACAATCTATATTAATAAATGGAAGTGTCTTTCTTCCTTCTGTCTGTCCGCGATGCCCAGCGAAATCTACTCAACGCAGAGATCTGAAATTTTAAACATAGGTGGACTGAAGGGTCGGAAAATGCACCTCGAAGCCGGAATTTAAATTTTTTCTTTCGTTCGTGAGTTATGAGTGAAAAACGGGCAAAAAACGTGCATTTTTTGCGTTTTCGAAGCATCAGTTTTCAGTTATACATTTCAATATCAAATCAATTACAGTTGGCTTTGGCTATTTTTGTCATACCTTGGAAATAAAACTTTCGCAATCGCTTGAATGTTGTAAGACCTAAATATGGTCAAACATTGTTTTATTTGGACGAAACTCACTATACAGGGGTTTTCTGGCACAAGGTAGCTTTTACCAAGCGACGCTATCTAATCGTGGTATGTTGTCCAGGTGTTAATAAATATAATGATTTAACTACTAGGCCTATGCTCTTAATTTTTAATTTTTTAAATAATTATCGCGGGCGAAGCCGCGGGCACATGCTAGTCTATCAATATTTACAAACACCCTCTTTGGCAACAATGAAATACATAAATTCTATTATTTATGCCTTAGAAATATTAATTGTAAAAACTAGGATCAGAGAAGGAAAGCAGAGGTATCTTCATACGCCCCTAGAGGCTACATTGACTGCTATTATAGCAATGGTAATATTCCGGGAAGATAACGGCATATAAACTACTGCAACTGTTTTAATTATAAGTTGTTTAACCTCAGGCTGCACAGAGTTTCAAGTTCTTGTCTAATGCAGAAAATCTGAATTTCCAAGAACGAAGGTTTCAATAAACCCCAGATGTCACAGCTGTCCTAAGCTATAATATTATTATGTAACTTGTGTTTTGTTCGACCATACCGTATTTATTCGAATATAACGCGCACCTTTTTTGTCCATTTGTAGCTTGCAAAACTGAGGTGCGCGTTAAATTCGAGGGCGCATTAAATTCTAGTACAAATCCGTTTCGTATGTTGGCCGTACCGGTAACTTGTGGCATTATTATGACTCATAGGGACCGGATTTTTAGGTTTTTAAAAACAGTGTTTTAGGTTTTCCATTAGGTGAAATAGTTTTGTTTAGGTTTTTTGTCCAAAATATCGTTTTCGAGTAGAATAATTGGTTTAATGAATTTGAATGTTCTACATAGGATTGAGTACAAAATACTTGTAAAGTTTAACTTAACAAAATTGACTTAAATTTGTGTAAACTTGCTTTAAGACATTATACAATTGAAGAAAGAAAGCATAAACAATCAAAAGAAGCAGTGAAAATAAGATTGTCTCACATTTCCTGGTTACAGTATATCACTAAATATCTTTCAAGTTCTTCCTTTTCTAGAAAGGTAAATAATATGTGTTTCTGGCAGGCTTGATAAAATATTACTTTACCATCTGTAGTGAAATTCAGATCGTCACCAATCCACTGCCGTAATAAACTCGATTTCATTTGTTTCGACATAATTAACACGTCTTCTTAAAACTCACAGCGTGACCACTCAGTATGAATAACAGGGAAGTACTAAAGACAAACAAAAAACAAGCGCTTTAAAACACAGAAATCTATATCCTTGTTCATACACGGCAACAATGGTTGTTCGTAAGAATATTTTAAAAGGAATACGCCGGTATTCTTTTCCTCTCTTGATACTGTCCATCCCAGACGACAATGGGTTGAATGAACCGCGGGTGGTATTAATTTCTAACCGACAAAAATTATTCTCTCCCCGCAAAATATCGATTTCTCAACTAACAAAGAAAAACGACAAAAAAGGAGCCTAAATTAGATATTTTAGGTTTTATATCCCGTTTAGGTATATTTAGGTTTTTATACCCCATTTAGGTATTTTTAGGTGCCACAGAATTAATGTGGGTGAATCCTATGGACATGATTCGAAAAAGTGTATGAGCGCTTTTTGTTTTGGAAGTAAGGAAAAAAATAGGTAAAAACCTAAGAATCCGGTCCCTAAGTATGACGTTTGATGACCATAGGCCTATACTTACACACTTTCTCTATTAAAGTAGTTATAATAGAAGAAATCAACGGATTTGTGTGAATTATTTAAATCTATTGTTTAAAAATATACTGTGAGTATTTAATGAAGTCAGTATTCTTTTATCGATGGGTGGAGGATAATTCTAACACATCCCTACGAAAATGAGTGGCTACGCCTACGAAAGAACATATTAGGCTGCATGCAATAATGACGAAAGCTGCACAGAGCGGCACGAATTTCCCGCATAAATAACATTGGGAATGATAATAAATCTCAATTATCCGTGACCACGTTAACAAGCAGTTTCTGTTCTTCTCTTGTTTAATTGTTGTGGAGAATGGCAGATGTCAGCACCGCGCCACATTGCAACTATGTGCCCTACATACTAGGGCTACTCAATTCCTACCACGGAGCCATCTCAAGATTAGGCTCTAATAAAAGCGTATGTGATGAAAATGTTTTAATTATTTAACAGTAATTGCAATTAATTTAAATTGTAGGCTACTCGCAATTACCTATTCAATAATCGGTAATACAATACAATCGGTGAAACAATACCTAGGTACTTGAGATGCCTGAATTATTATTTTTTATTTCGTCTATTAAAGTATTAAGAAAATTTTATCATGAGGTTCAGCTTCTAACTGTATTTTTGGATTCAAGGAATCTCCAAAAGTTATGTCGAAAATTCTCCTTAGATATCAGGGTCAAACATAATGCTCTACCCATTGTATGGACAGAAAGAGTAAATATGTTGCCAAAATAATATATCGAATAAAAAGGAACAGGGACTACGGGTTCTATTGGGGGTTCTACGGGTTCTGCTGGTAGTTCAGTACAATATTATTGTCGTAAGAAACCTTTTCCCAGTTACGAGTAATAATACTGCATTTTACTGTGGCATTTTATTACTTTTAAGATGGAAAACATGACCCATCTCTTTACACTATCATATTATTGGAAAGCCCGATCAATCACATTAACTCATGTTCAGTATATAGCTTTTGAATAAATTGAGAATTCATGGGCAAAGTTGAGTAGCCGTATGATATAAAACTCCCATATTTCAGTTTTACGATATTTTCAGCGGGTCTGTGCACTCAGCAAAACGGAATTTTTCCGTCGCCGCTCGTTTTTAATGATGGTACCACTGCCTTGCTTTCGTAGGCTGCCATCCTAAAACTCTCCACACAGCATCAGTTTATTTAATATTCCTCCCTGTAACGGCTTGGAATTATTTTTTGTGTAAATCCTTTTTTTTTTAATTACTAATTTCTTAATATCCGTGACCATGTACAATTCAAGAGATTTTTTTAAAACATTGAAAAATTACTACGATAAACTTCCTGTCTGTAGAGGATTATAGTACTACACTACGATATATTTTTTATCCCCTCATATCCTCTGTTAATTATTTTCATACGTCTTGATTACGGTATGTTGAAACCTGTACATGAAGCATTTATATATTTCAGACAATCGATCAGGCATGTAATTTCATGTCTGAAGCCAATACTCAAACCAATCATTTTAGCCGACATCATTGTTACACATGGTAGCATTACATCCTTTGGGAATCTTGAACAACTAGACCCTTCCCTATTAAATTGTTCTTGCGTATAAATATTATAGATTTTAAAGCTTTTAAATATGTAAAATCAAATAAATAAATAAATAAATAAATAGTCTCACCGAACTACCCCAGTTTAAAAAAAAATGCCAGTTGTATTTCCTTATGGCACAAAGTAATTTGTAAAAAAAATAAATGTTAAACTAAACTAAATATATTTTTTAAGTATTTCAACTAATTGCTAGCTTTAACGGTTGTAAAAACACCAGTAAGACACACGAACTAAAGTGTTTGTTTATTCTGGAGCTAGAGCAACGATTGGCTAAAACGCAGAGAACCGAAATTAAAATTGTGGGAAATTCACATTATAACTTTCGGATATCTTCGAACGCTTCCGAGTAAATTCAGTCAACTTGTTCATGTTGTAAGTGGCTGCGTGTGGCAGTATCTACTATTAAATTTGAATTTTTTATTTTTTTTTCTCGGAAACCAATATAAAGAGTAATGTACCGGTAAATAAGACAGCAGTTTTTATTTTCAAAATTGAATCTTTGTCGCCAGTCCAGAATTGTGGTCGACAATGTCGATCTGACGACCGAAATATATATTTAAAAATCCCTTGAGCAAATTTTTATCTATCCGAATCTCATAAATAATCTTGTTTCTCTCCAACTGACACATTCATCAAACATTATTCTATTAGCCTTCCCAAAGTGTAGACTGTGGCAGTATTTCAATTATTTTTATTTTCCAACTAAGCAATTGTATTATATATATATTTATGTATATAAATGCTTAATTTAAAAAATATATATATGTGTGTGTATGTCTCAATGTCAACTGTTCCACTATTGCTCATTTACAATAGGCCTATATTAATTATACAATCTAGTTAAAAACTGTTTTGTAATAAAATCATTGTAAACATATTGTAATATAAATTAATTGTCTAACGTGTTACCTTATGTGTCTTAAGAATGTGTAGTCGTAATAACAACACATAAAATTTTATAAACATAATAGAATGCAACATAAATTACATGTCAATTACTTCACATTTAAATATGAGGATTGCATTTTAATATTTCAAAGAAACTACTTATTGTAAATACACAAATTTAGACAAGTAATTTATATTACAATTTGTTTTCACAATAATTTCACAACAAAACAATGGTTCACTAGATAGGATAATTAATATACTGCAATTGAGCAATGGAAGAAGAATTGACATTAACGAAGATGTGCCGCAGTATTACTTGGGAAAATAATACCATTTAATCTTTTTAATAGCAGTTGTTCCGCTGTGAATAAAAAATAACTAGTAGACATTTTCCAAGGGCAGTGGTAAATTTCACACATATAAACAAGAGGCCGTCTAATTGCAGCTTGTGTTGGGAATGTGATGTTAGCTTAGGATGATTTCCCAGCTGAGCTCTTAGGCATAATGAGGAACAAAATCAACTTCCTCTGCATTCAGGGAGCCAGCGAATTTCGCTACTCGGTTTCCTGATCAGTCCATAATGATTAAAATCCTCACAGCTCATCTTGTAAGTACCTCTTCATAAGGGTATATAGTATAGTCCTGCTAATCCGGAATAGATGGGACCGGCCCCTGTCCAGTTCACTAAAAATGTCCGGATTAAATGGAATTGTCCTTAAAATACATTGTAAAATGTATTGTAATACAAGTTCAGGATGGGTAAAACTACAAAATTGATAGATATATAAGCATTCATGAACCACATATTATTGTCTCTGTTGGACATTACTTGAGAATATTATAGGAGAAAAATTCCTCCGACACTGGGACTTGAACCCAGGACCTTTGGCTATTCGCGCCAATGCTCTACTAACTGAGCTAAGCCGGAGTTCAATTCACAGCGCCAGATGGAACCTCTCTCCTATGACTAATTGCCCTAATGGTCTACCTCACAGACAGACAAATTATGTCATATGCAGTACTGTGAGGCACACTAAGTAGTGATACTACTGTGAGACACACTAAGTAGTGATACTACACTAAGTAACGATACTACTGTGAGACACACTAAGTAGTGATACTGCTTAGTGTGCCTCACAGTACTGCATATGACATAACTTGTCTGTCTGTGAGGTAGACCATTAGAGCAATCAGTCATAGGAGAGAGGTTCCATCTGGCGCTGTGAATTGAACTCCGGCTTAGCTCAGTTGGTAGAGCATTGGCGCGAATAGCCAAGGGTCCTGGGTTCAATTCCCTTTTTGTCGTCTATCTATCATCGTCCCCAGCAGTGCTGTCTTTGAAGTGTTGATTTGTTTAATGCAAGAAGGACACATTCGGTGTTGAAGTGTTGTCATGTCTCAGTTGGAAACGAGAATCAAAGAAACGCTAAAATTTTGAATTTTATTACTCCTCTTACTAGATTGACTTGGCACCAGAATCTGCCACCTGCTTGGATTTGAGAGTGCAAACTACTGTTTACCGTCAATAAACAATAATATATTCCGGCAGACCACAAAAGGAAATGCCGAAGTTAAACTCGCCAGTGCCTCAGTGCCAGTATAAATTTCCATTAGGAAAGAATATTCACAACAGTTACAATTAGCAGAGCGATTTTATTTTTTAAGTTTTACCATATTTAAAGTACCATACACCTATATTTGCGGAATTAACAATACTTCTAACAGGACACGGGAAATTAAGATCTTACCAAAAAAGGTTTGGATTTGCTGACAATGCGTTATGCGTCTGTAAGGAAGAGGAACAAACGGTTGACCATCTTATATATCGTTGCAGAAACCTCAATCAGGAGAGGAAACAGCTAATAAGAGACATCAGACTCACTGGAGAAGATTGGCCTACAACCAGAGACAAACTTATCAGCAAACATCTAAAAATGTTTATTAAATTCATCAAATCAATTGACTTTTCAAAACTATAATAAAACAGACTAATCAATGTAAGAGCAATATTGTGAAAATGCATAAAGTTTATATAATATATATGTATGTATATGTATGTGAGCGTGTGGCTGTGAGTGTTGGGCATAATTGCTTATGCATTGTAAGATTACAACTAACTACCTATATTAAGCAATTATTAACCGACTGTAAATTAGAAAATTAATTATTGTTTACATTTGTAAAGTTTCAATTACAACATAACATAAGATTATAATCCGCTACTTAGATTAAGCACAAATCCTAATTTATCGCTAAATTCTAAACTAAAAATAATGCTCTACCAAGTGTCATTATATTGTATTGTCAGATTAGAAATTAAGCATGTAGTATTACTTGTAATGGGGCATGCTGTTTTTGAATTAATAAAATAAAAAATAAATAAAAACCCGTTGTTTCGGCGGATGTGTAAGCTTCTCCATGTATAAATGTATACTTTCAGACAATCGGAGGTCATTCGCATTCGATAATCTCTGTTCGCTGACAGTGATTACTGCAATCCTGAATAAGGTAGGGTTTACAAGCTTTTTTCTATATGGGTAATATTTAATATTTAAATTAATTAGTTAATTAACAGGTTACTATAATGCAATTTTTTGTAGGATCTACTTTAAAATCGATTTTCTTTCTTTTCTTCTCATATGCTCCAATCAAGAACAAGGTTTTTAGACCTCAACATCCTTTCTGCATTTACAGTTTTTACAATTATGTATAAATCAGTCCATTAACTTTGTGTGCACAATAATAATTTTTATAAATAAAATATCAATTTTTACGTCATTATTTATAATTAAGTAATTTTCTTTAAAATTTAGGGTCATTTTACAGGCAACTTTCAAACAATTTTAGGCCATCAGAATCCGGGCCCTGATGCCCAATTTAGTGCCTATTTTATGGTAATATAAGTTATTATAAGAATTTAAAAAAATGAAAATCTGTTACCCTGACAACATATCGTTTTACGGCCTTGGAATTTGCAGTAGTTAGCCATGACATATTGATTATCAAACTAGTAAGATGTTTACTTCGTTCATCAAGTTGAATATTGTTACATAAAGAATATATATTACTCTGAAATAATTAGGCCTACATACATTAAGTGGAGTACTTCGCCAGTGTATTTGTATATTTTAAGAATGTCTTATATCAGTGTATGAGAGTTTGAATTAAAGTTAAGTATCAAACTTTAGACCTTTGATATTGATATTGATAGCAGCCTTGATTGATTCGTTTCTTCATAACGATGTGTAGGTTAAATAATAATGTAAATAAAATATTTAAAACAACTAGCCGTTGAATATTGATATTATATTGTGCATTCTATGGATATGTAGACTACCGATATTTACATTAGGCTATATTTTAATGTGAGTATTTTTCTTATTCGTTCCTGTGCAGTAATATACCTAATGTAATTCCTGACAGATAGATTTCATATTGACTTTTTATTCATTCATAACCTTTAAGGCTGCTTTGAACTTGAAACACACATATCAGCGAATCGTATGCCTATTGCATCATTATTATTGCCAGCGAATTTTGTTTTTGGAGTTTAACTCTGAGATCTATTACAAAAATAACTTTTCTGCATGGGCATATTATATTTGCGTTTATCACTGATTTAAAAAAAAAAAGCACACTGGCACTTTGTTATATCAGTTTACCTGATTTTATTGTAATGTAATTTCTATCCGATTTATTAAAAAAAGTAATTTGACTATAATGTTTGGTGTCATAAAATGAAACATAAATAAGATTATATCACAGTATAGTATAACAGTAGCGAAGCTCTAATGAAAGGAAAACGCATCCTTTTGACAGATCGTGCGACACTAGCACCCCAAGCGGCCAGCATTGGAAAGATACGAATATATGGCTGTATTTCTTCTTATTTTTAAAATTACCAGAACGAGATTATTACCGGAAAGGCATACTGGTGAACTCACCAAATCACAGACTTTATGGTAATGTAAAGAAGTTGTAGTTTCAAGATCGATGACATTGTATATCTTATAAAGTATCAGACTGGTTTCCGTCTACCATATAAGCTACATCCCTACGACAAATCTTCAAGAATTTAATTGACCTACTACTAACATATACTTACACTGAAAATTCTGACAACTAGGAAAACTTAATAATTTCAATAAGCATGTAGTAGTACTAGTTCAGAAATTAGGGGGGAAAGTAAAGTTCTATAGGCTTATAGCCCGATATGGTCAGTATCAGATGCAATAACAAAACACTTTTGTCTTTTTCTTCATTTTGTTAAACACGATAAATTATTAAGAAGTAAAGGATTAAACACGTTATCTTTATTCTCGACAGTTTAATTTTGTTAAATTCAATTATATAGGCCTAACATAACCTCGTGTTAAAACATTTTTAAAATTAGTAGGGTCGGGTGGGGTATTTGTAAAGAGGCCTATATATTTAGAAACCTTTGCATCGTTAGGATTTTCATTTATGATATACATATAAAAATAATTAATTGTATATAGCATTTACAAGCCATTATCTGCTCCTAAAATTAAAAGAAATAGGAGTAAATACACTAGTATGGATGCAAGCATGATAATCACAAATTTGTAATTTAATTTCACAAATAACTGTTTTTGCTTACCTCTCAGGATCTTTAGGGAACCTGAAGAAAGATAAATCGGGAGAATTCCTTTGGCTGTTGGTGCAATTTATAGCACCACAAGCATTTCCATAAAATATTGTTGACATTTTACATAAGCAACAATGTAACATATTGTGTGGTTCTTGCTCACCGCTACGAGCGCTGCAGTCGCGCCGGTTGGAAAAAACTGTATGGAGCTTCGCTACTGTTATACTATACTGTGATTATATACCAGCATATAAATTTATGAGTTCCCCTGAAACAAATTCCAATTGTAATTGCTATTGTAATTCATTGAAACATACTTATTTATATGTATATGCATTCAACTGAAATCATCTGTGGATTATAAGTTTGAAATGAAGATGAAAAATTTCAGTAGAATAGCTTATTTCTCACATTTTAATATAAATCATTACCTTATTTATTTTATATTTATCTTTCTATGCAGTTTATTATGGTGACGAATTTATCCGTCAATAGCAGTGATAAGTATGAATGTTACAACTGCTGGAGTTGAACGTAGTTCAAGTTTCAGTCCAGTATTATTCAGTTCCTTTATTAGCAAACATCTGAATACCAGAATCGAACAATGATAAATTTAAGTTTGAAATTAGTGAGTTTACACCCTTATTTTTCATTTCGCTACCACGATGTATTCAGAGCATATTAAGTCCAAAAATGTAATATAACTCCAATGCTACATTACTTTCAGAGCTCTGGAGCAGTAAGTCCATGCAACTATTTTACCGAAGAAGGTAGTAACCTACTTTACTGGATCTGAATCAGGCTACTTACAGGTATTTAATTATTCTTTCAAGCCAAATATTTCATTCAGTTTCTATGGACTTACGTCACTTGTGCTCTGAGCCCCTCAGTTATTTTCTAACCATTTTATGATTATTTTAATGATACAATTTACCTTGTTATTGTAAATAGCTTAATGTGATCTAGTATGTTGTCCTACATCGCCCCAGAACATCAACTTTGCTTTTCCGTTTGCGTTACAGTTTACATTTTTCATAATTCTGTATTGTTATAAAAATAAATTTACTCATTTATTCAGTCCATCTTATATTCTCCATAAAGTGTGTGTACATCTGCTTGGCAGTTACTTCGGACGATCTATAAAATCCTAACATAGAGATTAACTAACAGAAAAATGTAGGTTTAAACGAGAGGAAAACAACATCAAACGTTATTAAAAAATTAATTAGTAATAGTAAGTGATAAGTTGAAGTGCTGAATACCAACTGAGATGAACTAACAGTACAATATTAATAAAGGTGCAACCGCAAACAACTCGACTCTGTTTGAACACACTGACGAGAAAATTAAACGTCACGAGGTGATTAATTGTAAGATGTGACAACAAAAGAGAAAAGATACATGAACGCGCTTCGCTAACAAAGCTCGGGGGCTTTCACAAATCTGATTCCGATAAATCGATTATCCAATCTCATGAGAAACGAAGCTTAGAAAAAAATTAAGCATACGAATTCTGATTTAAATATAATATCATACAGAATTAGAATAACTGTATTAAAGAAATTTAATTGGAAACAACAATTACTTAATTTTGTGCGCTTATTTTTTATTACACTTTTACCTCATAACTTTTAAGATAAAGTACCTTTACAGAAATGCCTTAATAACGCCTGTGATATTCGGGGAAATTCGAGAAGTTTGCCAATATTGAACCACCTAGTGTCAATACCGGGAGTTCGGAAATGCATATCACAAACTTCTAGGGCTAGTAGAGGGGAATTAGTAGATAATATTTCAAATAGGAACCCATGTCCAGAAACGTACCGTTTCCGTGCTACAGCCATTACAATATGTCGGATTTGCCCTTTCACAGAGACAAAACAACATAGGAAAACACATTGATAGCTTGGCTTTTTATAAATGATAAGAAAGCTGCCAAAAGTTTGAGTCCAAGGAAGCTAGAAAGACTACAGTTGTACCACCTCTGTGGGAATAATTGAACTTTTATATTTCTTCACGGAGGTGAGATCTCACTTGGGTACAGGCATGTTTAGTGCAAAAAATTGTCTATACAAAATAATGTATTTGCTTTTCAGTTATTATTTACTCATTTTTTGAGCGGTTTGTTCTTATTATAACACTAAAATGGGATGCAAATTAAAGTAAGTTGAATTATGAAAGAATGAAAATGACAAGCCAGGCATTGCGACACGACACGGAGGTGAGATCTCACATACTGTGCTCTAAAATGCAAAAAATTGTAACTTTTATTTTAAAAGCGGACAATAGGATCAAATAGACCTTATTTCAAACTAACTTATAATAATTCATAATCCATAGATACTTATTTTACACCAGATAATGAAATGCAACATGAATCTGTCCTTTTCTGGAGAATGGCCCTTATACAACACAATAAACACGCTCCTTTTGATATTCAGGTCGCAGCTGATGTATATAGTAGAACCGATTAATTGGGACCGGACACGATTCGGATAGTCAAATATCCGGATAATTGGATAAATCATGAAAAATTTCATTTCTTAAAAAAAGAAATAATTGTACAGTACTGTACTTGCATAAAATGTCACATATTGAATATATCGGTCACGGTCAGTTGCTTTCTAGACAAAAAAATTAATAATCGGCTTTGAAAGAGGATTTCCCAATGTTCGCTGCTGCAAAAACCACTTGAATACTGCTTCAAAGCGATCCAGATAGTTGGAGTTCTACTGTATTATTAAAATAATATGCATATTAAGAAATATTAAACGGCTTGAATTTTTATGCTCATCGTTTGATACGCTTACAACTGTAAGTGATAATCAAGGCTCCATCAAGAGACGAAATATGCATGAAAATCTAATATATAAAATCGAAAGTGTGTATGTATGTGTGTATGTATGTATGTATGTATGTATGTATGTTCCTTATACAAATCTACATTTCTTTACCAATTTACAGGACATTTTGCACACATACCCAGTTAAGCCCGGGAAGTATAGCTGTCGACATTAAAATTGAAACAAATCAGTCCTTCCCTTGAAAATTATATAATTTCTGTGAATATTCTACTGAAAAAAATGAAATGTTGTTCAGTTCACATGGCAACAGTGAATTGTTTACTGTGATTACATAGGGCCTTGGCAACTATATAGCCTAATGCTGGACTTTAACGAATTATGATTCCATGTAATATATTGCCGAAAATAATTACTGAAAAATGAATTACACGAAAATAAAGCACAGTGTGATGCAGTCACATAACTTTCTCTACCCTCGACATAAGAAATATTTTCTCACTTCACATTTTGATGTAGAATAAGAGGTCGTATTGCAGGAGCAACTTAAGTGTGTCAGTATGCTATATCAGAAGTCGGTAAATAGTCAGTTATCCATAGCTGTAGGCTTTTTATTAGTTGAGATTTATCATAGGCCCTAAGCATGGGATGGAACATTTTGAGTCCTATGCTCGCAGTATATTATGTCCCGGGTTTTAGGGGAGGAAAGTATGAAAGTGATACTGCATTTCTATTTTATTTCAGCTCCGAAACGGTTGTATGGTAACATGAGAATGAGAAATAAAATTTTCCGTCAAGTCAATACAATCTTATGTAATTTATGTTTCTTCTTATTTCAACCCCTCCCAGGCATGATGAGTAGAAGCAACGGAATGCAGCATTCGACATCCTCTATGAACCATAAAAAGCTATATCTAGCGTTTTCTGAGGGAATAGTCTGAGTGCCATATGTTGTTCTTCCTCATTTCGAATTCTACATACATTATTATATCAGGACCTAGAGTTTCAACATCGAAAGTCCTCCATAAGTTAATTTCAAATTACAAAATACAAAGCCCGGGCGACGCCGGGCCTTTTCAGCTAGTATGCTATAAAATTTGTAAAATATTCCGTATCCAATGAAGTATGCTCTATCATATAAATCATTTTAATTATTTACATTCTCTTTTTGGCTGAATTAGGCCTACATTATAAATTATAAAAATAGTAGAAGTTTTTTTATAAATTACATTGCATAGGTTTAAAAAGAAAGGTTGATGCAACCAATCTTAACAAATTGAAAACTAATGAAGTGAAACGTCTCTTCAATATTCTTACAACCAGATCCGAAAACATTAGGCTATATACTGGAATTTATTGTACAGTTGGTTCTCAAAACATTTGTTTAGCCAAACATGCTGTAGATCAGGTAAGTTATGGGCAACCTTTGGAAAGATGCGGGCTAAACTTTACGATATTTATGAAGTCGCGGGCCGTAGATAATAGTTAGTTGTGAAAAAATAATCATGATACTTTTTTTTTATATTTATAAAGTATAATGTTAAAGATACATGAATGAGAACAATATCGAACTGATTAGGCATTTACTTACAATCAGCAGAAATTAATGAGAAGCTTGAGCTCGAACTTGAGAAACAAGATATAATCAATGTTGGCATCAATCCCACTAATAGGCTACACAAGCGCAGAGTGTTTTCCAGATTTTCATCTGTAAGTCTGGTTCGATACTTTGATTTAGGCCTATTGCAGCATTTTTCTAGCGCTGACCGGAAGGAACACCCTCGTAGTTCAGGCTTTTGTTTCCCCCCCCTCTCATTCTCTAGTTAGCAAGAACCGAAAATATTTACTTTTTCGAGCGCGGATTTAAAATGTTCCGCGGGCCGGGCGTTGCCCATATATGCTGCAGATATTCGAACTAACAGATAAGTTATATGCATAAGAATTAAAATGTGACAAATTAATAAAACACGTACACATATTTTAATCCAAGCAAATGTGACGCATTGTAGCAAAACTAACGAAATATGCAACAATATGCAAAAGGAAACCATCAATTTTCTGCTATTTCTTTCATGCCTTGTACACAATTTAACGCTAGCATGTAACAGAGTGAATTATTAAAACTGTTTTTCATAAATTTCCGGGCCTTAGTAGCCTAATCCGTGAAAAAACAGCTCGGCGATAATACGGATGGTGCTCTTATAGAAATAGAACAATATAATTAGCTTATACTGTTCATATTATCGGCCCACGTTGTGTGATTGAAGAAAGGCAATTTAGTAATTTCTCGGCAAGAGTTTCAAGACGTTATCTTCCATGTAGTACCATTATACGTATAGGCCTACAACACGCAGTAGAAGTTTCCAACTTCTTAAAACAAAGTTCGCAGGATTAAATGTGGTGCGTAATGAAGTGAAAAAAGCTTAGGAAGGAAAGATATTAAAAGTTTAATTTTACGGAAATCGCGGATGTGTGCGTGAGTATATGCAGGAAAGTTTTTTCCTCCCATAGTGTTGGCAGCACGCGATGCGTCATCGTGCAGTTTACAACTTCCTGCCATCGATGATAAATTGCTATGTAAAAGCGATAGATGCAATCCCGAGATGAGAAATAAATGCGTATCGGTGTAGTGCATAAGTGACTGATGACTATCCGCAACAGACCTAGAAAACGCTTCTATCTGAATACGGAAAGCAATTTTTAATTTCTGAAAAATTTCAGAAAAGAAAATTCAATTTACGAAAAATAATTTAAATTATTGTAGTATTATTTGAGAAAAAGTACGGTAATTTCATATTCATAAAAGTAATTTAAATTGCGGTAAATGTAGTTTCAGTTTCAGATAAAATGAGTTCATTTGAGGCAAAGAATTGTTCAGTCCCGAAAAAAGAAATTTAAATTTCGGAAAAAATAATTTTATTTCACAAAATGAGTTTTAATTTCGGGAAAGTGATTTCAATTTCGGGAAAGTGATATCAATTTCAAAAAGCCATTTAAATTTCGGAAAAAAATTTCTTAAAATCAGAACTAAAAGTCAATTTTAGGAAAAATAATTTCGGTGAGATAAACATTAAATTTGCTTGGAACATTACACGTAATTTAATATTATTTGGTCAGTTTATCATTACGGATTTAAGAGACCAACAAAAGATATCATAGGTCAATGAAAGAGGAAACACCATGCAAATTCAAAGATTACGTAAAATTACTCCTTTAACAGGAAGGTTATATACCTTTAGAGCAATGTTATAAGAGTAATTAGTACTGAGACCAAATAGACTACTTTTTTATAATTTCTGTGCAATCAGATTTGCGAACAAAGTATTATTTGTCACAGTCTTTAGATGTTGGCCTATTTTCCCATTCATTGTGATGACTACATTGTTTCCAGTGGAACCGTTTGACTAGGATTGATAAAAGAACCTGAACTTACATGAAATGAAGCTATTAAAAAAATTGTGGAGGAACAGCTGAAATCAATTAATGATAATGGTAACACATAATCGTAATCGTGGGTAAAAATTCTCACATTTTGCATAAATCATTACTTCACTTAATCGATAAATCTGCTTTTACACAGTCTTTTATGTGACGTATTTCTACGTCAGTAGCAGTGGAAAGGTTAATAATTGTTATAAAAGTTGTATCGTGCAAAAAATTCACAATTTCATATTCCGAACTTATTATTAAATAAATACAATTTTTACCTGCTATAAGCCTGCACAGACGAAAATACAGGCACACAGATAGGACATCCTTTATCTCAAAACAGTTTCGGTGAAACATGTTTTTGCAATGTCATCTTGATTTTAGTTTTTTTTTGTCTCTATTCTCTTTTCTACATAAATGTAGGAATGTAAAAGTAATTTATAGCAAGTTATTATTAATAGTAATAACATCATCATGATCGTCTTCAAGGATTGGATCTATTAGCCCGTTCCGTCTCACAATAATTGTTCATGCCATCTTTTTTGAGGTCGGCCTACATTTCTTCTTCCTCTTGGTGTATAATACAAAACAGCTTTTACTATTCTGGTATTTGGCATTCGAAGGATGTGTTCTCTCCAATTTAATAGTAATAATAATAATATTATTAATAGTAATAATAATAATAATAATAATTAATAAATGCTAATCCAGTACGTCATACTGGATTATTTTCATAAACATCGTGACAATTACAAGTCAGAATCTCACGTATATAACACACGAAGGAATCAATTTAATTTATTACTTGAACCAAAAAATGTTACAACTGCTGGAGCTAAGCACTGTTCAAGTTTTGGCCCAAGACTATTCAATTCATTTATTACCAACCATCCTGATCTAAATAGCTTAAACAACAAACAATTTAGGTCTAAAATTAGAAAATTTATATAATTATTACTTCTGTTATCGACTATTACTGTTATAACATTTTTTAGGTAGATTTTCGAAGAAAAATCTACCTATTGCAATGGATACCACTTTATGATTTTCGAAAAATTCTTTCATATCTTTACGTTTCATGCTCCCCTAAGTACGAAACCACCGCCCGTTCAAAAAAAAATTTTGTGATATTTATATATATATATATTTATATATATATATATATATTTATATATATATATATATCTTTACACGATAGCGGCCGTAATTTTGAAGATATTTGAACCAAATTTTATTATGTTATTACTAGGCCCAATAGTTCGGACAAGTTCGTTAATGGGCAAAATTGGCCCAAGGGGGTGGTCGGGGGAGGGGGTTGAAATTTTAAAACATTTATATCTCTGCCCCTATGAAGTATAGAGGGAAACTTTGTTTGAATAAATTAGAGTACTCCCTATGGAGTTCACAGTGACACCAACAATTCGGGGGTTCGAGTGAGGTTGGGGGTGGGGGTGGGGGTGGGGGATGAAAATTCGAAACTTTTGAAACCACGTCTTGTGGGGTATCGTTGAAAAGCTCTTGATGAGTACTCTACAAATCAATAAATAGTTTCTTGATAGCTCTCATATGACGCGAGATTTTAATGTTTGAAAATAATAACACTTAAAAGAATTATTATAATATCATAATTTTGTCTTGTTTAGCGGCTTTGCTAATTTTATTCATTGCTGATCTTGCGCACGGCCTCCCAGAATATTATATCCTATTCTTGTTGTCAAAACAAATGATTGTAGGCTCTTCCTCTTTACCGAATTCAGTTCTTATTACTGCAGGTTTACCATGCCAAGGCTAAAGAAAAAGAGTGCTATGCAGCGACAATAAATTAAACCAAAAGCACTTCGAAATCTACCTCCGCCTGTAGGCCTGCCTAAAGGGATTTTTCATATTAAACTTTAAAATTTGGATAGAACCTAATTTCTTTGTTTTTACTAAAATTTGAACAAATAAATTGTTATGTATTATTGTTGTATTGCTTCGTACCTTTGTATTGTAAATAGAACATGTTCTAACCTTTCATACATAACATTTTGTCTCACTTCTCCAAATTATGCATTTTTTTAAAGTAATTGTTTAGTATAAGTATTTCTAATATATAACTGAACCACCCCCGAACACAAGCTCTGCTTCTTCGGGGGGTGTATCAACTTTTGTATATATTTTTCGTGTACTTTGGAATAATAAATTGTAATTGTAATTGTAATTGTAATTGTAATATTAATAATAATAATAATATCCTTTCCAATACTGATAATTTACTTCCACAGTATTTTTTGTTACAGACAGCGCCTAATTCTGTAGCTAAGTAATCAACAACTTACTGTCATCCCATAAGGGAAACATTATTTGCCATACTTAAATATTTTATTTGTTGAAGAAATCCACATAAACAGGAACAGGGAACAATCTTACCTTTGATTCCTTCTTGCACAGAGCAATAAAACACGCCATGCATGGCCTGCTGTGATATTTTATTAACCACATACTTCCCCGGTATTCAGTGCACATCGCATGACTTCCTAAATTTTTATTAAACATTTTACTGCGTGCTCAGTCAATAGTTAAACACTGCTAATGAATAATAATTTCGTTTAATATATTCTGTACAGCAATGCTCAATATCTGGTAAACTGGGCCTCTAGTGTATCCTATTATTATTATTTACAAGCAGTGTGAATAAATACATACATAATTACATCTAACCCTAAAAACCATAGTTTTCAGCAAAGGCCCAAATCAGAAAATACACGGTCATTACGAAATGGTATACTGCTATACAAGTGCCGTAAGCGGTGCATACGGATCGAGGAAAGAGTTTGAAAAAAATAGGCGCTTGCGCCGAGTTTTTTTCAATTTCCGAGAACCGTTATGCGCTTACGGCACGAGTATTGCATGCTATTTTTTGCATTATGATTATTTATATCAATTTATTTATATTAATTGAGATATTAGCTTAAAATATTATGTTTATACACTATTGAAGATGGATGTTATATTTCAGAAAGTGATTAGCATATGTTGGTTGTTATGGGGATCGAATATTGGTCCTGTTAAAGTCGCCACAAACTGGGGGGCCTTGGTTCCGGTCTTCCATAAAGGCTTGTATTATGATGGATTTACTTACGGCCCTTCGCTTTTTGTAATTTTTACCGCACGGAGATTTCTTTTGTTTTCATAGCAACAATATTTCGTGCGGGAATGTCAACTTACGATCCATGGCAACAATATTCGTAAGTACCACTAATTAATTAAGTCGTGCAAAAAAAATATAACAGTATACTAATTGTCGCTGGGTAACAAGGTATCGACTGAAGCCAAGATTAAGCATTAGGCCTACACTAAAAATCTCCAATGTGAAATATTCACGTGACCCTACTCTTAGCAACAATTTTTGGATTTTCACGCTTCTCATTTTAACACGACGTTTAACAATGAGTGAGTGCTCACTGAGTTTTCTTACCTCATGCGAATGTTTGTAGTTAGCGAGAATGAATTAGCTACCTCCATAATTTTCAACCGTGATCTCATTAGAGATTTTGATATATGGCATGTGATTTATGCCCGGTTTCTATAAACTCGCGAAATACCTATGGGTAAATTATCCAATGGACAGAATTTACACAGGAATAACTTTTACAACCTCAAATAATTTAAAGGTAACAATCACATACACTTTTGGGGAGTTTCTAGATAAATATGAAACTGGGTAAATATAAAACTGACAGAAAAAATGTTCCTACAAACTCGGGCTAGATCTTTCCAAGGGTAAATCGTTGGGTTAATTTATCCTTTCATGGATGGCTGGTTAAAATTTAACCTTTTATAGAATCAATATTAATTTAAACAATGAGAATCAAAGCCTTCTGAATTAAATTAACTGTAGGCTACAACTTCAAGGCCTTGCTCATTATATCATTGTGGGTATTAGGAACTAATTTGCCCATGGATAATTTACCCATAGGTATTTCACGAGTTTACAGAAACCGGGCATTAATTGAGTATCTCACGATTAAAAGAAGGTACATAACGTTTACAAGAAATAAATACAATACAATATTAATTAACTTACTGAACTAATAAACTTTCTTGAAAAGCATCTTTATTAAAATAGTTGCATTCTACACGTGACTATATACAATAACATGGACCACTACTACTAAAGGCGGCTTTGTTTATTCAGTTTCATTGTTATGAAAACAGTTGCAAAGCATAAGCTATACTTACTTACTTACTCAATGGCAATAGAAAATTCCTCAGGAAGCTAAAGGAATATTATCTATTTTATGGAACCCGAAGGTACATTGCCGCGCTTACCTGAGCCCGCCATTCAACCCTATTCTGTGCTAACTCCATCCAATCATCCCTCGCAAATCCCACTTCCCTTAAATCTATGATAACATTGTCCTCCCACCTACGTCTAGGTCTTCCAGGTGGTCTTTTCCCTTCGGGTCTCCCAGTCAATACCTTTGAGATATCTTTCCTCCCCCATGCGCACAAAATGTCCAGTCCATTTCATCCTCCGTGATTTAATTACCCTTACTATGTCTGGTGACGAGTACAGGTTAGGAAGCTCGTCGTTATGCAGTTTTCTCCAGTCCTCAGTTTTATAATAATTAAGGAATCGCGCACAATGTGCATTATCTTAACCTAAGAATTAACCTACTGACAAACACCCAGTCCTGAACCCGGGAAAGGGATTTTTCACTACTGAAAAATCCCCGACCCGGCCGGGAATCGAACCCGGGCCGCCGGAGTGGAAGGGAGGCGCGCTACCGACTCACCCACGGCGACGGACCAGTCCTCAGTTTTCATACTTTTATAACATATTTTTGTTATTTATTTATTGTAGATTTAACTTCAGCAACTCATAATAATAGTAGGTAATATTAGCATGACTTAATTTAACTGTTTATACTTTGTCTTTAGGCAGTCCTCGACTGGGGGAAGTTGTGAAATGAAATTATTTCTCCCAATGATTAGCCCCATAGTTTATTTCTTTTGTAAATTTTACATGAGTTTTTATTTTTCTTTCGAATTATTTTCAGTTATTTTATTACAAATTTGATACAAAATATTTTTTCCTGCAGGATACGTTATCCATTTAAGGGGTAAAACATATTAATGTAAAAATTCTCATTATTTTCACAAAGTCAGGCTTTAGTCTTTCATGGCAAACAATATACAGTACTTCTGCATGAAGCTGAGACATCTTCAACAATGACCTCCTATTCTAGATCAGAATGTAAAGTGGAAATTTGTAATGCTTATGCTTTAGGTAGAGAGAGTTATGTGAGCGCAACACATAAGATTTTTATTACTGCATCAATAATTCAAAACTCTTAATTTTCGAACCCGAGTTTAGAACTTCTCTTGTAAACCCACAAGTAATGTCAGCAACTTCCAATGATAAATATGTCTATAGTCCCTCCTCCCATCCTTTTTCATGAGATGAAAGTTATCGAGTCACCGTATTTATCGCCTTTAGTACAAGAGGTTACATCCTACACAACTGCGATAAAAGTAGCATATCCTATATCAACTGAACGAGATGCCAATTTTAAGAAATGGAAATGTACAAAATGAGAATTTCACGTCGTATGCAGACTACATAAGCATGTAGATCATCAGACTCAAGTGGGAAAAACACTTTGTTCTTGCAACAACAACAACAAACTTCCTTAAATTTATGTCATCGATGTCATCAAATAGAAAGGACATTTTCTTCTTTAACATCTATGTGAATTGTTACTACGTAACTATGGGGTTCATTGGCTGCTATTTCTACATTCTGTAGATTCAAAATAGGCTGCCTTATAATCCAGTAGACCTCCGCTGTGGGTGAGTCCGTAGCATGCCTGCCTTCCACCCCGGCGGCCCGGGTTATCACTGATATCAAAAGGGTGATTGCTCAAGAAAGTGTAATTAATATCCATTTAGAAAGTTCTAATCAGTTACTATTGGCCATGTAATATTTATTCACATCAAAAGAACTGACTTCCAATTTATCATCGTGAAAATAACTCAGTATTGTATAATAAACGAGTCTCTCAATCTCTCTACATATCTCTCTCTCTCTCTCTATATATATATATATATATATATATATATATATATATATATATATATATATATATATATATGTATATTTATATATGTATATATACACAGTATATATAAATAAGTCAAAACCCACTGACTAACTGACTGATCACAGTATCTAAAAATCTATATAGTCTAGGAACGTGAAACTTGAATACACATATCGCTCATAGGCTCTAGAGGCGCGCTAAGAAATGATATTTTCAACATCTTTGGTCTCTAAGGGCCAAAATGGGGTTGTAAAATTATATAATTTCTGAATTCACCAAAAGGAATTCACATTGCATCTACACAGTCCCCATGACAACATTTTTTTTTTCAGGCTACACAGGTGGTTTTGCATGATACTGTGATTTAATGTAGCCTAATATACCGTACCTACTCCTAGCCTATATTTGTGGATTTTCATCGGTAGAAGTCTTGTAGAAGAATATAGCCCACGCGTCCTTTTAATTTAGTAGACCAACTGTTACGTGACATTTAAACAGCTTTAGGTCATTTTGACGAAACTAACTTATGAAATATCGTCAAGTATATATATTTAACTACCTTAACCAGTATACAAGCAAAAGTTGATGTTTTTGACCCTAGGCACTGTACCACCTCACCTTAAAGAAACGATCTGGAGTGAAACCACAGTATAGTATAACAGTAGCGAAGCTCCATACAGTTTTTTTCAACCGGCGCGACTGCAGCGCTCGTAGCGGTGAGCAAGAATCCACACAATATGTTACATTGTTGCTTATGAAAAAATATCAACAATATTTTATGGAAATGCTTGTGGCGCTATAAATTGGACCAACAGCCAAAGGAATTCTCCCGATTTATCTTTCTTCAGGTTCCCTAAAGATCCTGAGAGGTAAGCAAAAACAGTTATTTGTGAAATTAAATTGCAAATTTGTGATTATCATGCTTGCATCCATACTAGTGTATTTACTCCTATTTCTTTTAATTTTAGGAGCAGAAAATGGATTGTAAATGCTATATACAATTAATTATTTTTATTTGTACATCATAAATGAAAATCCTAACGAAGCAAAGGTTTCTAAATAAATAGGCCTATTTACAAATACCCCACCTGACCTACTAATTTTGAAAATGTTTTAACACGAGGTTATGTTAGGCCTATATAATTGAATTTAACAAAATTAAACTGTCGAGAATAAAGATAACGTGTTTAATCCTTTACTTCTTAATAATTTATCGTGTTTAACAAAATGAAGAAAAAGACAAAAGTGTTTTGTTATTGCATCTGATACTGACCATATCGGGCTATAAGCCTATAGAACTTTACTTTCCCCCCTAATTTCTGAACTAGTACTACTATATGCTTATTGAAATTATTAAGTTTTCCTATTTGTCAGAATTTTCAGTGTAAGTATATGTTAGTAGTAGGTCAATTAAATTCTTGAAGATTTGTCGTAGGGATGTAGTTTATATGGTGGACGGAAACCGGTCTGATACTTTATAAGATAATTATACAATGTCATCGATCTTGAAACTACAACTTCTTTATATTCCCACAAAGTCTATGACTTGATGAGTTCACCAGTATGATTTTCCGGTAACAATCACGTTCTAGTAATTTAAAAATTAAAAACAAATACAGCCATATTTTCGTATCTTTCCAATGCTGGAAATGGCTGTTTGCCAGTTGCATCTTGCTGGCCGCTTGGGGTGCTAGTGTCGCACCGATCTGTCAAAAGGATGCATTTTCCTTTCATTAGAGCTTCGCTACTGTTATACCACAGTATAGTATAACAGTAGCGAAGCTCCATACAGTTTTTTTCAACCGGCGCGACTGCAGCGCTCGTAGCGGTGAGCAAGAACCACACAATATGTTACATTGTTGCTTATGTAAAATGTCAACAATATTTTATGGAAATGCTTGTGGTGCTATAAATAGCACCAACAGCCAAAGGAATTCTCCCGATTTATCTTTCTTCAGGTTCCCTAAAGATCCTGAGAGGTAAGCAAAAACAGTTATTTGTGAAATTAAATTGCAAATTTGTGATTATCATGCTTGCATCCATACTAGTGTATTTACTCCTATTTCTTTTAATTTTAGGAGCAGAAAATGGCTTGTAAATGCTATATACAATTAATTATTTTTATATGTATATCATAAATGAAAATCCTAACGATGCAAAGGTTTCTAAATATATAGGCCTCTTTACAAATACCCCACCTGACCCTACTAATTTTAAAAATGTTTTAACACGAGGTTATGTTAGGCCTATATAATTGAATTTAACAAAATTAAACTGTCGAGAATAAAGATAACGTGTTTAATCCTTTACTTTTTAATAATTTATCGTGTTTAACAAAATGAAGAAAAAGACAAAAGTGTTTTGCTATTGCATCTGATACTGACCATAGGCCTATCGTGCTATATGCCTATAGAACTTTACTTTCCCCCCTAATTTCTGAACTAGTACTACTACATGCTTATTGAAATTATTAAGTTTTCTTATTTGTCAGAATTTTCAGTGTAAGTACAGTATAATTATGTTAGTAGTAGGTCAATTAAATTCTTGAAGATGTAGGGATGTAGCTTATATGGTGGACGGAAACCGGTCTGATACTTTATAAGATATACAATGTCATCGATCTTGAAACTACAACTTCTTTATATTACCATAAAGTCTATGATTTGGTGAGTTCACCAGTATGCCTTTCCGGTAATAATCTCGTTCTGGTAATTTTAAAAATAAGAAGAAATACAGCCATATATTCGTATCTTTCCAATGCTGGAAATGGCTGTTTGCTAGTTCCATCCTGCTGGCCGCTTGGGGTGCTAGTGTCGCACGATCTGTCAAAAGGATGCATTTTCCTTTCATTAGAGCTTCGCTACTGTTATACTATACTGTGGTTATACTATACCATAGGTGAGCAACTGAGGGGAAACGTTTCAGTCCCCATCCCTTGCTGTGACGTAAGAAACCTGTTCTTCATGTTCACTGTCAAGTCGAAACTGCTTTATGCTGACGTCAAGGGCAACTGTAGTGGGAGAAATTCCCCTACCGCACAGTGACACGATGTGCCATAGATGCGCACCCATGTACGTATAATGAAACTCTGAGATTGATTACAAAAATAACAACACGCTATGTGATTGCAGTGTCCTCTTATGTTGATTAAACGACTCGTGTTGTTGTAAGGAAACAACGTGGCACTTCATATACGAGTTA
Source organism: Ectobius pallidus (assembly GCA_964059195.1). Classification (NCBI taxonomy): domain Eukaryota; kingdom Metazoa; phylum Arthropoda; class Insecta; order Blattodea; family Ectobiidae; genus Ectobius; species Ectobius pallidus. The sequence goes on along the minus strand of CAXKWD010000002.1, from coordinate 35,436,618 downwards.
TAATCATTAAGTATAAATTTGCACATTTATTCGATAACAATATGGACATTTTTTATTGTTTCCTGTTAAAATTAATTAACTGGAGTGAATTCATGCATTTTTGCACTTTTTTTGAAAGTCATTAATAGCAGAAGCCATTGGCAATGATATTTATTTCGGCCGGTAGTCTATGTCGTCTAGAGAAAATGAGAATTTCAAAGTATCCAGCTAGTCAGGAATTAATCGGTTCTAATGAAAAATTCATAATTTTAGCCCATATATATATATATATATATATATATATATATATATATATGAGGGAGAATCAAATAAAAACAGCAATGCATTTTTCCCACTAATTTATTGCAGGAAGAATATTTGCTTGTACATTATGTTTCTAAACAGTCCTCTCCCAGTTCAATGCACTTAGGCCATCGGATGGGTAGTTCTTCGATACCGAGTGAGAACAACCGGGGTGCGCGGGCAAAGAGAGTTAAGGCCATTTTCTTGTTACTGAGAATTAGAGTGACTTAACACAATATACCAGCCCAACATAGCTTTAGATATGGATAAATCCATGAGGCACACATCCATAACTACCGTACAATTTTGAATATGACTTACTGGACTTAACACAAATGTAGAGTACATTTTTATCTATAACTCTATGGACATATCTCAATTTTTTAGGATGGTGGACTTAACTCTCTTTGCCCGCGCACCCCGGTATTATTTTGGTTGATGCTGTAGCCACTCGTGCACTGCCGATTGGATGTCTTCATCAGACTTGAACTTCTCCCCTCCAATTTGCATAATTGCTCCTAATGGACCAAAGATGTGGAAATCTGATGGCGCCAAAGCGAAAGGGATTGCTGAGTGCAGGTGTTTGCTTCAACATGATAACGTGCAACCATGAAAACCATCGACGACATATGCTTCAAGTGCCTCCCACATCTGCCATACTTGCCAGAACAAATAAAAAGAATAGAGAACGTGCACTGTATAAGGCATAAGGTATCAAAATGAATTACTTCAGAGGATAGATTCTCCTTTATGAAAAGTAGACGTATTCGCTATTAATATTCTCATTTAAAATATGCATCATGATATCCCTCTAATCCTTGCCTTACGTACACTTTATTTCATTATAGTACGTCACGATAGCTTCACCCACAATATGTACACATGCAATTATCTAATCGTCGAATCTGTAAATAAGGTTAACCTTGACGCCATGACCTTCCCCGTTCTGTAAATCACTATCACATCACTGAGCCTAAAATCCACTTATTAAGTGCCAGTATGGTACTTTATGAGATTGTGTGGGGGACGAAAAAATGTCTGTCCGTCTGTCTGTCCGTCTGTCTGTCCGTCTGTCCGTGTGTCTGTACGCACCATAACTCAAGTACGCTTTTTCGGATTTTCATGAAACTTGGTATAAACATTCATAATGTCGATGGGAAGAACCCTATTGATATTGAACCAAATCGGTTCACCGGTACCGGAGTAATGCCCAATTTAGTGCCTATTTTAATAGATTATGGCGCCTTTCTCCGCCATCACTCAAATACGCTGTAACGGATTTTCATGAAACTTGGTATACCCATTTATGACGTCCATGAGAGGTGCCCTATTGAATTTGAACCTAATCTGTTGACCGGTACCGGAGTAAAACCCAATTTAGTGTATATTTTAAAGACGCGGTAATTCAAATACGCTTTACCGGATTTTTATGAAACTTGGTATACACATTTACAATGTCCATGGGAAGACGTCTGTTCATAATGGATAAAATCGGTTGATCTGTTTCGGAGTAATGCTCAATTTAGTGCCTATTTTATGGCAATATACGTATTCGAAAGAATTTATAAAAAAAATGAAAATCAGTTATCTTGACAACATAGCCTATTGTTTTACTGTGATCTTATAAGGCCTTGGAAATTAAAATACAGGTAGCTATGACAAAAAACACTATTGTTTTACATGCGCTTAATCCAACTAGACCGTTAAAATGACCCAGGTGGCCGAGATGGTAGACCTTTCTTCTTCCGTAAGCCCTGCTTAATGAATAAATCTGGAGCTTAACTTGGAAATCAATTTTTAAAAAATCATATTCTGCATATCATAATTGCAGTCATAACTGACTAAACAAAAATATACTGGCACTTTTTTACATCAGTTTACCTGATTTTATGTTCTCTCTGTAGAGAGCTGAATATATAGTATGCAGAATATATGATATGCAGAAAAAAAAGTTTTTCTAATCAAATTAAAATCGACCAGCGTCAGCAGAACTACATATTTGTGATACTTTGACAATTGCGCACTCACATAAAAATAAAAAAATAAATAAAAATCCATGTCAAATCGGCCGGCTCCGGGATTTGATTCGGGGACCTGCAGAATACGAATCCAAGACGTTACCATTTGGCCAACTTAGTCAGTTTGACGGTGTTGTTTGATAAGCATATATGTGAAGGAATAACTGTCAAATTATACCGGTAGACAAAAATTAAACATGTGACCTTTAATTAAATGTTACTCTGGTACCGATCAACCGATTAGGTCCAAACTTAATAGGCTTCTTTCTATGGACGTTATAAATGCTTATACAAAGTTTCATGAAAATCCGATAAAGCATATTTGAGTTATGGGGCCTTTTGTTATATAATACCATAAAAATGCACTAAATTGGGCATTATTCCGGTACCGGCCAACTGATTTGGTCCAATATCAACAGACGTCTTCCCATGGACATTATACATGTGTATACCAAGTTTCATGAAAATCCGATAAAGCGTATTTGAGTTATGGCGCTTTTAAATAAAATCACTAAATTGGGTTTGACGCCGGTACCGGTGAACCGATTTGGTTCAATATGAATAGGGGTCTTCCCATGGACATTATAAATGCGTATTCTAGGTTTAATGAAAATCCGATAAAGCGTATTTGAGTTATGGCGCGTACAGACAGACAGACAGACAGTCAGTCAGTCAGACAGACAGACAGACGGACAGACATTTTTCTGTCCCCCACACACAATCTCATAAAGTACCATACTGGCACTTAATAATCACGGATTGTATGATTGACAGATTTAGTGTCAGTTAATTTGCCAGTCACATTGAAATGACTGCATGCAAAGTAACCGAGAACTGGTAACTTAAATTTGTATGCATCTAGGAAAATTATCACAGGTAATCCCACTTGAGATTACGAGTTTATCGATATATTTGCTTGAACGAAGTTTAACCAAATTTATCTAATGATTTATTAAGACTATCTAAGGATTTATTAAGACTATTCCACGAATAAACTGTAACGGATTTTGTAAATAATAATTTCTTACTCTGTTGTAATTATTCTGTCAGCCATAAGATCACGGCATACTAGATAAATGAACAGTCCACGAATCTATCCGAGTTCCCAATGCAACCAATAGCGCGCATCACAAAATGGAGAACTTCGTGGTTGTTGCTTACGCGTACATCAAGACACTATAAAAGCACACGAACTGGCTTGCACCGAATCAAAACTCTGGTCTTAATCAATGGACATTTATATTATTTCAATTTTCAATTTATGTTGTAAAAAATAATGTATTATCATGCTGGTTAACGGCAGCATGTGACGTATTAATCACTGCATGTTGATGCCTTACATGTCCAGTAACGATCTGACGATTTTATCAGATAAAATAGCATCATCATTTTAATTGCAAGCATTTTATAAGATAAACGATCGTGAGGAATTGCTAAATGTTATTGGACAATATCAAACACGCGGCGTATGAGTGGAATAGTCGTTAATATCTGTCTGTCACAGTCATTCTGTAAGCCATATAAGTTTTCAATACAACACACGATGTAGATGTTATATTGGCATAACACTTTTTTAATATCCCTGTTGTCTAAAGTCGTTTTGCATAAACAGACAATGAGTATAATTGTATTTTAGAAGGAAGTTCGAGAGAAAAAGGGGGGTCACCTGCTCAACCAAACTCAGAACTACGAGGCATGAATTTTTCATATCGGGAACAATTCCAAGAAAGAGAAAATAAGATTCGTTCCTGGAAATCTAGGGCAACCGAATGCTGCATACTAAGTAAGACAATTACAACAGATATTACAATATCCTTCCTAATCGTGTCTGTAGTAGATCCATGATGTCAAGACAACGTAAATTGAAATGTTCATTGTTGGGAATAAGTTTTATGACAATATAATAAATTAGACCGCTAAATGAAATGACATTCAAACAGAATGTTGAAAAAGAAAACTTTTTAAACATTACAATCAGTGGCACTCATGCCACCGATTACATGTCAGGTTTCTGTTTTCTTTTAAAATGAAACTCTTATTGCACTTTAAGAACATATTTGTTAATAAGATTATTCGTTAATAAAATTTATTAACGAATATGTTTCTTGGTGTATGAAATGAAAGTTATTCAACTATTGTAAAAACAGTTTTCGAGTCGTGTGTGAATTAATATGTTGCGGCCGCCCTAATAATTCACCCGGCTAATGCCCGGTTCCTATAAACTCGTGAAATACCTATGGGTAAATTATCCATGGGCAAATTAGTTCCTAATCACCCACAATGATATAGTGAGCAAGGCCTTGGAGTTGTACAGTTAATTTAATTCAGAAGGCTTTGATTCTCATTGTTTAAATTATTATTGATCCTAAAAGAGGTTAAATTTTATCCAGCCATCCATGAAAGGATTAATTAACCTGACGATTTACCCTTGGAAAGATCTAGCCCGAGTTTTCTGTCATTTTCATATTTACCCAGAGGACATTTATCTAGAAACTCGCCACAAGTGTATGAGATTGTTACCTTTAAATTATTTGAGTTTGTAAAAGTTATTCTTGCGAAAATTCTGTCCATTGGATAATTTACCCATAGATAATTCGCGAGTTTATAGAAACCGGGCATAAGAGAGGTAAGTTGCGACCATACCATTTTTAGACCACGTAATAGTTACGTTTTACTGATTATTACTCTGTATTGTTCTTTACATTAAACTCTTAGAATGTTTACAATCTTAGCAGCAATATAGTACTTCAGATCTCTTCATGCCATATGTCTGATGCGATTAAAAGTTCAAACATGCGTACCCTAGCCTTACATACCACGAATCCCACCGAAATTCGTAACCACTAAATACATTTTGAGTACTATTACTGTTAAGTCTAATAAATAACTATAAACTGAATCTGCCAAGGATTTTTAAGCCCAGTGAATCTCGGACCCAATGGCGGGAACACTACCGGTGCACAACCATGTTCTAAATTTATGACATATAAAATATTCATACCGTGAAAGAGGAGGAAATCACTGACCGATTCACGCCACTTATTTATTTTATTTTATTTTATTTTACCTAAGAGAGATACATCAAAAGATTATCTGAATGAGCTAGTACTTGTGTTAAAATACAGTGCATAAATACAAATACAAAAAAACAAAATAATACTTTAACTTCAAATCAATACCTAGAACAAATAAAAAAGAAAGAACAGAAAAATACAAAAGGACAAAATTTAAATCCTGAGGTATAACTAATAAAATGGTTCCTTAAATATTTCCAAATTACAGAGAAAATAAATTATAACCTTCTAATTTTTTGCTGTTCATATTTACTATTTCTGGATGTGACCTCATTATAGAGTTATAAAGTTTTGGACCATAACAAATTCTATGTATAGAGCTAGAGGAGATGAAGCATTTTGGTTCTAAAGGCAAGGTTTAATTTATTTTTGTATCGTAGCTATGCGGATAGTAGGCCTAATCCCTCCAGGGACGTAGCGCCACGGAGTTTAGTTTTAGGTTTAGCTATGTGGATCAGATACGTGTACATTAGGGTACTTGTGAAAGTATTTAAGAAGGACGAGCTTCCTCTTAAACGACAAATCATAGGCCTTCCAAAGACCTAACAAAAGTAATGGTTGAAGAGGTCTCGACAGAAACATTTCTACAGTATATTCGTTATCTGCAATTTTATTACATGAACCGTTTTATTTTCACTATCTTTATATTACTCTTCATTTTTGTTGTTATGCCTTTAAGAAGTACATGAGCAAATGTTGTATGTGAATTGGTTATGTGAATAAGGTTAGCTTTAATATTGCTGCAAGGCAATAAATCTCTATATATATAAAAGGCTTTGTCCTGACTGACTGAATGAATGACTGACTGAATGACAGGAATCAACGTACAGCCTAAACTATAACAGGTAGAGACTTGGAATTTTGACAGTACCTTCGCTTCATAATGTAGGTGCTCACTAAGAAAGGATTTTGAAAAATTCTGATTCTAAATGCCAAAAATTAAATGTTTTTGAAAATACTTAATCCCTTTTTACATAGAATTATCAAAACAAATTCACAGAACGTATTGTTACCAGTGGTATCAGGTGGGCTTGGATTAAATTAAATGGATGTTTGACAAATTAGAGAAGGTATCATTATAATTCATATTATCTATATTAATAAAAGGAATTCTCTTCGATGTCCAGCAAAATCTACTGAACGCAGAGATCTGAAATTTTAAATATAGGTGTGCTGAAGGGTCGGAAAATGCACCTCGAAGCCGGAATTATAATTTTAGTTTTCGTTTGTGAGTTATGAGTGAAAAACTGGCAAAAAACGTGCATTTTTTGCGTTTTCAAAACATAAGTTTTCAGTAATAAATTTCAATATCAAATCACTTAGGCTACAGATGGCTTTGGCTATTTTTGTCATCATACCTCATACCTTGGAAATAAAAGCAACGCGATCGCTTGATTTTGTTAGTCCATCCTAGACGATTCATTTGTTTAGAGTGTCAAGGCCCATAGACATATGGCATTTTCAACCTACACGGAAGAAGGATAATCAACCCTAAATATGGTCAAACATTGTTCGATTTGGACGAAACTCACTATGCAGGGGTTTTCTGGGCCAAGGAACTCGAATCTGAGGTCGCTTTTACCAGGCGACGCTACATAATCGTGGTATGTAGTCCACGTGATTTAGGTGTTAATAAATATAATGATTTAACTATTATGATCTTAATTTTAAATTTTTGAAATAATAATCGTGGGCGAAGCCGCGGGCACATGCTATCTTATAATAATAAAAGGACGTGTTTGTCTGTCTGTCCACGCAGCGAAATCTACTGAACGCAGAGATCTGAAATTTTAAAGATAGATGGACTGAAGGGTGGGCAAATGCACCTCGAAGCCGAATTTTTAATTTTAGCTTTCGTTCGCGAGTTATGAGTGAAAAACTGGCAGAAAACGTGATTTTAGCGCTATCGAAGCATCAGATTTCAGTAATACATTTCAATGTCAAATCAATTGCAGTTGGCTTTGGCTATTTTTGTCATACCGTGGAAATAAAAGCATCGCGATCGCTTGAATGTTGTAAGCCCACGCTGGTCGATTCATTTGTTTAGAGTGTCAAGGCCCACAGACATATGACATTTTCAACCTACACGGAAGAAGGATAATCAACCCTAAATATGGTCAAACATCGTTCGATTTGAACGAAACTTGCTATACAGGGGTTTCCTGGGCCAAGGAACTCGAATCTGAGATCGCTTTTACCAGGCGACGCTATCTAATCGTGTTATGTAATTCACGTGATTTAGGTGTTAATAAATATGATTTAACTATTATGCTCTTAATTTTTTATTTGTTATTCTTGAAATAATTCTCGCGGGCGAAGCCGCGGGCACATGCTAGTAAATTAATATACCTGTTTATATTTTTAAAAACTGTTCTTTAGTATATGCCATGTACATCACTTCAAACGTTACTGCTGCAGTATTTTCGATTGAAATAATCACAAAATTAACAAGGTAAATATTACAAATTATTTTATAACATATCAGTTCTTATTGCATTAGCTTTCGTGTTTATAATCAAATGTATACAAGGTTTGTTAAACGAAAATACTTTCAGAAAATTTAATACATAGCACAGGAGTAAAATTTTAAACTTCACAAAGTTTTTGCGGATTGTCCGACATTGCCGCTCTAATTCCATGCAGCCAGTTGTTGATTCAGTCAGGCAAATTGAAATCTATTTGTTGTCAAGTGTGCATTTTATGTGTCGCATTTTTTTCTTTTTTTTATTGTGGTTGTATGTTCACTTGTTTATATGTTCCTATCTCCACACCAGTCATGGACGCATTCCTATGTGACTATACAACACACTCTTTGTTAAGTGCTTCAATTCAAATTGCATTCCTAAATTTAATTCTGATTTCCATTTTTCTTTCTATTTTTTCCCTTCATATGTTTTTCTTTCTTCTTTTTTACCTCATGTATCTTTCAATCTTTCTAACTATTCTCACATTCCGTTTCAAATTAACATAGTCTACTAATACCCTAAGGTAGCAGTATTTACGTTTTACCATAATCCTTGCTGGCTATGTAGCTGATAAACTGATAAATATGATAACGATGATGATGGTGGTGGTCTGATTATTTACAAATGACATGGTTATATTGTTCAATTATCTTACAGTAAATTAAACATCTATAATAAAATGAAACTAATCTCGTTTATTCAATTTACCATACGTAATATTACAAAAGGTCCGGAATTCAGCGATAAAGTTGGTCTTAAATTTATCATAGGCAATCCTATGGGTTTATTAAGACTTTAATATTGGAGTTTTTTATTTATTAAGACTATTCCATGAACTAAAATGTAACGGATTATACAAATAATAATTACTTTCGTGCTTTGTTATATAAAAAAACTAACAGCTGCGAGATCACGGCATACTATGAATCAACTATCCCTGTCATTTCTTTAGGTGTAGGAAATGATGGAAATCATTGGGACCAAAGTCCGGGATGTAGGATGGCTGTTTAAACACCCCCTAGCAAGACTTCTGTAGAAGTTCGGCTGGGAGGTTTTTAAACATCTACCCTAAAGCCCTGTCCTCACTTCCAGTGATTTCCATCTTTTCCTACATCTCACGAAATGACAAAGAATGACAGTTGAAGGTGGTTGACACACAGTGGTTTAAATCCCTGGCGGCAGGCTTCTACGACACAGGTGTTGAAAAGTTGTTTCCATGGTTTGAGAAATGTTTCAATTCCGGTGGCGAATATGTTGAAAAATAGCTGAACACTTAGTGTGTCTGTTGCAATAAATATTTCCTTGAAATTGTGTTTTCTTTCTGTAAACGGACCCAGGGAAACTAACTTTATGGACGCGCCTCGTAAAATTGTACGTTTTTTTATATATCACCTTGGCTTATGTAAATATATGCAATCGTGTTCAAAAAAGTTATATATAGGCCTACATTTATATATTTTTAATCAAAGAACCTACAGGTATGAAGATGTTTCAGTGTTCAGTCCTTATTTACAAGTAAACATGTGCACGACGCTGCGATGAAATGAAAGTGATAAAAGAAGATAAAATTATGACGGTATAAAACTGCGATTGGTTGAAATAATTTCACATGTTCTTATATCAGTCTAAAGCTAAACAGTTTTACTGCCATTCTACTTTCAATTGCTATAAATGCCAGTTTATTTGACGCCCACATCTGACTGCCCTGGTGAAGCCGCTACTTCTCCAGCAAGCGTGTAATGCGCGTTGCCGAGAGACAGATTTGCAGGCGGCGTATTGATACACCGCTTATGTGTTCTGGTTGGTTTGGTTTATTTGCTAATTTAATGACAGGAGCGTACTGCAACTTCGACCTGTGACGTCCCTTGTGTACTTTTCCCCCGCAAAATTTATTTTACATGCCTGTCATACACACATAAATGCCATGAACTTCGACTGGAATCAAACCCGATTTCTAGGACACAGAAAACCAGCGCCAGCTTTGAGTACCATATTACGAGGGATGTTCCAAAAGTAAGTTTCGTCGTTTTTTAAAAAAGTGAAGATGGTAAAGCAGATGAAGCAAACAACTGCCATAAGAATCGACACCTATTGCTGGTTCAACGACGGAAAGAGCGTCAGCAGAGGAGAAACGATGTATGAGTAGAGTCCCGAAGAAGAGAGAGTAGCAGTAGACTGGCGTGCCCGAGGTTATTTGAGTACAAATCACGATGGCAGATGGACGTGTACTGAAAACGTGGTCGACAATGGAAGTACCTGCTGTTATCCGGTATGAATGGGCATGTAGGACTAGTGTGTCCATCATCCATGGACGCCTACAGACTGTGTATGGTGAAGAGGTCATGTCTCATCAAATTGTTGGTCGCTGGTGTTGCATGTTCAGTGAAGGAAGGCACCTGTTCCATGCAATGAAAGCCGCACTCTCGGGACGTCACTTCAAAAACAATGCTGAGGTGGAGAAGGCTGTGCGACAATTCCTTGCATAGCAGGGCACCGAGTTTTACCAGAGTGGTTTCTTCAAACTGATTGCAAGCTATGACAAATGTCTCAATGTCGGTGGAGACTATGTTGAAAAATAGTGCAAGGGGTATATTTCATGATTGCATGGTGTTATTTGTTTTGGTAATAAAGTTTCCATGTGAAAAAAAATGACGAAACTTACTTTCAGAACATCCCTCGTAGATACAATATCGACGGCTACACTACAGTTTTCGTATGACTCACATTAGATTTTACTACCATCTGCAAGTTAACATCCTTAACAGTACATTACGATACAAGTGTAGTAAGTGCTGCATTGTAGAATCGTGGTAGAGTTTGAAAGAAAGAGCTTTTTTTTTAATTTCCGAGATTTCTTCAATGCATTTACTGCATGTGTATTTCACACTATTTTTTCTACGAAAGCGAATAAAAAAAATACTTAAGTGAACATTAATTAATCTTTAACAGCTGTTTGAGATGGTGGTCAAGTTTCAAACTTACCAACCTTTAAAATGTTCGGTCTTTTTAATCTTGGTGGCTATCAATACATCGATTTCTTTAGCTCAGGCGCAACTAGTCGCATCACACTTAGCTGCAGGATGAATTAAATCGTACGTTAATATTAAGAAATTAAAAGGATGCAAAGACACAGGTAAAACTGAAATGCTAAACTCCAACTAGCAAATATGATTAGGCTATATTCCATGTCTAAATAATAATTAACCCTACATCAAAAGTTAGAAACATTGAGAAAATGACGAACGTACGCTGCAAAGAAGGAAAAATACTCAAGTTACGACCTGGGTACCAGGAAATTCGAGTTGTCACCATGACAGCACGTACGAGAAATAGATGTAAAAATACTATGGTCGAAAAGTAAATATATCGCCATAATGAATAGAATTATTCATTATGATATCGCGTAAACAAATACGCAAAGAAATTCATGCCACTGCCACCTATTTTCTCCGTTTAGACTGGATTGCATAGGGCCTTGCGTGAGCTGGAAATAGAAAATCTATTAAACCCGGGATAGCAAGTATTCTGAAGGAAGTCAGTCTGCTAATGAGCATGATTCTAGGGAAGGAATCCCTGTGGAATGCTCTTCACAGCTTGCGGACCACAATTTGAAGGCAATGGTCTTGTTTTAGCAATATCAGCATGAAGGGCACAAGCGCCACTGTATATTACTGCAGAGCATTTTGCTAAAGGCAATATCGGAAACTGCGTTATTTATTATCCTGTGTTATGTGTCTGTTATGGAAATTGAGTCAATAAAACGATGCTCCATTGTTTTTACACCGATAATACGCCGCGTCGGAAAGCGTCGTTAATGTTGGTAACGCTGATGAAACTTTTCTCTTCCTATTTGCACAGACAGCATGCGTCGTAATATTGCCAATAATAAAGCTGTAATTTTCCGCGTAATGTTCTTCTGTTCCATTCTTCTTATAACCTGCGTGATCCGAGAATTCTGTGCACAGTATTATTCTCCTATCCTTTTTTATTTTTTCTGCCTTTAGGCCTACTCGGGTTGAGACTTTAATTTACCTGCAAGTATTTTTCTTGTAAAATGTGCAATATAAAAAATGATTATACATGTGATGTATCAAACTAACATTCTATTGATTTTCATAATATAATCACTGACTATTTTAAAATTTGCATTGTAAATTCAATCAATGGAATAACCATCTTATAAGCCACTCACTTGTGAGATGGACAAGATCAAAATTCTGATTTATTTAATTATGAATCTTTGTCGTAAGGCCCAATACAGGCAATGACAGTGTTATAACAGTAAAAAATCTTAATAAATAAGTAAATGGAGGCCCAGAGGGTTCCAGGAGGTTGAGGCTCCCAGATTTTGAATATTCGGCACTTGAAGGTGGTAATGTTGTTAGCCCTACGTACCGGCCGCCTTTACCCCACACCCCCCAGGATTGTTCCTGGTACTCATTTATGTTAGAGGCTGAGTCGACCCCAGGACAATAGTGCCACCAGAAGGATTAGGCCAATTGAAAAATCTCAACGACCTCATCGGGAATCGAACCCGCGACCTTCCGGTTTGTAGCGGAGCGCCTCAACCACTACGCTACGGCGTACCCCCCAAAAAAGCTTAATAAGTTAAATAATTATATCAGAAGAATTCAAATTTAAAAACTCTTGAAGCAGAATAAAAGGTTTGTCGATCAGCCATTGATATAAAACATTCATAAATCTTCTCCTGTTCATACACTTAATTCTCTATGGTAATAAGTTGTAACTTTTGGGTCCCAAATAAAAATATGACTTAGTCGTCTTAGTCGGAACTGTGGTAAATTTTAGACGATAGTTGCTCCTAGTATAGTGATCATGTCTCAGATCATAGTCATTGCTATGTACTGTACATGGCTCAAAATATCCATCAAATAGAGGTTAACAACAGACAATACTTTAAATTCTACAAAAAAGGTGTTTGCAGTGGGTCCTTACAGAGCAGCTTTTCATTATGCGAAGTATATTTTTCAACAAAAGCAATATATCGTCAACTCTACTAGAACCACCCCCAAAAAATTATAGAATAACACATAACACATTGAAAAAGAGCAAAAATAGGCTACATATTTCATATAGAATGGTGGTATGACGTTCATTATGTTCCTCTAAATTAATTAAAAAGTGTAACCGGCTCTCTCTAAACGACATGTTTGAACGATTTACTTTTTTCTTTTTGATGCATACTACCGTCTCTATTAGTATGGGAACCTTTTTTTCAGAACTTCCTGTATAGTAGTAGTAGTAAGTATTCTGCCTTCCGGCAGGTTTTCAAACTTGGTACGCGAATTTTGTTTTCCAAAACTGTCTATCCTCTGCTTCCTCCTTCAGCATCCAATATTTCCGCTTTTCCCTTAAATCGTCCAACAGCTGAATTCTTCTTCTTCCAAGTCTAGTTGTACCCTCCAATCTTCCTTCTACGACATCATGTAATAAGCAGTTCCTTCTGAGAATGTGGCCAACCCAGTTTGCTTTCCTCTGACGAATTGTGTGTATGATTGACTTCTTCTCACCCACTCTACTCAGAACCTCTTCGTTTGTCACCATGTCCATCCACTTTATATTTTCTATCTGTCTCCAGCACCACATTTCAAAACTTTCTAAATATTTCTTCTCTAATTTCCTCAAAGTCCATGTCTCTGATCCATACAAAGCAATACTCCAAATATAACACTTCACCAGGTTTTTACGTAGCTCTAGGTTCAGACTACTAGTTAGCAGAGTTCTCTTCTTCATAAATTATTTCTTGGCCATGGCAATTCTTGATCTTATCTCCTTGGTGCAATAGGCATCTTTCGTCAGTACACTTCCTAAGTATTTGAACTGGTTCACGTTCTCTAATTCTTGATTTCCCATGATAATTTGAAGCGGCTCTTCTCTCTTCGATATCCTCATCACCTTCGATTTACCTATGTTGATTTCCATTCCATACTTTCTTCCTGTTTCCACCAGCCTGTCAATCATTCCTTGCAATATTTCTTGTTTCTTTGCCAGAATCACCAGGTCGTCCGCATATTTGATGGTGTTAATAGCGTATCCTCCTATCACAAAATCCCTAACTCCTTCTAAGGCTTCTTTTCCTAGCCATTCTCCATAAAGGTTGAACAAGATGGGTGACATACAACATCCTTGACGCACACCTCTTCCTATTTCTACACTGTTGGTCACTCCATGTTCTAGACGCACTTTCACTTTTTGTCCCAGGTACAAATTGCGGATTAGTCTCCTGTCCTTTCAGTCAATGCCTATTTTTTTGAGTATGTCCATTAACTTTTCCCAGTTCACTCGGTCAAAAGCTTTTTGCCAATCAATAAAGCAGACACACACTTCTTCGTTGACCGCTAAAACTCTCTCTGATATAATCCTTAGCATTCCAATTGCATCTCTAGTTCCTTTTCCTTTCCGGAAACCAAATTGGTCTTCTCCTATTACGTCTTCTATTCTTCTTTCCAGTCTTCTAGTTAGTATCCGTGCCACAGTCTATTCCTGTATAAGATGCTAATATATTATTTATTACCTAACGGCAGGTTAGTTCGTTATTTAATTAAAAATAACATGAAGTTGATTCGTTACTTAATTAAAAATGTATGTTTCACGAATTTTAATTTCGTATAAATCGGCTTTAAAAACTGGAGTGCGATGTTGCTTCATCAAGCCTTCATTCAGGACTATATAAAGAAGGCTGTGCTGAATACGATAACCCTTGCAGTTTTCGGCATGAAAATATTTATTTTCACAAGTAAGAATAAATGGAAAATTTTCTATCAAATATAACATAAATTCAATCGTCTAACATTACTTACATCTTACATATTCGGGATGAATCGATAGAAATAGAAATTGTGCTTCATAAACACAAGCGTTTGGCCAGGAGGGTTGACTTCTGATTAGTGATCCAACCATGACCTATAAATAGTATTGCTATAAAATATTCAATATATACGATATATTGCAATACAATATATATAAAATAGTACAATGGTAATAGAAACTGATGGTTTAATAACTAGGGACCGGATTCTTAGGTTTTTACCTATTTTTTCCCTTTCTTCCAAAACAAAAAGCGATCACACACTTTTTCGAATCATGCCCATAGGATTCACCCACATTAATTCTGTGGCACCTAAAAATACCTAAATGGGGTATAAAAACCTAAATGTACCTAAACGGGATAAAAAACCTAAAATATCTAATTTAGGCTACTTTTTTTACTTTTTTGTTTGTCAGTTGAGAAATTTTGCGGAGAGACAATTTTTGTCGGGTTGAAATTAATACCAACAGCGTTTCGTTCAACTCAATGTCGTCTAGGATGACAGTATCAAGAGAGGAAGTGTAAGAGTACAGCGTATTCCTTTTAAAATATTCGTACGAACAACCATTGTTGATGTCATGTGAGGTTGAAAGGACATTTTCTGCCTTCAAATGTATTCTAAGAGATAACAGGAAGAACTTCACAGTTGAAAATCTTGAAAGATATTTAGTGATATACTGTAACCAGGATATGTGAAACAATCTTATTTTCACTGCTTCGTTTGATTGTTTATACTGTACTTTCTTTCTTCAATTCCTTAATATTGCCCTAAAGCAAGTTTACACAAATTTAATTCAATTTTGTTAAGTTAAACTTTACAAGTATTATGTATTGAATCCTATGTAGCACATTCAAATTCATTAAACCAATTATTCTACCCAAAAACGATATTTTGGACAAAAAACCTAAAAAAAACTATTTCACCTAATGGAAAGCCTAAAACAGTGTTTTTAAAAACCTAAAAATCCTGTCCCTATTAATAACATTATTTTATACATGTTTTGGATGTTTACTTATCACGACTCATCGTCGCTATTCATAATAATCAAAATTGAAAATAAATGAAATTATCAGAAGCCATAAACACACCAACAATTAAACAGTAGTTACACGACTCTATTGATTTACTCTTAGAAAATAAAGCATAGTAAGCATTAATAACCTTAATTTTTCTCCAATGAGGATGGTATTATCTATCTATATTAATAAAAATGAATTACCAAATGGTTGTTGCCGCATCACTTGAGAACGGCTCGACCGATTTGGCTGATTTTTGTTTTGTTGTGTTCATAATTGTCAGGACAAGGTTTGTATGAAAGAAGTTTTTTGGAAAATCCACGGGAAAAGTTGGAAATGTGAAATGAGGCACAGTTAGAGAGTTCTGCTGTCAATTGTTTACATAACAAAAGTACTGTTTACGGTGTTCACATAGGGCTTTGGAATCTATATTATAATACTGGGCTTCAACAAGTTCTGATACTATCGATGTAATTAATACATTTGTGAAAATAATTCTTGAAGAATAAAATCCACGAAAATAAAGCAGTCACATAACTTTCTCTATCCTCGACATGGAAAATATCATTTTCTCACTTCACATTTTGGTATAGAATAAGCGGTCGTATTTCAGGGACAACTTAAGTGTGTGCCAGTGAGTATGCTGTATCGGAAGTCGGTAACAAATCCTAACCACTGATACGTCACTCATAGCTGTAGGCTTTGTATTAGTTGAGAAATAGGACTAGGGATGTTTATCAGAGGCACTAAGCATCTAAAAGAAGACAAAATGGGATGGAATATTTTCAGTCCTACACGCGCAGTATATTGTGTCCCAGATTTTTTGGAAGGAAAGTATGAAAGTGATATTGAATTTCTTTTTTACTTCAGCCCCGAAACGGTTGTATGGTAATATGAGAGTGAGAAATACAATTTTCTGTCAAGACAATACAATCTTATGGGATTTATTTTACTTCTTATTTGCACTCCTCCCAGGCATGGCGTGTAGAAGCAATGGAATGCAACATTCGACATCCTCTATGAGCCATAAAAAGCTATATCTAGCGTTTTCTGAGGGAATAGTCTGAGTGCCATATGTCGTTCTTCTTCATTTCGAATTCTACATACATATTATATAAGGACCTAGAGTTTCAACATCGAAAGTCCTCCATAAGTTAATTTCGTATTACAAAATACAAAACCCGGGCGACGCCGGGCCATTTAACCTAGTAATAAATATAATACAACTGTCCACCTTATGCCCTCATTTTAAAATGCATACCGACTGTGAAATCAAATAATACTTGCCTTTTGATTGCCTACAAGCAAAACCTAACAACGTAACATAATCTGCAAGAGCAGAAGTGAACACCAAAAATACATCAAGTGGAGTGAATTATATAGACAGTGTGAGTAAATAGACAATGTAATATTACAGAACTTTCTTTTACACATTAGATAATGATATTAACTACACAAAGATTGACTAAGATAACATACTTTTAACACAGCGTGTTTCTGTTATCATTGATAGTTTTTAATTTTTATACACAAGATTAAGGATATAAATTTTAAAACATTTTAACAGGAACATTTTATTGGAATTTTAATCATTGACGTAAAAAACAGAAGTAGGCCTAAGGTACCTGTATAATCTTTATCTAGGGTATTTTATATCTTGTATAAGGAATATAGTACTAAAAGAATAAAAGTTGAGTTAAAGGAAAACCATCGAAGGTATTATTATTTTTAAATGAGGGTATGAGGTGGACAGTTATATTATATTTCATTATAAAACGTAGTAAGATTTTATATAAACAAGGTAGGCCACGGTTGGATCCAGTGACTCCACTCTTATCTTTATTATTACCAAATACAAAATTGAATAATACAGGACTCTATGCAATATATTGTTATTATGCGGCACTCTAGATAGAATCAATTCCAGCGTCACAGATGAGACAGGCCAATCATGGAATACATTAAGTAATATGAGAAATTGCCATGGCATCAAATAACAGTACGATAGTTGAAGGTAATCAGCGAACAAATGAAAACGCTGACTCTAAACGAGCAAAACAAGTAAAATAAAGCAATCAGAGTTACAAACAAGCTATAATCAGAATGGGAACAGATCAAGTAATTATAACATAGGCATGAATCATGTATGCAGTGCTAAGCAGTGTGGTGAAGACCGCAATCGCTACACAGCAGTATCTGTTGTGATGCAATTAGAGCGTTCATATCACAGCGTATTTACGGAGTATTGATACAGCGATTACTTGAATTTCCCTGTTTAGTACCGCCGAATTCGTATACTATCTTGTACATTCATGGCGAAGATTCTACTATAATAACCAGGGCCCGGATTCTAATGACATGTCATCTTTTTATTGATGCTGCTTAGACATTGCCAACTAGTAGATAAATCCTAATCATGGCCTGCAGATTATAGAAATACATTTTTATGAGGTTATTTTTGTCTTATTGTGCAATTTTATATTTTTAGGGTATTTATCTCAATTTTAGGTCATTATTTTGGCATTTTCGTGTAATTTTATTCCTTATTTAGTCATTTTCATGTATTTATATTGAGTGTATTAACTTTTTTCGTCGCTAGCGGTGCTGTCTTTGAAGTGTTGTTTGTTTAATGCAAGAAGGAAAAAATTCGGCGTTAAGTGTTGCCATGTCTCAGTCGGAAATGAGAATCAAACAAACACCAAAATTTTGTATTATACTATTGTTATTAGATTGACTTGGCACCTGCTTGGATTTGAGTGCAAAGTACTGTTTACCCTTAGTTAAACAACAATATAATCCAGCAGACCACAAAAGGAAATACCGAATTTTAACTCGCCAGTGCCTCTGTGCCAGTATAAACTTCCGTGAGAAAAGAACATTCACAACTTTACAGTTATTTACAGTTCTTACAATTATGCACAAACTAGTCTATAACTTTGTGCGTACAATAATAATTTTTTTATAAATAAAGTATCAGCTTTAGGTCATTTTTTATAATTATTAAGTCATTTTCTTTAAAATTTTAGGTTCATTTTATAGGTCATTTTTCCTACAATTTTAGGTCATCAGAATCCGTGCGATGGGGTACGCCGTAGCGTAGTGGTTGAGACGCTGCATTACAAACCGGAAGGTCGCGGGTTCGATTCCCGATGAGGTCGTTGGAGTTTTTCAATTGGCCTAATCTTTCTGGTCGCACTATGGCCCTGGGGTCGACTCAGCCTCTAACAGAAATGAGTACCAGGAGTAATCCTGGGGGGTAAAGACGGCGTAAGGCTGACAACCTTACCACCTTCATGTGCCGAATGTCCAAAATCTTGGAGCCTCAACCTCCTGGAACCCTCACTTTACTTTTTTTTTACAATTACGTGCGATTTTCTCCCATATTCGTATAATATGTAACGACAAATCATAAATGTTGTGGAAGAAAAGTCTATTAATCATTTTAGCACAAAGCGAAGCTAACAAACGGCTTACTATAGCTATTCATAAGCTAGTACATATTCATGGCTTTCGTCGTAATTTACACTCATTATATGGCACTTTTAAAACCATGGAGTTCTGCTAGGCCTATTCTCTGCTGTGAGGCGAGAGAGGGCTGAGAATACAGGAAAAGCAGTAAACAGATATTAGCATATCATGAAATAATTAACAGCGCCAGATTTATACAGTGCCGCAAATCCCATTTATTTTCCACGACCACTTTTAATTCGCTGAGGCACATCTATCACCCCTCCTGTCTGGCAACTCGCCATACATTAGCATAGCGATTGACCTCTTGCGGCATAGAAATGGACTGTTTGTTCTAATTAGACTTGAATTGTGACTCTACCATCTGGCGGTGCCTGCTGCGAACTGTACCAATTGACTTGAATACAGTTCTCTATGACCTAGGTTTTCTTCCGAAATGCCTGTAACTTGTTACTTCCTCTGCCCGTACCGTAGATACTATAGGTAGAGAAAGTATTGTTTTCATTCCCCATATTCGAAGTTGACTTTTTAACATGAATACACGTTTTGAGGCCCCCTGAATCCGAAAATAATAGTTTCGGAAACATGTATGTGTGTGTGTGTGTGTCTGTCTGTGAACAGGCTATCTCCAGAACGGAAAATCATACGAAAACAAAATTTTGTATTTGGGTTAGATACCTTCTGAGGATGTGACACGAAGATTGGCGATAACTTGATCCTATTTTTAAGGGGACTTTACATAAATAATATTTTGTTTTTCGCGATTTTCTCGAAAACGGCGCTTACGATTTAATTCAAATTTTGTACATGGGGTGCTTATACCAAGAATTTCCTTAGTTGCCTGGACTACTATGTAATTCTTGCAATTTATGTAAAAACTATGTCAATGTTAATGAGTATAATGTTTTTATTATTTTTCTGTTAATTAAATGATTAAAATAAAATATCTAGCAGCTGAGTAAATCATCGCTCCAAGAAACTTATTTGTATTTACGTTATATTGTCTCTCCATCGAATGTCCCTGTCCTTTTTCTTGTCCATTTTGTTGTCATATGAGGAAATCCTGCGTGGAATTATATACTAGGGAGTCTCTTCATGACCTAGTGTCCATTCAGATCTTACTACTTCCCCTACATGCTGTTCGAAATGGAGGTAAAGTCAATTACAACCAGAATAACAAATTCCATGACAAAATGGAATTCTTACTAATATACTTCTAATATGAAGTAATATAGTTCATATTATAGTTCTAAGTTTAATACTGTTAATTTCAACTTAATATACACACAACCGTTACCTTTAGTGAATACTTGCGGCCCGACATATGAAGAGAGAGGTCCGCGAGTTAAAACCGGAACGATAGATTGTTCAATGGAAATAGTATGCAGTACTAGTCCTACAGGAATATATCTAAATCGTGCTATCGGTCTTGTTCAATTTTATTGTCGGCTCAACTGTACCATGCAATATCCCAAGTCAAAATTGTAATGTATGAGTTATTAAGTGCCAGTATGGTAGGCCTACTTTATGAGATTGTGTGTGGGGGACGAAAAATGTCTGTCCGTCTGTCTGTCAGTCTGACTGTCTGTCTGTCTGTCCGTATGTCTGTACGCGCCATAACTCAAATACGCTTTATCGGACTTTCATGAAATTTGGTATACGCAGAGTAATAACTAATTAAAGGTCACATGTTTTTTTTTAATTTTAGTTTTTAGGTATAATTTAACAGTCAACACTATTCCTTCACATATATGCTTATCAAACAATACCGTCAAACTGACTGAGTTGGCCAAATGGTAACGTTTTGGACTCGTATTCTGGAGGCCCCCGGATCAAATCCCGAAGCCGGCCGATTTGACATAGATTTATGTTATTTATTTATTTATTTTTATGTGAGTGCGCGATTGTCAAGGTATCACAAATCTCTAGTTCTGCTGACGCTGGTCGATTTTCATCTGATTAGAAAAACTTATTTTCTGCATATCATAATTGCAATTATAATTGATTCAACAAAAACATACTGGCACTTTGTTACATCAGTTTACCTGATTTTATTTAATTGTCAAAAAGGATTTTTTTAAGATAAACTCTTAATTTTTAGTACACATAGCCTACTCTTATTAATGCAAGCATTTCCATAACTTCACATTTCATTAGTTTTTTGGGTTATTCAAGTTTGTTTTTAAGAATTTCAAATTTTGTAGAAGTCTACTTTTCTATTTAGAATGATTTGAATTCGTATTTTAAATATTGATTCCTCCAGATTGTGGGCTGAACATGTTTTACACAATTAGGCTCAAACAACAAACAACAACAAATTATTTAAACAATTTCAGCTTTAGGCTATTTTTAAAAATCACATCGTTTTAACATAGGCAAATATGGAACAGGAAAATAATAACTTTTTTTAAATTATCTACCTCCATTCCATCATTGGGATCTATAGATTGCAGACATTTAAAAATGACGTAATTTATGTTGTTACAGGGAGCACATGAACATAAACTCTAGAAGTCACGGAAAAAATTGTAAGAACATTATTACATAATATCTGTAAGTAAGATTTATTTTTAAGTTAAAAAACTAACATTTTTTAACTTTTACCTCGTTCCCATTATGTTTTGGGTTAAAATAATAAATTAAGAAGTTACAAAAACTATTATCTAAAAATTAATTAAATTAATTTAATAACATAATTCCTTAATACATCCTGTAATATTAGTGTCCTTATTACCCTCAAAATTTATACTATTCTCGATA
The DNA here is from genome assembly GCA_964059195.1 of Ectobius pallidus. NCBI lineage: Eukaryota > Metazoa > Arthropoda > Insecta > Blattodea > Ectobiidae > Ectobius > Ectobius pallidus. The sequence goes on along the minus strand of CAXKWD010000002.1, from coordinate 35,414,705 downwards.
ACAATTAACATCTCTGAAATTTAACAAACCTACAAAAAAGAATTCCCAAGAAAAGCTTTGTTCACGCTTCCTTGAAGATATCTGAAATTTCAACTGAAATTGATTCAAAGAAAGGGAACTGTAGCAACTAACAGCTGTGCCATTTTTTTGTGAGCTGCTCTTGGCAGTGGACTCGCGACCCGTATCTAATGGTTCCAGATAGAAAGGAAGTTATAGAGTCTCAAGAAGGCAAGCGTTCCAGGAATGAAAAAGCACCCCAGATTCCAAGAACGGTTTACAGTGATGTGGCTACTGGGCTATTAGAAAACGTCAGGACCTGAAATAGAGTTTCAAGGAAAATGATACTGTAACTCCTGACGATTAAAACAATTAAGAACAATGCATCGTCAAGTTAAACTTTCTTCTCCATCGAATTTCAGGGTTCAACACAGTACTTCCTCTGCTGTCGTACCTATGGTATGGGTGGATAAGGTAAATATAGAGATTTTTAATTAATTTCTTAACAAGATACAAATTATCAATGGTGGATCTTTCAAACGATACGATCAATTCGTAAATATTCGTAAGTGAACAGATTCAGAAAGAATAAAACATTAGTTTCTATAAAATATAGATAAATGCAATTACGTTGAAAGTTCGAAAGAATTCATTATGTGGTTTCTTAATCCTTATTAGCTTGTATGTTTGAAAACGAAAGTAATGTAAAGTAAAGTGTTCCCTATAAAGGCCATGGAGACCCAGAGGGTTGAGGCTCCCAGACTTTTTGACATCGGCACATGAAGATAGTATGGTTGTCAGCCTTACGCACCGGTCGCCTTTACCCCCAGGATTGCTCCTGGTACTCATTTCTGTTAGAGGCTGGGTCGACCCCAGGGCCATAGTGCCACCAGAAGGATTCGGCCAATTGAAAAACTCCAACGACCTCATCAGGGATCGAACCCGCGACCTTCCGGTTTGTAGCGCAGTGCTTCAACCACTACGCTACGGCAACCCCTACGAAAGTAATGTAATAAGGTAATATTTGGGATGCTGCAGAACCAAAGGGGGGCGAAAGCCCCCACAGCTCTCCCCTTGATCTGCCAATGTTCTAAGAATGCCTTGATTGCTAATGTTTGCACCACCGCCTGCTGACAACGACTAGAAAACCCGCAATACAAAGCCGGTATAGAAATTCCTTCATCGCTTATCTTTGCAGCACCGCCTACTGACAACGACTAGAAAACCCGCAATACACAGCCGATAGAGAAAGTTTTTTTTTTTGTTTTTTTTTTTTTGGTTTTTTTTTTCGAAGATGAATACATGTAGAAGTATCATTCTATATGTAGAATTTTCCTTCCATGTGATTTGTTAGGAAAAAGCGGAAACATAAGTATTCCATTTGGACACTTGAAATTAAACTATAGGGTAGTGAGAAATTAAAGCGGACAGAGGTAGAAATAAGTTGTAACTATTAGTTATATGAAATTGTCACTATAAAGTTTATCTTGGCAGGTGATCGTGTAATCTAGAGATCAGTGGGTTAGGATGATCATGAAGAGACGTCTCGAACTGCTGCGTTAGTCATGCTATGTGTTGATAAAAGGATTCCATCTGGTCTAATTGAACATTGGATGTGTGGTATAGTCCAGTTATTCATTGCATGGCCAGGGGGCTTCAAAGAGATAAACCATTAAGTCGGTGTTTCTTTATGTTAATTGATCTGACTAGGCTATATTGGGCTTGGTTTCCGCTTTCCAAAACAAAAGCAAGTTGGAATATTCTCTCATTGTCATCACTGACCTTAGTTTTTCCCTCGCTTTAATCAATTCACACGTGCTTCGTTTACTGTAACTAAATCTTGCAACCCCGCGTTCCACTCCACGTGGAATTGACGAGTAGCTGTCATGTCTGTCGCAGGACATTCTTATATTTTGATTGGCTGGGGTAACTACAGTTGGGAGCTGACGAGATGATCCGTGATTTGGTGATGGCGTGCAGGGGGAAGACGGTGTTGTGCTATAACTGCACGTGTAGGGGAGCGCTGCTATTGGCTGCAGATAAGAGCCCCATAGTCATGCCAGGGATCATCTCGTCAGCTCCCAACTGTAGCTGATTGGTGTGGTAAAAATAAAGAACATGGGTTGAGCTGTCGGCAAACTTTTCCTCCTAACGAAAGGAAGCCGCCTGGCCATGCAATGAATAACTGAACTATAATTCAGACTGGAGAGAGTTAATGCCACTTTTCGTTTCAGAATTCCTTTATTGCGTGTCTTTGCAGCATCGCCTGCTAACAACGACTAGAAAACCCGCAATACACAGCCGACAGATGACGCTTGTCCTGCTATTTGTCTGAAAGGAAAGTAGGGAGACATAAACAATCTTCGCATGGGTGGCGAACATAAGCAGAGCTGCTGAGAAACTTCTTGATGGCAATGTACCAATAAAATTAGAATTTATTTTTAAAAAATCTGATGTGAAAGTCACATAACTTCCTCTGCCTAAATAAAAATTAGAAATAGCCTATTCACATATCCTTTTACAGAATCGCAAGACACAATTTTACGCTAATTATCCTAAAAATACCTCTTCTTTCAATGATGCGACCAAAAGCGATAATTTCTGAAATTTATCGAATATTTCCCTCAGATACTTCTTTATTCTATGCATGGCCAACTATACATCTTTCTCACTTCACATTCTTATATAGAATAAGAGGCCGTGAAAGCGCGCGTATTCAGTTGTTCACGCAAGACAAAATTTCTACAAACAGTGGGTGAACAGTGGGTGGCTTGTAACTACCCTCAGAGAATTTTTTCGAAAAAAAGTTTCAAATAAAAGTTTTAGCATTCAGTAAAAGGAATACATGTGCAAATTTTAAAGAAAATCGTTAGAGCCGTTTTTGAGAAAATCGCGAAAAACCAAAATTTCTTCATGTAAAGTCCCCTTAAAAATAAGAGAAATTTGTCGCCAATCTTCGAATCACATCTTCAGAAGGTACCTAATCCAAATACGAAATTTTGTTTTCATACAATTCTCCGTTTCGGAGCTAGCCTGTTCACAAACTTCCACACAGACAGACACACAGACACACACACACAGACATGTTTCCAAAAATAGTATTTTTGGATTCAGGGGGCCTTGAAACGTGTATATATGCTAAAAACTCAACTTGGAATTTTAGGGTCGAAAACAATACTTCCTCCACCTATAGTACCTATGGTACGGGCAGAGGAAGTAAAAACACTCGTTTTAAAAGTAACATCCTCTACAACAATATTTTATACTGGTCCAGGCAAAATCGTTCTATAAGATTTCACTGTATACTATTAAGATTGGTATACGCACTTCCTATTATGCGTCACCACGATCTTTCTAAAGATATTTCGGAGCTTCCCTTGTGACTGTGAAGCGGAGTAGGGGTGAAGTTCTCAACTGTGCACAGGGATTTGGTCTAATTGCAGGGATGCGGAAGAGGTGCCATTAAATTGGCTAATCCCGAGTCAGTGCCGCACTGGTTAATCCCTCAAATTGTTTAGCCATCATGGCGGTCTCTTGAGACGAACTTCGACAATGTTGAATCCGGTAATCTGTCGATAAAATTACCCCATAACACTCGACAAGAGTTGCGATAAAAGTATCTTTGCGATAAATATCTATATAATTAGTCCATAGGCTACTTTAATTATTTTATCCTAGATTATCCTTATAAAAGTTTATATAATTTCCATGACAGTATTTTGAATCAACAGAATTCGCTCCTATATACCTATGCAAATTATTTTGTCGCTCACTCTGATTATTATTATATATTCCTGATAAATTAACCTTGGTCTCACTACTATTTTAATCAGCTCCATGTAAAACGAGAGACTACCAACATTCCCAAGCATCAATATTTGTTGTCACTTTCTGGGTAGGAAACTTATCCTACTTTTAAGTATCACGTTTATTTTCTTTCAAAATTTGTTTTTCGTTTTAATAACTAAAGTAGTAGCCCTACGTTTTAGTATCCACTTACAGTAAGACCCTAAGATTAAGTGATTTTTCAAACCCTGAATTTGTTATTTACAAATATATTAACAAATATATTATATATAACATAGGTCTGCGTTCATATAATCCTAACAAAATATAACTTTTTGCCTGTAACCTAAGGGGAAAGTTCCAGGAAGTTCCAGGAAGTTCGAATTTTTAATATTTTAACCCGAACTTTCTTTTTAAGTTTTCCCTTACTCACTGACATACTCACTTATAGTTCAGCTATAAAATTAAAATCTAGCAAACTTATAGCCTTGTAGCGTTTGGACTGTAACCGACGGGAAAATTAAAAAAAAAAAAAAAAAAAAAAAAAAAAAGTTCAATTTTTTAAATTGTTTATGTCCGAAAAAGTCCATGTAGTTCCACACTTCCTGGAGGTTTCTTATGGCTAAACTTTAACGGCAATCTATGGCAGTCTAAATACACGGATTCTATCTCCGATACAGTATCAGTTCATAAAAACATTTTCCCGAGAACCTCACTGGGAATTTGGGGGCAGAATCCCCAACGAGCGAAGCAAGTCGTATTTATAAAGCTACACTACACTACATACTATTGTGGGACAGGGCCCATCATAAAATGATCTCCCCTTCATCTAAACTAAAGTCAGTGGCGCTACATCCCTGGAGGGATTTGGACTATCACCCGACCACTGCGTCATCTACCAAGAGCAGATGGCAGGATTGGGGGCATGTGGTCAGCATGTGGTCAGCATGTCGACACCCACGGCCGTTAATGGTGGTTTTCATGACCGGAGCCGTTACTTTTCTATCAAGTAGCTCCTCAATTTTAATCACGAGGCTGAGTGCACCCCTGCCAGACCTCCCTACCTCAGAAAAATCCGAGGAGGTACCGGGGATCAGCGACGCTAACCACAAGACCACGCCGGCGGTCTCCCCGTCATCTACCTCCTACATTTAACACTGAAGAAGTAGGTTACCGGAAATGACATTTTCCATCAGTTTATCCAAGTTAGTGGGTAGTCTAATATATATAGAGTAATATTCAAGAAGTGTACAGATGGGCAGACGAAAAGGGGTTTCTTCCTGGTTGATAATAAATGTAGGTAAAGTAAATATTATTGCGCTTGAAGCTAAATGAGGAAGATCACTTGGTGTCACACGTCGGGAATCATAATGTGCTAAGTGGCAGGGCCATCTATTATATGTCGTCATTCACTTGTCGTAAAGTTTTTACGAGCCGATTATACGATTAAATCGTCCGGGAGATGTCGCTAGCTTACGACGAGACGTGCAAGAATAAAGTGAGATCACAATGCAGCGACCCAATTTATACAAAAAATATATACGACGTTTATCGAATTATTTATTATCAGAGGGCACTGTTTTGTTTTTAAAAAGAAATAATCTTAATTATGCTATTTAATGAAAGAAAGTGCGAACATCACAAGAAATTTCAATCATAATGTCATTGCAAGCTTATAAAATTTAATAGAGAAAATTTTCTAAGTATTCTAACAGGAGTTTAGAAAACGTTATGTTAGAAGAGATAGACTGAAATCATGAATATATCCTAAGTTAATTTTGTCTCCAAATATTGCAACTTTAAAAGTTAATAAGAGGTTTTGGTATATGAGTATAATGGTATATAAGTCTCTCTTCTGAAATATGTCTGCATGATATATTATATTGTAAAGACAAACACTTCTAGCATATATATATACGAGGACTGTCCAGAAAGTAACAGACGTTTTGAAATAAAAAAATAAACAAAGTAAAAACAAATTATTGCATACATTTTGAAGGTAGACTTTTAGGCTATTAGGTAGATTTCGAAGAAAAATATATTGCAATCGATACCATGTCATGACTTTCGAAAAATTCTTTCATATCTTTACGTTTCATGCCTCCCTAAGTACGAAACCACCGCCTGTTCAAAAAAAAAAAAAAAGAATTGTGATATTTATATATTATATTTATATCTTTACACGATAGCGGCCGTAATTTTGAAGATATTTGAACCAAATTTTATTATATTATTTCTAGACTCAATCGTTCGAACAAGTTCGTTAATGAGCAAAATTGGCCCAAGGGGGTGGTCAGGGAGGGGATTGAAATTTTAAAACATTTATATCTCGGCCCATATGAAGTATAGAGGGAAACTTTGTTTTAATAAATTAGAGTACTCCCTATGGAGTTCACAGTGACACCAACGATTCGGGGGTTTTGGGGGTACGAGTGTGGGTGGGAGTGGGGGGATGAAAATTCGAAATTTTTTAAACTATGTCTTGTGGGGTATCTTTGAAAAGCTCTTGATGAGTACTCTACAAATAAATAACTAGTTTCTTGATAGTTCTCATATAAGGCGAGATTTGAATGTTTGAAAAAGTGTTCTTTCTTCTTTTTTGCAGATATTATTGCGGGTTTGTCATGCCAAGGCTAAAGAAGAAGAGTGCTACGCAGCGACAATAAATTAAACCAAAAGCACTTCGAAATCTACCTCAGCCTGTAGGCTTGCCTAAAGGGATTTTTTACTACATAATCGCCATTCAAATTAAGGCATTTATCATGCCGTGGCACAAGCTTTTCGAGCTTTTACAAGTGCTCTGTAAAAATCCGCTGCCTGCGATTGGGGAAAATGTTCAGAGAATTCCGTAATCGTGAAACTACGATTTTCACGGATTTTGTCGTCGATTTTCGCCACCTGTTCATCTGTCACAACACTGCGGTCCTCATCGTGAACATTGGTTCGCCCATTTTTAAAATCACGGCCTTGCTCGGCTTTCACTCATTATTCCATTGCCGTACACATCACAAATCTGGCGATAAATTTGAATTGGTTTGTGATTTTTCGTCAACAAAAACCTTTTCAAAGACCGCACTTTACAACTGGCGGGATTTTCAATTGCAGTGCTCATATTAACACTCCACTGTAGACAAAGTACGAAAGGCACGTTGCTCACGCTAACACAGCTGGATGCGTACTGAGTGTAGGAACGCTTTGGTGCTAAAAAGGCGGCGCTAGCCCCGCCCAGTGCCGGACCAGGCCAAAACGTCTGTTACTTTCTGGACAGCCCTCGTAGGAGAGAATTATAATATTATGAATCTGCGTTTGCTTTTGAAATAAAGAAAACATTGTAAAATATGTGAGCAGTAAAATATGTAACAGAATATATTAAGAAAAAATGACTAGCTTATGACAGCTCCTTGTTATGATTTACAACTGAACCTGACGTCCTAAAGACGTACACCCATTTGAGAATTGCTTGTATTCGGTGGTGGTGTTTTTAAAACTTCTCTGCAAAGCCCTCCATCAAACTTTTAAACGACATACCTGCATTCCTTTTATCACCACAGCTGTGAATTTAAAGTTCCACAGCCGAGGCACGTTCTGCTATTGCACAATGTGGCATGTTTGACTCGGTTACTTTTTACTATAGTGTAACTCACATAGATTTTCGATTACCTTTTTTTTAGCCACTCTATTCATCAAGGATAATTGATTCATTAGTGCCCGGTTTCTACAAACTAGTGAATTACCTATGGGTAAATTACCCATGGACATATTAGTTCCATTTAACCTACAATGATATAATGAGCAAGGCCTTGGAGTTGTACAGTTAATTTAATTCAGAAGGCTTTGATTCTCATTGTTTAAATATTACTATTGATCCTATGAAAGGTTAAATTTTATCCAGCCATCCATGAATGGATAAATTAACCCGAAGATTTTCCCTTGGAAAGATCTAGCCCGAGTTTGTAGGAACATTTTTTCTGTCATTTTCATATTTATCCAGAGGACATTTATCTAGAAACTCGCCACAAGTGTATGTGATTGCTATCTTTAAATTATTTGTGTTTGTGTGGTGTTATTTTTGTGTAAATTCTGTCCATTGGATAATTTACCCATAGGTAATTAGCGAGTTTATAGAAACCGGCCATAGATAATTTTATTATTGTTATTTTTTCTAACACATTGAATAATGGAAGACATTACAAAATATGGGGTAAAAATTTAAATTTTGAATATTTTGGAAAACATTTTCCAAAGGGGAGTGAAAATACATTCTAATTCCTTGGGAATGCAATATTTTGTATCACGGGCGTACGGTGAAATTCTGTTCGGAGGGGGTTGAATGTAATGTTGTCTCAGCTCCATGGGCTTGCACACATTCTAACGTAACACACTATTTTTAGTAACTTAACAGTTTTATTGTGGTCAGTTCTTTTTTATATAAAAACTATTTAAGGAGTAGGCTACTCTAGCTTTTGACTTGGCGGAACATTCTCAAACTTACCCACATATTTAGAATGAAAGTGAAATCACACAATATGCATAATGTTATACGAATTTAAGTCCTTTAGATTAATGTGATAAATATAATACTTTAAGTTTCAGCCTTAAGCACTAGTATATAATAAGAAACCTAACACGATACTGGAGCTGAAGACGTAGAAAGTATATAGATTTATATGTTATTGTTATTTATTGTTTCATAACTGTTTTTGATATACAATATAGTCATAAGGATAAAATTACATTATATCATTGCATATAAAGCTTAGTAGCTTATTTATAGCTAATTTTTGTTATGCTATAAATAAGCTACTAAGCTTTATATGCAATGATAAAATGTAATTTTATCCTTATGACTATATTGTATATCAAAAACAGTTATGAAACAATAAATAACAATAAAATATAAATCTATATACTTTCTACGTCTTCAGCTCCAGTATCGTGTTAGGTTTCTTATTATATACTAGTGCTTAAGGCTGAAACTTAAACTATTATATTTATCACATTTATTAGCACTAGAGGAAATGAAATTCATTAATACTCCTCTAGATTAAGTTCCAACACATTTATTCTAACCATAATCTGCAATTTAGTCTACGATACGATCACCGGGTTTCTTACACCTTTCACCAGAAGATGCTAAATTTAAAATGGAAAGTAGCTATACCTCTATTTTCGAGAGTTGAGGCCTAACAGGTTTGCGACCAACCTCGAAATACTGTGGGATATTGCTGATCGTCTGACATGTATATAAGCGGAATCATTTTCACAAGAGCACTTATAAATTAACACATGAAAAACAACTGCAGAATAGCCAGAAACAGAATGACACGTGCAGCAACATTAATTCATTCAGTCAATAATTAGAAATTAACATTTACAAGAGTTATTTTAATATTGCTATGTAATGTAAGAAAATATACGTAATAATCAAACCATTCGTTTATTTATTTATTTCGTAACATTATGTTATAATCCTTAAAAATCACAGATATTTCGGGAGGGCGTTCAACCCCCTCAACCTTCCCCCACCCATGTTTTGTATTGACTTATAATTTAAGAAAGTTCACTCCATTATAATAATAATTTATCTGTATCACCCTGAAATTCAGTACAATTGCAATTACTTTTTATTGCTTCGAATATTTTTAAAATTAATCAAACACCGAAATGAACCTTTATTTTAAACATTCCTTCTTAGAAATTCTATGAGGTTATGTAGTCAAAATTTCCACAAGCTCAGGCTACCTCGATACCAAAACGGCTTTGCATGGAGCTCACACAACCGAATGCACATATCCGGCAATGCAACCTCTTAATGTATGAATGTGTATGAAGCAAGATAATGGGATTGTAGTTGACTAGGGCAGAGAAAATCATATCAGTACATTATGTATCACTATATGTAAAAGTTTCACACATGTTCTACTATATTTTCAGTATTATTCGCACACTTTATCTTGAGCTTCACACTCCATAATGCTGAAAACCGTCCATATAAAGAAGGCCTCGCTCGAAAAAATGAAGATCGCGACCCGTCCCCAGTATTGCCATACCCAAAAACTTCCCGTTGAGGCATTCTTGAGCTACCGTCAATTTTTTTATTTGTTTACATCATATTATTCTGAAAATGACAGAATAAATCCAGGGATATTAGAAAAACAGTACTGGTGTTGTGGAAATGGTCGATATAAGTGACAACGAAGTTAAAAATAAAGATTCTTTAAACCAAGAAGTATCGGAAATCAGCGAAATAATGAACCAAATAAATGAAACGGAAGGAAAAGCAATTTAATGTGTTTCAAGCTGAATCTGTCGTTGGAGAAAAGAACAAGTCAAGTTTTATTATTTCGTTGTATGAATTGTGTTGTATTAATTACCTACAAACTTTCGCGAAAGGCATTTAGTTAAATTACATCAATTCAGGCATGTGGAAGTGCGTATTCAAGTAGGCCTACATGTACAATGCTACGACTTTTAAACGATTTTCTATATTCTGAAGACCGGGAGAGAAATTGTCTAAATAGGCCTAAATATATTACTTTATTCATTTCTCCAGCGATATATTCTACTATAATATCTGAATCAATATAAAATCTTTAGTTTGGTAGCGAGAGTTGGAAGTGCTACAGATTACAGTTAGTTCCATTGTGACCCAGCATAAAACTACACACGTTATATTTTATGGTAATTGGCAACCCTTCAGAAACAACGTCAATTTCAACTCACCGCCTTCCGCAATAGTCAATCTCTTATACTGCATGCAATATCAGCTCCCCTCACCCCCGCCTTTTTTTGGCTCAAGATAAAGTGTGAGCGTCTGAGGAAACTTTAACCTATAACTTATAAACATAACATAACATAACATACAAACTCGTGCCGGACTGCAAAGAAAGCAGTTAATACAATAAATAGATCCATAATTTATTTATTGTAGGTTATTCTGTAACTTTATATGAAATTAGATTTTTTAAATTCTTATTTATTTTCGATCATGCTAAGAGTGCCACGGACAGATAAAGTTACTAACAATGACATTCTCCACAAAATGGAGAGAGAAAAAGAAGTCCTAAATACAGTAAAATGCAGGAAGCTACAATATCTCGGCCGTATAATGAGTAATGGAAACAGGTATAAACTGCTGCAGAACATTCTTCAAGGAAAGATCCCTGGTAAAAGAGGACGAGGAAGAAGAAGAAGATCGTGGCTTGGAAACTTAAGGACATGGACTTCGCACACGAGTGAGAAACGTTTTCGAACAAGCAAAAATGATATAGCTATGATGGGCACCAACATCCGGAACGGATAGTCACTAGAAGAAGAAGAATTTTATTAAACTACTGTATCCCATAGGATATAAAATTATGAATTTAACGGTTAAGTATGGTACTCAATTGATTTTCTTACTTAGATGCGGGTATAATAATTACATTTTTTATAATATGCTACCCTCACAAAAGATGGTTTGACTTCCATTCGAGTACGTCCTTTTAAGAGGTTATGACAGCAAAATATCTACCAAGATAGATAAAACATCGTATAAGATACAGATATCCCGATAAATTTCAAATCTACCAAAATAATGAAAAGAATAAAATTTATTTAAAATATCAAATGTATTTATTTTAATATAGTCTATCCTATTTTTCCTGTTTTTACTTCAGACTTATTTTTCTTCTACTGAGTCTACTGCCAGCTGCTTTCCACAGTTTCGCTCTTAACTTGAAAGAAATAATCCTTCCTTGTACTCCAATCCTGAATTGTTAGTTGTTGTAAATGAGAAAGTGTAGGAATAATATACTATATTATTCCAGTAGCGCAGTACCAATCAAGTAGTTGAAACCCTACCTTTATGTCTCCTTGCAAACTCCTGAAGCTCCTTCACGGTTCCAGAGGTATGGCCTCGGTCTGAACCAAGACCTTCTTCACCCCTGAAAAGGGGCCCTACTCTATCATTTGTCTTCCTTGCCACATGCTTAGTTGGCACCGATATGCGTATCCACACGGAAAGGAGGAAAAACAGGACTAGACAACGTAAATTCCGGGGCAATCCTGAATAAAACGTGTAGCCCCTTTTAGGCCGAAACCACCAAAGGGTACAGGTTTAGTCAGGGGCCCAACAGGAATAAAAAGTTGTCCAGCGAAGCTAACCAATGATGTCTTCTGTTAGGCATCTGGTCCCTGGAAAAAATGAAAAGACCTTTAAGTTAACAAGTCAAACGAAAGGATTCAAAACTTTTAATAGTATCTTAGAAAACAATATTTGACTAAGATGTATAGCCTTTGGTCTATTGGGAAGTTACAAGCTTGTGTTATTTCGGTTCAGGCCTATACCCTGTCCTATGGTTTGCTGCTTCTGAACTGTTAAATCTATTGAAATTATCATCCAGAAGCTGATCTAGATATTCCAGCCACTTAAACGAAATGTCTTCACTCTCCATCCCCCTTTCGCCGCTCACCTAGGCCTGAGCGTTGTTCATAGGCGAATGTATATGGGTGGACTCAGACCAATAAGCTATTAGCTCACTTATGTGTGGTGTGGAACAGAAATTATAAGAAGATTCAATGCTAACTTTAATTAAAGAAAGCCTAGAAGCAACGGAAAATTTCCATACACCCGCTTGTACTTGGGAGTATTCAGGAGTAATGCTGATTGCAGCATTATACATTTATACAGCCATATTTAAATCTTTATTTTATAACGCTAGTCACTGGCCTAGGCAGAACAGTACTCTCCTGTCAATGAATAACCATCAAGCCAAGGAAGTGAAATGAAACGCCTGCCGAGTGTGTTTAGACTATCATGCACGACAAAGCGAAACGCTTGCAGAGTTTATGAAGTGCCAGAATGAGATTGTGTGGTGGACGGGAAATATCTGTCCGTCTGTCCGTGTGTCTTTATGCGCGATAACTCGAATACGCTTTATCAGATTGTCATGGAACGTCTATGCATAACGTCTATGGGAAGAAGTCTACCGATTTTGGACCAAATCGGTTGACCGGTACCGGAGTAACGACTAATTGATAGATTTTACATGCTTTAAAATAGAAAACCATCACTTTTCTAAAACAAAGCCGCGTTGCTAGCCATAACCACGGCTTCCCAGTTCAGTTATGACGTCATATATACTTCATTCATACCATGCCGCATGCATGAGTCAGCCATTACATTATGCTGGATGAAAATTATTTTTTAATACAGAAATAGAAAATGCCTAATAAGTGATGCGTTCCTGGCCGTACTATAGCAATAATATAGCTAACGGAGAGCTTGTCCATGTGTTTAAAATTCCCAAAAATGTATCCAAACGGCTTTCAGTATCAGTATATCATTCGGTGGTAGAAATTGTGATTTATAGTTTGCGAAGGGTATTTATTTACATTACTGCTAATGAATTGCTTACTAAACGTACTATTATAATATTTAAACAGGTTACTCTATTAATGGGGTACGCCGTAACATAGTGGTTGAGGCACTGCGCTACAAACCGGAAGGTCGCGGGTTCGATCCTCGATGAGGTTGATGGAGTTTTTAAATTGGCCTAATTCTTCTAGTGGCACTATGGCGTAGGGGTCGACTCAGCCTCCAACAGAAATGAGTACCAGGAGCAATCCTGGGAGTAAAGGCGGCCGGCGTAAGGCTGATAACCTTACCACCTTCCCGTGCAGAATATCTAAAATCTGGGAGCCTCACGCTCCTGGAATCCTCGGGCACCATGGCCTGTATAGGGAGCACTTTACTTTTACTCTACTAATAATAAATAGGCCTATTTATGTTTCAGATGGGCCCATATAACAATATGAATAGTACAAAATCTGTGCCATGTATATCAGAAACATGTAAAATATGGTCTATTAACTCCATCTTGGCACTTGGTAATATCGGTTTACCTGATTTATTTCTTATTTATTTCATGCTACCGAAGAAACAAGTTGTTTAAAACTGCACCTACTGCAAAATTCATTTATCTTGTCTTATTATGTAGAATTCGAAGAAAAATCTACCTAATGCAATTGATACCATGTCATGACTTTCGAAAAATTATTTCATATCTTTACGTCTCATGCCTCCCTAAGTACGAAAAGAACCGCCCGTTCAACAACAAAATATTGTGATATTTATATATATATATATATATATATATATATATATATATATATATATATTTATATATCTTTACATGCTAGTGGCCATAATTTTTAAGACATTTGAACTAAATGTCATTATGTTATTTCTAGGCCCAATAGTTCGGACAAGTTTGTTAATGAGAAAAATTGGTCGGGGGTTGAAATTTTGAAAAATTTATATCTCGGCCCCTATGAACTATATAGAGGGAGATTTTGTTTTAATAAATTAGAGTACTCCCTATGGAGTTCACAGTGACACCAACGATTCGGGGGTTTTGGGGGTACGAGTGGGGTGGGGGGTTGGGGGAATGGAAATTAGAAATTTTTGAAACCACGTCTTGTGAGGTATCGTTGAAAAGCTCTTGATGAGTACTCTACAAATCAACAACTAGTTTCTCGATAGCTCTCATATAAGGCGAGATTTGAATGTTTGAAAATGTCCTCTTTCTTTTTTGCAGTTATTATAGTCATGCCAAGGCTAAAGCAGAAGAGTGCTGCACAGCGACAATAAATTAAACCTAAAGCACTTCAAAATCTACCTCAGCCAGTAGGCCTGCCTAAAGGGATTTTTATTTCCTGAACTGACTACAGGGCTACAAAACAGTTATGCAGAATAATGAAATTAGAAGAACTTAAATTACACCGGCCAAGGTTCAAAACTGTTCTAGCAAATAAATTAAAAATTTTCCAATAACATAATTTTAAGCGGAATGTTACGCGTCATCCTAGGGGCGTTGACATCGAAACAATCCAATTTATACCAGCTTTTGCTACATATAAAGCACCATATTGAAGTCCTAGAGCTATAAATATCAGTATAGCAGTTGGCTCAATATGCGAGAAAATGAACATAACAAAATCACTTTATCTGTTTTGTTATATTCTCTGCCAAATGGTGTTAAATGAACGTTTTGGATTTCCTCCATAATACAAAAGGAGGCACATTTTCATTAAAAGCACAACGGGGACAATGGCCTCATATTCAATGCAGCATGTGCGAACTATTTATGAGGATTAGAGAGAATTCATTGAAACTGCATGCGTCATTTATATGAAAATGTTGTCAATTTGCGACGCTTTTCATCTATTCGGCAATCTTATATCCTTCTGTGCTTTTACACCAAACAATGGCGAATCGAGAATCACCAAGCATAAAGCGACTGTTTAAAATAACAAAAGAACGTCATAAGCCGCAGAAACAAAAGTAATCCACTCGTCTGCTGTATAATATTGCAATCTTGGAGAATTTTCTACATCAAATCGTATTAGCTTGCATGCCATGAAGATTTCATGATATGGCTCAAATGTTTTAACATTTCGCTCAGAATCTCATTCGATTAGGCTATATTATCAGCTCTGTAAAGGATTAACGAAAATAGTAATTTATAAAAGTGAGTTCTGGAACTTCCAGAACTTCGAGATCGTACAATTTAAGCATAAGTTTTCTTTTAAAAATCCTGTCAATTTTCAGTTGAAGTCTGATGACGTATAGAAAAGTTCATGAAATATAAACTGGGTAGATTTAAAACATAACTATAACCATAATATACCTTATGGTAAAATAAGGTTAAACGTTTGGATAATAAATAATAATAATAATAATAATAATAATAATAATAATAATAATAATAATAATAATAATAATAGGTTTTAAAACATATTTTAGAAAAATATTTTCGTTGATCGGAACGATAGAGCATACAAATATACAAATAAAGAAAAGTCTAAATACACTTATATCATTATACGTAGATAAACTGAAATGCACCAGAGCACGAGCAGTCTTGCTCATTCGCCTGTATTTCTCAATATTATATTTAGGCATATAATTGTGTCCTATAAATTGTAAGTTATGTTGTGTTTTTGTTTTTTGAAATAGGTAATTTTGTAAAAAAAAATAATAATATCATAAATAAATAAATTACTTTAAAACAACATAAAATAATATTTATTTATGCATGAACAGATTAAATACAGATTTAGGCTACGTTCGAATGCTGAAGCCGTTAACTGTGTTTCCTCGACTTGGGAAGTTGGGAACAAAAGTTAGTCTAGGTTTGATTGTAACTTAAACAAATAAATTAGCCTACTACAACATTTCAAACATGTTTCCCTTTTTAAAAACGTTCAACTCAACCCCTAGACATATTTTGTTAAAAGAATTAGACTAATTTTAAGTTTTTATCTACTCTAGAGCTTCTTTGAAAAATTTCAATTAATTCTGAGCAGAACTCTGGTAGCATAGACACAATACTACCAAATACTACCTGTATTAGTACTGTAGTACCTGTACTGTACTAGATGTCACACTCTTCTGGGACATACAACAACTTATGGTACCATCACCATACTTTGAGAGAAAAAGAGTTTCCATGAGTTATGCTCCATCCCTCGTAGAAATTGATTATCATAGGTAATCCCACAAGAGTTGACGAGTTTATCGATAGATTCGCGACTGCGCAGCAGGAGCGAATTTATCTGATGCAACTCGTCAACTCGAGTTGGATTTATTAAGACTATTCCATGAATAAAATGTAACGGATTATATAAAGAATAATTACTTTCGTGCTTTGTTGTATAAAAACAAAACTAACAGTTGTGAGATCACGGCATACTGTGAATCAACCATCCATCGAGCTACCCTGGTATAATCAGCACTACCAATGGTGCATAGTTAACTTCAATCAGGTAAGCTAACAGCAGAAGAGAATAAAAACACACGAACTGGCTTGCACGGAATCGAAATTGTGTTCTTAATCAATGTACATTTCTATTCTTTCAATTTCCAAACAAGTTATGTTGCATAAAATAATCTGATTTCATGCCGCTTAGTGGCAGCAGTGACTATTAATCACTGCACACTGTTACTCGAGCGTCTCCAGTAACGAGATGCTGGTTTTACCGCAATAAAATGCCATCCTCGCGATTTCTACAAGAATATTTTAAGATAAACGGCAGTGATTGGTCTATAGCCGAGGAATTGCTAAACGTTATTGGTCTATATCAAACATGCGGCGTATGAATGGAATAGTCGGTTTAAGCGCAGCCATCGTTACAAATAAGGCGTGTATGTGATACAGTTACAGATACATAGAGACACATAGACGAAGAATTTACAGAAAACAAAATAAATGAAGATCTGCGATCCAGTTTCAATCCTTATTAAAGCTCGCCCTCTCTTCTTCCTCAGTCGTTTCTCTTGCTCTTTCATCTATTTGAAACTGTTGCAATAGAAACCCACCCAACGGTTATAGGCAGCAAAATATCGTAGGAGTGTGCCATTTATTGCTGGCAAACAATCACTGAAAAACATAAAGGCTCGAAAACTACAAAGAAAGCTGAAATTACTTCTTTACGCAATTTTATTCGCCTTCGTTTCCGGGTTTCGACATTTCCTGGTCATTTGTGTGTTCTAAGCAAACCTGCTTTCACTGTGTATACCATGATTTATACAAACAAAATCCCTGCGTCATGTTTGCACTATATCCCAGACGTGGGTAGACCTAACATATTCGCTCCATATTACTTTCCTTTTGCCCAAGATTACTTCATTTATTTTAGAATGGCTGGTATTAAAACGACTTACTGGATCAAGCCGTAGGCCTATATAGTGGGCCAACACTGACTTATGACAACAAAAATTTCTTTAAAAGTTAATTTTATGGCAATAACTCTACCATGATATCAATAGCATCTTACTTATTTTTATCAATAACTAGCTGAAAAGGCCCGGCGTCGCCCGGGCTTTGTATTTTTTAATTTGAAATTAATTTATGGAGGACTTTCGATTTTGAAACTCTAGGTCCTTATATAATATGTATGTAGAACTTGAAATGAAGAAAAAGATTTATCACACTCAAACTATTCCATCAGAAAACGCTAGATATAGCTTTTTATGGCTCATAGAGGATGTCGAATGCTGCATTCCGTTGCTTCTACACATCATGCCTGGGTGGGGTTGAAATAAGAAGAAACATAAATTTGATAAAATTGTATTTGGCTTCACGGAAAATTGTATTTCTCATTCTCATCTTACAACCGTTTAGGGGCTGAAATAAAAGAGAAATGTAGTATCACTTTCATACTTTCCTCCCCTAAAACCCGGGTCATAATAAACTACGAGCATAGGACTCAAAATGTTCCATCCCATGCTTAGGGCCTATGATAAATCTCAACTAATACAAAGCCTATGGATAACGTATAAGCGGAAAGGATTATTTACAGACTTCTGATATAGCATACTCACACACTTAAGTTATCCCTGCAATACGACTTCTTATTCTACATCAAAATGTGAAGTGAGAAAATATTTCTTATGTAGAGGGTAGAGAAAATTAAGTGACTACATCACACTGTGCTTTATTTTCGTGGATTTCATTTTCAGTAATTATTTTCGCCAATATATTAGCCTACATCGATGGAATCATAATTCGTTAAAGTCCAGCATTAGGCTATATAGTTGCCAAGGCCCTATGTAATCACAGTAAACAATTCACTGTTGTCATGTGAACTGAACAGCATTTCATTGTTTTCAGTATATTATTCTCAGAAATTATATAATTTTCAAGGGAAAGACTGATTTGTTTCAATTTTAATGTTGACCGCTATACTTCCCGGGCTTCACAGGGTATGTGTGCAAAATTTCGTGTAAATTGGTAAAGAAATGTAGATTTGTATAAGGAACAAACATACATACCCACAAACACACATTCAACTTTATATATTAGATTGTTCAAGTTAAGATTACAAATATTTTTCCAGTCCCTTACAAAATACTTATTAACGATAAACTATTACTAACAAATAATCCATTATTAAAAATTGTTAACAATACCCTAATTGACTTACCTATAAACAAGTGCCAACATTAACAATGATGAATTTTGGATGCTTAATAATTAAGCTTTCATCAAGATTTTTTTTTTTTTTTTTGGCAATACACTATTGTCCCAGTATTAATCTACCTTTCAAAAGAGTTTTAATTATATGCCACTCTTTTTTTATTGACGGTTATTTTAGTTTCATATATTGTAACAGTTTTCGCGGTTTTGCAAAAATGCAGATACAGAATATAATTTCCAACTAATTATGTTTTAATGCAGTAAGAAGCACGTGTTAAATATATTTATGAGCTAAATATAGCTAAAAATGAAGCTTAGTATATGAAATATTTTTCAGGATTGATTGTTTTACGAGGAAGAAAGCTCGTCTATAAACCTCAATTTTGTTAACAAACGGCAGAAAATAGATACTTTCAACCAACAGATTCTAATACCGGTAATTTTCAACAAACACTAATCACTTTCAACTGTCAAATTACTACACTCTTGAGACTGTCAATAGCTAGAAACTAGTAATTTTCAAACAAATAAATTTAAAATCTCACACCTTTTTGAAAAAAAAATAACTTGTAACATACATGGAATCTTGGAAACTTGGAAACACGCACATCTTGGAAACTTTTAAGTGTTGGCCCGTTGAGAAAAGTGAACTGATACAAAAAAATCTAAAGCAATTCGTACAATTTGTGAACAAAATAAATTTTGAAGCTCTACAAACAAACCAAATACATAATTTAGGATAATATTTATAAGTGTACATATGAAGATATTTTTGAGTAGTTAAGATAAAAGGAATGCATGTAGTATTGCTGCATTGCAATGGAGCATGTTGTTTAATAAAGATAATTAAAAAAAAAAAAAAATACATGGAATCACAAAAAATATATATTAACATATTATTTCAAAGTTACATTACTTTATAGTGTCTATTGTAAATTTATACTATAACTTAAAGAGTTGTAACAATCTTATATGAAACACACAACTTCCTGTACTCAAATAAAATGTTTTCCACTTGGTATAATATAATATTACAGGTACGTATGACTTTCTCTTCGTGTAAATTGGTTGTAAAAATGAAGGGAATGTCGTTACCACGCGCACATCCAAAAAAAAAACTGTCTAATGAATCCACGTAACTTTCTTTACCCTAAGTGTAGGCAATACACCTTTCTCACTTCAAACTGTGATATAAGTTAGAATAAAAGGACATATTACAAACAGCGCGTATACAGTTGTTTCAACCTGATGCAAAGATTTATTGTTCATCACTTTAGAACATTTTTGCGAAAAAGATATTCAAATAAGGGTTTTAGAGCTTAGTATAAGCATCTCACAAAATTTAAACAAAATCCCGAAAATTAAATTGTCTTCACGTAAAGTAGAATTAAAAATAAGAGAAGGTCGTCGCCAATCTGTTTCACATCCACAGAAGATATGTACATAATGAAAATACAAAATTTTGTTTTCATATGATTTTTCATTATGTTCTTAAACACACATAGATATGTTTATGAAAATAGTATTTTTTATTCAGGAGACCTCAAAACCTGTATTTATGTTGAAAACTCAACTTCGAATTTTGGAGTCGAACACAATATTATTTTCTTCTACCTATGGTACGGTCAGACGAAGTAATAACTACACAGTAATATTTGGTTGTTCAAAAGTTTGCTATACCGCTCGAAGTCAACGTGTAGCTCATTTTCACTGTCATCTCACGCCTCTTACGATCTCCCCTCACCCCTCAATCCGTTAATTCGTGGCCCTTTAGAAAGTGCGCAAATCATACACATGATCATTAGCAAAGGCAGTATCTACTAACAGATGGCCATGGTTGGGAGATTCACAAATTACATGAACTGGTATATGCTACCGCAATGCGGAAGCAAATGTGAATGGATGTGGGTATGATCTCTCTGCCCTTCCAATTTATGAAAAGGGTTATAGTGTTGCTGCTGTGGTAGGTATGAACACTAATGCCCCATATGTCCACATGGGTGTACTGATTGCATTTCTCACCTGGCGTTAAACTGCGATTCCTGGTAACTAATCTCTCTGCCATGAGCAAAGTTGTGGCTCCACTGATTTACTCTATGCAAGCCTGTGAAAGCTCTGCTCCAATACACATGTTTAAAATTCAAATGCAGTGGAATTAAAAATAGAAAAAATCATAGTCAGTTCTACAGGCTTGCATATTATCAAAACAAAATTAAAAATAAAGCAACACAAAAATAAAGACAGAAAGAAAAAGAGTAAAGCGTAAAGTTTAAGGAAAGGCTAATAAAGCAAGAAGAATGATAAAAATAAGAATGTAACAAAGATATGAAAACATAAATTACTTACTAAACTAATAAATAAGCGAAAGGTAAAATGAGCAATAAAGAAATAATGCAAAAATATACAAGAAAATGCAATATGTAGTAATATATGTGGAAAGAGGTGGAAAGTTGGATGTAAAATATGAAGTAAGTATTAAATTGAGATATATATTAATAAACAAGGAAGGCGGAGAGATAAGTATAAAATAAGCAGGGATGGGTAATAAAATCTGAAGAGAAATGAAAAATAGAGAAAAACGTTCAAATAGACAAAGAGGTCTAGAAAGCTTAGATGAGCTTGAAAAATAAATAAATATATATTCAATAAGTACGGGAAGATATAACTACTAAAAGAAGACGTAAGGATAGCACGCAGAACAAGCAAGCACAAAAAAATTAAGGTCTTATATTATGCATGAAAATATGCAAATAGAATAGAAAGATAGAAATTTAGGAATATCGAGACGCCAAACCGAAAAGAAAAATGGAAAAATATATAGGAAATAAGGGGGCGTAAATCATAAAGTCAAATTTATTAAACTAACCTGAAAAGATCGAAGAAATGAGAAGAAATTTTAAGAATAAAAGACACACAGAAACAACTAACAAGACAGATTGAAAGAATATAACAAAAAAATCAGAATGAAAGAAGACAGGAAGAAAGCAAGTAGAAAGAGAAAGAAGAAAAACAAATAAAGAAAAGAAAGTATAATAAAGAAGATGAAGAGAGAAAAAATAAAATAAAGAAGAAAAATAAATAAATAAATAAATAAATAAATAAAGCATGAATAAATGAATGAATGAAAAAAGAAACAAGAATCCAAGGAAATTATACTCAGAATAAAAATTAATTATTCGGTGAAGGGGATTACATGAATGAAAAGGGGAAAAATTGAAAAATTAAATTGAAAATGGACAAGGGATTCTAAAACTATTTTCCTAATGTGTTCTAAGCTATGGTAATTGAAAAAAAAAAGAAGTAAACAAATTTTCTAAGAGCACATGTTGCATCTTTATTTTATCCGCATAAGAATTGTATGAGACCCATGTCAACTCGAATAACCATAGAGAAACACTTTGTAGGATTAACACAACGAGTATTGCTCTATTTATCACAATTTCTAAAGTGAAGTTAAATGAAATAAACTTTATGTTTCCTTGGATGGAAGCCATCAACTTAATTACTTTCCTAATAAATAATGGATCACTAGTACACATTCCTTTTGGGGAACGAATGGGGATTAATAGTCAGTGTTTCAGTCTATTAAACATGCTGTTGGGGTATATGACAGTAAATTATTTCTGTTTAAGAAGGCTGCAGCTTTTTTCCTCTGTCGCCGAACCATTTTTGAAGGAATTCATGAAGACATGGCGAAGACAAGACTTTAAATTCTAAACCATAAACTAGTATGGTTGTTAGTATTATTACTTCCTCTGCCCGTACCATAGGTACTATAGGTAGAGGAAGTATTGTTTTCGACCCTAAAATTCGAAGTTGAGTTTTTAGCATATATACACGTTTCAAGACCCCCTGAATCCAAAAATACTATTTTTGGAAACATGTGTGTGTGTGTGTGTCTGTGTGTCTTTTTGTGTGGAAGTTTGTGAACAGGCTAGCTCCGAAACGGAGAATCGTATGAAAACAAAATTTCGTATTTGGGTCAGGTACCTTCTGAAGATGTGATTCGAAGATTGGCGACAAATTTCTCTTATTTTTAAGGGGACTTTACATGAAGAAATTTTCGTTTTTCGCGATTTTCTCGAAAACGGCTCTAACGATTTTCTTTAAAATTTGCACATGTGTTCCTTTTACTGAGAGCTAAAACTTTTATTTGAAACTTTTTTTCGAAAAAATTCTCTGAGGGTAGTTACAAGCCACCCACTGTTCACCCACTGTTTGTAGAAATTTTGTCTTGCGTAATGAACAACTGAATACGCGCTCTTTCACGGCCTCTTATTCTATATAAGAATGTGAAGTGAGAAAGATGTATTGTTGGCCAGGTATAGAGTAAAGAAGTATCTGAGGGAAATATTTGATAAATTTCGGAAATTATTCTTTACGGCGGAAAGTTCAATAAACGTCTGCAGTCACTTGTTCTTTTTTTTTAAGTTTGTTATACGAGTATAGCCTGCGCTTTTAGTCGCATCATTGAAAGAAGAGGTATTTATAGGATAATTAGCGTAAAATTCTGTATTGCGATTCTGTAAAAGGATATGTGAATACTGCTAACTTTTATTTGGGCAGAGGAAGTTATGTGACTTTCACATCAGATTTTTTTTTTTTTGTTAAACGATACTACAGTATAATAAATGTATTATGTGACGTAACGGTATCATAATAATATCTATTACGAAAAATATTTTCATAGTTGATGAGTTTATCGATAGCGATATCTCATGAAACTCGTCAACTAGAGTCGGATGTATTAAGAATATTAAATGATTAAAAATTTAACGGATTATACAAGTAATATTTATTTTCGTGTTTCGTTGTATAAAAACAAAACTAACAGCTGCGAGACCACGGCATACTATGAATCAACCATCCATGAATATATTCGAGTTACCATGTTAAGACCAGTGCTACCAATGGTGCATATAACACATAGTTAACTTAATTCAGGTAAGCTAACAGAATGAAAGTACACCAACTGCCTTGCACCGAATCGAAATTGTGTTTTCAATTAATGTGCATTTCTATTATTTCAATTTCCAAACAAGTTGTGTTGTATAAAATAATCTGTTTTCGTGCTGCTTAATGGTAGCTTGAGACGTATTAATCACTGCACACTGATACTTGCGTCTCCAGTAACGAGCAGACGTTTTACTCGATAAAACTGCAACCTCGCGATTCCTACAAGAATATTGCAAGATAAACGGCCGTGATTGGTCTATATCCGAGGAATTGCTAAACGTTATTGGTCAATATCAAACATGCGTATGAGTGGAATAGTCATTATAAAATCAAACTGCTTTATAAAACCTGCACTTAAAATAACATGAATTTTGTTCGTTTAATTTTAATATTATACTAAACTGAGTTCATTTCGTCTTGTAAAAATCTGCTCGTCTCAAGAAAATGGCCAAGAACTGCCATCATTCATGGTAAGTAAATTTCCAATTCGGCATTTACATTTACGACTGGGGTAACCATGAGAGAAAACTAAGTCAAACCGGCCGGCCACGGGGTTTGAGCCCGGATTTTCCGGAATGCGAGTTCAAAACTCTACCATCTCGGCCACCTGGCTCGCTAAAGAGATTTTTCTTTGATTGTCAAATATTCAAACTATCCACGGGTAATGCATGAAGTCAAATAGGCTAAACAGCTTAATTCTCTCGAAAGTAACACTTTGACAGATTCGACGAGCCGGCGTCATTTTGCCTCTTTACAGTGCATTGCAGCTTCATCTGTAAGGAGCTTACGAGACATCAGAGAAAAACTTCCTACAAATGTTACTTCACACAACTGACATAGAAAAGGTGTAAGCTTCATTGGCTTCACTACCCAACTTGTTTTCTGTTTTATTCCTGTTTCATAGTGAACATGCTGCCAGCTTTTTAACTGCAGAGCAGGAACTACAAAAAAAGGTTTGCGATGCAGAGACAACTTTATGTCTGGCAACCAACTGTGGCATTGGACTGTTACACAAAACACGTGGAGTTGTGCTTAAATCTCCTGAAATAAAACCCAAGCGGGATAACAGTTTCCAAACGTCTTTATGCACCAGTTTTAAAATGCTTGAAATGTACAACAGTAATATTGTAGTTCAAAACACAATTAACAACCAAAGTTAGGATATTAAAAAATGGCTATTTCATTCATAAGACACTGTTTATTTGTAAGAGAATCGTGCGAGACTTTAAGGAAACCTGATAAACATAGCCAGGGCTGCAAGACGTCTGCATTTTGTGCAGACTGTTTGTATTTTGAGGACTCTGTCAGTGTTTGCAGTATACAAATTAAAAAAATCATTATGGTTAATATCCGAAATGTGAAAAAGAAAGAAATGAATGTATTGTATTGCTTCGGATTAAAAAAACGAAAAATAAGAAAAAATATATATGATATTAGTAAACACCTTCAAGGGGTTACAATTTACTGCACAGTCCAAAAAGAAAATACGGATAACTACTACCCGCGCGCGATTTCTTGAGCGCTCGGCTCCCTAGTCCTCATTCGGTAGGTTTCGTTCAACTTCGTAGGTTAAGCTAACAACATTGAAACACGAAGTACGCTATACATCCTGACATCTAGTGGCTTCAATACTAAGCTTTCATTCTGTCTCAGGATTCTTATTTATTTATTGACATTATCTTTTCTGACGCATCGAGTTATGGGGAAAAATACAATCTTTCGAACTACTGATTTCACAAACACTTCATTGTTCATCCAACACTTTCCTCACCTCTTTAAGAATTCCGTATGTGCTAATTTCTGACGATCCCGTGAACTCTGATGTGAATTTCATGGACTGAAAGTTGAGCGAACTTTTCACAATTTGTATTAAATGCGTTTAAAATTAGGCCTATATCTTTCTCCACTTTTAGATGCCTTACCTCTCTTACGTTTTAAAACACGAAATGGTGAAGCATGTTCTGCTAAGACTCTTCTTTATGCTTAAAATTAGTCATCCAGTGTAAAAATATTGAGCCTATATTATGCATAATATTCTGATTTGATTACTTATTTGATAACCAAAGGCATATGACGCGTAATTAATTGTTACGCAATACCGTCACCATGTTATAAAATTGGACTGCATTAAAATCGTTGTATATTAAAGTCACTACATAAAATACCATACGCGCGATTCTGCTGAAACGTTATTTCTTTGGTTGACAACACTGCAGAAAGACTGGCGGAATAGCTATGTGTTGTTCCCCCCGACCCTCACTTCCCCGTAAATCCAGCGCCCAAGAAGTGGCGCGCGGGTAGTACTTTTTACTCAAAGATTCAAGTACAGCCCTTTTACCATCTGTATGCATTGTCTATGCACACGTTAGAAGAAAATGAAAACAGATGTAAGCATTTGGAAAAAGTTGTGGAATTTGTGTACTCTCTTCTGCACCAGTATATATATATATATATATATATATATATATATATATATATATATTTGACAATTAAAAAAATATATAAGTATATATATACCAGGCAGATATTGGCTCGATGTAACTTAAATAAGGTAAAGCATGGTTTCAAATAATGCCAATTCATAGTCTTCGTCTTTGGATTTCTAAGATTCTTTAAAAGAAAGCATTTTTACCCCTAATCATATTCATGACCGATGAATGACATTAACTGACTGATTTAGCGTTATGTTGTTTAAATTAAAACCTTATCTGTTTGTATCAGCATATTAATTTTATTTACTGACTTTATACCCTGCGTTGTACCGTGGTATAGTTCAACATAGCCTAGGGTAATTTTCTAATTTTCTTCGGTAAAAAAATCGGTATTTTTGCATCCAGAATTATGGCAACCCTAATCCTTACATATTATATAGACTAATATTAACTATTCACATACGTCTCTAACTCGAACAATAAATACAACAGTTTTTAATTACTTACTTACATACTCAATGGCAATAGACAATTCCTCAGCATGGTAAAGGAATATCTATTTTATGAAACCCGAAGGTTCATTGCCGCGCTTACCTGAGCCCGCCATTCTGCCCTATTCTGTGCCAACTCCATCCAATCATCCCTCGCAAATCCTGCTTCCCTTAAATCTATCCTAATATCGTTCTCCCACCTACGTGGTGGTCTTTTCCCTTCGGGTCTCCCAGTTCAATACTTTTGAGATGTGTCTTTCCTCGCCAAGCGCGCAACATGTCCAGCCCATTTCATCCTTCGTGATTTAATTACCCTTACTATATCCGGTGAAGTGTACAGGTCATGAAGCTCGTCATTATGCAATTTTCCCTAGTCCCCATTTTCATCCTTCTTGGGCCCAAATATTTTTCTAAGCCCCCTGTTTTCGAACACTCCCAGATTGTGTTCTTCCCGATCAGTAAGCTGCCATGTCTCACATCCATATAATACAACCAGCAGGATAATAATCTTATGTAGCTAGTAATAAAAACTAAATACCGTGGCGCTACATCCCTGGAGGGACTTGGCCTACCACCCGACCGCTGCGTCATCTCCCGTAGGCAGATGGCAGGATTGGGGGGCATGTGGTCAGCATGCCGACACCCACGGCCGTTAATGGTGGTTTTCTTGACCGGAGCCGCTACTTCTCTATCAAGTAGCTCCTCAGTTTGAATCACGAGGCTGAGTGCACCCCTACCAGACCTCCCTACCTCAGAAAAACCCGAGGAGGTGCCGGGAATCGAACCCGGGCCGACGGATCTGTAGTCAGCGAGGCTAACCACAAGACCACGCCGGCGGACTGTAGCTAGTAATACTACAATTTAAAAAATTATGTAGCTAGTAGCCTAATACCACATTAAAAAAAATACCGTACTTGTAATGTTTCGCAAAATACAGTTTAAATGCATTTCTTAAATAAATGAAAACAAAAGTTGTTCAAATTGCATGGTTACTTCCTCTTGAAGTTTCGCGGGTTAGGCTAAAATCCGTACAAAATACTTTCTTGCCCTACAGCAGTGACCGGCATGTTCCGTGCTCTGTGACGTCATACTACAGAGCAGCGACGCTCTTTGCTCGGCAATATCTCCGTACTGAGCGTGGAGGAAGGGTTCAACTGGCCAGTGGCGGAACGACGCCTATGCATTGACAGAGTGCGCTCCGATCTTCGTAGATAGAATGGGAATAGCACAATTACAATGCATTTGTACGGAAACAAAATAGTACAACTGTGATAAATCAATGTAACAGAACAGTTTTGTTTGTAATGAAATTTAATATAGGCCCTACTTACACTAATCTGAAATGCATCCAGGTGCTTAAGCGTCAGGTTATTTAAATGAGGCTCCGAAACTACTATAAACATACAAATACATAAAACATAAGAATACTTTAAGCAGTACTGCAAAACTTTGTCTACTCGGAAACTGAAAAATGTTGAAGTATACAAAATATACAAAATATACAAATTAAACTATACACCTTTGTGAGCACTATGCCAAGTATAGGCCTATTCAGACTTTTGATACACACCCTTACTTTGTGTCACTATCGTGCCCAAGCTCAAGGCATTGTCGAAATTTTTTCCCTCTTTTCTCGCGCACTAATTTTGCAATATTAGGAGACATAGTCTGGCTAACACACAAACGAGAACATTTTTCATGTTCTGATCAGATAGGCGGTTTCCATGTTGTGGTTTGCAGATCTTCATACAAGAAAAGAACTATTCACATACATACGTCGATACAAATATACTCAACATTCTAGCAGCAAATATATTATGTAGTTGCCTGGGGAAATCTTCTATAAAATATAGATAGATCCTTTTTTGTTTTGAAAGCGGTCTTTCATTTTAATATTCTTTTGCAAATCAACGACTTCTAGTTGCAATGACGTTGGAACACTGTCAACATCCACAGAAAATGGTGTCGCAAATATGCAAACATCGGATTGGAGTTTTGCAAAATCTTGAAATCTGTAATAAAATATCCTGATCCAGTTCTTCTAATATTTGTACATAATTATTAATGTCTGTAATTGGATGACATACTGTAGACAACTTTGGAAAATGTGGCGTGTCTCCGAGGGTGACCTGATGTTTCCGTAAGTCTAGTATTAATCTGAATGCACTAAATTTACCATACATTTCACTGATTAACTGACCTCTGCACCCTTGCCATGGTTAATGCACGCAATTCAATGTACCATTACGGCTCACCTTAACCCCCCTACTGCTGCACTGAACGCCACTGCGCTAGTGCGTATTAACAGGAATGCATCTCAACTGCTCGCTCTCTCAAGCTCTTGCGAGATGATCGGCTCTTACGTCACAACTGCAGCATCTGCCGGACACTGCCCTACAGCAATCAGTCACTATTAACAACATAATAATTAACAACAATAATTATGTGACAAAACCTCATTGCTCTAGGTGAATTATTTCAGTGCAATAGTCGTATGATTTTTTGTAACTAAATAGACTTTCTTCTAATATTGAATGCTCCAAAACCATATAAGCTAAGCTTAGGTCTACATTAATTTTTTTTAGGATCTACAGGTTTATCAGTAGACCATGAAATAATATTGAAGTGCATCTGTCCATTTGTTATTTTGTCATGGCTCGTGTTCATTTGAATTGTTGTTGAATTTTAATTATTAATATGGTATTAGCTGAAATAACGAATAATCGAATAAGCTCAGCTCTATCACTTCAGTAGTATTTTCTAGGAATCGGAACACACAGACAGTACGTTAGTTGTTTACTTTGCAGTCCGGCATAATTTTATAATTTGCGTGACAAACCGAGTCTCCCGCATTTAAGGGTTTAATTACATATAGATCGCAGTATTGATGTATGCATTTATACCGTTAAATGCGGTTATTTTTAGCGAAAAATTATATAATGGTAAACATAATATGAATCCAAGAATGAGAAGGAAATTACAACAAACCGTACCAACGATTGTTAATTAAAATGTGAGTTGTATGTAGACGTGGATTCCTGACGGACCACTGGCCATACTTCCACTCTGATCAACAAGGTAAGCAGTGCGGTGACCACTGCCTTCACCTCTGACAGTTCATTGTATGTGAAACACCCGACAGGCCCACTATGAATTCTATTCCATGTTAACTGTGGGACTCGGCTACTGTGAAACCATCTACAGTAGTTGTCAACCCACAACATCCAGATTTTCTCTATTCTCTAGGTCAGGTATGTTCAAAATTACACTAGCGTTGATTATCCTCAAGATGCACCCTGCATAGCAATCCAATTAAACGGGGTAACAGTTAACCACATAACTGGATAATGACGTCGTTTTAACTAATAACCCAATTATTTCAAGTTATTTAATTGACTGTTAAAGGAGAGTTTAGTTCATAGCAAGTACAGCCTGAACCATCGGTTCCAGTGCAATGAAAGGTGTTGAAAAGAATTTATATTTTATATCGGATGGGAAATCTTGTGGCTACTTCTGGCGAATATTTATCTGAATAGCGTAACTTACACCCCTGCAGACCCCACTACAAAGAGGGGGCGAGGGCTGGAAGGGGCCCAAACGTTGAAGAGAATGTTCGGGTATTTTAAGTCGTGCGCTTCTGATATTGATATGTATTCGTATCTGGCATCAAGCTTACCAGACCTATGCATTGCATGTATTTTATTCCTCACACTTCCTATTACTGTATCTACTGCTGAAAGATCATTTCTAAAATTGAAATAAACTAAGAACTACTTAAGTACCATGAGTCAACAAAAGCTTAGTGCACTCAGTGTGTTCAGAAGAAAAGGAAACTTGAGTTGCGTACAGTAGTTGAGTTGCGTACAGTAGTTGAATTAATTACTTAGCATGGAGAGCCAAAAATCCTGGTTCAAATCCCGCCTATGGCATTGAATTTTTCAGTCCGACTCTATCTTTCCACCTTAGCCTAAACACGGTCAGAATGAAAGAAGTATCTTTCAATTCAATTAAGTATTTGCCTCCAAAAAATCAGAAGGCAGAAGAGATTGTACAGTACGACCTGAAAATAAGTATAAAACAGCAGTAAAAGTTATGAGGCATTCATCTTTGCAATTTTTATTAAAAGAAATACTTGTCATTCAATTTAATTTTGTTAAGTTATAAATCTTGGGTATGAGTTTAAAAAATCCCTTTAGGCAGGCCTACAGGCGGAGGTAGATTTCGAAGTGCTTTTGGTTTAATTTATTGTCGCTGCATAGCACTCTTCTTCTTTAGCCTTGGCATGGTAAACCTGCAGTAATAAGAACTGAATTCGGTAAAGAGGAAGAGCCTACAATCATTTGTTTTGACAACAAGAATAGGATATAATATTCTGGGAGGCAGTGCGCAAGATCAGCAATGAATAAAATTAGCAAAGCCGCTAAACAAGACAAAATAATGATATTATAATAATTCTTTTAAGTGTTATTATTTTCAAACA
Source organism: Ectobius pallidus (assembly GCA_964059195.1). Classification (NCBI taxonomy): domain Eukaryota; kingdom Metazoa; phylum Arthropoda; class Insecta; order Blattodea; family Ectobiidae; genus Ectobius; species Ectobius pallidus. Next base: position 35,383,600 of record CAXKWD010000002.1, on the reverse strand, counting down.
TTAAAATCTCGCGTCATATGAGAGTTATCAAGAAACTATTTATTGATTTGTAGAGTACTCATCAAGAGCTTTTCAACGATACCCCACAAGACATGGTTTCAAAAGTTTCGAATTTTCATCCCCCACCCCCGCCCCCACTCGAACCCCCGAATCGTTGGTGTCACTGTGAACTCCATAGGGAGTACTCTAATTTATTCAAACAAAGTTTCCCTCTATACTTCTTGGGGGCCGAGATAAAAATGTTTTAAAATTTCAACCCCCTCCCCGGACCACCCCCTTGGGCCAATTTTGCTCATTAGCGAACTTGTCCGAACTATTGGGCCTAGAAATAACATATTAAAATTTGGTTCAAATATCTTCAAAATTACGGCCGCTATCGTGTAAAGTTATAAATATATATATATCACAATTTTTTTTTTTTTTTTTTTTTTTTTTTTGAACGGGCGGTGGTTTCGTACTTAGGGGAGCATGAAACGTAAAGACATGAAACTATTTTTCGAAAATCATGACATGGTATCCATTGCAATAGGTAGATTTTTCTTCGAAATCTACCTAAAAAAGGTAAAGGTAAAGCGTTCCCTATACAGGCCATGGAAGCCCAGAGGGTTAAAGGAGAGTGAGGCAAATACAGTGGTTGGCAGGATAAAAAACCGGTGCATAATTATTAACTTTTTTAAAGTACCTACTTTTAAGAACACGTTTGGAATAAGAATTTTTTTGTGTCCATTAAAAAGTAATTTGGGGACCCAAAATATTCTTTGCGGGGGGGGCAGCTGCATGGCCACTGGTTTATGTGGTGTTTTCCTCAAGACAAACAAATATAAGCAATTAGAACACAGATCCAGATAATGAGAACTAATTTTAATTGTCTGTTTGTGGTTAATCGGCAAAAAATCAAATTTCAGAACATTATACAATTAACTATGTGTTAACTGTTTCATATTCTCTGCAGTTAACCGTTATCCAGTTATTTTTACCAGATCTATCAATTAGCTATCACGCCCTTTATTCGTGAAATGGCTCGTAGACTACCATGTAACTGTGGCGAAGCAAATCAGGCCCTAGCAAGGGCGCCCATACCCGGGGGCAGGGGGGGCCGCGGCCCCCCCCCCCCCTAGCTCTCAGGGTAAGGGAAAAAATGTATATTAATAATTATAGTCAGGTGTTTTTCTTTTAAGACAATTATCTGAAAGTCAGTAGAGACATAAATTTGCAGAAGTTTTACCATATAGACAACATGTAAGCAGAATTCACAATGGATTAGGAAAGGGGGACCAGGGGGTTCGGACCCCCAAAAATCAAAACCAAAAATTCTATTTTTGGATTTTAAAAAATGTAATAAATTAAACAATTTTTGAGGGTGTACCAAATATGATATAGCAGTTATTTTGTTTTCATAACATAATGGGTAGGCCTGTTATTTCCATTGTTCCTTATGTTATTTAATTTTTCTTTTAAATATTAATAAATAGGCTTTTATATCTTAGGTAACGATTTCTTGTTTACGTTCATATGTCTTAAGAGTGCGGCAAATAAATTTCCTAACTAGCTTTTCAAGGCTAAAATAGCATAAAATGTTATTTTAATTAGTTTAATATTTAAAAATTTTCCGGGGGTGGACCCCCTACTTAGGTAACAATTTATTGTTTAAGTTGGCATATCTTAGAATATGGTAAACAAATTTCCTAACTAGTTTTTCAGTGCTAAAATAGCGTAAAATGTGATTTTAAATAGTTCAATTTTTAAAAATTTTCTGGGGATGGACCCCCGACCCCCCTTTCTTGGGGTATTCCAATCCCAAACCCCCCACCACTTCCGATCCTCCCCGAAATTACTGTCTACTTCATTGTTGGACTTATATTATTATATTATTAATATGTTACAAACTAACCCTAGAAGTTAAAGGGACAAAAATTAAATTAATTAAAAAAATTGCCCCCCCCTAGAAAGTATCATATGGGCGCCCTTGGGCCCTAGAGCTATACTAAGACGATATAATTGTTTGAGATATGCTTTACTGAAAATCAATAACGATATCAAGAAACTTTTCTACGATTCTACTTTTCCTGGAATATACTGTACTAGCTATGGAAAACTGTTAAGATAACTAGAGGAGAGCTATTTACATCTTCCGAGGAATTTATTACATATATGGAATGCAAGGGAGGAAACCTTTCAATATACCGGAACAGCAAATATGTGTGGGTGGGAAACCACATTAACTCTTCATATTGGTTTCAAGACCCTTACTGTTGCTTGGATACGTCTGTACAGTCATAACCAAAAGTTTAATAACTTCTTTACGATTCAGCAATCATACAAGTTTTATGTAGGGAAAGCCATAGGCTACATTATAGACAACGAAATCTGAAAAAAGTGAGCACTGATTCTTATGATTGCAAATCATAAAAGTCACTCACATGACTATATTCTCTACACTAAATAAGAACCTTGCGATTTTCTCGCTTCACGTGACTACTCAAAATCCCTCCCATGTGAGCATAAATACTTCGTAACACATAATTACATTAACCCTTAAATGCAAGGCTTAAGGGGGATGTACAGGTAGGAGGGAAAAAACGGACAGACCCTTGTAGCTGATTTCAGAGCCTTGTGATATGTAAATAAATGTAAGAGATGTAACGGAAACGTTTGTTTTCACAAGCAATGCAAATTACGTGAAATTACTTCTCAATTCAAGCAATTTATCGGCTGTAGAACAAATTTCAATACACTCCCTACTATTCTGTGAATGCCGCTAGGCATGTCATTTTGCCGATATCAAACTCGAAACATGAAGAAAACTTAAAATTTTCACTTTCTAGGAAAAAACTCAATTTTTTAAAAGCCATATCTAAGTAAATATATAGCTTAGAAAAACTATTTTGACCTCATTTTTTAGAAAATTTAATTTAATTTAAAAAGCTATGAAATATTGTTTCCAACAAACGCATAGTTTAGGAGATACTGTCAAAAAAGACAAAAAACACGAAAAATAGCTATTTTTCGACTGCTATTCAGCGAGTACAGGTTTCTTAGGGTTGTAAATCTGGATCTGTAGTCCCAGTAATAGTCCGAAACACCTTTCCAAAATTATTAATACATATTTTAATGTAAGTTCCGATGTAACATTTGACTGGGCTAATTCTTATGAATTGTATTATGATTTTTTGTTAAAATCCACATCTATAACATAAAGTAGGATCTTTATCATATCTTTTAAAAATATATTTTTTTAAATTTCTAAACAACATAATGAAAATCTAATTTTTTTATGAGACTTTTTTTAAATCTACAAGTGCTGAAGAAGAATTCCTGCTTTTTGTTGTTCATATAGGCAAACCAGACCTACACCAGCACAAAAAATAATTTAAACATCTTTAATACTTTTCAAGATTTGATGTAAACTGTGTATAAAATTAAACATTGGGGAAAACAAGCAACAAACTTACGACACACAATTTAAGTATCACAACATTTACGGTCATAACTCCGAAAGTATTTTACATATTTCAAAAATTCTTCCACCAAATTGTATATAGAAGTACGTGCTACAGAGACCAAATTAATTTGAAAACCGCATTTTTTTACCCTTAAAGGTGTAACTCCTCCGTTAATTTCTCATGCAAATCCGCGCCGAGCTAAAAAGAAAAGAATTAGCACAATGATTAGGCTCATCGTTTATTTCTTGTTCCTTATTCTGTAACTTTTACACGCATTTTATATTTTCATTCTAGTTATTTTCCGTTATTTTATTACAAATTTAAAGCAAACTTTTACAGCATAACAAAGTCATTTAAGGTTTTTTTTTTTTTATTAAACATTTCTTACAACACAGAATAGCATTCAACATGGTAATTGTTCTCTTTCCTGCACTTACTCTACTCACGATTTCAATGGAGCTTTCGCATCGACTTCTAAAATTGAGCCTTAAGCCGGTTGCTGACCAAGAGCTAAGCTAGTTTAGCTTAGCTTAGCTTAGCTTAGCTCACATACTGTGCAGGATTTCATATGTAGTTGTGCCTACACAACTACATATGAAATCCGGAACAATTGCATATGAAATCCCCCACAGTATGCGAGCTAAGCTAAGCTAACTTAGTTTAGCTCTTGGTCGACAACCGGCTTTAATATTTGCCTAATTTCTTCCTGTTCTATAACGATATAATATAATATAACATATTATGTGTAACGACAAATTATAGGCGTTTGCCCAACAACCAGCCTCTAATCATAATAACTTAATTCCTTAGTAACCGAGTTCAGAATTTACTTCTCGGTCCCACATTCACTTAACTAGAGATGCATGTTTGATACGATTACCAGTAATCAATTTAATTATTAGATTAGACTACCGAATGATTAGATACCGGCAGGCGTCATCCATGTGACATGCCGCATCAGGTGCGCCTGATTGCATTCAACCTGTCACACATCATCAGAAACGTTATGCGAGGCGCGTCCATAAAGTAAGTTTCCCTGGGGCCATTTACAGAAACAAAACACAATTTCAAAGAAATATTTATTGCAACAGACACAGCCAGCGTTCAGCTATTTTTCAACATATTCGCCACCGGAAATGAAACATTTGTCTTACCGTGGCACCAACTTTTGAATACCTGTATCGTAGAAGTGTGTGCCGCCTGGGATTTGAACCACCGTGTGACAACCACCACTCCCATCAAGTAGTCGAATTATCAGAGTTATTCGAAACGAGTTAAAACTAAATAATTATTAAAGAAAAGTGTATGACATATTGATGGGGCCAGTGTTCGTTCTTCATTAAGAATATAAATATGTTCGCCGCGTTGGGTGGACGGCTGATGATTTATAGATGTACACCAAACTGACTTGAAATTGTCTTCACTTTATATAATATATATATATATATATATATATATATATATATATATATATATAACAATGCGAAGCATTGAAGGGTCAGCTAGTATCCATATAAAAATTCAGCTCTAAAGGGATTAAAACACCAGTAATATGCTTCAAAACCTGAAAAGGGTGTTTCATTTCGTATGCTGTATGGACATCAGGGGTACTCGGAGCTTACAGATTTTTAGATCAAAGTCGATCAAGTATCTCGCTGATAACTAGAATGAATGTCTCGTTATCTAGCCTAGGTAAATTTATATTGTACACGATTTTCATAGCACTTAGCCTATACTGCTTCTATTTGTTAATTTCTTAGTTTCAAATTTAGTGTATATTATAGTTTAATATTATAATTATACATACATTCAATTATATTATAATTCTTTAATTCACTTTGTTTTCTCGGCATATTATTGGACGCATTTTTGTCTTATGTTTTAATATAGGTAGTTCAATATTGTATTAATATTCTATTTTTAGCAGTTTGTATTATGTATATCTATTGTATTTGTTTTTGTAGATTCCTTTTAATGTATTTTGTATTTATCCTGGTTTAGTGGAAGATAAGGCCCTATGGCCTTAACCCTGCCAGGCAAAATAAAACATTATTATTATTATTATTATTATTATTATTATTATTATTATTATTATTATTATTATTATGTTTATATTGGTAATGGCTAATGGGGTACAAAAAGCACTAGCTACCCGTGGTTATTATTTAGGTTGACATGCTAAGGGTTAAATACATTGTTTTCCTTGTTATTGTTGGGGAATTATAATAGCCTATGTAATGAGATTTACATAATTTTATGAGCACCTGACTAGTATCCATACGATAAGGAGTGACCCACAACAATGCTGAACATATGAATAGACTCAGTAGCATGAAAAGTAGCAACAAGAAAAACAATTGCAGTCGTTGCACAATTTCATGCAACTCAACACACATCTGTGTCTTCAACAGAGACTGCAGTGGGTATGTAGCAACAGCAGTGCATAATGTTATTTGGTTCATACAAAACAATGGGTTCATTCCCTTGGTAGCGGTCTGGAATTTTGAAGGAGTATAATTTCCCGAATTCATGAAGTTTGACTCAGTCATTTCCATCTGACGAAATAGAGCGCGAAATTTCGACTCTTCTTGCAGTGAAGCAAGAGTTTTTATTAATTCTTCAATTAGATATAAAACGAGTTCATCTCTGTAATTCCGCACAGTACGTTACAGCTCATTTCACAGTTTCTGTTCTCCATGTGTTTGCATGAGAAGTCCGTAACTAGCGAAACAAATTTATCGTACCATCATGGGTAATGCCAGAAATCGCCGATAAACTACACTGACAGGTTGTAATTTTAAGATTAAACATAATTTTGATTGGATGTTTATACATTGTTGTTGGTGACGATGAATTATTATTTTTATTATACCATTAGCTATAGATAGCCCTACAGCATATCTGCTTTCTTTATATCTTCACTTTATCACCAAACAAAACAGAAAAAAATCGCACTAGGGCGATTCCAATTTGATCATGTGCACTAGCTTGTCCTACACATTTGCAAGGTGTTTCATTGTTGTATTGCGTCATTTCCTTCCAAACTGAAAGGAAACTGTCTCCCTTCGCATCGAAGTGATTCTCTCAGTAAGTTTAGTTGAAATTATGCCTCTCAGCCCTGAAGACGTTGCCAAAGCTGTTGCTCTAATTTATGATGGATGCAGCCTCCGTTATGCCGCTGCAACCTTAGGGTGCGTATACATTTGCGCTCTGTACGCGTGTCGACACGCGTACAGAGCGCAGATTGGGACGGCATTTGAGGTGTTCGTGTGACGACACGCGTGTCGACACGCAGACAGTTCGCCGCGATCCGTCTCCTGTCGGTTTTTTCGGCGAACACAAAGGATTTCCGTTTTCATATTGGGACGTGTTGCGCTCTGTCCGTGTGTCGACACGCGTGTCATTTTCCTCCTGCGGTCCGCTCAAGCATACATTTGTTAATCACAAGGTTCAATAATAATAATCAGGGCCCAGATTCTGATGACCTAATATTGTTTGAAAAATGACCCTAAATTTTAAAGAAAATGATTTAATAATTATAAAAAAAATGACCTAAAACTGATATTTTATTTATAAAAAATTATTATTGTACACACAAAGTTTTAGACTAATGTTTACATAATTGTAAAAACTGTAAATAACTATAATGGTGTGAATGTTCTTTTCTCACGGAAATTTATAGTGGCACTCAGGCAGTCTTACTGGGCAGTCAAACTTCGACATTTCCTTTTGCGGTCTGCCGGATTATATTACTGTTTATTGAGGGTAAACAATAGTGTTTACTCTCAAATCCAAGCAGACCCAAGTCAAAACATTAGTAATATAATACAAAATTTTGGCGTTCTTTGATTCTCATTTCCGACTGAGACATGACAACACTTTTCCTTCTTGCATTAAACAAACAATACTTCAAAGAGAGAATCGCTAGCGACGAAAAAAGTGAATACACTAAATGTAAATGCTTGAAAATGACTAAATAAGGAAGCAAATGACACGAAAATGACCAAATAATGACTTAAAATTGAAATAAATGCCATAAAAATATAAAATTGCATAAAATGACAAAAATGACCTAATAAAAATGTATTTCTATAATCTAGAGTCCATGATTAGCATTTATCTACAAGTTGGCAATGCCTATGCAGCATCAATAAAAAGATATGTCATTAGAATCCGGGCCCTGATGATAATAATAATCTTTCTTACTTACTTACTTACTTACTTACTCACTCACTCAATGACAATAGACAATTCCTCAGCAAGCTAATGGAATATTATCTATCTTATGGAACCCGATGGTTCATTGCCCCGCTTGCCTGAGTCCGCCATTCAACCCTATTCTGTGCTAACCCTTCTTCCCTTAAATCCATTTTAAGATTGTCCTCCCACTTCTGTCTAGGCCTTCTGCGTGGTCTTTTCTCTTCGGGTCTCCCAGTCAATACTTTTGAGATATGTAATAATAATAATAATAATAATAATAATAATAATAATATCAACAATAATAACAATAGTAATATCATTATTATTATTGTTATTAATTTCATTATTATTATTGAGTTAATTTTAATATAAAGATGTTGTGGGCCCTATTACTATATTACGGTAATTATCATGTTGATGGGCTGTGATATGATTTGATATATGAAGACATGATTGCTAGTATATGCGTGGTGGGTGAAAAATCACTGCTGGCGGTTCGCGGTATGTTCGTCGCTTTCCTATGGATAATTTCAACGAACTGTTCGCGTGTCGACACGCGTGTCGATACGCGTGTCGACACGCGGACAGAGCGGAACGCGAGAGGAGCGCAAATGTATACAGGCTCACCATTCACCACGGTGCAAGAGGCAACATGGGGAATTCAGTGTGAAATGGGTCATTAAATTTTAATCTTAAAACGTATACAATTGCAGTAATTTTATTTGAAGCACTAGACCTACTACATAATTTTTATGTAAACTTAATTTTTTTTAATTTCTTTACGTGGTCGGTTTTTTTTTGCCTGTCAGTGTAGTTCGTAAATTTACCTTATGGAGTTCCAAGTTAGGAATTGCGTTTATAATGATCATGTAACGAATAATATGTAATGAATAATAAATTAATAAAATATATTGAAATTGAATGATTTCAATAGCATTTTAGATTAAGACGATACTATTAAAACGCATTCTTGACTTATAATCAACTAGCAGATCCCCGCTTCTTCGCCCACGATAATTAACTGTAAGATTAAAAATTAAGGCAAAATAATTAAAAAGTACAGTATTTATTAACACTTGTACGCGAAACATTCATAGGCCTAAAACAAACGATTAGGCCTAGTAAGTAATGAAACAGCTAAAAATCCGGCTTTGAAGAGAAAGCGCAGCATGAGAAGAACAATCTCTTATTCGTGTTCCCTGGCTCATGAAACCCCAGCATAGTGAGTTTCGTCCAAATCGAACAATGTTTGCCCATTTAGGCCTATTTTCATTGTCCCTCTTCCGTCTAGGTTGAAAATTTCAGATGTCTGCGTGTCTTGATATTATAAACAAATGAATCGACTAGGGTGGGCTTACAAAATCCAAGCGATCGCGATGCTTTTATTTCCAATGTATGACAAAAATAGGCAAGGCCACCTGCAATAGATTTGACAAAATATGAAATATATTGCTGAAAACTGATGCTTCGAAAGAGCAAAAAGAAATGCACGTTTTCTGCCCGTTTTTCACTCATAAATCGCGAACGAAAGCTAAAATTAAAAATCCGGCTATGAGGCGCTTTCGCCCACCCTTCGGTCCATCTATGTTTAAAATTTCAGACCTCTGCATTCAGTAGATTTCGCTGGGCATCGCGCACAGACAGAAAGACAAACACTTCCTTTTATTATTATAGATGTGGCCGTTTCCTCTGAACAAAACACGATCGCACACCGGGTGAAAAACCAATAGTTGGTAAACATCCATTTATTCAAGTATCTAATGTATAAAATCGAAAGTGTGTATGTATGTATGTTTGTTCCTTATACAAATCTACATTTCTTTACCAATTTACACGAAATTTTGCACACATACCCAGTTAAGCCCGGGAAGTATAGCTGTCAACATTAAAATTGAAACAAATCAGTCCTTCCCTTGAAAATTATATAATTTCTGTGAATATTCTACTGAAAAAAAGAATGTTGTTCAGTTCACATGGCAACAGTGAATTGTTTACTGTGATTACATAGGGCCTTGGCAACTATATAGCCTAATGCTGGACTTTAACGAATTATGATTCCATCGATGTAATATATTGGGGAAAATAATTACTGAAAATGAAATCCACGAAAATAAAGCACAGTGTGATGTAGTCACATAACTTTCTCTACCCTCGACATAAGAAATATTTACTCACTTCACATTTTGATGTAGAATAAGAGGGACAACTTAAGTGTGTGAGTATGTAAATAATCCTTTCCGCTGATAAGTTATCCATACCTGTAGGCTTTGTATTAGTTGAGAAATAGGGATGTTTATCATAGGCCCTAAGCATGGGATGAATAGAATAGAATAGAATAGAATAGAATTTATAATATGGAACATTTTCAGTCCTATGCTCGCAGTATATTATGTCCTGGGTTTTAGGGGAGGAAAGTATGAAAGTGATACTGCATTTCTATTTTATTTCAGGCCCGAAACATGAGAACATGAGAATGAGAAATAAAATTTTCCGTCAAGTCAATACAATCTTATGTAATTTATGTTTCTTCTTATTTCAATCCTTCCCAGGCATGATGTGTAGAAGCAACGGAATGCAGCATTCGACATCCTCTATGAACCATAAAAAGCTATAGGCCTATCTAGCGTTTTCTGAGGGAATCGTTTGAGTGTGATAAATCTTTTTCAAGTTTTACATACATAAAGTCCTCCATAAGTTAATTTCAAATTAAAAAAATACAAAGCCCGGGCGACGCCGGGCCTTTTCAGCTAGTACTTTAATAAAATATTGAGACAATTTGCAAAGCATGGTAGCTCTCATGCATATTGTCGTCCTATGTTCTGAAAAGTATTCATCTGATATATTATTCAGGGAAATTATAGTTTTCCTCAAAAGAGGGCGACTTGTTCGTGACATCTTGATCTTGAAGAAAAAAGAAATTACTTTTATCTGTAGCAGAGTTAAGAATGCGACAATTTCACGCAACATAGAGCGCGAGACGTGCGCCGAATAATGCCAACCTACTAGCAACAAATATATCTCAAATGTAATAATATACTTGAAGAAGAGGAAAATGGCAAAAATTAATTCCGTTATGCAGACCAACACAGTCTATCCAATATTTTATACCACCCAGCCCCTCCACGGATGTAGCGCCAAGGAGTTTAGTTTAAAATGTTAAATTGGAACAATCACATATGTGGGTTACCCTTTCCAATTCAGTAACCTTACTTATGTAATGGGTTGCTACATAAAGATGATAATAGTATATTGCGATACAAGTGCCGTAAGAGATGCATACGGATCGAGGAAAGAGTTTGAAAAAACGAGACGCTTGCGCCGAGATCCGTTATGCCCTTACGGCACGATTACTGCATGCTATTTTTTGCACGATGATTATTTATATCAACTTAGTTATATTAATTGTGATATTACCTGAAAATATTATGTATATACATTCTTGAAGATAGATGTTTACTTCAGAAAGTGATTCGCATGTGTTTGTTGTTATGCGAACCGAATATTTGTCCTGGGGGGCCTTGTCCAAAAATGCTTGTATTATGATGTGCCGTAAGTAAATTCATAACCTCACGGAAACACTTACCGCACATAACAACAAGATTGCGTGTGGGAATGTCAACTTACGATCCACGGCAACAACATTCGTAAGTACCACTAATTAGTTAAGTCGTGCAAAAAAAAAAACACTTTTAGTCCAGACGAGATAGCAAAAAATGTTCATTATTTTAAAAAATCAAAGTGGCCCACTCTCTACGCGATAATTAGGAGGGAAATAGTAGGAATTCATTGAATATATTTTGGGGAAAATCGGCTTGTAGCATCATGGTGGAAAAATGCAAAAATGGGTGAAAAAGTTTATATATATATATTTTTAGATTTTAAGGTATCAAAAATAAAAATATGGGAAAAACAAAAAATATCACGAGATAGAGCTTAAAGACAAAGAAAATGCGCCTCAACGATAAAAAAGGTTCCTAACTTTTTGCAATAAAAAATTTAAAGGCGGCACTTTGATTTTTTAAAGCAATACTCTGCCTCGGCTGGCCTATTTAAGCCTTTAATATTCTGAATTCTTCTTGATTTACCAATGTTAACCCTTTCAGCGCTGAATTTATATTTTAATAATAGCATTCATCGAGTAAAATCACTATGGGTTATAAGTTTAAAATTTTAGTGGAATGGCTGGTTTCCATAATTGACAATTTTTATACGTGGATAAATATCTTCATAATTATTTTAATATAAAGTATTAATGTATTACGCTTATACAGAGCCTTCGTTTGGACGCGTGGCCGGTTTAACAGAGATTTGCTTGGCATAGCCCCATAAATTGAAGCGTATGCAAATTATAACTATGGCGCTCTTCAGACTGGAAACAGGCCACGACTGTCTAGATGACCACCTTAATGGAATGGGAATTGTCCCCAGAACCAACGGATGTTCCTTGTAATATCCACATATCTTCGTGATAGAAAATGTTAGAAAAGATGTTCATGTAACCATCACACAACCTTCACGCCTATTAAGAAAATGTACATTATAATTTCCTTTATTACAACCAAAAGGTCATATCATGATGAATGAAGAAACGGTTAAACTAAATATGGCAGGGGAAACAGAAGCGCTCCGAGAAAACCTGTCCGGACCCCATTTTGTTCACTACGAATTCCACATGAATCCACCGAGATTCGATCCCGGGTCCCACTGGTGGAAGGCGAACGGTCTAGGTCTAACCAGTCAGCCATTAGGGCGGCCCACAAGAAGGGCATTAACACTCATAAATTTTTCTTCTGAATTTGCAGTAATTCCTCCTGTAATGTTGCCTTTCAGTTTTTCCAACGTATGCGGGTTATTCCGATATCATTTATTTTTTAAGGTTCCCCATAAATAAAAATCGCATATTGTAAGAACGTGCTAGTAAAAAGCCCCTACTGATCTATCTTCAAACATTTACAGAATTAATTTTAACGAAGAGACCAGCTGTATGTGCTGTAAGGGAATCTTGTTGAAACATCCTTTTTTCATTCAGTGTCACCCAATTCTTCTATTATTGGTGAGATTTCCTCTGCACATTCATTGTATGTTTAAAAATACAGGCCTCATGCTATAACTATGTAAGCATTCGAAGGGGGAAAAAACACGCATAGAGAGAAAATGATTGGAGAACAACAGCTGTTTACGCATCCCAATGAAGGCTCTTATCTCAGCTTTTATGCAATTTTTGCCGCGACGCAAATGTAGATCTACGTCAATAGCAGGAAAAGTATTAAATTATTGGTTTCTAATCTACCTTTTCTCAGAAACTTTTATACCTTGTGTTAATAAATTCACTTTCCGGTGAATACAATATATTGTATTATATTCACATAAATTAAAAACTTAATTTCCTTCAGTAATCCTTCAAAAATGCCATCCAAATGTTATTAAAAATAGTGGTATATTTGGCGGAAAATACAAATCTAACCTAACGTTAAATTAGGTTACACTGAGTTGGGTTACATTACGCTGATAGTTGTGGTTTGGGATTAGCTTAAGCTAACTGCCCCATTTTATATCCCCTCAGCCCTATTATTTTGAGTAGGCCTACCTAGATAACTCAGTGCAAGTATTATACGCTGGATGTAGATGTAGATGTAGATATCCCGTTCTGTAGATCCTGTGTTGAGTGGGACTCAAGGATATAGAACATGTCGGATTACAACATACAAGCAAGTAATAATATAATACACTGTAAACTTATTCAAACTGGAAATACTCATCCATATTGTAGAAGGTGTGAGTCATTAAAATTTTCTTGAGACGGTATAACATATTCTACCATTTTTAGTTATTCAGGTTAGTTAGGTTTTCGACTATTACAGACTAGGCCTATTCCATCAAAATATTAAGTAAATTTCAAAATTAATCGTATTTATTTCTATACATGCAATTAGTATTTTAAGAATTCTTATACAATCGAAAAAACAATTTTGGAGTGATAATCAATCATTACGTCATAAACATGAAAGCATTCTACGAATTTTCTTAATATATTTTATTCCTAGCTCATGGACAATAACTTATGTCATAAATAATAATAGCCGCTCCATTCCGTCTATCAGCAGCTTACTTACTGAATGTCTCTTATACTACAACCGTCCCAAACGCACGATCAGCCAATTCATAATATACGGGTGGGACATTCTAGCAAATTATAAAAACTATTTTTGTTTATTACATATAATAAATAATAAACTAGAATTGGTTCTTCACATTCTGTAAAATTTACAATACCTTCTCCTCCACACTACATGCAAAGCATTATTTAAAATTTATTTTTCAAAATCTATTACGGGTGGGACATAATTTGGACACCGATTTTAATGATGCACAACGAAAGTTCACTTGCTGTTCTATTAATGTTAGGGTCTTAATGTTGTTATTAATGAAGGTATGAAGGATTAAATACAAATTATAAACTGTTTCGAGGTTACCAGAGCATTTATTTAACTCATCAATAATAATTTAAATAAACTATCACCATTACAGGTGGGACAAAAAGTCACTTGTTTGTTATTTTACATAGTAACTAACCACACATTTGAGGTTAATCTTATACCAAATTGTACCTTAAGATGTATATTTTCTCAAATGAAAATGGACATAGCTGATTACTCTTGACTACTTGGTATTAAAGAGTGTTAAAATCATGCTAAAAATGGCACAAAAAAATTAACTCAACGCAATAAATAAGTAAATCGACAGATTTTACACATGAAATCACTTCAGATAGGCTATACCTAAATCCTTAATATTCAGAGAATTTGAGGTTTTAAATTTATTTTTGACCACCCGATTACAATAACTTGATAACTTCTCTCTTTGAGGGAAAAATTCCCATATTTTATGAAATGGCTGCGATGCTAACATATCAGGCATAATCAATTCTAAATCTGAATTACACCTCATTGCATTCATCAGGTTTCGCTCAAACATACATTTATAGTCCATTCATGTACAGTAACTCATGTGGTGTATCACTTCGGAATCTCATTCCCTATCCCCAGCCAAAAATAAAATGTCAGTCATCCATAAACTGTTCCTATACTACTGGGAATTGTGAAATACAGCAAGCTTATTAATTCTGTTATGCTGTTCACACAATATAATATTCCTTGTCACGATTTCATTTGCACACAAAAACCAGGACATGTCCTATTAAATATAAACAATTAGCACACACAAAACATTCCATGAAGGGAATCGTCTGAGCGTCCATTTATTTAGCCTCAATTCGATACCCAACCTCCATAAATAAGTCTGTCATTCACAAAATGTTATTCTAATACTTTCGGAAAATATGTAAAATCAGTAATAGGCTTACTAGTCACGGATTAATTCAGTTCAGCTTTTCGACGGGGGGGGGGGAGGTTCCTCACTGAACTGTAAGGGATTAGTTAACTCCAATCGATATAGGCTATTTACCATTAGCAGACGTTAACTTAAGTGTTTTCAAACAATAAATTGGTATTTATTTTTATGTATGCAAAAATTATTTCTAAAATCTCTTTAAATTCGAACCTAACTTTGTGGGTAATAATTTTGGGTGACGTCATAAACAATGACAATTTATCGAGTATTTATTTCTGCACTAACCCACTAACCTAGATTCCTTGGCGCTACATCCCTGAAGGGCCAAGGCCTACCACCCGACCTCTGCATCATCTACCATAGAAAGATGGCAGGATTGGTCAACATGCCGACACCCACGGCCGTTAATGGTGGTTTCCATGACCGGAGCCGCTACTCCTCAATTTGAACCACGAGGCTGAGTGCACCCCGTTCCAGACCTCCCTCCGTGGCGGTACCAGGGATCGAACCCGGGGCGACGGATCTGTAGTCAGCGAGGCTAACCATAATACCAGTTGTCGAATATGAAATCCCTCGCTGTATGTGAGCTAAGCTCCGTGAGTCATCCATATAATGCTTCTGTATTACTAGGAATTGTGAAAAGACCCGGCCTGTAACATGCAAGCTACCCTGTTCATACAGTATAATATTTCCTGTCACGATTTGATTTTCACTCAAAAACCTGGACATGTCATATTAAACACACATAATACCAGGGACGTATCCAAGATATTTTTTTTCGGGAGGGGCTATGTAAGTCTAACACTGTTATCACTAGGGCCCGGAAATTTATGAAAATCATATTTTTAATAATGCAAATTATTACAAGGTGCCAAAGAAATATTAAGAATTTTATGGTTTAATTTTGCATATTTTGTTAGTTTTGCAATGATGCATCATATTTTCTCAATATTAAAATAGCTGTGCATATTTAACCAAGTTGTCACATTTATAACAGCATATTATGAGAGATGTCAAATATTGTGCATATCTATGTTAATTAAATTTAAAAAAGCTATTTGGCTAAGTGAATGTTTTGGAAACCCACTATAAAATTTGTTGATAGTAAATAGACTACATTTTTTTGTAACCGATTATATAATATTAAAGCAACGTTATATTAATTATTTTTCAATTTACTAAAATTTATTGCAATAACTTAACCTTGTTTTATTTTAATTTTTATTATGTAATTCATAAGACTTATACTATCTTTTAAAATTCGTGATGTAATTCAGCCAGCAACAGAACGTCTAGTACAGTATTAAATTTACTTAAATAATAGAGCATACCTCATTTTTCCGGAGCATATTTCACAAATTTTAGGTAAAAATTCGATGTCAGGCTGAATTTTGTCAGGATTTGCAATTAAACTGTCTACTAGACATATTTGTCAAATTAAAAATAATGTTCTTATGTGCAACATATTAGCATTACTTAACGTTTCGGGGGGGGGCTGTATAGCCCCCTCTGAATACGCCCCTGCATAATACATTCCATGAAGGCATCGTCTGAGCGTTCACAATATGTTTAGCCTGTGGGTACCTCAATTCGGCACCTAACCTCCATAAATATGTCTATCATTCACAAAATGTTATTCTAACACTGTCGGAAAACATGTAAAATCATTAATACTATTCACGGTTCAATTCTGTCAAGCTGTCCGTATATTTTCCCATTCCTCGACGAAGTAAAAGTAAAGTCCCATGTGGCTGCGGGGGTGAGAAGGTTACGTCATCCTCACTGTAACTGTAAGAAATTAGTTAACCCCAATCGATGTATGCTATTTGTCATTCGTAGGCATTAACATAAGTGATTGTAAAAACCACTGGTCACCATATAAATAGCAATAAGACACGAATAAATTAACCAATATGCATTAGACTAACAACTTACCCCGGATTTGAGCTGTTCGTGTCTTCAGAAGCCATTCCATTGACACACTTGGACAGTTCAACACGCACCACACACACACTATTTTCACAGCACTTGAAATATTTCATCACACAAACACAAGATAAATACACTGGAAATAACTTTAAACGTAATTTTAATACCGGCCACACGTTTCAGAACCAGAAAATGTACCGGACCGCGAAGGCTGAAGCATGTTGAAAATTCTGCCGAAATAGGCTAGAGTAGAGGGCTCTGTCTGCATGCTCCAGAACAGCCAACCTCAGCTATGTGGTTACCTATAACTGTAGGCTTATTTAGATTATTTTCTAATATATTTTCTCGGTGCAGGGCAATGATATTTATATTAAATACACCGATAATTAGTTGGTGAAATTTATGGATTAATTTGATTAAACCACCGACAGTTTAACACCCACGAACTGCAGCACTGATTATTAATTTTTAGCACAGGACACACACACACACCCCCACCAAACTGGTTTTCAATTTAACATATTTCAAGACCTTATATCAATTATACTATTAGATCATTTGTATTCGCTTATATTACATATATCTCTCCCATATATTTAGTTGGTCAAGGAATGGGGGTACTGACTAACTAGAATTTCGAAAGTATGGGTTTTAAAGAAAAGTTCATTTATAATTTCTCCTTATCATTATAATACAACCTAACCCAATTAGTTAACCCATTCGTACCTCAACAGTCTACAACCCATGTGAATAAATCACATCAATAAAGGCGTGTACACATTGGGCCAACGAACACCAACCAACCCCTTTGCTGGGCAAGATTCGGTTAGTGAGTACTAGAGGCAAATCAGAGCCAACGAACTCGTTGGCCTTGATTTGATATGGACGAGAGGCCAAATCCTAACCCACTTGTGACCAACGTTCGACCCAATACATTGGTTGTTCGTTGGCCCAATGTGTAACCACCTTAAGAATAGTTTTTATCTTTTTGGATCCTTCTTGTCTTTACTGATTGACTAGAGTAGAAACGACCGACAAAACTTGACATCTGAATGGGATGAACTTGACAATCACTCTGGTTAAAGAAGTCTCACTAAAGCAGTAAATGTGCAAAACAAAGAACAGAGCAAAACTAGAATGAAACATTAAATATAATTTCCTCTGCTCATCTCATATTCCCTAGAGGTTGGCAAACCTAACATGTAGCCCCAAAGTGGCTTCGGAACCAGGAGTATATACAATACTTGCATTGAGTAGCTACCTTCATCGCATTATATCACCGTTCAAATTTTAGTTATTTTTTTATGGTTTCATACAGTATGACAGTCCAAAAGTAGGATTTTCCACACTTTTTCAGTTAACCCTGTTAGCAATCACATGACAAGGATTCCTAAATCCATTATCAACACCAAATCTCGAAATGAAGAATCTGAAAGCTTCGAGGCCGTTAAAATTCAAACATGTCATTGGCAGTGCGCATGCATGGAGTGCCCAAGTCAAAGGCGAAAATATTGTCCAAGGCTCCACACGCTTTAGTTAACCACGTGGATACTAGCATACCATCAATGTTTTCAACTCAGCATGTTTCGCTTGCATTCAAATTCCCGCCGCCTCTGTCTCTGACGTGGTCCATGCTTTCAGTTTGCGGGCAAGCTCTGTAATAAAATCATTCCATTTTTCAGGGAACATTAATTTCTGGTATAAAAACACATACAGACCCAACAAAATATCGACTGGATGTACGGTGTTAATCCAATCTGAAATGGTGGCAGGTGTTAGCTATGCAACCATGCAACAATTTCCTTTATATTTCAAGGCTTTACTTACCAACATTATTAAAGTTGATGAAAATGGCCACAGGAGTCCATAAATTTTTGGCACTTTAGTTCACATTCAGAAATGCTGGCAATTGCCTGGTGGATATTTTATATGGTTTTAAGTTTAACAATTCAGTAGCTCTTTGCACAGAGCCACATGAATTGCCTGCCTGTTGTGAAAGATAACAAGCAATTTCTGGGGGGGAATCTACAAACAATAACCATTGTCATCAAATGTTTCTTCGGTCAAACCCTAAGACTTAACTTGATATTAGAAATTTACTGAAAATATTTAATCAATTTTCAGCCAAGGAATTTAAAGGGACTAAAATACACACCGGGCTGCGCCGTAGCGTAGTGGTTGAGGCACTGCACTACAAACCAAAAGTTTGCGGGTTCGATTCCAGATGAGATCATTGAGATTTTTCAACTGGCCTAATCTTTCTGGTGGCACTATGGCCCTGGGATCGACTTAGCGTCTAACAGAAATGAGTACCAGGAGCAATCCTGGGGTAAAGGCAGCCGGTGTGTAAGGCTGACAACCTTATCACCTTCATGTGCCGAATGTCTATATGCAAACTGTAGACCATATAATCTACGAATGCGTAATACTAGCTAAAGAAAGAAATAGCCTGAAAGCTAAGATCTCGATCAAAGGAGGAAAATGGCCAGTTTCAAAAAGCGACATGTTAATGAAACACAAAAAACGCTTCCTGGATTTTGTTAGCAATGTAAACTTTGAGTTATTATAATGTAATCGCACTGAGGTGTCACTAAACAAAGTTATGTAAAGTAATTATAGTAATATGACCAATAAGTATAACATGTAAATATTGTAAATAGGAATAGGTTACATAATGTAGTAGTAGTAGTAGTAGTAAGTATTCTGCCTTCCGGCAGGTTTTCAAACTTGTTACATAATGTAGTGTAAGATATTTATTGGAATATTATAATAAAAAAAAGGATGTAGTATTGCATCACATGCAATGGAACATGCTGAATAAATAATAAAAAAATTTAAAAAATGTGCCGAATGTCCAAAATCTGTGGGCTTCAACCTCCTGGAACCCTCTGGGCCTCCATGGCCTGTATAGGATCACTTAACTTTAGAATACACACCCTTTATAATTTTTCAGAGTTTAAAAATTAATAAACCCTTCTGTAATACTGTGTACAGACTACCAAAGATAATCATGGTTTGAGCATTAACCTAGATTATGTTTGTAGTGTGTGCACAACTGAATTGCATTCACAGTAATTTTCAGTTCCCCGAAGAGGATGTTACATAAATGAGATTATGCTGTTTGTAGCCAACAGTTTTCAATTGAATGATATTTCCTTGTTGATATTTATGCATCAACTGATATGATTTGTAAGTTGTACAGTGAGTCCCACGCAAGAGTTGGCCAATCATGCGTGTTTCTGCATCACGGCGGCCCCTGCTCTAACTCCCAAGCAATCAGGTGAAATATCGATACACATAAAGCCGCTAACACTGTAATGTTTCAGGTTCTCACATTTACAGTTGGAATTACAATGAAAATAAGCATGTACCTCATCACAAGAGATGTTGGAAATGGCCTCCTCTTGCATCCACACAACACTGGCATCTTTTCAGGAAATTTTCTTTCACGCACAAAAGCTCAGCTTCCGAGATATGAGTTAATTTCTATTTTGATATCGTCTAAGTTCTTTTAATGTACGGGAAATCTACCTACACACTTTTTTTTTTCAAGTTTACCCACAAATAATAGTCGCATACTGTTAGAAGAACTTAAAGACAATATCACAAGAGAAATTAACTCCTCGTGAAAGAAAATTTCCTGAAAAGATGGCAGTGTTGTGTGGATACAACAGGATGACATTTTCAACATATCTTGTGATGAGGAACGTGTTTATTTTCATTGTAATTGTGAGAACCTGAACCATTACACTGTTAGCAACCTTACTTGCATATATATTTCACCCAATCACTTGGGAGTTAGAGTAAGAGCTGCCGCGACTCAGAAACCCGCATAATTGGCAAACTCTTGCATGGGACTCTCTGTAGAATTGTGAACAAGATACATGTAAAGGGAAAAAAAAGCGGACCGACTCTTGTAGCTGATTTCAGAGCCTTGTGATACGTAAATAAATATAAGAGATGTAACAGAAATGTGTTTTCACAAGCAATGCAAATTATGTGAAATTATTTCAATCCAAGCAATTTATTGGCTATAAAACAGATTTCAACACATTCCCTGCTATCCTATGAATGCCGCTAGGCATGCGCAGTGGCTCATATCGGCAACTTATATATTTTAGTCGGTCCGCTCTTTTTTCCCTACCTTTACATAAAATGTGTAACAATATATATAAAAACATGTTTTTAAAACAAAAATGGCAACCTGAATAATGCATCAACATACTGATGTTAAATATGGAGGGTTTTTAAAAAACCTACAAACTGTATTATTTTAGATGTAAAAGCTTTATTATTAGGCCTACATAAAGTAATGTTCTCATGTTCTATTTCTCCTCCCTTTTTGACCTCCAAAGTGTAGCAACTGGTTCTGATGCTTGTGACCACCAAGGGATAGCGATTGGTTCAGTTGTACTTTGGAGATCATGGAGGGAGGGGAAGCAGGGGAATGACTTCACACTTTTGGAGTACTGTTCGACAGGCCTGATCTATAGCATCATTCACAATGCTCATAATGTAAATGTAAATAAATAATCTAAATGAAAACAAAAGTTAACAAATCCTGAAATAAAATAAGTCGGAAATTACATCTCCAAAGATGCTATAACCTTCTTCTTTGCACTTTCAAAGATAATACCGTTGGCAAAGGTAAATGGCAGGACACACACATATTGTGAAAATTCGAACCAACGACAATAACATCAGAATTCTTTCAGATAAGAAACGAAACATTTGCGGGAAAAATTATGTCTAAGCAGGACAATTACAAAATGCCTTAATATGGTGACCGTTGGTCACCCTATTCACTCTGGATCAGTGTGCACAACTTCAGAAACATCAATTCCACTACAGAGGCTTCAATTTTTCACTATGGTTCACAGTTCTAAAAAAAAATATTTTAACATTATTAACATTAACGTACGAGGAAAATGATACTTGACAATAAACATAAAACTAACAACTTAACATCAGCTAAGAACTATGCAGCAGAACATAATTATACGGTGCCAAGGTCAAGACAATGAACTTTAAAGTAAAAAAAAACTGAGATGTGAAATTTATTGGCAAAAGCTGTGAACTAGCCTTCGTTGTCAAATATGAATCCTTGGAAATTTTTCTTTGACTTTGTAACAATCAATCACAAGCTTTATATACCGGCACAGACTACTGGTATGATGTATCGAACCCTTTTTAAATATTTGTAACCCTTATTCAATATTAAACAGTCCAAATTTCAACCGATCAGAAAAGGCATAGATTGCAAAATTTTCTATTGGTGCCCAACCAACTGTTGGACAATTCTTGATGACATATTCTACTGGTAATAGACTATTAAAAATAAAGATGGGAAATGTCCACATGTGCATAATATACCGGTAATATAATTATCTAAGAATTTCTGGAAATTAAAGTTTTAAATTTGTAAGAAATAAGAAAATTTAAGGTTTTAACATGCATTTTGGCAAATTCCACTGAGTTTCATAAATATTTCGATTATCGCCACAATGTCTCAAGATGGCCTACATTCCACTACAGTTGGACACACTGCTCTGTATACGGTATATTATTATCCCACTGCTGTTATGCTAACACTGAATGACTATGTTTGGGCAGAAAAGAATAATTAGGGGAGGAATCTATCTAAATTCAATAAGAGAGAGCACTGATACAGTTTATTTTATTGACATATTAATTGCGAAAGAATACAAAACTTAACGGTTGGACTTAGCAACACGTTCCAACTCATCCTTCTTCTTGATCGCATATGAATTTGATGATCCCTAGAAAAAAAAAGAAAACAAATTTGTATTTTATACAGCATTCCATGGCCCTGTAATGTGCAAAAGAAAGAAAATCTGATATAGATGACATAACTTCCTCTACATAAATACAATTTTTGATTCTTAATATAACATATTATAGTACATAATACACCATATAATATAATATATTATGCAATTATGAAACTCATGTAGGAAATTTAAACAGAACCATTAAGCAGTGTTCGAGAAAATTGGCAAAAATGACATTCTAATCATGTACAGAGGTGTAAAAATGAAGATCAAGTCGAATCACATCCCCGAAGGATACACAACTCAAAAATAATCTGATGTGATGCACTACACCTTTCTCACTTCACAATCTGATGCAAAGATTTATTATTCATCAGGTGTCTTTCTACAAACGATGGCTGGCCTTAGAATTTTTGCACAAAGGAAAAAAATATATATATTTGAAATAAAAGTTTTAGCTATTAGCATAATCCCCACATGTACATAATTTAAACAAAATCATTACAAGAAGAATATTAAAGTCTGATCAGAAGTGAACAATCAACATATGTCATTTGACAGTCAGACCGCCCGTTCACATCAATCATCATTTTCAGACTGTTAAGATTTTGAAGCACATAAAGCATTGCTATATTATAAGAGAAAGCATAGTTCTAACCATTTTATTTGTGACTGTGTTAATTTTTGGAAAGAGAACATCAATATTTAAAAAATGATGGAGCATATACATTGAAGCAACTATAATATAATAATTACAATTTGAGTTGAACTTAGACACTTATGCTTCACTTACCAACTTTTTGGTAGAACATGTTTCAAGGATCCTTGTGCCCATCCTCGGCTACGTGTCCAACTGACAAATCCTGCTTTTCAAGGTCATGAAGTGTTCAACTCAAATTGTAATTATTATAGAGAACATCAATGTTATAAATTACAAAACTAACTACTGGAATTATAAAATTTTCAGTTGTTTCACACTCACAGGATGGGAAAGCATGTTACTAAAGAAATAAAGAAAGAACTAACTACAATATTATTTGTGCTGACCACACTATAAAAAACCCTCCTATTTTGAAGAAGTTTCCTGAGAATTTCAAATTATGACTAATCAAGATTACAAGTATTTTTTACACAAATTACTAGTACCTTAAGGGATGACAGAAGTATTGATTTCACCATTTTGGTAAAAAAAGTGGTTTTTTTAAATTATATTTTAGTGTCAAAAAATATAACATCCCCTAAAGTAAACTGTGGGAAATATGCTGTTTAGATGCAGCGAACAGGTGTTGCCGAGACCATTTTCAAATCCCAGTGCACTGAAAATTTTAATTGCCTGTTTTCTCGATTTCAATGTTCATGTTATTCTGTCACATTCAAAATCGATCTTCCCTCACAAGAATAAAGATATAGCTGTGAAATTTTTTCACAATGTACTTTAGAATGTGGGTAGTAAAATGTCTAATCAGATTTTCAGTATAAGTCTTGGTTCATTTTTTAAATATTATAATATTTTAATATTCTAATAAATTAAATTGATACCAAATTGAATTTGCATTCTAGTATACCCCCTCCCCCCAGAAAAAATTGGGTGCGTGGAATGCCACGCGATAGAAGTGGAACTTCTTTGGCAACGTTGAGAGTGAAATAGAGGAATACATATAATTATATCAAACGGTTCGAAGAATAAGAATAAAATAAGAAATTCACTTCTTCGGCATTTCAAATTGTGTATGTATAAAACAATAACACAGTTGTGATGAACTGATGCCCAAACTGTCACCGATCAAAGCCACTGTGTTTGTTTACATGAACTAAGTTGGTTACGTTTCCAAGAACATTAGTGATGTGTAAACGATGCTCACTCAATGAGTAGAGCCATCTGTAATGGTGAAGGGCTCACCACGCCACTATCTCGAAGCAGTAATAGCCCCCACTCAATGCCTGATACCTTTCCCCCACGCACTCCCATGGCTCCATTCTTTTGATAACAACTCTATGCTTGCTACCCCCACTACTTTTGTAACAATTTAGTTCGTAACGCTAGAGCATAATGCAACTTTGGGTTAGCTCTCAATTTACTCCTAGCACGCCTAAAGAAGCTTCACTTAAAAAAAAAGTTTGGGAAGTCATAGAAGTTAGAATTTATGGAGCATTCTATGTACGTATTCTCCATGTGCCTGTGGTTGACTACATGATATGCAGTGAGCAATTTGCTTTTAAGCAAAAACTGTCTATTTAAGAAAACATGGCTGACACATTTATCTGTTGACAAAGTCACAAGGGAGTTAAGTATAGGAAATTGTGCAAAAATTCCTTAAATAAGAATTAATGTTAAGATTTTGTCAAATATGTACCATATATACCCAAATACTACCTACCCCTAAATAATACCAGCACCCAAAGGAAATTTAAAAAAAAACAAAAAGACATCTATAGGCCCATAGAAAAAATTACTTTGCCTGTTTTATTATTAAACAGTTAGTTATTAACATACGATAAAAAAAAATTAAATATGGTAGCTAAAATGTAGTTATAAAAATAACGTGCATGGTAACAGTCAGCCAAAACCTCACTGTCTTATATGCGTAGTGTAACACTTTCAACAACAACAACAATACTCTCCATTCGTGATCCTGCTGTTCAGCGGGAATCACACACGATGACAAACATCAGACCCGAGGTCCAAGTCATGTGGAAATTCACTGAACTTTACATATATGCGTATTTGAGTATATGTGGTATATACCTTTTTTCTGGAATTTGTTAAAAAGTGGGATTACGTTTTACTGTTTGTGTTATACGAAGTCACATTATTTCACAATTCAAAAGAATGTTTTTGGGAATTGGGGCTATGGTAAAAGAAAAGCTTGTGAATATCTGTCAAAATGAGAAAAATTTGTGTTACTGTGTCTCTTGAATTTCACAGATTTCTAGCTATTACAGGATAAAGAAAGTAGATTTTCGTAATGTTTATTACCAACAGAACTTCCATTGAAGCTGGGTTCTTTAAAAGCAGACATTAAGATAATATAATAACGTCAGTATTCCTTAGAAGAGGGTATGTTATAACGGATTGTTAAGAAATCTATATATATAAAGTACTATACCTTGGCAGCGTTGATAAGCTCATCAGCAAGACATTCTGCAATGGTCTTAATGTTCCTAAAAGCAGCTTCTCGGGCCCCCGTGCACAGCAACCAGATAGCCTGTAGAGAAAAAGCAAGCTTTAGTATTAAAAAATCAACCGATCTAAATAAAATATCAACAGATTCAACACATGGTTGATTGTGTAAGCACTTGCACAAGTGTATGTTTCCTTCTTGTCTTTAATTTTTTCATTCAATATTCTAAAGACTACTTAAACCTGGATGATTTATGAGTAGGGATTGCATTTGAAATAAAAGTTTTAACTATTAGAATAATCCCCACATGTACATAATTTAAACAAAATCATTAGAGCCTTTTTCAAGAAGAATATTAAAGTCTGATCAGAAATGAACAATCAACACATGTCATTTGACGGTCAGACCGCCCGTTCACATTAATCATCATTTTCAGACTGTTAAAACATTGAAGCACATAAAGCATTGCTATATTATAAGAGCAAGCATATTTCTAACCATTTTATTTGTTACTGAGTTAATTTTCGGAAAGAGAACATCAATGTTATAAATTACAAAACAAACTACCGGAATTATAAAATTTTCAGTTGTTTCATTACACCCACAGGATGGGAAAGCATGTTATTAAAGAAATAAAGCAAGAATTAACTATACTAATTTCACTTTAAGTTCAAAGTAGATGTAAACAAAGCCACGTGACAAGGTAGCGCCTCATTGGCTAGTGGACGAACTGTAACTTTTGCTGCTTTGTATGCATACTCTTGCTCTTAATAAAATAGTTCGGTTCAAACCGTACCTTTTTGTAGCTATTTTCGTGCAGAGAAATTTAAAAACACGTTTCTGAAGCAGATCTGTATATGAAACAAAATTAATTTGATCAGGTTTTCATGACGCATAATAACTAAGTGAACTAATTAAACCGTTACAACAGATGTAAATTGTAGGCGTTTACGACAGCTGTGTGAATGCTCAAGTACGCCATCTTGGAATGAACTTGCCACAGTCCCTTCCCAATAACTTGGTAAGACCTGCTGAATATGCATTCATTTATTTATTTATATCGGTTTTACAACACGTACGTGAGGACAAGAAAGTCGTGTGCTAGAAATTTTGTCAAAAGTTAAATGTAACTTACAGCTCTGATAGGATTGGGGCGGTTACAAACAGAAATTAATGAATTCAACAAGGAAACGCCTCTGAAGTGGGCAGCCAACATTGCAAACTGAAAGTAATTTTTTTATACTCGTTAATATCTTCTTGTTAACTGTTTATGACTTTCTTAAATACTAATATTAAGCCTAATTTTGTACAGATGTATCGATCTTTTCAAAATAAATATCACATTTTCAACAATGGTGCATGTCATAAAAAATATTTTAAAAGTACTATTGAGAACACTGGAATACACACAAATCCTCATTCCGTGGCGGGTAAAACTCCACATGGTTTGTCACATGCTCGGCGGAGTGGTACTTTAGAGTTTGTTTACATCTACTTTGAACTTAAAGTGAAAATAGTATAACTACAATATTATGTGCTGACCATACTATAAAACAAACCCCCTATTTTGAAGAGGTTTCTTGAGAATGACCTATTTCAAATTATGACTAGAGATAGAAATTTTTCGGTGTTTTCAAACCGAAGAAAGCAGTACTTTGAAATGTGAAATTCGGTGGTTTCAATTGAACTTTTTGCTACTTTCAAAACTATAGGAGATTCACGGGAAAGCATATTTGTTATAATTTTAATTTTTTTACTCACAAGGGGAGTCCACAGTGATCTGGTCACTGATGCCATCAAGCTTTCACAAACTGAATTCATACAAGTAAAAAAAAAAATATATATATCCATTTGAACTTTCTGTCAAATGGCCTTGGATTAAGATTTGAGTATTGAAATTTTCACTTGCTGTATTTATCAGGGTGTGAAATTCCTGCAACCAAAATTCTGAAGCAGGCGACAAAGATCTGATTATGAAAAAACTGTTGTCATATTTACTTATTTAAATTCCCTCATCAAAAATTAAGTTTTCGGTCCCAAGTTAAGATAAAGAATTAGGTAGTGGAATAATTTTGTCTTGCTTGCTAAAAAATGGTTAACCCTACATTTCAGCCTAAGACCATACTTAAGGTAAAATATTCTTCGTCCCCATAAAACATTAAATGGAAGTTCTACTAAAACATCGATTTCTCACCTGGTTGACTCGTCTAAGTGGAGATACATCAACAGCTTGTCTTCTTACAGTACCAGCCCGACCAATACGTGTTGAGTCTTCCCTTGGACCAGAGTTGATGATGGCAGACACCAGAACTTGCAGGGGATTCTAGAAAAGAAAGTTATTACAGTATGTATTTTTTTGATAATTATACAATTATCAGTCAATATTAATATTAAAAGGTACACAACCAATAACACACCATTACTCATTAATGATGAGTAGCCAGTGCTGTGATTTGGGTTAAATATTTCCATAACTTAAATTCTTCCACTGTGTCTATTGCAACCACATTTTGAAAGAATGGTTTACTGTACAAGATATAATAGATTCCAAAATTTGGAGTTCCAACAAAGTTGATGGTCACACAGTTTTTTTAATTTTATTCCATCAGTGATTGGTGATGGACAGAGGTGGGTGAAAATGGTTTTATTTTTAGGCAATATTTGTTTAAAATTTTAACATTTTGGCGTTATTATTAATTTTGTGGTCTTATTTTAAAAATCATATAGGCCTACACAGTATGGCTTTCTCAGTGAACTGTTCAATTTGGAGTGATTGACCTCTCAATGATAAAATTTTCTTCTATGCCAACATGACCGTTGTATACATTTTACAGCACAAGGAAATGGTGGAAATTAGGAAAATATTCTACAGTATATAATATGGAGTTGGGTCTAGCATGTATACTTCACTGTTTGTAAAAATACCTGAATCAGTTTTGAAGACCATCATAATCATCAGATTAACACCAATATATTTTTGAATTACGAAAATATTGTTTAAAAATGGATTAATTCATCCAAATAAAACAATATTGTTGCCAACATTCGTCTAAAAACTAGAATTATATTTCCTTTTTGTGGCCAATGTCCAGATGGACATAGCTGACAATGAAAGGGAGGTTCTGTCAAAAACCGGTTACTAGTAAGTAATGAATAGTAATGAAGTAGTGAGTGTTTTCCAAGATAGTATGTTTTAATAAGGAAAGACTATGTTCACAAAATATTTGATTTGCTTTCTGATACTTGTCCGATGTGACTAGCAAGAATTATCTATTTAGTTATAGTGTGAGAGTAAGTGGTCCGCCGGCGTGGTCTTGTGGTTAGCGTCGCTGACTACAGATCCGTCGGCCCGGGTTCGATTCCCGGTACCTCCTCGGAATTTTCTGAGGTAGGGAGGTCTGGTAGGGGTGCACTCAGCCTCGTGATTCAAACTGAGGAGCTACTTGATAGAGAAGTAGCGACTCCGGTCAAGAAAACCACCATTAACGGCCGTGGGTGTCGGCATGCTGACCACATGCCCCCCAATCCTGCCATCTGCCTACGGGAGATGACGCAGCGGTCGGGTGGTAGGCCTTGTCCCTTCGGGGATGTCGCGCCACGGAGTTTAGTTTAGAGTGAGAGTAAGTGAATGTGATAAATGGTAGTAAATCCAGTCTTAGGAAGAAAATTAGCATGTGCTCTCACATCTTCTAGTGAAAGTGAATAACAAAATGATGATCTAAAGATGTTTAGAAGTCTTGTATGCTGCTAATGATTAATACAAAAAAAATCTACAATAATTTGAAGGTGGGTAAGGCTTGTCAAATCCACAAAATCATAATATTAGCTTATCAGACATTGCCTAACTTTGCCAGTTCTCCTCTCACAAACATTGTTTCCCACCAATTACCTCAAATCTTCAAGAATATTGATATATTAATTGATTCAATGTCGAAAATAGATAATTTCAAATGAAGCATCACAGAAAATGCATAAAACTGGGTGAGCAAGTGATTTTTGTTTTATATTTTTATTTTTTTGGCATATTTTGTCATTTCTGATAGCAGTATTATGGAATATTACATTCCGATGCAAAGAAATGCAAACAATGGCAATTTTAAACTGATGGTAACTGAAACCACAGTTATGAAAATAGGATAATAGTGCAAAATTCAAGTCATAATCATATAAAGTGTAAACTACTGATTCCTGTTTTCATTTCCGTCAGTTTCATTTAACGGACCTCAGAAAATAAAATTGGTATATCATAATTTAAGTAATTTGATTTTTTTTTTCAGCTAAGAAATGGGTTTCTTTAATGTTATGAAAATGAGGAAGTTTATTATTTCACTTTAGGATTAATTTAATTGTTTTCCCTTACAGTAGCCTACTTTAGTATTAAAAAGGCAGGTGCAGCTTAAATTCAGGGGGGTCTTATATTGTGGTAAATATAACTGATGAATAAAGATGTAAATAAATAGGTAATTATTTCACAATGGAGCTGATTCTTAAAATATTACCATTCCTGACAAGAGAGAGACTACACCCAGTACAAGGCAGCTGATCACAAGTAAAAATGTTCCTTGATCCTTCACCTGAATTTAAAAAACAACACTCACCTCCCCTGTAAGCAAGTGAATGATTTCAAATGCATGTTTCACAATGCGAACAGCCATAAGCTTCTTTCCGTTGTTTCGTCCATGCATCATCAAGGAGTTTGTTAGGCGCTCCACAATTGGACATTGCGCCTTCCGGAACCACTTGGCTGCATATCGCCCAGCGGAGTGAGGCAGATACTTAGCGTTCTTTTCTTTAACAGCAATATAGTCCTGAAACACATAGATGATGCATGCATCACTTTACTCTCTTCTTAATATGCATAATGCAGATTTAATGAACCAATTCATAAATGTTTAATTTCAAATATTAGTATTAGTAACCCTCTATCGACTGATTTAACTTAGTTCCAACTATCTCTGTTAGATGGCACAACATGTCATATAGATAGATATATAGATAGATATAGTTTATTCTTGTGTCGTAATATTAACACCCTTGGCGTTACAGAGGTTTTTCGCCATAGGATGTACCTCCTACCATTACACACTAATATTAACATAAAAGCCTTGAGTACCTATAAATTATGGTATTCCTGTATTTGCCTTACTTGTGAACAAAGCAAAAGAGCTCACTTAATTCTAGGATTCTTTTTTCCCATTTTATTTTAACAAACAACATGTCATATACCATTTTACTGCTGAAAAGATTACCTTTCATTACCGGACATTAGACTTATGACAATATTCAATAGTTCAGCCTAAGAAGTCATTATCAATAATGGGAATAAAGTCTTGAAAATGTGCACACCACAATTCAGAATTTGAACATAGGGAACATTTTAATTTCTCAACAATATTTGGGATGATACTGGTTAAACATCTAAAACTGACCTATACTAGTAGGCATGTAGAGCTAAGTTATAATTACTCAAGCCTGGTCAGAAGTGAACATTCAACACATGTCATATGACAGTCAGTCCGCCCGTTCACGTTAATCATCATTTCCAGGCAAGAGACTCTGAAACCTGACATGATATGCTTACATTCTAGTCTTTACCCTGAGAACAAACACCACCATTCTCTAGCTTTACATTTACACATAGAATAGTGCCTTCGGTAGTCTCAGCCTCATGCTTATACAGTAGACTCCCTCTAATCCGGCCACCTCGGGACCGGATTAAAAAATGGCCGGATCATCCGGCGGTCTTTTAAACGTGTCAAGTATAACCTATTAAAGCAAAAATCAACTTTTAAGATGGTTTTGGTGATTTTTAAAGCATACTTACCCAAAAATTAAAATACAGCATTACAATTACAATTTCAAAATTAAAAGAAATCTGTTATTTTCTTCTGCTTTTTTAGTTGAACTGTTTTTTTGAAAGCATAATCATGCCACTTCTTCATGAACATTACATCGATAGCTGATGCAGCAGCCTGTTGCTCGACATGGGTAGTCGCACTATAAAAATTAAACTCACAGTAAGATACTAACAGCACAAGAGTAAAATTCAGTCTGAAATTAACGCAATCGTCAAGGGATTTGTTTACACTTAACACTGAAAACTAAACAGGCATGTTTATTCAAGACGAAGGCTCCACACAACATTTGACAACGGCTTCACAAAAGGATCAATAAACAGTGGTGAGTGCTGCCCAATAATCTATTTATATTACATCACATTCCTCACCATAAGAAGAATGTTTATTCTAGTCGATTACTGCCGTGAGAAACCCTTCCGCGTGCAGATGACTCATTCCAAGAAGTTGGCCGGATCATCCGAGGCCGGACTAGAGGGAGTCAACTGTAGCTAATTTTTAACCACCATTTTTACACAATTTTTACAAATAAGTATTTCAAAAGAATGTTTTAAATCTTTATAGGTGTATACACAGTAGGTACGCAAAATTTGAACAAAATTGAACCGTTTACAGAAACTGCACTGCATGGGCACACAAAGAAAACCTGTTAATGTCCTAGAATGATGATTTCAAAAACTTGGTGATGATGAAGACAACTAGCCTATAAGATCACAGATCATTATAGAAGTTAGAAAAACTTTTTCTCTTTCCTTTTCTCTACTTCTTGTTTCCTTCCTCTCCCCTTTCTTCATATCCTCTTCTGCTCTCTTCTTCTTCTAATTCACTCAAGTGACCCTACCATCAGATTGTGGAACTACAAACAGAAGACTAAAAGCAATATGAGATCAGCTGTGATGTATTTGAACGTACGGTATATACAAAGACTACCGGCAGAACACATGCTTGTGGTTGTGGAAGCCATGTTAGTTAATTTAACACATTCAAATATGGTGGTGAATCATAAAAAAAATTAGGTGCATGGAACGCCATGCGACAGAAGTGAAACTTCTTTGGCAACGTTGAGAGTGAAATAGAGGAATACATATAATTATATCGAATGGAAGAAGGAAATCATCTGAATAAAAAATAAAATAAGAAATTCACTTTTTCGGCATTTTAAATCAAATACGTATAAAACAACAACACAGTTGTGATGAACTAATGCCCAAACTGTCACCGATTGTAGCCACCATGTTTGTTTACATGAACGGGATGCTTTGGTTAAGTTTCCAAAAACGTCAGTGACGTGTAAACGATGCTCACGCAAGTAAAGCCATCTATAATGATGAAGGGCTCACCACGTCACTAGCGCGAAGCAGTAATAGCCCCCCACTCAACGTCTGATACCTTTCCCACGCAAGATCCCATGGCCCCACTCTTTAGCATACTGCAACTTTGGGTTAGGTCTCGATTTACTCCTAGTGTGCCTAAAGAAGTTTCACTTCAAAAATATTTAACAAATTAGGCTACCTTTTAGTCAAAGGTAGACAAAATAAGTATAATAAGTGCACAGATTACTGAATGAAATGTAGGTATGAAGCCATTGCTCTGTATGTTTTCTGCACGGTTCTCCCTTCTTCAATAACACTACTTTCGTGACGAATTTGTTTGCAATGCAACTTTGGGTTAGCTTTCAATTTACTCCTAGCACCAAACAATCATGTCCAGTGGTCAGCCGAAATAAAGTAACAGAATGGTTTCTTGGTTAATCTGGAATATAGGCCTAATGTGTCTTATCCAGCAGGGTTTTCCATTGTTTATTTTTTGGTTTCTCCTTGCATTCTTGTTTCCATTGTGAGTTTATTTTATAGTTTATGTTTATTTTTGCCATGTAATATGGGATTTCTACTGAAGAGTTTTGTTTCTTTCTTCGCTAGTACATCTGCTTTTTCGTTACCCATTATGCCGCAGTGTGATGGTATCCATTGGAAGTAGACATCTTTTTTGAGGCCTTGTAATATTTTTAGAGAGCTGGGTATTTCTCGTATCCTGCTACTAGAGTACCGGTATAGTTTAGAGTACTAAACTAATATCACAGTTCGTAACCTAACAATCTGTCACCAACACTAATATCACCGTTCCTAACTAAATGCCAAGATGTTCTTTTTTGCATTTTGCAACAGCTTCGCTTTACCCCCACTCTACTGACCGTGCAGCAAACTCAAATCTCACTTTAAGACTGCTGCAAGGTTCTGTTGCACGAACTGTCATGGCGTCGTAGGTGTTCATCAAAAATTTCCTTGATGACTTTAACATCATTGCTCAAATTCCCGAGTACGAACGCCTTCTTCAGCACAGTTAGTACCACTTGATTTTACCTGTACATCATATTGTACAATAATTATTTCCATCCCCATATAGGCTAATTGTTATTTGCACGTGTCTTTACCATGTTAGAGGGCTATAAACAGTGGCGGTTTCATCCATCAAGCTCTCAGCTGATCGACTTTGCGGTTCTTTTTTGTCTGCAGCGGTCGTAAAGCGATACTGCAGCACTTGTAAAGCACTTTACAGGTTTGCTTTAAAAAAGAATGCACTGTTAATATTTCATAGTATGATGCATAGGCTATGTGGCTTCATCCTAAAATATTTATTAATGCTTTGGAGGCATTCCAGGGAGAAAGGTATTTTATGCAATGCAGGAGTCCCCCACTCCCACTCCTATAATTGTGAAATACAATTTTTGGTGCAAGGGTCTTTTTTTAAATATGAAATATTATTTTGCTGTTGTTAGTTGTGACATATTATGTTTGAGAAAGGGTCTTTTATTATTCAGTGGAAGAAAAACCTGTACACGGCATAACTTAAATTACCGTTTCGCTGCATTCCGTAAGTGTCTTAACTAATGGGCCATTCCCATATGCAAATGCAGCAATATGGTGCAAGGGTCATTTTCGCAACACTGTGATTTAGTATGTATTTTAATAATCGTTTTTCATTTGTTGTACTTTATATATGGTGCAAGGTCATTTTCATAACACTGTGATTTTATATATTTTTATTCATACATGATGAAAGGTATAATAGTGAGCTGCAGTGCCAGCACTGAGCAGGTTCATAGCTAATCATAGCTGGGATGGAGGAAGTAGGCGGTGGCGCACGCAGCCGAGCACAATAGGTTCGGAAGACAGGGGTAGAAGGGGAAGCAGATCAGCAGGCAGGGGTTTGCTGGTGCACGACATAAAGCTATCTTTCGCCAGACTAAATGTCCACTTCTTCACGATTTCTCTTACACATGCACATTTTTGCCCTTTTGAGTTTATGGCCTATATACAATAAAAAAAATGGGAGATAAATATAGGTCACCCTTGCCTGCCAGCTCGCTTCCGAGCCAATGCATGTGCTGGCACCTACTTCCCATTATCCGACGATGCCTTTGCTAGTAGTTAAAACAGTGAGACGGTATACACAGTGAGACATCTAGCAGAAGACATTAGAACCCTACACCTACATCTCAGGTGGGTCCTATTGGAAGTTGGTGGGAGGAGCCTAGTGCACAGCCTAAAATTTACCACGATTACATGCGGGATTGAAATCTATCTGAATCTGATCCCAACTCAATACGTTCCCTATTTACATGGAAAGTTCTGTGTGTATTGAGATTTGTTGTAATATTGGCTAACTTGGTTATGTATGGGTATTTGTGTGGTTAACCTGTGTAAACAACTGCTGTGTTTATTCCGTGACTAACATAACACTTTTTAACATTATAGTGTGGGTGTTTTTTGGCGAAAGATAGATATATGCTGCCCACCGGCGAAGCTCCACCCATTCTCGCCCGCCCCCTCGTTTCCCCTGTTGACCCTCGCTTCCGAGCCAATGCACACGCTACTGCTTGTTTCCCATACTTCTCCTATCACGGCTATGTACTTGCTCAGTTACGAGAATTACGAAAATTACAATTACGTACCGTAGTAAAATTACTTTATTAATTTAGTAGGGCATTCTGAATTCTCCCGAAATTCTAGTTCAGTGGCAGTTAGGTTATGAACAGTGATATTAATTTAGGAGAGCATTCTGAACTTCGTATTAGACTTGAATAGCCCGCCGGTTCCTTCCCCTCGCTTCCGAGCATGCGCACTCACCTATTGTACCATGGCTTCCTTGACAGTTTTAACGATGTTTTATGAAAGGTGTGGAAGGGTAAAAAGCTTCTGCAATTAGTTAAATAATGATAGGTAAATTCTAGGTCAGTGACAGGTTTTGTTAGGTTAGCAACGTTATGTTAGTTTAGGAGCAACATACTGAATAGCGCGATGCATATTATGTGTCACATTGAATCTCTTCTGCGATAAAACCCTAAACCCCTAACTCTCTAACGGGACCCGCCATTCGTGGGAGGAGCCTAGCGCGCAGCATCCTCCATTTGCAGAGGATTGGACTGAAAATTCATTCCAGACAGAGTCCACGTTTACATGTACTACGTTTTCATGCAGAATTCAGATCGATCTAACTTTTGATCCGATATTGAAAACAATGTTTCCGAGAGAACCCACAGAATGCGCTAGTCTCAAGTTCCACGACCAATGAAACTCTTCTCGCCACACACGAGAATATCGCGAGGACATTGAGGACCAATGAAATGTCTGATTAGCGTATTGGGGATGCCGCATATTGAGATCAAACTGAATATGGGTAGTGTTTTCATGGCGTTTCAAAACGATCTCAGTCCGATCCGATCCTACTTTTTAGGGGGATTGACCTTGAGACTCAGATCGATCTGAGTTCTCGATTTCATGACAATTTCAATCCGGTAAGAGGATTCAGATCGATCTGAATTCTGCATGAAAACGTACTAATGATGATCTCAATTAGTACGTTTTCATGCAGAATTCAGATCGATCTGAATCCTCTTAGCGGATTGAAATTGTCTTGAAAACGGGAACTCAGATCGACCTGAGTCTCAAAGTCAATCCCCCTAAAAAGTAGGATCGGATCGGATTGAGATCGTATGCAAACGTCATGAAAACACTACCCGCATTCAGTTCGATCTCAGTACGCTAATCAGACATTTCATTGGTCCTCAATGTCCTCGCGATATTCTCGTGTGTGGCGAGAAGAGTTTCATTGGTCGTGGAATGTGAGACTAGCTCATTCTGTGGGTTCTCTCGGAAACGTTATTTTCAATATCGGATCGAAAGTTTTACATGAAAACGG
Source organism: Ectobius pallidus (assembly GCA_964059195.1). Lineage (NCBI taxonomy): Eukaryota > Metazoa > Arthropoda > Insecta > Blattodea > Ectobiidae > Ectobius > Ectobius pallidus. Next base: position 35,346,710 of record CAXKWD010000002.1, on the reverse strand, counting down.
GATCGTATTGGAATGGGATCGTGTTCAGAGCGATCTGAATTCTGCATGAAAACGTAGCAAATATGGGGATTGGACTCGAGATCGATCTGAATCTTGCATATAAACGTACTAATTGTTTTTACCCAAAAGATGCAACTCAAACTCACCTGCAAGGACATATCTGACACCTGAACATCATCACAACTCCAACGGCCAAACAGCTTGATTTCAGGCAGTTCGGCGGGTTGAGCGACAGCCAAAGTAGCGTCAGACTCGATTGCGGGGACATCATCATCATTCCCCCAGTTTTCTCCGTCTGCCTCCATTTTTCTCTACCCTGCAAACACACAAAGAACAAGTCAATGTATTTTCAGGGATAGCCTACATGTTTTCCGACTACAAATTAAGAAAACTAACACCTGGTAAGGCAACACGTGTACCATGAACACCCGAAAGCCAAACATTTAATTTGCTCTCTCTTCAAAACGCACCAGTAGGAAAATAACGATCACTCACCTCGATATGACTAATTGAACTACCCGCAAACAACAAAACACAGGTGAAATTTCTATAATACTTTTATAAGATTGTTTTAATCATCGCCTTACCCAAATTTATCCTCATGCACAGATGACAAAACCTCCGGAAAGGGGTTCACAAACATGTCCGCTTTCCGGTTCTTGTTGTCACGCGCGCCACCTGTCGCATCCGATTGTAAACAAATAATTGCGTGCGCGTTCAACAAAATCTCTGGGTAATCAGTGTTCCAAGACAAATAACTTTTTATGAAAATATTTATTATTTCACTTCATAGTAATATATAGCATACTACATTGTATTGAATAAATTAAAACTATTTTCAACGAGTCGTTTTGTTAACCTAATTAGAAGGCAAGTAAAAAGTTTGTTATTAGGTTTGTTCGCAAAGCAGTCAGAAACCAGGAACACATCGTTCGCGCATGCGCTCTTTCTCCACACGCGTTCGCAAAGCGAGAATCCGTGATTCTGATTTCAATCTTCTGTTCGCAAAGTTCTCACGGACAGTTTCTGTACTATAAGAAAAGTTTGCAGGCTCTACCATGAATTGTTATCAGAGACATGCGCAGTAACCTATTTTCACGCGCCTGACTCCTCCCTCCAATAACATTGCGCCAGATTTATAAGCATAGGCTACTTATATGTATGGATAATGGAAGATAATTAAAAGTTTTCCAAAATATAGTTTATATTGCCGATATATATTGCATGTATAATATGTTAAAGGGAAATATATATTTTATTTGCATATCATATCGATTAAACGCAGAAACTATCGATTTCAAATTCTTGTAACCGTTTGCAAAGTGCAAATCACGGGTAAGTTACAGACTGGACATGCGCAGTACAACAAATTCTCAAGCAGTCACGGATCTGCTTTGCGAACAAACCTAATAATTGAGAGCAAGTGAAAATGAGTGAAGAGGTTTATTGAACTAACTCTAAATGGAAACACTTGTTCGCGGTTAAGTCAAAAAATAACATAACGTTGAGAAGTACGTAAAATAGGCATAGTTGAGTTGTCAAGTGACCTGCTTATTACAAAATCTTATCACACATCAAAGTTGTAGTTGAAAGTAACTTGTTATTGAAACAGGACACGATCATTAAATAGCAGATTTGTCGCAGTCGCAGGCAATATATGCGTAGCTTAACCTATTAAAGAGGTTACCATGTTAAATAGGTCACTTTCTGCTTCGGAATTTCCTACAAGAAAACGGATTCTTATAGAAGAGCAAACGTCAGATGGAGGAAACACTATTATGAAACACATCAGCTGTGAACAGATATCATATAGTGGTGAAAATGTTAAAATCGAACGTGTGGTTCATCAGTTCCGTGTATCTTGTAAGAAGGAGCCCATAACAGAGTGGAATTCCTGGCAATTGAATTATGAAGGGCCAAGTAATGTAACAATAAAAGAGAGTAATCCAAAAGAGAACAAGTCTAACTTGAATTTTGCTAGTAATAAGCTGGTGCCTTTAGAAAAGAAAACAGTTAGACCTCTGAGCATACAGCACCCAGATTTCCAAGACAAGAAAAGGTGTGTGTCATTGTATGTTATATTGCCAGTTGTTTTACTAATATCAGCAATATTTGCAGGTAGTTCTATGTATTCAGCTGCATATCTAAGGACTTGTGAACTGTCATTAAATATAGAACTCTTGAAACATGTTCTCGAGAGTGATGTTTATGGTCAGGAAGCTGCCATTAACAAAATTATAGCAGAGTTGTCGATGTTTGTTAATACAAAAGACACAGGGGTTAAAATATTAGTAATGACAGGAGGTATTGGTGTTGGTAAATCCTACACTGCTTCTTTAATCAGTGAACACTTCCCTTGGGAAGATAACATTCAGCAGTTTGTGATACCTGTACAGTCATTGGTGCCTGAAGATGTATGTAGTGCGTTCTCAGAATGTGGTTACAACCTACTCGTAGTGGATGGATTACAACCGAATGATACAAATGAACTCTCAGAGTTCTTGCATGAACTTGTAGACTGTAGCAAACGTGGTAACTTAAAGGTAATTGTGTTACTTGTATTTAGCATGGAGAATCATGAAAAAATGGGACACCCACTGCGAATTGGAGGGGATCATATAACAGCTATTTTCATAAATGCTGAACTGGAAGTGAGTTTGATTGAATTTGAACCATTGCAGCAGGAACATGTAGAAATGTGCATTGAGGAAAGTTTCTCGAAGAAGGGAATGGTGTGGTCCTCCATCGAAGTGCAGCAGGTCCTAAATCTTCTTCCAGCACACTCAGGGTGCAAGGGTGTATCCAGCAAAGTTCAACTTATTTCACCAAGTTCTGAAGATTACAACTATTTGTAGCATAGTTCAGTTTTTACAGCAACAAAAAAATGTGAGTCCCAGTGCCTGATTGTTGAATTTTATAAGCTCAAATCAAGATGAATTTTTAAAGTAATATTCCTCATGAAAGATTGTTTTAACCATTTCAAATGGAAATGAAAAGTACTTTTATCTTATTAGGAGATTTTAATCTTATCGGTATTTTTGTAATGTTTTAAGGTATTTATGTTTACTCTTTCCATAAGACTGATTAATGGATTACTGTATTTTAAAAATAAAATTTGTTTATTAAGTAACTTACTATTTTGCTAAACTGCACAATTCAACAGCCACAGTGTCAGCCATTCAATTCCGAGAAGGCCTACTAAGTTCTGATACCTACCTCTGAATGATTCTGCATACTTCACACAGCAGATGACAAAGTAATGTAGGTATCAAATGAAGAGATAATTTGGTGATCTCCCCTCTGTTTTGAGTGTCGTTTGAGGTTACTGAAGGTGGTGGATTCACAGTCTTTTAAAAATTGCAGATCTTTACATAATGCCGTCTGACAACATATATAGGCCTAGGGCCTATTACTTGTTGAATTCATATTGTATAATTAGTACAGGAAGCCTATGTCTTTAAAGTCCATTTTCTTACATTGATAATAATGTCTTCTGCACTATTCAACTGGGAATAATAGTTGAGAAATTTAATTATCCAGCTGATCATTCCCCCCCTGCATTTTGTCACAGCACGGTGAATAATTGTGATGCTGAGTTGGCTGTCGAATTCTCCAGTTGTTCCTACCTTTGCTTTATTGGGTTGTTTAGCAACTCTCCCTTATTCATTAATACTTCACCACAAATAATTTCAATAAAACATTAAAAATAGAAATACATTCTTTGCTTTTACTGTTATCTACTTAGAAACCTTTCAGCATTAGTATGCCATCTACACCAGCCTTTCTCATTACAATCTCCAAGAGCCACTTCATTTATTAGAAGTGAACCAAGACTTTATCTCTTAAAAAATTGTGAAAAAAAGATAAAGTTATTTAAATTAATGGGAGAATGTAATATTCATATTAATTGTTAACCCTTTACTGCTACAACTGTGTGTATGCATCATGCATCAGCATGCATCACTGCTGGCCACACTATTGACGCATATATACAACACACTACTTTGCATGCCTATAGACAAAAGAAATCAGCGAGAGCGATTCAAAGTATGTGAGCATATAGTGTCATCCGTTGTCTACATCCTGACACCATCAGTTCCCTGTTCTTTGCCTTGAGCTGCCTTATAGGCTATAGCTAATTATTTCAGGTGACATAGGCGTAACGATTAATTAAATGATTAAATTGATTAAAAAGGGAAAATTGTACTATTTATTTCATTATTGCGATATATCACCTTTTTTAAAAATCTGCTTATAAATTACTTAATATGAGTTTAAAGCGTGGGAAGCTTAAAATTCGTTATTGTGCATCTTAATTTTTAAAATGTTCCGGGGGAAGGACCCCGGAACCCCCCTCTCCAGATGTTATAACCCCCCCATATGGTCGGCCTGGTTACGCCTATGTCAGGCGATATATTGCACCATGCATTAAAATGTGCTATAATTGCTGCTGTGTTGTGATGGCATGTGGGCATCCCCAGGGCTGCATAAATATGTCTGCTCGTCAAGAAATATGTGTTGTGCTCTAGTTTCAGAGGAAGTTGACAAATTATTTGCAATTGTTTGTCCATTTCTGATTTCAAAAGAATTTTACAAATTAATTCAGCACCTCAAGTTTGCACAGTGAATAATAGACTTTGTTAGCAGTGAAAGGGTTAAGCAAAAATATTGATGTCAATGCTACATTGTCAAAAATGTAAATTTCCAAAATTACTAAGGAATTAAAAGAATTTTTAAATGTTATAGTCATTAAAGCATGATCTGACAAAGTTACTAGGCCTATAACATTAACGTAAAAACTGGCAGGTTCTCTTTCTCATAAGATCACAATTATGCTCATAGTTGTGAAATATGCATAGAGATTTTCATACCGTATGTATTGTCCCTTAAGCGATTCAGCCATTCCACGGAAAGTGAGCCTGAAGACCTGTTATTTAATTTTCAGATTCAGTAAGCATGTTGTAGCATGCAGACATAGATATCTCGTCCTGTAGATCAAAATATACATGTATGTTATAACAAGAATATACAGAACAAACATGTTATGTTAACATAGAAGTTTCAAGATTTAGCAAATAAAATATTGTAGTGTGTGATATAATATTGTGAGGAATATTTTAAATGTGAGGTCTTACAGATTTTATGAATAGAAGAAAATTGGCTTTGGTCATTCTCCCTTCCTACATCCACAAATATTTGATCAGCTGATATTTCTACTACTGTGGTGTTGGTCAAGTGTCCTGAAGTATATAGCATTCCCATATGCAAAACTGTGAGAACATCACATTACTTTTACTCCCTAACATGTTGCACAATACATTTGACCTGACCTTAACAAAAAAGTGAGAAAAAATTTTACACAATTAGGGAATACATAGCAGAGTAGTGAATTTTATATTCCTCTATCTTCAACATAATCTTGATTTAAAACAAAAAATACAGACTCTTGCTATTGATATTATTAATCTAGTATTAAGTTTAATTACTGTCCCGACTGTAAGAAGGAATAATTTCACTGTAGTAGGGCCTACTATTTGATAATTTTTTTACTCTCCCTTGACCTTGGTCTACTCTTATTTCCACACAATTGTTAGGTAATATTATACAATATAAATTTCAATTAATTTGGTTAAGTTTCTTTGGATTAGATGAGTTCCAGTGCAAAAATTGCTGAACTCAGAATGGAAATCAATCCTGAGAGATTTCAAGCATTTATTTTGAAGAAAAAAGAAAGGAATTAGAAAATGGAGTAGAAGCTAAAAGACAAAAGATGAAACTGTATTTTGAATGCAGTTTTATGCAATTTTAGCAGCCTTGGTTGCTAAAATGCAATTTTTCGACATGTTACCAGTCCGACAAGGAGCTGTTTTAGAGAGCGTGTACTAAAAAATTATTTCAACCAATAGAAAAGAAATTACTACAAGAAATTGAAAAAGCAAACATCGGTGTACAGTTTTCCTTCCTCTCTGGTTTGTTAGAGTAAATGTACAAGGTCTAAGCAAAGAAAATATGCTTCCTTCAGTTGGATAAGGCTATTATTCCTTAACACTGACTGACCATTTTTACTTTGTGCTTTTTAATGTATACTAGTTAAGTTTTGCACCGAGTGTAGTTTGTTTTCAATGAAGATGCAGAGAAAATTGTAACGTATGTACAGTGATCGACTGAAAATTTTTCCTTTTATAAGAAAAGCTATTTAAGAAAGAAAAATAAGGAGTTCCTAAAGCAGATTAATAGTTCTGAAAAGTGCAAAAAAGAGGAATACCTTACTTAGAATAATTTTATTATTCATGTCCACTTTGATCATCCGTGCATTTGCATGTATTTTTTAAATATTGTTATTGATATGCTAATAAATTATTTGTATGAATTATTAGTTTTCAAGTCTCCAGAGTGAATGTTATTGTGCATATAAACGCATATTTATACCATTTTAAATTATTACAGCATATTTTAGTAAAAGCAGGGCGAGTAAGTAAAAGTATGCTTATCTATTAAAATATCTGAGCTGGTGTTTCCATAGAGATCCCATGCTACCTAGACCTTATTCAGTTGTGAAATTAATTGGCGGTGGCCATGATTATTTACTCTGTGCCTATTGAAGGTTGAATGTTGCTACGGCAACTGGGAAAACATGTTGCTGAATTAAATTTTTTTTTAAATAACACATCAATTTGTCGATCACTTCAATTTGATTATCATGCTCTACTTGAGTCTTTTGTTTATAACATTACGACTTGCAGAGGTCTGATTTTTTTTTTATTTATTGATTTTTTTTACATACCGGTAGGTGTAGAGAAGAGGATCATGAATTCATACCTAATTGGGAAAACATTGAATGATTTGGTTAAAACTCACTATGCATGGGTTATTTTGGCTAGGGAGTTCGAATCTGAGGTTATTTTTTTCCCCCACGAGATGCACTTTAATCATGAAATGCACTTCGAAGCCAGATTTATAGTTTTTTAACTATCAATTGTTTTAATTGTTTATACATGATATGGGTTAGGTTCATGAAACTGTGGTTCATTTTAATAGTTTCATTTCGAATCTGTATGCCCATATGGCAGCACAAGATTCATATTATTCGTTCAATTATTTGTATTTACTATGTACCTAAAACAATATGATTAAGAATTAAATTGTATAATTCATGCAATTTACGTAAAAATTATATCAGTGTTACAAATATGTTTTGATTATTTTTCTGTTAAACAAATGATTTAAATAAAACATCTAGCAGTTGATTAAATAATTGTGGGAACCTGCTAGTTTAGTATATTTTAACATTCGAATAAAAGAGGTATTTTTACTCTTGTCTGCAACAATAAAAATATGATTTCACATCGTAACATCAAGTAGCCTACCACTTGGGCTAATAAATCATCTTTGAACATGTGAGAAGTGAGTAAATGCCTCAGCCAGCCAGTTAATAGACAAGTGATATTGGTTTTTGTCTCTAGAAACAGGGAATTACCCGCCTTGCTGAAATAGATTACACAAAAACAAGTGTCAAGAAAACAGAGCAGTGATTAGTGAATAGTGAAAGAAACAGTTTTAACAATGCCAAAAGTGAAAGGAAGTTATGCATGAAGGTTTAAAATTTTCAAACTGAATATCCTAGGATCTTGAGAAACAGCAGGTCAAGATTTTCCATGGAAAATGTACCGGTACATCACACATTGGTGGTAAATAATAAATCATCCCATATTTTGGATGGAGAAAAGAGCATCTAGTTCTCAAGGTTGCAACTTCAGCCCATATTTATTCAGCATATTTATTAATGATATTTTGATGATGTACTAGTTAACTAGCGCCAACAAGCTATTATGAATACCTCAATTCCAGGCCTAATGTTTGCTGATGACCTGGTACTTACATGTAATTTTAAAATGTCTTGGATCAGGAACAGTCAGACAAAAAATTTTAATAAAAAATTCCTAGGAATTAATGAAGATATATCATATAAGAAAATAACGACAACAAAGAATACAAAAACTTTGAAGGAAATGGTGAACTTTATATATATTGTTTAAAAAAATGGGGAAAACGAATTGAAGAATTAGGTGAATAAGTGTGAGCACATACAGCATGACATTGGTGCCATAATATGGTCTGGGTTCAAATTCCAGCGTCTGAGGAATTTTTTTCCTATAATATTTTTCATGTAATGTCTAACACAGACAATGATCTGTGGTTCATGAAAAAAAAAAAAAAATATATATATATATATCCATCTTGAATGTTATCTGTACAATAACAGTGGAAGCCAGGTCACAAAAATCACTAATTAGTGTGCCTCACAGTACTGTATATGACATAACTTGTCTGTCTGTGAGGTGGACCATTAGGGCAATCAGTCATAGGAGAGAGGTTCCATCTGGCGCTGTGATGTGAACTCTGGCTTAGCTCAATTGGTAGAGCATTGGCACAGGTAACCAAAGGTCCTGGGTTCAAATCCCAGTGTCAGGAATTTTTCTCCTTTAATATTTCTCATCGCATTGGACATTTTACTTTTTTAAAAATCTAAAAGTTTCCCCCTTAATGTTTCTAAAAATTTCCCGCCCTAGTCGCCATGTAGTTCGCTTAAATGGACAATTATAAGGACATCCTAACATACAATGATATGAAATTAATATGTACTGGTACTGGACTCAGAGGGGGTCTCAAAACGCGTACTATCGCTGGAAGCTAGAAGTCGAATTTCAGTGTGAAGGTGGAGAAAGCATTGGCACTTATAAGAAATTTGGTGCACATTAGTCAGTTAAATTGCAAAGGTATGACATCGTATAATATTAACATGCTAAAAGTTTTAACAGTAAGTGCATCATTAATTTTATAGGGGATAATTAAGATCCTTTATATTAGGTAGATTTCGAAGAAAAAATCTACCTATTGCAATCGATACCATGTCATGACTTTCGAAAAATTCTTTCATATTTTTACGTTTCATGCCTACCTAAGTACGAAACCACCGCCTGTTCACATATATAAATATTTATATATATCTTTACACGCTAGCGGCCGTAATTTTGAAGATATTTGAACCAAATTGTATTATGTTATTTCTAGGCCAAAAAGTTCGGACAAGTTCGTTAATGAGCAAAATTTGCTCAAGGGGGGTGGTCGTGGGAGGGGGTTGAAATTTTAAAACATTTATATCTCGGCCCCTATGAAGTATAAAGGGAAACTTTGTTTGAATAAATTAGAGTACTCCCTATGGAGTTCACAGTGACACCAACGATTCGGGGGTTTTGGGGGTACGAATGGGGGTGGGGGGATGGAAATTCGAAATTTTTTAAACTACGTCTTGTGGGGTATCGTTGAAAAGCTCTTGATGAGTACTCTACAAATCAATAACTAGTTTCTTGATAGTTCTCATATAAGGCGAGATTTGAATGTTTGAAAAAGTGCTCTTTCCTCTTTTTTTAAATTATTGCGGGTTTGTCATGCCAAGGCTAAAGAGAGAAGAGTGCTACGCAGCGACAGTAAATTAAACCAAAAGCACTTCGAAATCTACCTCAGCCTGTAGGCTTGCCTAAAGGGATTTTTTTATCATGTGTACCAGTTTATTCTATAAAACTTCTAGTACGAAGTTTTATCAGCACTGGAAGTGCGTCAACAAGAGGATGAAAAGTATGGAGCAAAGAACTCATTAACAATCGAACTCTTGACGTAATCCTTTGCGTCATCGAAAGCTTTTCAGCGAAAGCGAAAGTTCCAATCAATTTTAGTTAAATGGGTGAGTACACGTGAAACGATAACATTAAACAATACGTCTACACGTCTTAAGAGTACGTTAATTCCTGGCTACGAGAATATTTATAAGAAGTAGACTATATTATGAGGTAAATGTCTTTCAGTGGCAGGGGCGTATTCAGAGGGTGGGGGCTGAGGGGGCTGCAGCCCCCCCCCCCCGAAACGTTTAGTAATGCTAATATGTTGCACATAGGGACATTTTAATTTGACAAATATTAGACATCCTGACTCATGAAATGCGTAAAATAGAAATGCCGTTACTGCTTTGTCTTATGCCTGTTGCTCACGGTCAAATTTTTCGTTAAATTTATTGCACAACTATCACTTTTCAACAAATTGGTATTGCTAACGATCAAATTCGCCTTTGGGCAAACGTTTGGTTATTCGATTCGGCATATAGGACAACATGATGTGAAATTTATAAAATTACAATAATAATTATAAATAGCTAAAGTATTAATGTTCGGCAGATTTAAAGGTCACCTTTAATAATATCATAACACTGAAATAAATTATTTAAAAGTTTTGTAAATTATCTTAATAATGGGATCTTGTCCCATCCCAATTATTTTGGATAATTGTTGTCTTTTAATGTAAACGATACAACAAATTACAATTAGCAGCAGAGTATGAATGGCTCAATATTTAGAGTACAGGAGTCTACCACTAGGTGGCAGGGTAATACTACGATGTTGCGAAATTTAGTACAAAGAGGGAGAATCTTTTGCTAGTATGCATTTGAAGACTCATTTGACCGTTAGCAAAGGTGGATTTGACTACACGTTTGGTTAAATTAGTTGTACAATAAATTTAACGAAACAATTTTACCGTGAGCAACAGGCATTAGTATTTACAAAATTCAAAATAAAATAGAATTTTTACCTGAAATTTGTAAAATATGCTCCGGAAAAATGAGGTATGCTCTATAATTTAAGTACAGTAATTTTAATACTAAGCGTTCTGTTATTGGCTGAATTACATAATAAATTTAAAAAAAAATATATATATATATATATATATATAGTATAAGTTGTATAAATTACATAATATAAATTTAAAATTAAACACGGTTATTGCAATAAATTTTAGTAAATTGCAAACTAATGAATAAAACGTTGCTTTCATATTATACAATCGGTTACAAGAAAATTAGGCTATGTACTCTCAACAAATTTTAGCGTCGGTTCCCAAAACATTCACTTAGCCAAATAGCTGAATTTTTTTGAATTAAGAGGGAAATGCACAATATTTAAAATCTGACATAATATATCGATAGAATTGTAAGAAACTGGTTAAATATGCACGGAAATTTTAATATGGAGCAAATATGATGCATTATTGGAAAACGAACAAAATATGCAACATTAAACCACCAATTCTCTGTTATTTCTAGATACTTTGAACATTTCAATACTAGCATGTGGTAGGTTACTTTATTAAATATATGATTTCCATAAACTTCCGGGGTCTACAGTGATAGTAGTGTTACTAGTAGACTTATAGCCCCTCCCGAAAAAATATCGTGGATACGTCCCTGTTCAGTGGCGTTGGCCATTAAAGAGAAAGATTCCATCTGTCGCCGTATCTCGAAGTCTGGCTAACTCAATTGGGAGATCATCGGCACGGAAAGCCGATGTTCCCAGATTCGAGTCCCCGTTGTCAGATGAATTTTCCTCCATATTCTCAAGTAATGTCAACAGAATCAATAAGTTAAATACGAATATAACATCTTATACAGTAGTGCCTAATGGTATGGGAGAGAAAGCAATAACTGGTATGGAATGAGCACGTAAGAGCACAACAGCTGATTGCCTATACCGTGTTTGCTTTCTGGACAGAAGAAGAAATCCCATGTTCAAATGACGTGGTCAAACCAATCTTGTACTGATGTCCTTATTGCTCTGAAGAATACTGACCAGAAGAAGATTGGATTGTAATGCAAAACACTTTTACCGGAAGCAGATTCTGAATGGGATCTGATCTAGGAAGCCCGTCGAGCAGAAAATTGTGCACACACCACTCTATTATTGGGCACTCTTGTAGTCAGTTTAGGTTAGTGTGTTATTTGTGTCCTATGCTTAGAGAGAGACTTTCACCGTTATTTAACAATGCAAAATGTTTTTGGTGCCTGCTCTGCTCAGAGACCCCACCCTCAGGGTCTTCCCTTTCTATCTACCCCAGGGGTGTGCAACTTCAAGGGGACCGAGGGTCAATATATATCCAAGATAATTGGCCGGCAGTACAATTTTCGGGGGATAAAATGAGAGAAATTGTAAATAATGAGTTGAAACTAAGGTAAATTTTATACCCTGTACAACTTTGCTTCTTTGAGAGACTTTTAACAGAAATCCTCACGTAAAGTTATTTACTGATACCGTTATGCCTATCTGTATTTTAGCTAAACATTCTTTAACTTCACCTGAATTTCTTAAGTGAATCAATTAAAAAAACGAAATTACAAATTAAGATTAGAAACCTAAACATCTCACTAAAACCGAATGTTTACTGTTTGCGTCGAGGCATACATATTCATTTATGTTTATAATAAATTATTTTCTTCTATATTTTCTTCCATAAACATATGAATCCATGCCGGACTGTAAAGAAAACATTAGACCCATTGATTAAGCACAGTCATTAAAAACCGGAAAAATTCAGTGGATTCCATCTCCTTGTGGAAATGGAAATTAAATAGCAGACGGTATTGCAAAATCGATGTAATTGCCAATCTAAAAATATCACACCATTCGGCAAAATCTATATTAATCGAGAAATCATCAAGAACAAAAAGATGCCAGCAAAAATTTAAAAATGTCATACATATATATATATAATTTAAATTGTTCTTCCCGTTCCTTTTGCGTTATTTTATTAAAAATTTATGGTAAACTACCATATTCTATACCATAGATTATCAATGTTATGGTTAAGCCATCCTATGGTTCCTATCTTGTCTTCAGCTTCTGAGGATAAGATCCTCCTTTAATGACTGTATTCGAAACGAATATTAGGAGCTGAGTAATGGACGACAGTTCTAAAGTTTGGCCATCCGTAAAGCCTGGAAGGGAGACGAATAAATGAGATGACTTGAGATTATGTAATGATTTAAAGTACTGAAAGTGAAATGTTAGATACCTTATCTACTACCGTGCATGTACATTCCAGAAGACTTCCTTACGTTCAGGCTAGATAATTAATCCAAGAAACAGCAAGTCATTGTAAATTAGTTGAAGCAAGCGGAATATTATTGTTTCATTCCTCAAAGATACGACTTCACATCAAATCTTATAACTAGACTTCGGACTTTTAGGTCGCTAAAAATGCTGTTTTAGGTACCTAAAATAGGCTCTAAAAATTGGAAAATAGGTTCTAAAAATCGTAAAATAGTCTCTTATAAAATCGTTAAGTTGCCAATTTTCTGAAATATCTCAATTGCAATGCAGAATATTATATTTATTGAATTCTCCATTAATCAATAATCATGCTAAATCACAGATATAGGCCTAAGATGCAAAAAATTATATAGGCCTATTTACTAGGGCCTGTATTACTACCTAACAATGAAAACCTAATCCCTGCGCCCAGAAGCTACACACGCTAGCATATTCAACCCCTTGTATCCTTCAGTGATTCAGAAAACTATGTTTTTTTTTTTTTTTTTTTTTTTTTTTTTTTACTGGATGTGGGAGTCGGGAGAAAAACACTACATTTTCTTGCGTATTCCAAGGAATTTTTCTACTGAAGACGAAACATTCCTTACTATTTAACCACGTCACAAATGTGTCATGTACTGCACATTCCGAGCTAAAAAAAATAGTACGAACTGAAGATAAATGCTAGAATTTATAACAAAAAATCACTTATTTTGTACATTAGAGGGAAAAAAGGCAAATTAGGCTCTAACGTAAAAATAGGCTGTTTTAGGTCCTATAAACGTATCAGTTTTAGGCAAAGTCACTTTTGAAACATGCATATACAAGTTTTTGTCCATATAATATATGGACAATGGACAATGGATATTATCACTTAAGGATTAAAATAGGTTTTTACCTAAAATCCGAAGTCTACTTATAACACTCCCATAATCGGAACAGAAACTAGATATGGAGTGCCATACCGGGGTTCGAGACCGTTCCGGATTACATCACTGTGTAGAAAGTGTCCGCGGAAGCTGAGAGAACTGATTCGTCATCGTGAAATAATCAAATGTAGCAAAGCGCCAGACTTTTGTTAAGCTTAACTTTTCACAGGAAACAGCTGGTCAATATTTTAAGACTACTTCCGACAACTTTCTCACGATCGTCTGTTCCTCAGCGGTAATGTTCCAGTCAGTAAGAATTCCATCTTCCCAATTCTCACGTATCTGACGTATCTTTAAAACATGCCTAAAATTCAAAGTTCTTAAATGACCGGAAGGAACTCTCCTCGATCTATGATATTTACAAGATTCAATGGAGTTAAAAAAAAAGAGTGCGTGGAACGCCACGCGACAGAAGTAAAACTTTATTTAATTTTTTTATATTTTCAATTTTTGATTATTGGATTTTTCAATTTTGCATTATTGGACTTTTTAATATTGGGTTTTTGGACTTTTTTTAATTTTGGATTTTGGACTTTTTAATTTTGGATCCTTGAATTTTTAATTTTGGATTTTTTAAATTTTCGATCTTTGAATTGTTTATTTTCTATTTTTTATTTTTAATTAAATTTTGGATTTTTGGATGTTATAATTTTTAATTTTGTTTTTTTTAAATTTTGGCAATTTGTTTTTTTATTATGGATTTTTTAATTTTTATTTTTTAATTTTTGGATTTTTTAATTTTGGAAATTAAATTTTTTAATTTTGGATTTTTCAATTTTGATTCTTTGAATTTTTTATTTTTTGGATTTTTTAATTGTGTACTTTAGTTTTTCTAATTTTGGATTTTTAGATTTTTTCAATTTTGGTATTTTCGATTTTTAGTTTTTAATTTTTTATTTTTGAATTTTTGAATTTATTATTTATTAAATTTTGGATTTTGATGTTTTAATTTTTAATTTTTTTTACTTTTTTATTTTGGAAATTTGTATTTTTTAATTTTGGATTTGCGCGGTAATGAACCTCCGGGTTCCATAAAATAGATAATATACCTTTAGATTGCTAAGGAATTGTCTATTGCCATTGAGGAATTAAGGTCTGAAAAATGTCCTTTGATTACTCCTAATCATTGAGTTGATTGTTTTTTTTGTGCACTCCGCTCCGAAACACGTAGTTTTGAGTGTGACTGATTTCGTTTTAGTGTGACTGATTTTCCAGATTTACCCCAACCGCGAGAAAAGAAGTTTTACTTCAAAAATGTATTATCTGTGTTTTACTCATAAGATATTTTCATAGTTCTAAGAAATCTCGCGAGTTGCAAAAACATGGAAATGTTGAAAATATTAAGAAGACGATTAATGCTTTCTTTTACTAGTTTAAAGCACTTTTAATCAAAATAACTCGTGATTTTTTTAAATGCATTTACGAGGGTCATTTCAAAAGTTCTGCACACTATAAGATGAAATTAAAGAAAATAGTTTATTTTGCAAAATACCTTTACAGGCCTTTAATATAACCTTCATTCTTGCTTATGACAGCTTCCCAACGTTTTGGCAAATTTTGTATTCCGGATAGGACACCTTCATTGTTGAGCTGTCTGATTACTCGGGTCATCTCACTGGAAGCTTCATCCATTGTAACAAAACGTTTTCCAAGTCTATGGATGGGAAAGACTTCCCCACCCATCATTCAGTCCTGATTTGAGCCCACCAGACATGATTTGTTTCCCAAATTGAAGGAACGTTGAAAACGTTTTGTTACAATTGATGAAGCTTCCAGTGAGGTGACCCGAGTAATCAGACAGCTTAGCAATGAAGGTGCCCTATCCGGAATACAAAATTTGCCAAAACGTTGGGAAGCTGTCATAAGCATGAATGAAGATTATATTGAAGGCCTGTAAAGGTATTTTGCAAAACAAATTAATTTCTTCCATTCTATCTTACAGTGTGCAGAACTTTTGAAATGACCCTCGTACTTACGTCTTTTACTTTCGAAAGTGAATTTGTATGAGTTTTCTGCTTGACTTAAATCTAATAATTATATTAAATTAGATTTCTTAATGAACGAAAATATATTTATTTCCAGTTTTTATAGTTTTCCAGTTTAATAACAAATTTCACACAGAAAATCTCAAGACGATAAATGTGAGAACAGTCCTTTCTGTATAGAACAGCTGGTAAGGCGCTGGTAACCTGTTCCGAATTTATAGACCTGTAAAAGACTTGGACAAAATGTCGACATACCGGCGACTTTGACCAGCCTAAATAGCAGAACACAACCTTCGTTAAAATTAGTGATAAAGAGCTAGATTTAGAAGTTCTATTAGGGTAGAACTATTAGGGAAATGTACAGTTTTATTAGTGAATTTTAAATTCATTTTTGCTCTGAGTAAAGTCAAGATTTGTTAAATTTTACATTTTAAGTTAGCTACAGTAAATAACTTTAAGCAATAATTTTTATTTTCAACCGACTTTTAAAAATATTTATACGTAAGCTTCAGGAAACGTTCACTCGTGATTTTTCCTGCTCCTACACAAGCGCCAATCCTGTCCCCCCATGAGGCATTTGTTACCGGATTTAAAAGATCAAATTTCTTTTTTCTATTTCAGCTGTATTTATACTCCTTTTAGATACGCGGCCATATCAGGAGTTCGGGATGATGTGTGTCTATACAGTAGGGTAGGCCATGGAACTATTGACTGTCAATTATTTTCTATTGTCAGTGTATTTTATGGAGTAAATTTCAACTGATATTCATTTAAATGGATATCATACAAGATGAAATGGTGAGGATGATGATTCATGGTATGTAAATATACAATTCGGCAATTGCCTTTACGACTGGGGAAGCAATGAAAAAACCCATGCCGGCCACGGGATTTGAACCTAGGATCTCCCGAATGCGAGTCCAAGAATCAAAGTTCTTGTTGATGGTTGGTTTTATGGTTATTTCATGACGGGGATGTTCTGCAACTTAGGCCTACGACCATCGCCGGTGTGTCAGAATTTGGTCCCGCAGGAGTTCTTTTATATACCTGTATCCAGTAATTCTACAAACATTTATGCACACACCAATATCATCTGTACTGTAAAACACTCTCCTGTGAACATTTGGAATTCACAGAGAAAAGACATGTCAGAAATAAGTCCAACTGTGCCTTGGGTGATTACTAACGACTCTATTTCACATAATTGTTTTATGTGTTACTTGGCTAGATTGGTTTATTATTTATCAGAAATAAACAGCACTTTAATAGCTTGGAGCTGCAGAACGTCTGGCCATCAGGTTACGTATTCCTGCATACAGGTGGAAAGCATCTCAAGGTTATGTCAAGGTGAAATTATTACCTATACACGTGTGGTGACTGCTTGGGCCCACTATTATAATTAGCTATTGTATAACAATCAGTTTCCAAAACAACGGAAACCTTTCTCTTAAAACCGCTCTCTTATAACGACAGATGTGGATTCAATGGGCATCCTGTATGGCCTACATTTTTCTTGATTAAAAAAATCTGGGCCAGATATGTAATAAATTGTTTTATTATGTAATTTAATTTTATACCATTCATAAGTCATAAAATTTCAGAGCGAAATGTTGAAACAACATACTGTACTGAGCGTTTTTATACAATACGCTCTCTACGATATTAAAATAAAGTTGTTAACAGATTTACATACAACATTTTACAGTGCCCAATTTGTGAGTGTTCATTATGATGATTTACTGATAATTTTTTAGGTGACGTACTTGTGAGAAATGGGTGAAATACGCTATATTGCCAACTTTTCAAATTATATCAAATAATGGATGAGATAAATTAACTAAACAATCTACAATATTATTATTTTACTTATATATTTTATTTTTTATTTTAATAATTCAATCTAAAATGTTGTTTATTTTGTAATACTGTGTTTTAAACTAATAATTCATTTATTTTATTCTTCTTTAATTGGCATATTTTCACAATTTAAAATCTAAATTACAAAGATCAAATGTTGTCGTAAATACACAAACAGATTTACAAAACAAAAAACATAGCAACAAAAATTATTACAGTTAAAATTTATCTCGGTCTTTTAAGGCCCGAGCGGCGTGGGCTACATAAACATCCTTACAAGGGGAGAGGTGAAGAAAAAGATAAGAGAGACAGATGAAAGCATATGACTATGTAATAAATAATTAAGTTTTTCAGAGCTTATGATCGGATGTAAGCTTACATTTTGGAGTAAAAAATGTACTTGTAACTCTGAAGGGAATTTTGTATCTATTTTCTATGTTACCTACTAGCAATTAAGTTGTTGTTATTATTGTTATTATTATTTATGCATAGTTTAGTTTGGTTGCTTACTGCGTTAAATTCGAGAACTTATAACCAAAACAAATCGTTTACTTCTTTTATCCAGATTACAGAACTAGTTTGACGACCTTGCAGTCAACTGCTTGTGTCTGCACGAATTTTGTTTTATTGTGCACTAAAAAATTACGCAATTTAACAGCCTACCTACTGGCCTACATAAAAACTACAACTATAATAAAATTGTGCTATTTTATTAAGCAGCTATTAAGTACTGTATTGTAATTTGTTTGATCTTCTGTTATTGTACCACCCATACAGTAATAGCATATCAGACTACCTAATAACATCAAATCTTACCCCTTGACAAAGTTTAAAAACGTCTTAAACCAATGGCTAACAAGGAAAGCCTTTTACTCTATAACTGAATTTAAGGAATCAGACATGATAGAATTAGACTTATAGTAAGTAAATTTGTGATGAATTAATGATAAATTAGGACAGCTACTGACAAATGTTAGGATTAAGCTGTATATCTTATTGTATTATATTGTTAAATGTTAGGATTTAAGCTGTATATCTTATTGTATTATATTGTTAAATGTTAGGATTTAAGCTGTATATCAGTGTATTATATTGTTAAATGTTAGGATTTAAGCTGTATATCTTATTGTATTAGCCTATATTCAGTGCTTTAGTTGGAAAATATTTTATGGGGGTACTCACCTTCCATAGAATGTAACGACGCAAATAGCGACGTGCATAATCAACGATAGGAGACCATTCCTAAACAAAGGAAGGGTTGGGGGACCGCAACTAATCGATATTGAACATTTTCATGATTATCGATACTGCCCTGAATTTTATTTGAATTACAGAAAAGGAGAGGTGCGCATGCGTCGACAGTGGATCGACGAGGGAGACGTGCGGAACCTGAAAGACGGTTAGTAGTACGTGCCTGACCACGAAAGAGAGAAGTTGAAAAGGCAGAAGGGAGAAGACGAGACTGGGATGTGTGACAGCGGTAGAGGCGTTCTGGCATAATGGTGTGTCAGACTTTCATCTAAAGGAAATTCTGGTTGTGGACTTCCTTGACACGACTATATGGAGATAGTCATTAATCAGAAGAATACACCAAGTCGGCCAGTACGAGACACCGCTACAGCGAACATCAGCTGTGAGAGTGAGTCGTGACTGCTCGCTCTGAATAAGAGCAGATATGGACATCAGGAAGTAATGGAAGACAACTCAGGATCGGAGGATAAGTTGGACATCACTGGTTGAGTATAGTCATCTAGACATTTTCTTATTGTTTGGGGAGTGAGAAAATTGAGATATCCCATTTTTTTTTTTGTAAGGATGGTTTCTAAGTCATGTATGGCGATTAGACACCGTATGGAATAATAGAATAGAATAGAAACATAGAAGTGAGAATTCTAGAAGTAAAGTGATGAAATCCAGTAATCCAACTATTTTCTATTTCTGGTCTAAATTAATTATAAAAGAGCAGTCAAGAGCCTAACAACTGAATGCCAAAGTTAAATCTCTTCACTTTAGGTTTTTTTGGGTGATTGTTCCACGAATGAATACATAGCTAGGAGCAATTGGTGATGCTCATAGAAACTTTGTTATTTTTGAGACAGGACGCGAGGGGAGTAAGGAAGAAAAGTAATTAAGGGGCATGCTTAGTACTTCTTACGAGGGCCTCTCCCTCTTGGGTTTCGTTCAGGTGACGGGTGACTATCTATAAATAGATTTCATGCTGGCCTGTAATGTTAAGTTATGTTTTTTATAGAGATTTATCTACAAGCGAAGGTATATGGAATATGGTAGAGGGGGATAAGAAGTGGAAAGATTGAAGGGCAAAAGAAGGCCTACGAGTGGTAGTGCATTAGGTGTGTACCATTGGAAGATTTACATGTTAGGGTAGAAGTAGAAGTCACTAAAGGGGTTATAGAGAAGCTTACTAATCTGGGCGTGAATTAGTTTCAGTTAGAATTCTAGGGAATTTAGAGACAAAAGAAGATTGGGTGCCCATGCTAAAGAGTAGTAACGTAAGAAGTAGGAAAACTAGAATAACCACCGAGTGAATTAAATCAATGGTATAAGCTGAAGGGAACTCTACTTAAAGAAAGAAAGGGGTTGAAAGATAATAGCTGATGACTGGTCAGGTTAGAAAGAGGTGAGTGAATTGAAAGATAATAACAAGTAATTGGTTAGGTCAGAAAGAGGAGAAAAGGTAATTGCGAGTAGTGTACTGATGATAAGTAGTTTATTAGCAAGTACTAGAGATGGTAAGGGTGAGGTGAGGGAACGCCGGAAGTATCCCGAATCAAACAAATAAAATCTGGTAGTAGGCAAGGCCTATACCAGTAACATATAAAGAAAAGAAATTTATGAGAGATTGTGAAAGCCATCGATGTTGGAGGCGAACAACGGCCCCACGACTAACCTTGAATAATCAAATATTATCCTATCAATAAAAGTGTTGAATGGTTAATGTAGTGTAAATGTAATTTATTGTATATAAGATTGTTATTGTTGAAAAAAAGGAAAAAAAATAATATATTAAATAAAGTATGGCCATGTGTTGTGCTGCATAAAGTTAATGTGAAGTTCAGTCTTCACAAAGTTTGGTCGCCCATTACGTGGGGCTTGATATAAGAAAAGAAAATAAACATTAATCAGTTAGAATTGGAAACTTGAAATACGAGTCATCATATATTTTGGAGCCCATAGCGTGAGGCTGTGATAGTTTCATAGTAGGATAATTTTGATAGTAATTTTGACCCATATCGTGGGGCTGAGTAGTGTTAAAACAAAACAGTATTGCTAATTGTTGCAACTTAATTTAGTTAAAATTGTTAAGTGAAAAAAAAAAAAAGAAACCTTTATTCAGTTGAAGTTCCATATTATGATAGCCCATAGCGTGAGGCAGTGATAGTTTGATGTCCTAACGTGAGGCGAGATAGGGTTAAAAGAATTTTGGGAGTTAGGTTAGTATAACTGAAATTTATTCTCAAAAAAAAAAAAATAATAATAACATATTTTTGGGAAAAGAATAACGACTATTGACAAGTAAGGACTTCTATAGATGACTAAGACAGACGACTGAACTATTGTGTTCTAATTTTTTTTTTTCAGTGGTATTGTTAATATATAAATATGGCTACTTATGTTGATCCATATGCACAAATAAGAGCAGCTGAGTTAACCCAAGCTATTAGGAAGTTGAGGAAGGCGGATTTAGAGGCAGAATGTGATAGAGTAAAGTTACCGACCACAGGTACAAGGGATGAGTTAAGACAACGCTTGTTAGATTATGCCCGCAAGAACCCTCAGTCATTTCAAGTGTTAATTACGGCTTTTGCTCTGAGTCAGGAAGTTTTGGAAGAAGATTTGGTTGAACATAATATAACGATTCCACAAGATTCATATGGAGATGTAGTGTATACATGGGTTAAGTTAATGCGTAGGAAGGCCATGGCGGTAGCTGATTCAGAAGAAGTTGTACCAGTAGTACCATCGTTTACAATTCAGTTAGAGCCGCATAAACCAAATACTTTGGATCTGGTTCGTAAATGGAACATTAAATTCAAACCTGGGGATAGTATTTACTTATTTTTGGAGAGATTGGAAGATTTAAAACAAAGTTCTAAGTTACAGGGTGTAGAGTTATTGTCAGTATTACCCGAAATTTTACAAGATTCAGCTTTGCTTTGGTACAGGAACAGATTAACAGATTGGCCTACATGGGAAGCTTTTTTGAAAGAATTTAGAGAATATTATTTGCCTATTGATGAGGAAGACTCGCTTTTGGATGAGATTAGACAGAGAACGCAAGGTCCCAAAGAATCGATTTTTGATTATGTTAATGCTATTCAAACGTTAATGAGGAGGCTGAGTACTCCAATGAGTCCTCAACAAATGATGAAGACTGTTATCAAAAATTTGCGTCCTGATGTAAAGTTATACCTTAGACCTGCAGAGATTCAAACTATAACAGATTTAATACGTGTAGGTAGACAGTATGAACAAATATTGTTAGATTCTGAGAGATATATTCCTCCTCCAACGCAGGTTAGAGCTACAATTAAAGAAACGGCTTATAAACCTCAGAGACAAGTTGTTATACCTTCAGTTCATACAGCGCTAGGAATTCAGGGAAAACAGGAACTTCCATCGTCCGAGTTACAAAAGAAACCCAATGTTAGTTTTTCTGCAAAGACGTGGGATAAGGAACGAAATTCAAGTCCTGTAAATGATTCTAGAATGGTTAAAGTAATAGAAAATAAAGAGAGACAGGATGAGTCGAGGGATAATGGTAAAAACACCACTTTGCGTTTTTCAAATAATCAGCGATGTTGGAATTGTGATAAAACAGGACATAGGCAGTTCGAGTGTAAAGCACCTCGTAGAGTTACTCCACGCACTACGATTAAATGTTATAATTGTAATAAGCTTGGACATAGGTCTATTGATTGTAGGATGCCCCAAGAAAGAAAAGTTAGGCCTACAAATCCCTTATGACAATTAACTAAAAATCAGGCTTGTGTGATGTTAAATATAAATCCTACAGATTTAGTTAATGGAGATAGATGTTTTGTTGAAATTTTGCTGGAGGATATTACATTTATTGCTTTAATAGATTCCGGTTCAGACAAAACTTATGTGGGAGAGAAGGGTGATTTTTTGTGTAAAATGTTAGATTTAGCAGTAGAAGAATCTGAAGTTAGGGTGGTGCAACTAGCAGACAAAACTTATAGTTCTATAACAGGAGAGAGAACTTTTGAGATGAAATTGCAGGACAGGATTTTTCCGATAAAATGTAAAATTATGCCAAATTTAGCAGTAGATATGATTCTGGGCATGGACGTTTTGAAACAGATTGGGTTAGTAGTAGATTTGCAAGATGGGACTTGGTATTTTAAGGATGAACCAGCAAAAATTTTTCAATTTGTTAAGGCTATAGATTTAAAAGAAGAAGATCAACTACATAATATTCTTACCTTACCTACACCTCAGGAAAGGGACAGATTGAATGTGTTTTTGGAAAATCAGTTACAGAAATTTGATCAGTGTACTGGACTTACCGATCTGATTTCTCATGTTATTGATACAGGCGATGCAAAACCTATAAAACAAAGATATTATCCAGTATCACCCATTTTGGAAAAAGTTATACACGCGGAAATAGATAAAATGTTATTGGAAAAAGTTATAGAGCCTTCAAATTCACCTTGGTCGTCTCCGGTAGTTATGGTAAAGAAACCAGATAGAACATGGAGGTTCTGCGTAGATTTCAGAAAAGTAAACAATTGTACTAAAAGAGATAGTTATCCTTTGCCATACATTGAACATGTTTTGAGTAAATTACGACATGCTAGGTATATCAGTACAATAGATTTGAAAAATGGGTATTGGCAAGTTCCATTAGATGAAGCAAGTAAAGAAAAAACAGCATTTACCGTACCTGGTAGAGGATTGTATCAGTTTCGAGTTATGCCTTTTGGAATCCATAACGCACCAGCCTCGTTTCAAAGATTAGTTGATACTATATTAAGAGAAGAGATAGGAGAGAAATGCTTTTGTTATTTGGATGACATAGTACTTATTAGCGAGACATTTGAAGAACATTTGTCCTTGTTAGAAAAAGTTTTAGAGAAATTAAGAAAAGCTAACCTGAAAATTAATAGGGAAAAATCAAAATTTTGCAGAAGTGAATTAAAATATTTGGGTCATATCATTACTCCATTAGGAATTGCTGTAGATTCAGATAAAATCTCGTGTATCCTTGAGTATCCAGCCCCTACAAAAGTCAAGGAAGTACGAGCATTTTTAGGATTGGCATCTTGGTACCGACGATTCATTCCATTTTTTTCTGAAGTTGTAAAGCCCCTCACTGCACTTCTGAAAAAGAATCAGAAATGGCGTTGGACTAAGGAATGTCAGGAATCTTTTGATGAATTAAAATCGAAATTATCTAGTAGTCCTATATTAACTTGTCCAGATTATACTAAACCCCTAGTGCTACAGACAGACGCTAGTTTTTCAGGATTAGGAGCAGCATTAATTCAGACAGGAGAGGAAGGAGAGGAAAAAGTAATAGCTTATGCTAGCAGAACTTTAACAGTAGGTGAGCAAAAGTGGGCAATAGTCGAGAAAGAATTGTTAGCTATATTGTGGGCAGTTCAAAAGTTTCGTCCTTATTTGGAAGGTTATCATTTTAAAGTATATACTGATCACTTTGCTCTGAAATGGTTAAATACATTACAGAATCCGACCGGACGATTAGCTAGGTGGAGTTTATTGCTCCAGGAGTATGATTTTGAAGTAATACATAGGCCTGGTAGATTACAAAAAGTTCCGGATGCTTTATCTAGAATACACGAAGGGAAAGTTCAAGAGAAAACGGTAGAGGAAGAATTTTGCCTTTTGTTAACTAATAACTCTGAAGTAGTCGAATGGGAAAATATACAAGATGCTTGGTATATTAAGCGGAAAGCACAAGTACAGAGTAAACCTAAATTTTGGCCAGATTGGAAGGTCGTAGATGAGAAGTTGTACCATTTAAGATTAGATCAGTTAGAACAAACTTTAGAGGGAACAGTGAATAGGTGGAAATTAGTTATTCCGCAAGATTATAGGATTAAAGTATTACAGGAATGTCATGATGCACCTACTGCAGGACATATGGGGATAGCTAAAACTTTCTTTAGAATAGCAAACAAGTATTATTGGCCGGGAATGTTTAGAGATGTTGCTAAATATGTTACTGCTTGTGAAATATGTCAGAGACAGAAAGTGTTACAGACGGCTCAAGCAGGACCAATGCATTTTTACCAGAAAGAGAAACCTTGGATGACTGTAGCTACAGATTTGTTGGGACCTTACCCACGTTCCAAAAAAGGGAACCGATACATTGTAGTATTTCAGGACACCTTTACCAAGTATGTAGAATGTAAAGCGTTAAGGAAAGCAACCAGTAGAGCAGTTACGGAAGCATTTTATGAATTGATTATCCTTAAATGGGGAATTCCGGGATATTTGCTGATGGATAATGGACCGCAATACACTAGTAAATTAATGCGAGAGATAGCTAAAGCTTTTAATATAACTCCTTGTTATTTACCTGTATATTCGCCACAAGGAAATCCAGTAGAAAGAGTCAATAGAGTATTGAAAACAATGATTTCTAGTTATATTCAAAAGGATCAGACAGTTTGGGATATGTATTTGAGAGAATTTAATTTTGCTATAAATACGGCTAAGCATAGTTCCACTGGATGCACTCCTTATATGCTAAATTATGGGAAGGAGCCTGAAATTATCAGTAGGATTGAAAAGGTGGAAAACCAACCGATTTATAAAGAAATTCCAAAAATTTGGGTGGAGAGACTCAATAAATTGAAAACGGTACGTTTAATGGTTAGACATAACTTAGAAACCGCCTATAAGAATTCGAGTCATTATTATAATCTTCGAAGGAGAGAGGTGAGATTTCGTCCAGGAGATCTAGTGTTAAGAAGAAACTTTAAATTAAGTGATGCCTCACAAGCTTATACAGCAGGTTTAAGTGCAAAGTTTGTCGGGCCCTATATTATAAAGAAAAAGTTCAGTGAAAATAGCTACGAACTGACAAACCGTTTTGGTAAAAAGTTGGGGAAGTGGCACGTCAAAGACTTGAAACCCTTTGTTCCTGGATAAACATTCTTTAAGGCTGGTAAAAGAGACACACACAAAAAAAAAAAAAAAAAAGAATGTGACCTGTGTCAACATTATTTTTTTTATGGTGAGTGCGGGAAGAATGTAACGACGCAAATAGCGACGTGCATAATCAACGATAGGAGACCATTCCTAAACAAAGGAAGGGTTGGGGGACCGCAACTAATCGATATTGAACATTTTCATGATTATCGATACTGCCCTGAATTTTATTTGAATTACAGAAAAGGAGAGGTGCGCATGCGTCGACAGTGGATCGACGAGGGAGACGTGCGGAACCTGAAAGACGGTTAGTAGTACGTGCCTGACCACGAAAGAGAGAAGTTGAAAAGGCAGAAGGGAGAAGACGAGACTGGGATGTGTGACAGCGGTAGAGGCGTTCTGGCATAATGGTGTGTCAGACTTTCATCTAAAGGAAATTCTGGTTGTGGACTTCCTTGACACGACTATATGGAGATAGTCATTAATCAGAAGAATACACCAAGTCGGCCAGTACGAGACACCGCTACAGCGAACATCAGCTGTGAGAGTGAGTCGTGACTGCTCGCTCTGAATAAGAGCAGATATGGACATCAGGAAGTAATGGAAGACAACTCAGGATCGGAGGATAAGTTGGACATCACTGGTTGAGTATAGTCATCTAGACATTTTCTTATTGTTTGGGGAGTGAGAAAATTGAGATATCCCATTTTTTTTTTTTGTAAGGATGGTTTCTAAGTCATGTATGGCGATTAGACACCGTATGGAATAATAGAATAGAATAGAAACATAGAAGTGAGAATTCTAGAAGTAAAGTGATGAAATCCAGTAATCCAACTATTTTCTATTTCTGGTCTAAATTAATTATAAAAGAGCAGTCAAGAGCCTAACAACTGAATGCCAAAGTTAAATCTCTTCACTTTAGGTTTTTTTGGGTGATTGTTCCACGAATGAATACATAGCTAGGAGCAATTGGTGATGCTCATAGAAACTTTGTTATTTTTGAGACAGGACGCGAGGGGAGTAAGGAAGAAAAGTAATTAAGGGGCATGCTTAGTACTTCTTACGAGGGCCTCTCCCTCTTGGGTTTCGTTCAGGTGACGGGTGACTATCTATAAATAGATTTCATGCTGGCCTGTAATGTTAAGTTATGTTTTTTATAGAGATTTATCTACAAGCGAAGGTATATGGAATATGGTAGAGGGGGATAAGAAGTGGAAAGATTGAAGGGCAAAAGAAGGCCTACGAGTGGTAGTGCATTAGGTGTGTACCATTGGAAGATTTACATGTTAGGGTAGAAGTAGAAGTCACTAAAGGGGTTATAGAGAAGCTTACTAATCTGGGCGTGAATTAGTTTCAGTTAGAATTCTAGGGAATTTAGAGACAAAAGAAGATTGGGTGCCCATGCTAAAGAGTAGTAACGTAAGAAGTAGGAAAACTAGAATAACCACCGAGTGAATTAAATCAATGGTATAAGCTGAAGGGAACTCTACTTAAAGAAAGAAAGGGGTTGAAAGATAATAGCTGATGACTGGTCAGGTTAGAAAGAGGTGAGTGAATTGAAAGATAATAACAAGTAATTGGTTAGGTCAGAAAGAGGAGAAAAGGTAATTGCGAGTAGTGTACTGATGATAAGTAGTTTATTAGCAAGTACTAGAGATGGTAAGGGTGAGGTGAGGGAACGCCGGAAGTATCCCGAATCAAACAAATAAAATCTGGTAGTAGGCAAGGCCTATACCAGTAACATATAAAGAAAAGAAATTTATGAGAGATTGTGAAAGCCATCGATGTTGGAGGCGAACAACGGCCCCACGACTAACCTTGAATAATCAAATATTATCCTATCAATAAAAGTGTTGAATGGTTAATGTAGTGTAAATGTAATTTATTGTATATAAGATTGTTATTGTTGAAAAAAAGGAAAAAAAATAATATATTAAATAAATTATGGTTATTGTTATGCAAAGTTAAATTAACGTGAAGTTCAGATTTTTGACCCTTATCCTTGTAATGGTTTGAGAGTCGCTGATTTTTGTGCTAAGTTACCTACTTTGGTAGTGAGTATTGAAAAAGGAGAAAAAGAAGAAGCAGAATAAATAAACGAAAGGTAAATCCGAACCCAACTCCCGTCTCCACTGTTAACTTAAAAGCTAGTCGAGGGGCATGTAGGTACATAGCCTGTGTATCTATAATTTAATTTGTGTCTGGGCTGACTCATACAAAAAGAAAAGAGGAAGCGTATTGATGATGGCGCCCGTTAATATAAATTTTCATCAATATTATCAAGACTGGGTAAATTGTTAAAAGAGAGAGAAAGTAGACTGAGAGTAGGAAGTTTGCAATCACCCGGTGTCAAAGGTAGTTGTACTGAGCGTTGGAGTGTGGACTAGGCAGGCAGTGTTGTGATGACACGACAGGTGTATGAGTGACCTTGTTTTGTAGGAGTTCAGTAAACTTATATACTACGATTGAGAATAATCACATATTAGTCGTCACAGATTTTGGCGAAGAATTTCGGCGAAGGTTTAATCCAAGAAGTTAAGGAACTTATAGCATAAAGTAAGAAAAGCCCGTCACAAGAACGCATATCTATTGCGAATTTAATAGTGTTTGTCATTATTAACAAATACACTCTCGTGAATTGGACATTTAATAAGTATTTTAGGACAATATCGTTCCTGTACTGCCAGTACGACGTACCGGAGCACATATTTTTCCCGGTATGGTAGAAGGAAAATAATTTTATACCGGTGTGCGTACCGGCCCAACTAAAGCACTGCCTATATTGTTAAATGTTAGGATTAAGTTGCATATCTTATTGTATTATATTATTACATGTTAGGATTAAGTTGTATATATTATTATATAATGTAAATTAAATGTTATGCTATGTAAAATCTATGACGAAGCCAACTGTATCAAACATACCTAACAGCGAATAAAGATTCTTATTCTTATTCTTATTCTTATTCTTAAACTCCCTAGAGTTTCCGAATGTTGAGGGCCCGGATTTTAGATAATCAACATGCGGAGATATATGCCATTCGGCACCATCCCAGGTTTAAGCCTACTCCTGTAACTTCCGTTAGAGGCTGAGTTATCCCCAGGATCGTACTGTCACTATAAGGATTGGGACAAATGAAAAACCCAAATGGCCTCATCGGGAATCGAACGCGAGTGTCTGAACCACTGCCTTCTAGACTGTATTACTCGTGTATACACTGCCTGTCCTATACGGCTAATTTTGCGTACGCGGCGACATTACAGATGGCAGCACCTTTCACACCTAGCTGCAATACCCTTTACATTACCGTATGCTGTATTGCCCTCTGAAGTATAAACTCGGAAACTGAAATATGCTGGAATTTCATGCTATCTGGGTGTGAACTGTGTCGCCTCTCCTGGAGAAATTAGGCAATTTAACAATACTGTGAACTCCATGTTAAAATTAAGCAAGGACAGGCAGTGTAATTCTCGAGACGGCGGTGGTCTGAACTATGAAGTCTCCTTTAATCCAAAAGCACTACGCCAATAGAACTTAATTACCAGAAAATTGGCTATTATAAACATTTAGCCTTTAATATCAGACATAATACTCATAGCCGGTAAAATTGGCATAAATGAACATGCTTACTTATAAGTGCCTAGAAAAATTCCGGGGTGCGCGGGCAAAGAGAGTTAAGTCCACTTTCTTGTTACTGAGAATTAGAGTGACTTAACACACTAGACCAGCCCAACATAGCTTTAGAGATGAATAAACCGATGGGGCACACATCCATAACTACCGTAAAATTTTGAATATGACTTACTGGACTTAACACAAACGTAGAGAACATTTTTATCTATAACTCTATGGACATATCTCAATTTTTTTAGGATGGTGGACTTAACTCTCTTTGCCCGCGCACCCCGGTATTACCTGTAAATAAGTTACGTTTCCAACCTGAAGTATCTCCAATTTTTAAAGGCTTCCACAGTTAATTAGTAAAGGACGTTTGAACTTCAAGGAAGTCTATAGTTTTAGGGTCAGTAAAGGTATCCTTCCTTCTTTATAATCACGTCATTTTCGTAAATTGTGACATTTAAATGAGTACATGAAAGCAGGATAGAAAATCAAGTTTTTGCGCCGCTGTAGTCAATTATACCTAGGTACAATGCTTGCGCAATAAGGCTCGTTATTGTTGTAATTATTGCAACAAGTAATACAGCGGAGTCACTTGTCTATAATCATTGATGATCATCTTTCATCATGAAGCGACATTTGATAATGCCCTTAAGATACTAATTACACTACATTAAGGTAGGCTAATAATAATAATAATAATAATAATAATAATAATAATAATAATAATAATAATAATAATAATAATACTTACTTACTCAATGGAAGCTAAAGGAATATTATCTAAGTTATTTATAGAACCCGAAGGTTCATTGCCGCGCTTATCTGAGCCCGCCATTCAACCCTATTTTGTGCTAACTCTGTCCAATCATCCCTCGCAAATCCTGCTTCCCTTAAATCTATCCTAATACTGTCCTCCCACCTACGTCTAGGTCTCCCACATGGTCTTTTCCCTTCGGGTCTCCCAGTAAATACTTTTGAAATATGTCTTTCCTACCCCTTGCGCGCAACATGTCCAGCCCATTTCATCCTTCGTGATTTAATTACCCTTATTATATCCGGTGACGAGTATTGGTCATGAAGCTCGTCGTTATGCAGTTTTTTTTTCCAGTCCTCATTTTCATATCTCTTAGGCCCAAATATTTTTAAGCACCCTGATTTCGAACACTCTTAGACTATGTTCTTCCCGATCAGTAAGCGGCCATGTCTCACATCCATATAATACAACCGATAGGATAATAGTTTTGTAAATCTTTATTTTTACATTTCAGGACAGAAGACGAGAAGATAATTTCTGAACTGATTTCCTGATTTTAGTCGAGACTTAACTTCTGCCATATTATTTGTGTCTGTAATTATTGCTCCCAGATATTTGAATTTCTCCACTTGTTCGAACGATTTACCGGCTATTATTTTGTAGAACATTATTTTGACGTTCCATTACCATATACTTAGTTTCTTCTGTATTAATTTCCAATCTGCAGACATCAAAAATACTTTCTGCATTTCTCTCGATTTTCTTTATATCATCTTCTAACAAGCAAACGTCATAATAATAATAATAATAATAATAATAATAACAATAACAATAATAATAATAACAACATAAACTACGATAGTGAAGATATGTAAAAAATTTCAGTAGCCTACAAGTCCTCCAGAAAGCCTTGGGGCTAGTGCCGAAGATATTATAAGACACGTTGAATACCTCCAAGCTAAATTCCTGGCCCTTTGAAGTCTATGTAATACTTCCACTTATTATTAGATGGCCGATGAGGATTTGCCCTACATAAGAAAATAAGCGTAACTAAATTATTCTCTTTCAATAACTGATATCTCATGAAAAGGTCCTATGATCTATGCGCGGAATCTGAAGGAATCGATTCGAATTCTCTAACTTCACAGCATATTCTTCATCATGCTCCTTAGTAAAATAAATCACTGAAAACCTTATTATTTATATTTTCAAAGTTGATATTTATTGTTGTTATATACAAAGTTAAACTTTCACGAGTTATTAGTGTTTACATTTAGAACCAGTTCTCTGCTATGTATCACTCAATTAATTAAATTCTACATAATACGGTTCAACAACTTTCAAAATCAGGTTTTCGCAGGCAATATCCATTTTAAAATGTCAGAGATGTACATTCTCTGGCTTTAATGGCTTACTGCAGTAATTTATATTCTTCGTTTCATAATTGAAGAAAAGTTATATTTTTAAAATGTTATGTTGTGAATGTATTACATTGTACTCTACTAGGATGTGCCCGCGGCTTCGCCCACGATAATTAATTGAAAAATTAGAAATTAATAGTATAATAATTATTAAAGCATTATATTTATTAACACTTGCACGCGAATCATTCTTAAACTAAACCATTAATAATTAATGAAACAGCTAAAATTCCGGCTTTAGAGTACATTCCATGATTAGAAATTGCCACCTGGGAAAACGATCTCAGATTCGATTATGTAGTTCCAAAGATAACTGTGATCCACTGCCTTCTAAACTGTATAGGCTAATTCTCGTGCGTAATTCTCGAGACGGCGGTGGATAATGGCGTTTTTCAACTGTTTGTTGACAGATGAATGAGATGTGAATTTTATTTGATAAATTCAGTGTAATTTTAAGAAATTATATAATTTTTCAAGAGAAGGAGTGATTGATTTGGATTATTATTATCAGCGATATTTCAAGAGTTAAATCATGAATATTTTACTGCTGGTGCCCCCGGCTTCGCCCGCCACTATTCATTGACTCCAGGATTTTTAAGAAATTTACACTGGTAGATTATTAAAAATGTTTGTGGTTCAGAGCTATGAAAATTGTAAGTAAGAATAAAATTAGAATATTTGTTCATTGAGTTCATTTCACTTAGGCCTTATATAATAAAGAAACGGTTTTCCTAATCTTGTAGTCGTCATGAAAGTTTAGACTGAGAGATACGAACATCGCCGAGTATACCCGATGTCTCACGAAGTGGGCGAGCAAGCACGCTATTTAGGACCGTTGAATTGTATAAGAGTAGATTATATTATACTATATTATATCATATTATATCATACTATATCATTATCATATTATATCATTACAATATTATATTATATATTTCTCCCATCCTTGCTCTTCAGACTAAAATGTACTCATGACTGTCGTGTATTAAAATTCTTCGGCCTGTATTTGAATTAAGAGTGTGCATAGCCATACTGCGGATTTTGACTTACTGCAACTAAATTTAAAACCAAGGATACGTACTTTAATAGTAGCTGTTGGACAAAGTCATGGTTTCAATTAAATTTGAAACTTTAGACATTTAGTTGCATTATATTTATTTCACTAGATATTTTGGAATTGGACTTTTCGTTCCTAGACCAAATTTACATTTGGACATCTTTTTTAACGTCACCCTAAGAGGCTTTTTGTGCTGCCCCTTTGGTGGAGAAGGTCTTATTGACTTCCTTCCCCAAAGTCTTCCCCGATTCTTTTGCCGGGGGTAACACAGTCAAGCAGGGTATTTGGATTACTCCTTCCTCCTGCTTGCTTAAACTTCATTGTTTCCCAAAATCTGTTCCTTTATTATGCAAAATCATCAAATGCCTTCCTATCCATTAGAATACTACTAAACTACTTGTTTCTATCCACTGTAAGGATTAATCAGTAATGCAGTACTTACCAATATCCTTCCAGGGTCAAGTTCCAGCAGGTTTCCCAAGATGACTCCATGGAGAGTAGAATTTTTTCATCAGAAAGGAAGTAAAGCTGTTGGTCGAATGTTGATTCCTGCAACAAAGAATATAGATACAATGTTGTTGGTACACCGCTAAGATAAATGCCTCAATAACGGCGCAGACTATGTAGAGAAGGAGCCAATGGATCTCTGTAAATATTACAATAAATGAGAACATTATAGGAGAAAAATTTCTCTGACTCTGGGATTTGAACCCAGTGGTTCATGGTTGCATATTGTTCGTGCCATTTTAAGAAGACCTCGTCCCAAACGATCGTCTATCTACAAAAGAGTATAATAGCATTGTTCCCTAATCCGAAAATCTGCGCCGACAAAGGAGAGGTGCTCTTGTAGTCCCAACGTCCTTTTTCGTTCCCTGAACCCAGGAAGGAAATTTTTACACTCTGAAAAATCTCCAACCCGGCCGGGAATCGAACCCCGGGCCGCCAGGGTGGTAGGTAGTCACGCTCCCAACACACCCACGGCGGTCTTGGACATCATTTACTATAGTAGTTTTTCCTCTATATAAATTTTACATTACTAAACCATTTGGCTAAATGAACCGATGGCAGTATCATGGTTATAGATCTTAATAAAGTTATAAAATCTAAATGCCCAGAGCTCCTGCAGATAATTTTCTTGTAACTTAATGGAGACTGGTAAAACCTGAATATGCATAATGTAATTATAATGCACAAGACAATTAAACTTTCGCTACAACAGGGTAAAAACCTGAACTGGTTACAGCAAAATGTGGAAACTTGCAGTCTGTTTATTTACGTTTTGAAATTGCTTTTATGTAATTATTATCGACCGCTACTTTCATATAGCACCGCAAGTCTCTTCCTTTCAAAACCATTGCGTAATAATACTTTCTGGAGACAGTGTTTTCGTTGTATTTTCAGTAAGTAATTATCAGTTTTTCACACAAGACTGTTTGCGCTTGCGTGAAGACGAAGTCCCACTTACAAAACTTGTTTTATCGTACGTCAGGCTGTTAACGCTGCATTCCATCCACATGTTTGACATGTAGCTGCAAAAAGTTTTCGTCATGGTTGCAGATAGTGAAAGAAACACCCACAATCCAATCGCAGGGACTAATCTGTTTTTTGCTTGTTTATGCTTTCCAGAAATCTCCTGTGGATGTACTCACTTACTACAGGAAGTTTATCGTTTTTCGCCTTTTTCTTACATGGGCCTAAGTAAGATTTCATGGTGTATTCTATCCATGAACTCTCCTGGGACTGTGGCTATCCTAGAGATTACAGAAATTCCACTATTTTGGGATATCGATCAAAGCAGTTGTCTCAGTAGTTGGACCTACAGCTTGATGGAAAACCGAACCACGGCTATAAATTTTGTATGGTTCACTTTTAAAAACGATAGTGCCAACGAGGGTTAAAGGCATCGATCACGTGTAGTTCTGTTCTGAAATAATAAATCTGAACCTAAGCTAAATCTTGTATCCCACTGGCATGCCTGCACATATTGTGAGTACCCTAAAAAATCTTATGTGAAATTCACATAACTTCCTCTGCCCAAATAAAAGTTAGCCTCTTGGTATAATATAATTATCTTAATATAAATTGGTTGTAAAAATGAAGATAATGTCGTTACCACATCACATCGCATCCCCGAAGGACACATAACCCAAGTAAAATCTGATTAAGGCACTCTCGTAACTTCCTTTACTTTAAGCATGGCCAACACATTTTTCTCACTTCACAGTTTGATACAGAACAAGGGGCCATATTGCAAACAGCACGTATTCAGAGTGGATGGCTTATAACTACAGGTCAGATAATTTTTTCGAAAAAATGTTTCAAATAAAAGTTTTAGCTCTTAGTATAAGCAACCTACGTGCAATTTTAAAGAATATCGTTAAAGCCGTTTTCGAGAAAATCGCTAAAAACGAAAATTTCTTCATGTCAATACGCCTTTAAAATAAGAGAAACTTGTCGGCAATCTTCGTGTCACATCTTCTGAAGGTACCTGACCCAAATGCAAAATTTTGTTTTCATACGATTTTCTGTTCTGGAGCTAGGCTGATCACAGACATCCACACAGATATACAGACACATACAACAGACATGTTTCCGAAAATAATATTTCTGGATTCAGGGGAACTAAGAACGTGTATTTAGGTCAAAAACTCAACTTCGAACTTGGCGGTCGGAAACAATACTTCCTCTACCTAAAGTACCTATGGTATGGGCAGAGGAAGTAAAAAAGGCGAGGAAATGTACAGGTAGGGAAAAAAAGCGGACCTACTTTTGTAGCTGATTTTAGAGCCATGTGATACGTAAATAAATGTAAGAGATGTAACGGAAACGTTTGTTTTCACAAGAAATGCAAATTATGTTAAAATATTTCTCAATTCAAGCAATGTTCAATTCAATACATTTGATGCTATCCTGTGAATGCCGCTAGGCAAGCGCAGTGGCTCATACCGGCAACATAGATATTTTAGTCGGTCCGCATTTTTTTCTCCTACCTGTATATCTTGCACCCACATTAGAACAATAACTTCTATTGAAGTTAAATTGTATTTCTCCTTGTAGAAAATTAGTGGACTATTATTAATTATTTAAAAAAAATTATAAATGATTTCTCTGCAACGAATTTACTAGGGTCACCAAGAGCATGCTGACATGACTGACCAGGAAGAATCCGAGAGCCACTTCACACTTATCTTCCTGGTATGCATCTAGCAAGTATTTAATGACAAAGTAAGTTGATCTTTCTACCTTGCTGTTGATATATGATGTTTCTTACGTTCGCTTCTGTGCTTTCCTCTTCACCCGTGTATGACTTGTTTATACCTGCAGGTTAATATCTTCTCTTTCCATTTCTTCTGTATCTATTTCTCTAAACATGAAAATATATTGTCACGTTCATTACAGAGAGAAACAATGCGGGCTTTACTAAAGTCGGTGGACCGTGTCATATGGCATTATGAAGTAGGACTAGATTAGACTACTGTTATTATAAACCGCAGCACATTTTACAGACACGTTCACTAGCTTCTTATTAAAAAAAAAAGCATCGTTATTCTCGATTCTTTCGCTTGATTTATATAAACTGCAATTTTCATGAATAATTGAACTATGCGTAGTTTAAAATTAAGTCTTACATGATCTGGTACCATTATATTCTTTGTTTTTTAAGATAACTATTAAATAACATTTAACATAATGCAGTTATTGCCGTTAATGAAAGTCTAGTTATTTAACATGACCGAACTGACTGATATTCATTGAAAATAATAATAATAATAATAATAATAACAATAACAATAACAACAATAATAATAATAATAATAATAATAATAATAATAATAATAATAATAATAATAGCGTATCTAACTCTATACACGAAAGTGTCTTATTAAGAGGTAGAAAGAAAAATTAATATGCCGACGGCCGGGTATTTATGGAGATCCCAAAACAACACTTCATCTTAGATGTTCAATGTGGTTCAATACAGAATGCTCCAAAAAATGTATACACACTTTGAAGTGTCATAGAAAATCTATTTTCTGTTCAACAAGGTTAAATTTCTGGAAATGGAAAGCTTAAAGTCCAATTTGAAAAGTAAACGACTTTCTGACGAAAATGTGGTTAATGTTCAAGTGTTCAAAATGGTGGCCTTCAGCATCAATACATTACTGAGTACGAGTCACCACTGATTCCGTACATTGTACCAAAGTGTCCAATGAGATTTCTGCGCACACCGCTTGAATCTCATTCCAAAGTGTGTCTAGGTTACTTAGTTTACGTTTGTACAACTCTTCTTTTACTGTGCCCCATAAGAAGAAATCCAACGGCGTAAGGTCTGGAGAGAGTGCAGAAAACTCGATTGGACCCCTGCGTCCTATGCACTGCCTTGGCAAATTTCGACCCAGGTATGCTATGATAGTGCGGCGGGGCGCCATCTTGTTGGTAATAAAACCGTATAATGCACGAATGGCAGGGAATATGGAATGAGCACACATTGTTCGGTACTTTTCATTGTTGGATGATTATTGGCACGATTATTGGACGATTGTTGAAACTATGAAAATCGATGACCTCGCAAAGCGTCTTTTAGCGGCCCAAACAAATGAAAGTCCGACGAGCAAGATCTGGACTGTAAGGTGGATATTCCAGCACCTCGAAATCCAATTTGTGGATGGTTTCGAGGGTGAGTCGATTTTCCTCAGACAAAGAGGTGCAGGAAGCGGAGCATCAGTGGCTTTGCAACCAACCGAAACCCTTCTTTTCGGTAGGAATACACATATACAAGCTTGTGGGCCGCTGGACCAAGTGCATTACAAAAAAGGGAGACTATATTGAAAAATAATGAGAAAATCATACAGTATTCTTGAAGCAAATAAAGTGTTTTATGAAAAGTCCGGATAATTGTTGACTCAACCTCGTATTTTCCAAAATTTCCTTTGACCTCTGTCAAGGGTTTAAGAGATTCTCCAACAATCTCCTCTGACGCCAATATTAAAACACACAAATGACAATATTATCATATCCGTAAATACTTTTCCCTGAATGATCCACGTAAATTCTCTTCAGAGAGAATATTAGAAAACGAAATTTATTTCTAACACTATTTTTCGTTCTATGCAGAAGTATAATTATAGATAAATGCACATCAAGTGTAAACTGCTGTTAATCGTACTTGTACTACCGTTGAACATCTAGAAAAATATCAACAAAAATTTCCGAAATTTAATATGAATATCTACATCATTAAACCTTAACGTGATAACAATATTTCCTCTACCTTTAGTATCTATGGTTATGGGCAGAGGAAGTTTAAAAAAAAATCCATTTCCTTACAACCATTCAGTAAATTCAGAAACATTAAATATGCTTCCATTCTTCAGAAAAGACGCACAATGTCATGGTTACATAGTTCTAGCGTTATAGAAGTTGATTTCCCTGAGTATTCAGGAAAGAAATGTTACAAAGCTATAAGAGGTGTTGGAACTCTCGTCTATGTTAGAATGGGAATATTGACTCCAGACTTGACATCCTTGAACTACTAACCACATGGGACATGTCCGTATTCTCTACCCGTCTACCGCATTCAATTCTTTTACCGACAAAGTTACACATTAATAGACATAATCAGTAGATATATAAGCTTTCATGAACCACAGATTATTGTCTCTGTTGGACATTACATGAGAATATTATAGGAGAAAAATTCCTCCGACACTGGGACTCGAACC
Source organism: Ectobius pallidus (assembly GCA_964059195.1). Classification (NCBI taxonomy): domain Eukaryota; kingdom Metazoa; phylum Arthropoda; class Insecta; order Blattodea; family Ectobiidae; genus Ectobius; species Ectobius pallidus. The sequence goes on along the minus strand of CAXKWD010000002.1, from coordinate 35,308,288 downwards.
CAGGACCTTTGGCTATTCGCGCCAATGCTCTACCAACTGAGCTAAGCCGGATGGAACCTCTCTCCTAAGGAACCTCTCCTAGAGGATTGAACTCCGGCTTAGCTCAGTTGGTAGAGCATTGGCGCGAATAGCCAAAGGTCCTGGGTTCGAGTCCCAGTGTCGGAGGAATTTTTCTCCTATAATATTCTCATGTAATGTCCAACAGAGACAATAATCTGTGGTTCATGAAAGCTTATATATCTATCTTGAATGTCAACTGTACAATAACAGTGGGAGCCCGGTCATAAAAATCACTAATTAGTGTGCCTCACAGTACTGCATATTACATAACTTGTCTGTCTGTGAGGTAGACCATTAGGGCAGTCATAGAAGAGAGGTTCCATCCGTCGCTGTGAATTGAACTCCGGCTTAGCTCAGTTGGTAGAGCATTGGCGCGAATAGCCAAAGGTCCTGGGTTCGAGTCCCAGTGTCGGAGGAGTTATTCTCCTATAATATTCTCACATAATCAGTAGGCCTACTAGTAGTAGCAGCGGAAGTAATCTTTGCGAATCAGTTATTTCTGCGGTTTAACGTTGCTTCTCTTTCTGCAATTTTTAATGCTATACTGTTTTTAATACCAGCTGGTGTGGATTTTATTTTGTATTATTGTTAATAATAATTATTATTATTGTTATTATTATTAATTCATTTTACCTAGTGGAATTAAGGCCATTGGACCGTCTATTTCATTCAATTTTACAATATTACAAATATAATACAAATACAATAGGCCTACAACTTAATTACAAATATAGTAAAACACAGACAATGCTATTATAGTGTAAACTTTTAATTATTAGGAACTAGTATAATTAAAGATACGAAGGCAATCATATCTAATATACAGACTCAGTTTATGAAATGATTACTACCTAAGATTTACACAGTTACTAAGAAATGAAAAATGCGGAACTAACTTATAAATAACTGTAAACATTTATTTACAAGCGTGATATATTATTATGAGAGTAAAGTTAGGAAAATGATTTGGAATGGATATTGTTAATGTTTATTTGTAGCCAAGTCCCTCGTTATGGCATCGTTTATCAGCATTGTGACCTTCTGGCAGTAGCGTTTAGTTTACCATCGTTTCCTTCTTTCAATTAACGCTAATTTCCAGTAATTTTGAATTTTCCTATATTATACATTTCCCAACAAGATGAGCAATCTTAATAAGATATTATCTATGGTATCTTCTTAACCACAGATTTTTTTCTATGAAACTTTCATATTATTTTTTCCACCAGTAGTTGGTTTCGACTCGCATGAATTTACATGCCTGTAAATTTACAGACAAGGGATATAACAATTATGCATAATTGCCATCGACCTAGAGCGGGATCGAATCCGTACTTTTATAGCGACATATCGACCGAGTCTAATGGTAACGGTATCTGAAATTCGATATTGGATTTTCAGCATTAATCCTAAGATCCACTTGTTTTTCATAAAAATATGTACAGCTCGGAAACGAAAAATCCGTATCAAAACGACATTTTATATTCGGGGTATGTATTTACGGTTATGACATTAAGCATAATATTTACTAAGGGTAATTAGATTACGAAGGATGAAGTGAGCTGGACATGTTGTGCGCATGGGGGAGAAAAAATATATCTAAAAATATTGATCGGGAGACCCGAAGGGAAAAGACCACTTGGAAAACCCAGACTTAGGTGGGAAGACAATATCAGGATAAATTTAAGGGAAGTAGGATTTGCGAGGGATGATTGGATGGAGTTAGCACAGAATAAGGTTGATCGGCGGGCTCATGCAAGCGCGGCAATGAACCTCCGGGTTCCACAAAATAGATAATATTCTTTAGCTTGCTTAGGAATTGTCTATTACCACTGAGTAAGTAAGTGTACATGACCATCTTAGAGGCTACCCAGAATTCGGACAGTAGGCTATAGGATAGCTGAAGAGAGTGCGAGAACAGGGGAATCAGATGAGGTTATTAGTAGACCTGGGATTTTAGGCTCTAAAAAAATTAGTTTTAGGCACCTAAAATAGGCTTTCAAAAGAGAAAATAGGCACTTAAAATGTGCTTTAAAAATGTGTAAATAGATAGAAAATAGACTTTAAAATATTACAATATAGCCTACACTTAAACTGTAACATGGCCTTTTTTTACTTCAAGAAACGTGGTATACCCATTCTTAACAGAATTAACTGCAAAATGGGGAATCACAAACTATATTCACTTAAACAGATGTTCTTTCACTGGTGACTTGACTACTGTGTCCTCCTTAATTCTTTCCCTCCCCCGTCAGTCAGCATTCCTTTAGCGACAATTGTTTGGAATAATCAAGTTTCTGTGAAAAACCCAACCTCTGCTGTTCTGCTTTTCATTGTGGGATGTCCATTATAAGATTGTAAAAATTACAGAAGTTGAATTATATTTTAAATGTACAAAATAGGCATTTTAGGCACTAAAACAGTAAAATAGGCTCTGAAGGTCCAAATAGGCATTTTAGGGCACTATAAAACTCTATAAATGTAAGTGATTTATCATGAAACGTCCACATATTTAAACATTTTCATGTTATTTCATAAGGCATTTGCCTTAAAATCCCAGGTCTAGTTATTAGACTGCGGAGGTTTTCAAGGTGACAGACACTCTTTGTTCTAACTTTCACTTTCGATGCACCCCAGCCTCTTCTGTTAAGTATCGCAAGAAAGTGGCACACACATCGTGTACTCAAATACTGTGGTTATAAAACGTGTATTATGTCAGCGCTATGTGGGACAAGTTTTGTGTGTGGTTTCTTTACCTTTAGGTGATTTTTTTAAATATTCAACTTACTTACTTACTCAATGGCAATTCCTAAGTAAGCAAAAGGAATATTATGTATTTTATGGAACCCGAAGGTTCATTGCCGCGCTTACCTGAGCCCGCCATTCAACTCTATTCTGTGCTAGCTCCATCCAATCATCCCTTGTAATTGAATCACAGAGGATGAAATGCTCTGGACATGTTGCACGCATGGGGAGGAAAGACTTCTCAAAAGTATTTAATGGAAGACCCAAAGGGAAAAGACCAATTGGAAGACCTAGATGTAGGTGGGAGGACAATATTAGGATTGATTTAAGGGAAGTAAGGTTTGCGAGGGATGGTTGGATGGAGTTAGCGCAGAATAGGGTTGAATGGCGGGCACAGGTAAGCGCGGCAATGAACCTTCGGTTCCATAAAATAGATAATATTCCTTTAGCTTGCTGAGGAATTGTCTATTGCCATTGAGTAAGTAAGTAATTAAATATGATAAATCTCTCTATATATAAAAGGCTTTCTCCTGACTGACTGACAGGAATCAACGTAGAGCCTAAACTATAGGCCTAACAGGTAGAGACTTGGAAATTTGACAGTACCTTCGTTTCATAATGTAGGCACTCACTAAGAAAGGATTTTGAAAAATTCTGATTTTAAATGCTAAAAATCAAATGTTTTTGAGAAAACCTAATCCCTTCTTACACAGAATTATCGAATCCGAATCACATTTGACATTAAAACATATTGTTGCCAGTGGGTTTCAGATGGGCTTGGAATTAAATTAAATGGAAGTTTGACAATTACAGTTGGCTTTGTCTATTTTTGTCATACCTTGAAATAAAACTTTCGCGATCGCTTGAATGTTGTAAGCCCTAATATGGTCAAACAATGTTTTATTTGGACGAAACTCACTATACAGGGGTTTTCTGGACCAAGGAACTCGAATCTGAGGTCGCTTTTACCAGGCGACGCTATCTAATCGTGGTATGTAGTCCACGTGATTTAGATGTTAATAAATATAATGATTTAACTATTATGCTCTTAATTTTTAATTTTTGAAATAATTATCGCGGGCGAAGCCGCGGGCACATTCTAGTAAGATATAAAATGGTCAGACGCCTTTATATATATCCAAGTTGTAAAATCACAGTAAAACAATATAAGCTATAAAACATGTCAATATGCACTGAACAAGGAAGTAATAGCACATGCAGCATAAAACACTTTTTTAGACTAACACATTATTGCAGTCGAGTGGATTTTGTTTTTCTGAAGAATTACTCTGGTTTCAATATGACAACAAAGTGACTAATGTTTACGTAATATTATTAACGAGCACCCCCCGCGCGAGGGGGCTGGGGGCGGGGTCTGGACCAAAGCTAATAAAAGCCCCAGCATCACGTGGTCGCGGAACACTCTCTCTCACTCCGTCTTCATAGCAACCAGCAGCCAGGTGAGTACGTTACATTGTATCCTGGACTCAGTGCACAGTGGATTATAATCGTGCAATTTCATTGAACAATTCGTTATTTGTGTATTTCAAAAGTATGAGGTATTTCAGTCAAAAATTACGAACCCACACTATTGCTAAACTTTAAACATTCGTGGGTCCTACAAACCAAAAAGTGGTCACCACACGACTTTTTTTGTTTTAATTTATGAATTGCCTTGTTTTAAATTAGCAGGTGCCCGCGACTTTACCCGCGATTATGTAGTCAACTGCTAGATGTTATATTTAAATCATTTATTTAATAGAAAAATAATATTAAAACACAATTTAAATAATTTAACAGAAAAATAATTTTAAAACACTATTTAAATCATTTATTTAATAGAAAAATAATTTTAAATCACTATTTAAATCATTTGTTTAATATACAAGTAATTTTAAAACAATACTTAAATCATTTATCTAACAGAAAAATAATTTTAAAACACTATTTAAATCATTTATTTAATAGAAAAATAATTTTAAAACACTATATTTAGATTAAAACTGATATCGTTTTTACATAAATTTCATGAATTGCAAAACGATGTTCTTAATTATATTGTTTTACATAGCAAATTTAAATAATTAAACGAATAAAACTAATTTTCTGCTGTCATGTGGGAATACAGATTCGAAATGAAACGATTAAAGCGAACCACAGATGTACCTTAACCAAATCATGTATAAGAAATTAATTGTCCTTAAGATTTTTGGATCACTCAGTGCTGTTAAAACTAATTGAAGCATAAATTAAACGCATTGTTTATGACACTCAGAACCAAGTGTATTGGATAAAAATAACTAACCGTTTCAGAGGTCAATTTTTATATTGATATAAACAACCACCAAGTAAAATCATCACTGGGCCTTAACCTTGGGATCGTCAAGGAAAATTTTAGTAGAATAGCTGGCATGCATGAATGATGATTATAACAACAAAATAAAAATCATCTTATTTTAACGCAAAACATTATTCTATTAATGTTATAACTCTGCTTTTATGCAATTTTTTGATGTGACGAATGTAGTAGCGGTGAAAAGGCTAAATAAGACAGATTAGTATAATTCCTGACGAATAGTCTTAAGTGTGTTGACTGTTTCAAATAGCATTTTCTTCTCTTATTTGTAAGTTTTGATCCAACTAACGCTACGTATGTGCACTGAAAAAATCTGATGTGAAAAAGTCACAAGATTTTTCTACATTAACTGTTTGTCTCGCTTCATATTGAGAAACAGGGTAAGTGATTGCATTTTGTGCTTACACCATTATCTGAGCCTCTTGCATAGCCATATTGTTCGATCGAAGGCAAGATTTACAAGTCTTTGCGTGATGATGAGCGTGCATGTAGTCAAAGAATTAAAAAAATCCTTAAATATAAGCTGTAGGTACAAGCAGCTTGTGTACAGGTAGGAAAAAAACGGACCGAATCTTGTAGCTGATATTCATCTGTTATCTGTGCATTTTTCTGTCTGAAAACACACCGATAAATTAATGGCTTATTTTCTAATGGGTTTCGAAATGGGCTAAGTCAACAGTCGACACTAGAACAAATTTCAGTACATTCCCTGCTATCCCGTGAATGCCGCTGGGCATGCGCAGTGGCTCATATCGGCAACTAAGATATTTTAGTCGGTTCGCTTTCTCCCCCCCCCCTACCTGTACATAACTTGTATTATATTGCTTGATCCTATTTTAGAGGGGAAAAACTTGACTGAAACAGCAGTAAGAGAAAATAATTGCTTGCTTCATGCTGGTACCTTCAGTAAAAGTTAGTTTTAGTACGGATTTTTCTTTGTTTTTGAGTCACTGAAACCACAGGGACTTGTTTCTGAAAATAGTATTTTTGGTCTGAAGGGAGCGTGAATCAACGCTGAAAACTCGACATCGAATTTCAGCCAATTCGGGGTCGAACACAACACTTCCTCTGGCCGACAGTATCTATGTAAATGGTACAGAAAGTAACAACTCTATAATCAGAGTTAAAAGAATATTTGCACTTTTTAGTGAAGGTAGAAAGAAATGATGTACTCCAATACATAGGCGTACCGAGGGGGGGGGTTTGGGGGTTTGAACCCCCCCATTGATTAAAAAAAAGGAAAATTGTATAATTTTTTAAGTCTGCCCATAAATTACTTAATACAAGTATAAAGCGTGGGAAGCTTAAAACTCGTTATTTTGCGTCTTAGTTTTTAAAATTTTCCGGGGGAGGACCCGCGGAAGCTTAAAACTCGTTATTTTGCATCTTAATTTTTAAAATTTTCCGGGGGAGGACCCCCTGACCCCCTCTCCCTGGGGGGTATTCCATACCCCCCAGACCCCGCGGATATTATAACCCCCCCCCCATATGGTCGGCCTGGTTACGCCTATGCTCCAATACCTACTTAATTTTCGTCATGAACAGATTTCGCAAGTTCTTCTTCAAACTCCGTGATTCAGCGGCAACTTCTCCAACACGTTTGTACTGCGGGTTAACGATAGGGAAATCCAGGCGCTAAACGAGATTATACACAATATACTTCCATCAGATCAATTAACTTTTTCCACAGCATGGCCCCACAACATAGGCGTAGCCAGGCCGACCATATGGGGGGGGTTATAACATCCGCGGAGTCTGGCGAGTATGGAAGGAGAGGGGGGTCCGGGGGCCCTCCCCCGGAAAATTTTAAAAATTAAGATGCAAAATAACGATTTTTAAGCTTCCGGGGGTTCTCCCACGGAAAATTTTAAAAATTAAGATGCAAAATAACAAGTTTTAAGCTTCCGGGGGTCCTTCCCCGGAAAATTTTAAAAATTAAGACGCAAAATAACGAGTTTTAAACTTCCCACGCTTTATACTTGTATTAAGCAATTTATGGGCAGACTTAAAAAAATTATACAATTTTCCATTTTTTATTCAATGGGGGGGGTTCAAACCCCCAAAACCCCCCCCTCGCTACGCCTATGCCCCACAATGACAACGAAACTCTTTGTTACCCACATAATGTTAAAAAGTAATAAACACTCCGTTTTGTGGATTAAGTTTATCCGGCCGTTATATGAAATACTGAATATAATAATGTACAATATACAGTATGCAAAGAAGCTGTTGCGGAGCTTACACATAACCGGTTTCTTAAGACGCCTGTCCCCATTAAAATTAAACGAAACGCTTTCGTTATATACGTGACAGAGACCAGACACCACTGGTAAAATTTTAAACAAAATGTACGATGCGGGGTTTGTTCTTTACTGATAATCGTATCTTGTAACATTTAAGTGTTATTATCATTGATTAAAATCGCTTGGGCTAATTCTCCTCAGCTCGAATTTTTCTTTAAATTCGTATTGCAAATCTGTTAATATAAAAACAAATGTAGGCCAATTCTATTTCTCCAATTATGCATAATTACATATGTATATACCCGTCGTCTATCTCTATGTATATACATTTTGGTCTTTTGATAACCTGTGTGACTATCTCTAATTTTCTCTAATGTTCTTTCTAATTCCGTCTTTATCTCTCTTGCTATCACGCTATTTTACTTCCTCTGCCCGTACCGTAGGTACGGCCCCCAAATTCGAAGTTGAGTTTTTAACATAAATGCACATTTTGAGGTCCTCTGAATCCAAAAATACTATTTTCGGAAACATGTATGTGTATCTGTGAACAGTCACGCTCCAGAACGGATATGAAAACAAAATTTTGTATTTGGGTTAAGTACCTTCTGAGGATGTGACATGAAGATTGGTGACAACTTGATCGTAGCTTTAAGGGGATTTTACATGAAGAAAATTTCGTTTTTCGCTATTTTATCGAAAACGGCTCGAACGATATGCTTTGAATGCTGTACATGGGGTGCTTATACCAAAGAGCTAAAACTTTTATTTGAATCTGTTTTTTTTTTTTTCTCGAAAAAATATGAAGGATAGTTATAAGTGACCCACACTGAATACGCGCTATTTTAGAGTAAAATTTTAAGGCTTGTTGTCCACCTTATATCCTTAAAATTTTACTCTATAATATTTACCCTCAAAAGGAAAATATGAAATGTATTAATAAGCGCTATTTGCAATATATATTGTTCTGTATCAGAATGTGAAGTGAGAAAAATGTATTGGCGACGATTAAATCAAAGAGACTTACAAGAGTGCATTAATCAGATTTTACTTGGGTTATGTATCCTTCGGGGATGCAATTGGATGTGGTACGACATTCTTTTTATTTTTACAAACAATTTACATGAGTAGAATGTCATACATAATATGTTATACTAAGAGGTTAACTTTTATTTGGGCAGAGGAAGTTAAGTGAGTTTCACTTCAGATTTTTCTACTGCCCTATCTTGCTACATATAGGCTATATATATACATATATATATATATATATATCCCTCAATTCCATGCTGACTAAAAGAAACTATGTAAAGGCTTTTGAAAGAGTCAGCAGATTAAAGTTATGGAATATTTTGGAAAGACGAGGAATACCACTACATCTGATTGAAATAATAGAGTTTTTATAATGGATCTAATATAAATATAAAGATAAATGGAAATCTCAGTAACAAATTCATCACAACGAACCAAGGAGTACGTCAAGGATGTTCTCTATCTCCAATCTTATTTAATTTATATTTGGACGATGCTATTCGAATATGGAAAGCAGATAATAACTTTGGCTTTAGGTTTAAAAACGCCATAATTAATAACCTCTTATATGCTGATGACCAAGTCCTAATATCTGGATCAGAGAATATCCTACAAAAGGCCTTTTATAATCTAAGTATTATTATGAAACAATACAATATGACAGTATCGGCAGAAAAAACTAAAGTGCTAGCATTTTGTGGTAAACATGCTATAAGAAGTAAAATAATATATGAAAATAAATAAATACAGCAAGTAAATGTTTTTAATTACCTGGGATGTCAGATAAGCTTCTTAGGAAAATATGATTTAGACAAGAAAATCTTGACATTTCAGAATATGTGTGGCACTATAGTAAGAACCCTAAAAAATAAGACACGTAGGGAAACACAATTGAAATTTTATAAAGTAATGGCTGTGCCTGCTCTTTTGTATGGTGCAGAGACATGGGTTTTAACAAAGAAGGATCGCCTACGCATTCAGGCAGCTGAAATGAAGTTTTTACGTGCAGTCTCAGGATATAAACTATCAGATCAAAGAAGAAATGAAGACATTAGAAATGAACTGAATATATTTAATTTAAATGACAAAATAAAAGAATACAGAGAAAAATGGATTGAACACTTAAATCGACAGCCTGAAGATAATATAGCAAAACAATCACTGAACTACAAAGTTAAAGGAAGAAGATCTGTAGGAAGACCGAATGCGAGATGGATAGATCAAATGACATAAGAGGCCGGAACAGGCAGTAATGCCTAATCCTTGGATGAAGATGATGATGATGACTAAAAGAAACTAAATATAAAGCATAGCAGCACAAAAATTAAGTAAATTAACCGACAATAACCGCAGTTGCTGGCATATCTTTTACCAATACAATAAGTGGCGATTGGCAGGTATTACAGTCAGTTTAAAATTAAAGCTTCTAATCCTTCTTGTTATGTACTCCTCGCACAAGAAGTTCTTAATATTAGATAATGAACGCCCCATTTTCTACTATTTCATATTAACTCTCATTAATTTAAGCACTCAAGAGTCACATTTATAGTATTTCCAATTACACTAAAATTTAGATTTCTTGCACGCGAATATTTCACATTTCATTCATGGCTTGAATATAAAAGTAGGTTGGGAGAACAAGAAAGTAAACATACATTACGCAAGAATTCATATTCGATATCGCACCAAGACATTTTCGCGGTCGAGTGCCCAATTAATGAATAAGTGAAAGTGGGCGAGAAATCCACAAGTGTAGAAAAAACACTGATAATGCGACACATGAATCCGTTCCAGTTAATGGCACGTGAATGACACATGAGCCGGCAGGCATAGACCTACCTATTACCGCATTGTACCACAAAAACACTCTTCACTGTTACGAGATCATACACAACGTGCTAAGTGTGTCATTTTCCCTCGACTGTTGGTGTTAACCCTTTCAGAACTGAAGTTATATATTTTTTATATTGTAGGCACTCATCAAGAAAAATTACTAATAGGTTAAGTTTGATGTAACTAGGAAATTTTAGTGGAGAAGCTGGTATATATAAAACATATGTATATATATATATATATATATATATATATGAGGTACATCGTAGCGTAGTTGTTGAGGTGCAGCGCTACAAACCGGAAGGTCGCTCGTTCGATTCCCGATGAGGTCGTTGAGATTTTACAGTTGGCCTAATCCTTCTGGAGGCACTATGGCCCTGGGGTCGACTCAGCCTCTAACAGAAATGAGTACCAGGGGCAATCCTGGGAGTAAAGGCGGCCGGTGCGTAAGGCTGACAACCTTACCACCTTCACCTGCCGAATGTCCAAAATCTGGGAGCCTCAACCTCCTGGAACCCTCTGGGTCTCCATGGCCTGTATAGGGATCACTTTATATTTTATATATACTGTGTATATATATATATATATATATATATATGTGTGTGTGTGTGTGTGTTTGGACAGCTTTAATTAAAAATTAATAGCCACACATTATCGCACTAGTAGGCTACCGTAAAATATTTACGGTACTCCATTATCACCAACTATGATTTCAGTCACATGGAAAATATTATTTTGGTTAAGAATAATTGCATGTGATTATTTTAAAAAATCAGTTTGATACAAAGCGAAAATGTTAAAATTCATTAAGCCTTTTTAAATGTCAAAATTCCTTACATCACACCATTCTTTATGTTGGCATTCATGTACCTCAAAATAAAAAACCTGTCTGCGCAAGTGCATACAAAATGGCAGGACCCCAAAATGGTTGTACGATACGAAACAGAATTATTATTTTACAAATATTAACGGCTGTCTAAAACTCATCCACGGCAATATCACACACAGCAACATAAATTTATTTTGACCCTAGGATTGCTACACTGGCCCTTACGGGTTCGTTTTCTGATCTACTGGCAAAACAAAATCTTTTTTTTACAGCTTGCTTCGTATATAACTATTATATTTTAAGATAAATCATTACTATATTTCACTTTGTATCAAACTGATTCTTTTTAATAATCACATGCAATTATTCTTAACCAAAATAGTATTTTTCATATGACGGAAATCATAATTGGTGATAATGGAATACCGTAAAGTTTTTACAGTAGCCTACTAGTATTATTAAGTATTTCTAGGTCTTGATACAATTTTTGCAGAGACTCATATGCACGGCAAAGCAGTGAACAGGTTAAATGCTTTTTAATACCATTGTTATTGTCAATCACTATATCTTCACATTTCATGTATCCGTCATTCTCTTCCTTTGAGACTGTTCTTAAGGGGTTAATTGCACTTCCAAGGTTAAATTTTCGTTATGCTGTTTCTATATAAACGTTTGGCTAAATAACGGTCACAGAATGTTTAGGACATCTATAAAAACGACCAATCCATACAAAGGAGTGGAGCCATAATTTCAATAATCTGTAGGCTAAGTTTATCGTTAATTTTCTCAGAATAGTTTAAACTTTCACTTCAACAATATACTACAACACAACTTTATGAAATTGTGCACGGTCATTCGTTTTTAAGCACCGTTTTAATCCGATATTTAATAGAAATTAATTTAAAACCGAGAGTTCTTTCTTAATTCACATATCTAACACGAAGAAATGTTAACAATTTAGCAATAATCTTTGTTAATCTGAATAATAATATCTTTACAGAAAAAACTGAATCATACTAAAAATCATTATCAATATTTTCAACAGTTTGTCACAAACCTCCAAATGAAAATTAAAAAAAAAAAAAAAGTTAATAATGTATGATATCGTTATTTAATGACGGATTCATGAAATGTGGAGATAGTGCAGTGATTGACAATAACAATGATAATTATTAAAACAGGATTTAACCTTTTCACTGTTCGAGACGTGCATATGAGTCACCGCAAAAATTGCATCAAGACCTAGGAATACGTAAGATTAAGCCTATGTTTTTCCACGATCTCGATGAATAAGTTTTCAACATTGTTCATACAAAATCTCATCAAAATTGGGTTTAGGGAAGTGGGTGGAATATAATTTATGTAACATTATGTAAGGGTACCGCATTTTAAATAGTAATGTGTCTCTACTGATGAGGTACTTATTTATATTTTTATTATTTTCATTTTAGGTTCTCACTTATCACTTACAACTCCACGTGGACTTCGGAGAGAAGTCAGGTAAGTACGCAATTACAGATTACATATCCAGACAGGCCATAGCCATGCAACCGACACATTTATAGATAGATCAGTACGGAGTCTTAGCTAATGCTTAGCACCAACACTATATACTACATCGTGAGTCTTGTAATCACAAAATCTGGAAACTTTATGTTTATAAATTTTTACCGATTTAAGTTCTAGGGCCCTTTTGATTAAGAACAAATATAGTTTTAGAATGATATCTGCTTTCCTAGATTCATTGCTTAGAATTTATGTGTGAAAAATAAAAATAAACAGGAGACCAATTCGTGATCAACATCAGAAAAATTCGTTGTCATTACAATACATTACTCCGAAGGGGTAAAATGACGTTTCAAAAGAAAGCAGTATTGTTGATCACTAATGTTCATCATGAACTTCTGGTTAATCACAAACGGTTTAATTAATTGAATAAATAATTTTTATATTCCTGCACACCCAAAGGCTCCTGAATTCACAAAGAATATTTATATTTATATTACAATAATATTTGCATAGCATAACAAATGGTTTTGATTATTGCTTTGTAAGGGACACACATAGACTGTTGAGATGACGAAGACGTAACATATTTCAAACCACTTTCTCGAATTCAAGGAAAGAGGGAATATCCGTCCTCTGTTTTCCCCTTCACATGTTCACTATTACACGTACGAAATGAGTCTTACAGGTGTCAGATTTTTTTTATTTCTGGTACATAATGAATCGAGGTTATACGAATTCTTATTTTCAAGACGGAAAAACCTGTATTTTCTCTTCCAATTGAATCTTTACGATATTAGATTATAAAATTAACTCAAACTAAATTAGTGTTTGTGTTAAGAACTAGTTAGTTTTTGCTCTATATTAAGAGTAGGCAAGAGATTTCATACAAGAAGTAACACTTTTTGGAAATATTTCGTAAACCACGCATTCCGTAAAAGGTTGATGAAAATTAGGCCTCAAGCTATGTGAATTATTACTTTTTCCTCTCAAAGAAAGAGTTAGTTTGTACTGATGAAAGTTTCACGTATGCCTACATTAAGAGAAGTAACTTGTTATGAACAATATCGGATTAAAAAAAAGTTAAGGGTTGAACACGTCAAAATAAAATACGTCCAAATGAATAATAACTTCTGCACACACAAACAGTAATGCCTCAAATAAAGCATGAGTTAGTAAATGAAAAACCCCAACAATAAACCTAAAGCCAATATTCTCGTTATTAATCCTAATTGACTTAAAGTTGATAATGCTCTAAAGTTCTTTGAGCCAAATTCAAAATATGCTCTTAAACCAGCACCAAATTTAAAGTGATCATAGAATAATAATTCTCAATTATTAATGGTATCTTAGTATTCCTAAAGAGCATTTATTTCGACTTTCCACCAATATAGCGTGAATGGGAAATGGATGAAATACACTAGCACATGAAAATAATTTAAATTTGTTTGGACTGAAATAATCGGGTCCAAATTCACGAACAAAATATTAAAATAATAATATTTTTCTCGTGCTTTTTTCGGAGGAATGAAAAAATTAATACCAGTTAGGTATTAATCAGCCCTTGATTTGGCAATTTTTAAGAAATAATTTTAAAAGAATTTTACATATTATGAAAGTCTGATTTCTCTAGTTTATAAAAACATAACTTATGCTTTATAAATTTTCTCAATAATTAACCTATTAATTTAAGCTTTTTGTACCTCATGCGCGGAAATGAAGCGTTGGTTTTGTCTTTGGTTTGGCAGCGTGCTTTGTAGCCTATGCATATTGGCTACATATGAGTTTCTTGTTATATACAATAACAAATTCTTTATTGCAACCAATAGCCATATTATGACAAATGGAGCAACGGTCAATTGTTTAATGGAAGGGGAAGCAGGAACGCTCCGAGAAAACTGTCCCGACCCCATTTTGTCCACCACAAATTCCACATGGATCCACCGAGATTCGATCCCTGGTCCCAGCCGTGGAAGGCGAGCAGTCTAACCACTCAATCCGCGATCTGTCCGGAGAGGGGTAGCTATTGGATTACATGATTACATATATACTTTCTGTCAGACAAGAACACGGAGGGTTTCCAGCGATGAGTGATCAGCCCAATACCGGGGCCACCTCCGGAACAACACGAGCACATAGGACAAAGACAGACCATTTACACAAACACTTTCACTTCCAACAAGGCGAGGATGGGATGAAGATGATAATGACAACCAAATGATATCCGGTGACCACAAAGGCCTAAAGCTGTCTCAAAGGTTAGGAAAAACACCGTAAGAAAACCCCACCTAAGCAACTTGTCCCGACCAGGATTCGAACCCGAGTTCGCTGCGTGAGAAAAGCGAATGTATCCCCTGCGCCACAGCGGTAGACATAATATCAATAGAATAATAATAACATAACAATAATAATAATAATAGTAATAATAATAATAATAATAATAATAATAATAATAATAATAATAAAAGGAATACTACTATAACGTATTGGGGGTTACGCCATAGCGTAGTGGTTGAGGCGCTGCGCTACAAACCGGAAGGTCGCGGGTTCGATCCCCGATGAGGTCGTTGGAGTTTTTCAATTGGCCTAATCCTTCTGGTGGCACTGCGGCCCTGGGCTCGACTCAGCCTCCAACAGAAATGAGTACCAGGAGCAATACTGGGGGTAAAGGCGGCCGGTGCGTAAGGGTGACAATCTTACCACCTTCGTGTGCCGAATGTCCAAAATCTGGAACCCTCTGGGCCTCCATGGCCTGTATAGGGAACACTTTACTATAACGTATTACTCCGAAAATAAAATGTTTCTCGTATTCATGCTTTAGGCCTATATAGGAAAGTCTGCATTTAAAAGGGCAAGATTTTTAGTTTCTCATTAACAAGTAAAGTCAGTTGGAATGTGAGAGCATCATCGACATTTACCATGCGTGTAACAGAAAGCGAAAGTGATGGTGACGTGGCCACACAACCAAATAAGCATTAAATTAGTATGTCACCTGGTTGTGCCCCGTCCCTAGAAATCAGCTAAGCTCGGTAGTAGGCCTAATGAATATGTATGTCATGTATTGATTACTTCTTTCTTTCTCGTATTTTTACCTTTCCCTTTTAGGATTTAAGCGACCCAAGCCGCCCGGGCCTTACAGGGCCGCGACCTGTTGGGAGAGGGATTATCTTTGGATCACATACATACTTTTTTGACCAGACAAAGACATGGAGGGCCTCCCCGCATGAGTGATCAGCCCGTTACACACCATTCACACACACTCACTCAGAACAAGGCGAGGATGGGGATGAAGATGATAATGACGGCCAGATGATATCCGGGGACCACAAGGGCTTAAAGTTACCCGACATTTATCTCAAAGGTGAGGGAAAACCCCGGAAAAAACCTCACCTAGGGTAACTTGTCCCGACCAGGAATCGAACCCGGGCCCGCTGCGTGAGAGGAACGAACGCATCCCCTGAGCGGTGGACACGTATTGATTACTCTGTTTAAATATAGACCATTACTTTTAAATCAGTAATTTATTTAAGTGATTTTCAAAAAGGTGTAATAATGTTCATTTGTTCCATTTTAGAATATTGCAGTTGAAGAGTAGACAACTGTTCATTACTTCTTCTGCTCGTGCCGTAAGTACTATAGGTAGAGGAAGTATTGTGTTTGACCCCGAAATTCGAAGTTCAGTTTTTAACACAGATACATGTTTTGAGAAACCCTGAATCCTGAAATATTATTTTCAGAAACATGTCTGTGTGCGTCTGTGTCTGTGAACAGCCTAGCTCCAGAAAGAAAATCGTACAAAAAAAATCTTCCACATGGGCTAGATATCTTCAGGGGATGTGATACGAAGATTGGCGGCGACTCTCTTACTTTTAATGCCACTTTTTCAAAAACCGCTGCGCTACAAACAGGAAGGTCGCGGGTTCGATTCTCGATGAGGTCGTTGGAGTTTTTCAATTGGCCTAATCCTTCTGGCGGCACCGTGGCCCTGGGGTCGACTCAGCCTCTAACAGAAATGAGTACCAGGAGCAATTCTGGGGGTAAAGGCGGCCGGTGCGTAAGGCTGACAACCTTACCACCTTCACGTGCCGAATGTCCAAAATCTAGGAGCCTCAACCTCCTGGAACCCTCTGGGCCTCCAAGGCCTGTATAGGGATCACTTTACTTTTTTTTTTTTTTTTTTTTCCAAAAACGGCTCTTACGATTCTGTTTATATTTTGTACACGAGGTGCTTATACTAAGAGCTAAAACTTTTATTCGAAACATTTTTTCGCGAAAATTCTCTGAAGGGTAGTTATAAGCCACAAACTGTTGGTAGAAACTCAATCTTACAATAAAGCTTTCCATCAGGTTAAAACAACTGCATACGCGATCTTTGCAATACGGCCTCTTATTCTGTATCAGAATGTGAAGTGAGAAAAGTGTGTTGCCCATGCTTTGGGCAAAAAAAATTACATGAGTGGATTAATCAGATATTATTTGGGCTATGTATCCTTCGGGGATGCGATGCGATGTGGTAATGACATTCTCTTCATTTTACTTTCTCGTATATACGTAGTATAGAGAAAATATTGTGATCGTGACAAAAAATCGACATCGAGATAACACTGGGAAAACATGTTCCATGATGCCTAGAAACCGAAAAAAGTGTTTTCGGAATGACGTCTGTCCGTCTGTCTGTCAGTCCGTCTGTGGACAAGCACAGAGGATAAACGGTCCATTGTATTTACTTCATTTTTTGAACCAAGGACTTTTTCGAAATTTTATCGAACCGCCCAGAATTTGAGTTTTATAACTGAAATATTAAGGGAACTTTTCATGAAAACTTTTTTAAATTTTTTTTATTTTTTAAAAATTGGCTCTAATGATTTTAATAAAAATTTAAAATTGGAAACTCATATATGACTAATGAAATGGCCATATCCGTTTCTCTGCAAAATAAAATTTAATTGTCCCCATAATTTACTTTTTTCTGTGTTAGCCTGTGTATATGTATATATATATATTTACATTATAATACTGTATAGGACTAAAGGCTTATCGTTCGAAACATAGGTAGAAACGGCTTCCTACGCCAGAAAAATTGTTGGATTGAAGTATGCCCACTGTTAGCTATTTCCGGCTATGGTAATAGGATAATGTCATTAGAAGATATTTATTACAAAGCTACAGCAGTCATAATGCGCAGAGACTGTTAACTAAGTTGCGTTTTATATAACAAGCGACATATATAGGCCTAATAAACATTGGAAAATGAGAATGGGTCGGTGGTGATTTATAAATGGAACATTTTGAAGTTCGCAAACATAAACAATCGGCCGGATTGAATGTTATGAAACCAAAGACGTGACCCAGATTGAGATAATGCAACGATAATTCAAGCCGGGAGGGGAGCTGGTTCGACTTCCGCGTGCCGCAGCCATTCACAGCCTCTAAGCCACCTCCTTCACTCTCAGCTCTAAATGTAAACAATTACTATATTAACAAGTTTTGGTACATCCACAAAAAAAGCGTGACCATATAGTCCAGGAGCTGTCTTCATAATTCTAACAAGATGACCTAATTACAGAGGCCGTTCTACAGTATTAGAATATTAGGTCATAACCAGGGCCCGGATTCTGATGACCTAACATTGTTTGAAAAATGACCTATAAAATGACCCTACATTTTAAAGAAAATGACTTAATAATTATAAAAAATGACCTAAAAACTGATATTTTATTTCTAAAAAATTATTATTGTACACACAAAGTTATAGTCTAGTCTGTACATAATGGAAAAAAGTGTAAATAACTGCAAGGTTTTGAACGTTCTTTTCTCACGGAAATTATTAAAACAGGCACTGAGGCAATGGCGAGTCAAAATTCGGAATTTTCTTTTGTGGTCTGCCGGATTATAGCCTATTGTTGTTTATTGAGGGTAAACAGTAGTTTGCACTCTCAAATCCAAGCAGGTGGTAGACGCTGGTACCAAGTCAATCTAATAATAGTAATATAATACAAAATTTTGGCGTTTCTTTGATTCTCATTTCCGTCAGATATGACAACACTTAACGCCAAATTTTTCCTTCTTGCATTAAACAAACAACACTTCAGAGAGAGCACCGCTAGCGGCGGGTTCGATCCCAGCGCAAGTCAAGGGCATTTACGTGTGCGTAAATGTGACATGTAGAAATGCACGCATGTGAAAGAACTTCTGCGGCACAAAATTCCGGCACACCGGTGACGGCCAAAAGCCAAAGTTGCCGGACGCCCCGTCGTTAAAAACCCATATAACCACCAACCGATATGAAACTATACATTTATGATATAAAAATCTTTGCGCCTATACGAAGGACGGACTGATCAGGTGATTGAATTATGTAACTTTCCTGCGCATGAAAATATTTAGCAATTGTGTGACCACGTGTATAGATATTGACATACACAAAGATTAAAAAGCCTTCGGCATGCATGAATTACGAAATAAGTAATAACAGATCTTTAAAGTTTTATGGGGACTCTATTTGGCAATTTCCCTGCGATCTTGCAAAATCTTCTCTCTCACTGGCTCGGTAAAGGTAAAAGGTGATCACCTTCAGGGGGCGTCAGGTTATTCCACTTTTTCTTTGACCGATGCACTTAGGAATGGAAAGAAAGTGGCTTTTAAGACGCACGCCGTTTTTACACCCTTTACGTCAAAGCAAGACTGATATTCATTACGTGGTCGGCCACTGTGATGTAGAGGTAGCGTGTCCGCCTCTACATCCGAAGGTCGCGAATTCAAACCGGCCGCGGTCGATGATATTTTCAGGACAAAAAATAAAAATTTATAAGAATTATTATTATTCCTTCCGGTTGTATTATAAGGATTTGAGACATGGTGCTTACTCTTCGGGAAGAACATAATATGAGTGTGTTCGAAAACAGGGTGCTTGGGAAGATGGTTGGGTCTAAGAAAGATGAAAATGTATCCTCGACGAGCGTAATGACGAGCTTCATAATTTGTACTAGTCACCGGTTATAGTAAGGGTAATTATATCTCAGAGGATGAAATGGGCTGGATATGTTGCGCGCATAGGGGAGGAAAGACATAACTCAAAAATATTGACCGGGAGACCCGAAGGGAAAATGCCACTTGGAAGACCTAGACGTAGGTGAGAGGACCATATTAGGATAGATTTAAGAGAAGAAGGATTTGCGAGGGATGATTGGATGTAGTTAACACAGAATAGGATTGAATGGCGGGCTCAGGTAAGCGCGTAAATGAACCTCCGGGTTTCACAACATACATAATATTCCTTTAGCGTGCTTAGGAATTGTCTATTGCCATTGAGTAAGTAAGTAAAAATCCAAGAACTCTCAAGTCTAAATTAGAGCCTCTGGACAGAATTCCCTTAGCCTTTCGCGTCAAAGTAAAACCCCAGTTTCTTCTCGATGGTTGTTGAGGCGACGGGCTTACTATCCTCTTCCCTCTCTCGGAAAATAAGAGTGGCTAAATTAGTTCTAGGTACTGAAATCTCCAAAATAAATATTCGGATTGTGCAATCATCTTAGTTTTGTTATACACTATATGTGACAAAATTTTCAAAAACTTATGATAAATAGGGAGTAGGCTACAGATTTTCATTTCAAAGGACTACCGCTGTGGCTCAGGGGATGCGTTCAATCCTCTCACGCAGCGAGCCCGGGTTCGATTCCTGGTCGGGACAAGTTACCTAGGTGGGGTTTTTCTGGGGTTTTTCCTCACCTCTGAGACAAATGTCGGGTAACTTTAGGCCCTTGTGGTCCCCAGATATCATCTGGCCGTCATTATCATCTTCATCTCATCCTCGCCTTGTTTAGAGTGAGTGTGTGTGTGAATGGTGTGTCTCGTCCTATGTGTTCGTGTTGTCTCGGAGGTGGCCCCGGCATTGGGCTGATCACTCATCCGGGGAGGCCCTCCATGTCCTTGTCTGGTCAAAAAAGTGTGTATGTGATTCAAAGATAATCCCTCTCCCGACAGGTCGCGGCCCTGTAAGGCCCGGGCGGCTTGGGTCGCTTAAATCCTAAAAAAGGGAGAGGTGAAACTACGGTAAAGAAAGAAAGGACTATCAATACTTAGCATATCAGCTGTCATACGAATCCTTTCAACTTGAAAATATCGTGCAATAGAAAAAAAACAATGTGAGCTACAAACAGAATAATCTTGTTTGGGGTACTGAAGATCGCGATTAGTTTTATTCAGTTTGTACACACTACGAGAATGATCTAGATCAATGCACTAATAGCGATTATCTTTGGTAGTCTGTATTTAGGATACAGTCTGCTTCAACGTTGGGCAATGCAGGTGTAATATCCATGTGGATCAAACACCTGTCTTTGTATTCATATGTGTGTGTGTGGGTCTTAACTTTCTACACTCCACTCTAGTCCGAACTCCATTCTGCAAGTCTGGCAGCGTTAAAGTCATTTTAAGTGTTACGTTCGCTATAACCAGTATCTCAGTCATGGCCCAGTCGGATCTGCGTGCCGGTATATCACGACAACTGCTCTAATTCGTCACGATATCTGTAAAGGTGACGAAATGTCGAAATTTGCGATTATAACTAGGGCTAGTTATGGAGATAATTGTAATTAACGTAATTAACAAGGTAGGCGACGATATACACAGCACATTCTTACTTCAAAACATTGCACTCAATTGTTTTATAGTTTCCTAAACATTCTTTTTTTCTTTGCCTTAGTTTTACCTCTCCCTTTTAGGGACATTTAAGCGACTCACGCCGCCAGGGGCTTACCGGGACGTGATCTGTAGAGAAAGGAATTATCTATGGATCGCATAGCGTTTCTCAACCTTTTTGAACCGAAGGACCTCTAAAATGTCTAAAAAAATTTACGGACCTCTAATTTTACATCCTACTTTTAAAAGAAGACCTATATTCTTCATATTTGGGGTATCAATTATAGGTCAAAACGAAATAAGTTAAAAAAATTTACTTCTTTACTTTCCACTTGCTTTATGCTATTTTTTTAATTATGTCTGCGGACCATCTGCACCATCTTCGCGGACCACTGGTCCGCGGACCATAGGTTGAGAAACGCTGTTAATGGCATAGATTATAAAGAAAGAAGTAATGAGTAAAGTAAAGCATTCACTATTACAGGCCATGGAGGCCCAGAGGGTTCAAGGAGGTTGAAGCTCCCACATTTTTAGACAATCGGTACATGAACGGTGGTAAGGTTGTCAGCCTTACGCACCGGTCGTCTTTACCCCAGGATTGCTCCTGGTACTCATTTCTGTTAGAGGCTGAATCGACCCCAGGGCCATAGTGCGACCAGAAGGATTAGGCTAAGTGAAAAAACTCCGACCTCATCGGGGATCGAACCCGCGACCTTCCGGTTTATAGCGCAGCGCCTCAACCAATACGCTACGGCGTACCCTAAGAAGAAATAAGACAATAAAATAAGTTTTAATATACCTATAATCCAAATTTTTACGAACATAATTAAATATAATTTCTCCAATTTTTTTTAATTACGATATATTTTCTCTTATTTCAGAGACTACACATTCTTTCAGAATTTTTTTTAGTAATTTTTAGTTAAGGAAATTACAATAGCAACCTTGCATTTTCGCCAAAGCGAAATTACTTTTATTTAAGAAAAACAAATTAGTGTAGCCCAGGTTGCGATTGGATTACTCGCAATAATAAAATGCTATCGGAATACTATTGGCTGATACTGGTTTCCATATGATACAGATTTTGTGATCTTAAGATTCCACTCTGATTTAATTATCAATTAAGAAAAGTTTACAATTGTTATCAATGGAATTTATATCATAAGATTTTAGAAATTGAAATTAGGTTTTGGTACATATCTTGAATAAGTACTTCATATATTAACTGATTTCTCAGAGCTGGTTAATGTATTTTAATCCACAAAAGTAGTAGTTCATATATATATATAACATACGAATATATAAGTAACATACTTCGTATGTGACGGCAGTAGATGAAAATGGATGTGATCTAACTTTTTATGAAGGTATATGTAGTCGTGCGGCTTTGAAGTACGTAGTACAGAAAATATGAATATTAAGTAGGACTAAAAAACAGACAATCCAGACTTGACCTCCAAATCAATCAGATGACTAATGAACTAATTATATATTCGTATTTTTTTATTTAAGTTTTATTTATAATCCTTTTAGCTACGAGGCCATATCAGGAGTACGGGATCTGTGTCTATCAGTAGGGTAGGCCGTGGAACTATTGATTTCAACTAATAGTAATTTACATGCATAGGCGTATCGAGGGGGGGTTTGGGGGTTTGAACCCCCCCCCCCCCCCCCCATTGATTAAAAAAAGGAAAATTGTATAATTTTTTAAGTCTTCCCATAAATTACTTAATACAAGTATAAAGCGTGGGAAGCTTAAAACTCGTTATTTTGCGTCTTAATTTTTAAAATTATCCGGGGAAGGACCCCCGGAAGCTTAAAACTCGTTATTTTGCGTCTTAATTTTTTTAATTTTCCGGGGGAGGACCCCCGGACCCCCCTCTCCCTGGGGGGTATTCAATACTCCCCAGACCCCGCGGATGTTATAACCCCCCCCCATATGGTCGGCCTGGTTACGCCTATGTTTACAAGGATAATATATAGGATGAAATGGTGATGATGATTCATGGTATGTAAATGTCCAATTTGCCTTTACGACGGAGGTAACCATGAAAGAAATGTCAAATTGGCCGACCAAGGGATTTGAACCTGGGACTTCCCGAATGCGAGTCCAAGATGTTATCATCTCCGTCACCTCGCTCGGTAGTAATAACGTTAATAATAAACAAATTTTATGAGTAGTATATGCCTAAACATCTCTATGAAATAATATTTTTAAACTTATAAGTAATATCCACCGTGGCTCAGGGGATTCGTTCGCTCCTCTCACGCAGCGGGCCCGGGTTCGATTCCTGGTCGGGACAAGTTACCTAGGTGAGGATTTTTCCGGGGTTTTCCCTCACCTGTGAGACAAATGTCAGGTAACTTTAGGTCCTTGTGGTCCTCGGATATCATCTGGCCATCATTATCATCCTCATCCTCGCCTTGTTCTGAGTGAGTGTGTGAATGGTGTGTCTCGTCCTATGTGTTCGTGTTGTCTCGGAGGTGGCCCCGGCATTGGGCTGATCACTCATCCGGGGAGGTCCTCCATGTCCTTGTCTAGTCAAAAAAGTATGTATGTGATCCAAAGATAATCCCTCTCCCGACAGGTCGCGGCCTGTAAGGCCCGGGCGGCTTTGGTCGCTTAAATCCTAAAGGGAGAGGTAAAACTACGATAAAGAGAAGAGAGAAGTAATATGATTTAAAGCCTAGTATTAACTAATATGATTAGCAAGTTCTATGAAATAGGGCCCTGGGTAAATAGGAGAAATCCTAAAATAAATCGAACTTTACTCGGTATTACAAAGTGATAACAAAAAAACTTGAGGTAATGAGAAATACACAGACAGGCATTGAAAGAGTGACGCAGGGTCAAGGCTGTTGCATGTTCGTGTCGCCTTGGTCTACACTCTGAACACCTCGATTGCTTTGTTCCTGTTCCTGCTAGTTTCTCTCAGGCACGTTCAAGTTCACAAAGATACATACACATAATTATATCAACAGTAATATCATGCGGATCCTGAACTCCGCACCAACACCTTTTACTCCTGAACTAACTAACTACAACTAAAACAAATTCACCCCCAGGACTCCGGATGGAAATCAAAAACTACGATATACTCACATAACTTTCTTAAATATGGGGAATATAAACTTCTTATTCACATTCTGATACAGAATATGAGGTCCTATTGCAGGGAGTGCGCATTCAGTTGAATCAGCCTAATTCAAAGGTATATTGTTGGTACATGGTTATTTAATGACGGGGATGTACTGCAACATAGGCCTGTTACGGTTGCCGGTGTGCCGGAATTTTGTCCCGCAGGAGTTATTTTTTTTTCTCTCTCTCTCTCTCCCTCTTCCCCCCCCCTCTCTCTATCTCTCGAATCCTATGCCCCCATGTTGGGGCGATGGTCCTCCAAGTGGCGATTTCTGTTTACCGATGTGAATTTTGTTACGTTTATTTTCCTAGAGAGGACAGAGGTGATAAGCCCATCGCCCCTTAACCCCTCTCCGGAAACTAAGGTATTACCTTAGGGCCGAGAAATTTTGTCCAGCGGCTCTAATTTAGGCATGGAGTTCTTTTTACGTACCGTAAATTTACGACAAGGGCCCCCCTACTTAAAGTCCCTCCAGCAGGACTCCGTGCCAGGATTTTTACGTCCTGAAAAACCCATCGACTGCGGTCGGGTTTGATCCAGCGACCTTCGGATCTAGAAGCGGGCACGCTACCTCTAGACCACCGCAGCCGACAGGAGTTCTTTTACATGCCGGTAAATCTACTGACATGGGCTTGTCACATTTTTGCACATGTAAATGCCATCGACCTGGGCTGGCACAGAAAGCCAGCACGATACTATCTGCGCCACCCAAGGGGACAAAGGTCTATTGTTCACCATGCAAGTCTTAAATCGCGAAAAATGGAACTTTCTTCGTTTAAAGTAACTTAGTATTAAAGTATGAACAAGTCGTCGCCATTATCTCCACACGCCGCTACGGAATGTGCCGCGTAGGCCCAGGCACGCGATCGAATGTCGTATAACGTTTTATGTTGTTTGAATCGTATATTCTAAAACGAAAATAATTTCATTTCGATTTTGCTTAGAATCATAAGCGTAACTAGAATTACTCATTACAGTGTGTCAATGTAAAATCTAATAAGTAGGGTTCGGATGTTTATGACCTAAAAAGTGGAAAATATTACTGCAAATATGCCCTTAAAATGACTAAATATGACACAAAAATCCTAAATATGACCTAATAAAATGACGTATTTTCAACAAATAAATGTTCCAAATTTAAAACGGTTAAAGGCACTAAATTATTGAATCACATGAATTCAATCAGATACGGTAATAACTTTTTTTTTTACAATTTTTGTGATTTACAGTTTTACTTGTAATGAACTTCTATGTTTAAAGAATTTGCTCCTGTTTGCTCGCTTCATCAGATCCAAATATTCGTAATATTCTGTAGACCTTGCGTGTCCCTATGAAATATGAACAATTGCATTAATTTTAGAATTTATGTTTGGCATAGACATTAAATTAATGAAATAAATTTCAAATTTAACTTGACCATGTAGTAAATAAACTGTAAAATTGTGCTCCTTTACCGAATTTATAACTGAAATATGACCAAAATATGACCAAGACCACAAAAAGACCGAAATATGACTTTATATGCAAAATAAAAACGGTCCGATTAGGATAACAAGCGTGCAATTCGTGTTTAATTTGTGTTTGCGGCGAGAACGGAGGGCAGGATAAAAATGACATGTCATAAACATCCGAACCCTACAAATAAGTAGAGTTGAGGAAAAAAATTAATACAGACTTCTTCCTTAGCCTTCATTACAACAGTAGGCATCCTTACCCAATTTCACTTCAAAACTATCCATTTTCTTGCTGAGATAACTGAAAGACCCACGTATTCTAAACTAAAATGTATTGTAAGAGTACAGTCCTACAAGTTAGATGTCTCAGTGCTTGCTGCAGCAATCACAGCTTCGTTCCGCGCAGCTTTCTTTCTAACTTATAGATCTATAGAAAAGGTTTTGGGTCTCACATGATTTTTAAGGACTGGTTACAGGATTCATGTAGCGATAAGAGAAAGTGATGCACTTTAAAAACCTTCCGTAAAAATCTATTCTCGTGATTCTGGCTAAGATTGTTTCTTCATCATTTATTGTGGGAAAACGTAGTATAATCACAGCACCACGCCTTTAGATAGTAGAAAACAAAGAATACTGACGAAATAATACAGGAGTTACCGCAGTAATAATATGCGTGAGGAACTCTTGGCATCTTTCGATCGTGTCTACGGAAGTATTATTGGCGTTGTTGATGTATTTATTTCGTCACAGATTCTATCTATGAAAGGGAACTATCGTACTGGAAGAACTCGACGGTTTCCTGTTTATAAAATACGAGGGAGAGTCCGAAAATAAGTTTCCCCTGGCGACTGTGTACAGAGGTGTGGATGAAAGACAAAAAAATTGAGACATCAAAGATAAGACATATCTTTATTTTGCCACTTAATTGCCACTTACATTGAGACATTTTTCATGCCGTTTTAGAAGCATCAAAAAGCCCTCCCGGAAAAAATTAGGGTTCTGCATAAGGAAGAAGCGTCGAACGGCTTGTGTTCCTCGTCATCACCTGTCCGAAAGAAGTTCAAAACAACGCCCTCTGCAGGTAAAGTGCTCCTCACAGTGTTCTGGGACGCCCAAGGGATTTTGTTGGACATTTTGGAGGATGGAACCATCACGCGGTAGTGTCACACCCTGTCGAAATTGAAGGAGGCTAATCGGAAAAAGCGGTCTAGCCTTCTCCAATCTGGCGTTCTGTTCTTGGATGACAATGCGAGACCACACTTCTTTCGGACAGGTGATGACGGGAAACACAAACCGTTCGACGCTTCTTCCTTATGCAGAGCCGTGATTTTTTCCTGGAGGGCTTTTTGAAGCTTCTAAAGCGGTATGACAAATGTCTCAATGTACGTGGTAATTATGTGGAAAAATAAAGATACGTCTTATCTTCAATGTCTCTTTTTATTTTATTTATTATTAACTTATTATTATTATTATTATTATTATTATTATTATTATTATTATATATATATATTTTTTTTGTCTTTCATCCATACCTCTGTACACAGTCGCCAGGGGAAACTTATTTTCGGACTCACCCTCGTACTTTAATTAGATTAAACGTTAGGAATCAGAAATGCTGGTTTGCTTTAGTATTGGTCTTTGTCTGTACAATTCTAAAATCAAATCCAGGTTTAGCCAAATGTAGTTATGGAGTCTTCAATTTAAATATCATATAAATTTTAATTTTCATCCCTTTTAAATTTTGTCTTTCTAGTAGACTACTACTATTACGACAATTATTTTTCATATCATGATTATTATTGCTTATATCACTTCAGTCATGCTATTGCTCTCGGCTTTAGCCTTTCTCCCCTAGTATTTTTTCATCATATTTTGTCTACTTCTTAGTTTTAAGATAATTTTAGGTTAACATCACCACTTCTAGTCTAAGACATGGGCAAGGGCTTCCGGAAATTTGGTTACACATAAATCTCTAAACTAAATGACTATAAGCATCTATTGTGAACTACACACTGTAGTTAGCATTGTTTGGAAAGTAACCGAGTCATAGGTCCTGCTAGAGTAAATCAAGGCTGTGGATGATGATGATGGCTAATAATAATAATAATAACAATAATAATAATAATAATAATAATAATAATAATAATAGTAATAATAATAATAAAGTGGTTGTAGAAATATTAGCATAATAGTGGTGGCAGTAATTTGTTCATTTGACCACTTCACAAAATTTCTGCCATGGACATGGACCCATACAAATGTAACAATGGAACTGCCTCCGAGCACGAGCTCCTACTCTTTCGTGGTTTTAGGATCAACATATATATTATGTATGTATTTGCGTAATTTTGAAATAAATAAATGATACATTACGATACTCCTATGGGCAGTTTGCTTTAACAGAATTGAGAGAAATTTAGAAAAAAAGGAGACGAAGTCGTTTTCTTCGATTTCCGAGATTCTATTATACACATCGCATAATATTTTTTCTACGATAGGGAAAATACGTGAAAATACTTGATTAAAAAAATACAGTAATTAATTAAAAACAGCTATTCATTAGTCGGATTGTGTACGTTACTAACCGTAAACTAGTAATATTTTAACTGAGTGGCGATAATAACTTGAGCTCATGCACAACTCATATTAAGAAATTAAGACAAGACGAATCAAGACCAGAAAGACTGAAATCGTGAACTTCAATTAGAAATATGACTGTATTCCATGTCTGTAATAACAGATATATCAAAAGGATCAGGCTCTGATATAATGAGTATATTACATGAGCCCAAATGATGAATCCGTTAATATCCGAGTGAAAAACACAATTTGCGGGTCTGTCACGGAAACAGCTATTATAAATGCCCTTAAAAGTGTAGTTACGAGGGGAAAAAAATGCTTATGCTGAGGTATTTAGAATGTGGGGCGCGGACTGGAGAAAGTGCAGGAGAAAGTGGCACAGTGATGTAATAGAACATCTGACTTCCGGGCAAGACCTTGGAATACTTCACCGGTGTTTACAAGGCCATTTAACATTGCTATAAAAACCGGATTCATTCATATGCAGAAAGCACTGCGAAAAGACCACTGACCTCAACAATTCATATGACGTATATTCATATCACAACCCTTAGGTTACATTGGACTTTGAAGGATGTTACATGATAGTCGGGGTTGTGTCTATTGCTAGCGAGGCATTTTATAGCCGAAGCTATTTTAGCAGCAGATCTATCGACTTTATTCTACCCACTGAGAAACAACAGACAAAGTGATTGGTATGTTTAAGGAATAAAATAGGTGTGATACCAGCTGCTCAACGAAAATTGATTTTATATTTCGTCACCTAGGCCTTTCGTTGCGCTTGCTTCATCTTCAGGGCATAATTTTCTGGTATGAAGATCAACAATTAAAATCGAAACTACATTTTGTCACATTTGTAAAAATAAGATAACATTTTTAAAAAGTTCACAAAAGCACTGTCACTGAATTTTCTTCTGTCAACAGAAGAATATTCCGCCAACAGAAGAAAATTCTGTCAACGGAATAATATTCCGTCAACAGAAGAAAATTCGGTGACAGTGCTTTTGTGAGTTTTTTAAAATTTTATCTTATTTTTATGTGACAAAATGTAGTTTCGACTTTGACTGTTAATTTAATTTTTGGTATTCCAAACCAGCAAAAACGGTGCCCTGAAGATGGTGCATACGTACCGAAAGGCCTAGGCGGCGAATTATAAAATAAATTTACGTTACAACTATTGTATTTCATTGATCGAGCTCAACAGTATCTGATATGTATTTTAATAACTCTGGTATGTTGAAGGTGAAAAAGGCATAGAATTTTATTCAGAGACCTCCTATTTAAGGGCTAATGAGCCTGCAATCACAGAATAATTATATAATAATTGGTGCATTTCTTTCTTTTCGTTCTTTCTGTCAACTGACTACATAGAGTGGTAGGAGGCAGCACAAGATTGTGGGTGCTTTATAAGAATTTCGCGCCAGGCGTCAATGAACTGGTAATTATCACATATGTTTTATGTTGAGCAGATTATTTACGAATTAGATAGCGTAGATTCCATGATCAGTATTTTATCATAGGTAATGTAACGAGAGGTACGGATTTTATCGATAAATTCACAAGCAAGGAAATTGCCTTGGGAGAATCTGATCGGAACTTCGAGTTATATTGTGACCATTTAGCGAATACTCACAGAATTCATCACGTAATGAATCATTTAAAACCACGAAAATAAAAAAAATTAAAAAAAAGAGTGCGTGGATCGCCACGCGACAGAAGTAAAACTTTATTTTATTTTTTTATTTTTTCAATTTTTGATTATTGGATTTTTTCAATTTTGCATTATTGGACTTATTAATATTGGGTTTTTGGACTTATAAATTTTTGATTTTTTAATTTTGGATCTTTGAATTTTTAATTTTGGATTTTTTAAATTTTCGATCTTTGAATTGTTTATTTTTTATTTTTAAATTTTTTATTTTATTATTTATTAAATTTTGGATTTTTGGATGTTATAATTTTTAATTTTGTTTTTTTTTAATTTTGGAAATTTGTATTTTTTTAATTTTGGATTTTTAATTTTTTAATTTTGGATTTTTTTATTTTTAAATTTTTGATTTTATTATTTATTAAATTTTGGATTTTTGGATGTTATAATTTTTAATTTTGTTTTTTTAAATTTTGGAAATTTGTATTTTTTAATTTTGGATTTGCGCGGTAATGAGCCTCCGGGTTCCATAAAATAGATAATATACCTTTAGATTGCTTAGGAATTGTTTATTGCCATTGAGGAAGTAATGTCTGAAAAATTTCCTTTGATTACTCCTAATCATTGAGTTGATTTCTGTGCAGTCCGCACCGAAACAAGTAAGAGTGTGACTGATTTCGTGACTGATTGTGACTGATTTCGTGACGGTTTTAGTGTGACTGATTTTCCAGATTTACCCTCTACCGCCACCAAAGAAGTTTTACTTCAAAAATAAAACTTAGCTATTTGTGTCATTGTAAGCGAAATAGCCCAAGGCAGGACAATCGGTATCGGCGATAGTCGCGCTTGGTGCTACTTCTAATCTTCTGTTTTATTTTTGCATTAACCTCCTTGGTAAAACTAATAACATCGCCTTGTTAAAATTGTATTTATTACTATACGAGATTTAAAATACTTCTTCATCACACGTATAAATATATATTATTTTCAAATCTTCTTTTGTTAATATGCAGTATCACCCAATCCCTGGGTTCAATGTTTAGTTGTTCTTCATCAAAGAAACTGTAGGTATGAAGTATTGTGCCTTTGTGAATTTACATTAAAAAATCTTATGTGAAACTCACATAACTTCCTCTGTCCAATTTTCTTCTTAGTATATTATTAGTATGATATATTATATTTGCTTCTTAGTGTATTATGTATGACATTCTCTTCATGCAAATTGGTTTTAAAAATTATAGCATCCCTGAAGGATACACAACTCAAATAAAATCTGATTAATGCACTCCCGTAACTTTCTTTACTTTAAGCATGTCCAAAACCTTTTTCTCACTTCACATACTGATATAGAACAAAAGGCCATGTTGCAAAAAGCGCGTATTCAGAGTGGGTGGATTATAACTACCCTTCAGATAATTTCTTTCGAAAAAATGTTTCAAATAAAATTTTTAGCTCTTAATGTAAGCACCTAATGAACAGAATTTAAACAAAATCGTTAGAGCTCTTTTCAAGAAAATAACAATACGAAATTTTCTTCATGTGAAGTCCCCTTAAAAAGAAGCGAAAGTCATCGCCAATCTTCGTGTCACAAACCGAGAGGATAACAAACCCATATATATATATATGTTTTCTTGCAAATTTCTCTAACAAGAGGTCGTACAGCCAAGCGCGTATATTCAGAGTGGGTGGCTTATACGCGTATATTCAGAGTGGGTGGCTTATAACTGCCCTTCAGAGAATTTTTTCGAAAAAATGTTTCAAATAAAAGTTTTAGCTCTTGGTATAAGCACCCTACGTACAAAATTTAAAGAAAATCGTTACAGTCGTTTTAGATAAAATCGCGAAAATGAAATTTTCTTCATGTAAACTCTCCTTAAAAATAAGAGAAAGTAGTCGCCAATCTTCTGGTCACATCCTCAGAAGGTAGGCCTACCTACCCCAAATACAAAATTTTGTTTTCATACAATTTTCCGTGCTGGAGCTAGGCTGTTCACAGACACACACACACACACGTTTCCGAATGTTAAAAACTCAGCTTTGAATTTGGAGGCCGAAAGCAATACTTCCTCTACCTAAAGTACCTATGGTACGGGCAGAGGAAATAAAAATTGCACACAGGTATGAGAAAATGGAAGTAAAAAAATAAAACGATAAAATTATGATGTAGACACTTGGGATTGGTTGAAACTTCACGTCTACTGGATTGGACACAGATCATGAACTAATAACTGTCAGTATCCCTGAAGAAGGCAATTTGAGTGATGTCGAAGGGTCCAATGTGGAGTATAGCTCGTGACATCCTGACAATAACGCAACGCAAAATTATATTGGGAACAAGTTACTTTTTGAATAAATAACTTCTATGAAGAACCCTATGTCGCTTCTCATGATTGAAGCAAGAATCCAATTTATGTTCAATACACTTCGCTAACCGTTTTGAAAGATTGAGAAAAAGAACAGACAATTCAACTTAAATATTACACTTAAATATTACAGATCAGCGATGCACAACCTCTTCTCATAAGAGCTAATGATGTCACATCGTCACTTCACCCAACCGCCTTCATTTTGTGGATGATGGTGCATGATCGCATTTCCCCTTCACTCACTCATTCAGTGACAATTGTTCGCAATGGATGGAATACACTATGTTTGATTACCTTGGAACATGCCATGGATGTGACAATGAAGCGACAGTATGACGTAATTAGCTAAGAGAAGAGGTTGGGCATTGCTGTTATAGACTGTTTCTTTAAGTTTCATGCAATTCATTTTTTTTCAATATGGGAGTTAGATCATGTTAAATGATGTGCTGTAAACAGCAAAACATCATTAAATTGCTATTAAAAATTGGCACAGGAAAACCCCTCAGTATGCTTTTTTGAAAAAGTTGTGTTTTTAATTTTTTTAAATATACTTTTAGGATGGTAAAGTGGGTGACTGAAGCTGACAACTATGTCTGCAAACTGCCTCCTGAGACTCAGGAGGTGGCTCGCAAAGAGCTGAGAGAGACCAAACTGATACGAGATCAGGCTCTGGAGCAGATGCGGGCCTGGATCAAAAAACACCCCAGAATTGTGAACTGCCGCCTGGATGCCTGCTTTCTACTCAGATTCCTGCGCACCAAGAAGTTCAGCATACCTCAAGCACAGGAGGCTTTGGAGCGATATCTCTTGCTCAGACAGGCATATGCCATCGCATTCCACAGGCTTGACCATACAGACCCCGTCATGGATGAGCTAATCTCTAATGGGTAGGTATATCAATATGGTAAGGCTCTTAAATAATTAGTATATTATGCAATGAGCCAAAAGCATAATAATGCCATTTATTAAGACACAGAGTATGTTCTTATGAAATTGGTTTACCCGTGAAGATTAGTCAATGCATGAGAATGCTGGGGATGAGATAGGTTCCTTGACAAACAAAACTTATTTCAACTAAGGACGAGATGGGTTCCTGGATTAAGAAAACTTATTTCAGTCTGGGACAAGACAGTTTTATTTTAATTTACAGACCGGAGACGAGATGCGCTTTGCCAAGTTCAACAGTAAGCCACATTTTAATAAAAGCAAAATATCTTTTAATATCATTATTGCTATTGTTTTATATCCATTTGTGAAATGAATTTAGAATTTTCACTCATTGGTTTTTCTTTCATCATTCCATATAGAGTAAACTAACTTCAGAATTCAATACAAAATATTAAGGCCTACAACCCTTATGATCTATATTGGAACTAAACTCTTGCCTGGACCATGTAGTTCCTCATCTCCAGGACGGCAGTTGCTTCCCACTTTAACAATAAGATAATGCTTACCATGGGTCCTATTCCTTAATAATAATGCTTTTTTTTACTTGTTTAAGAGTAAACTTTTTTGTCAGAAATGATTTCCTTATTAAATAAATTTATTATTATCTTTTTGTATTTTTTATTCCTTAAAGGTTATCAGATTTTCCTTTCAGAATTCTATTAAATTAACTAGGATTAAATCAATACCTAGTTCCATAATGAAAGCAATACTATATCTTTTTCAGTTTTCATCTATTACACTAGATTTGTTCTGGTCTGTACTTAAAGAGGAAAATGTTCATATCACTCACCAAATGTCCAAATGTTCCTAGACTGAGCAGGGAAGCTTTTTCTTTTGAGGTTCACTCCATACTACAAAAGATAAGAAAAATATATCAAATTGGCTTGCCTGGAACAGGATTTTTATGCAGTGGGAATGTGGGAGGACTTTTCTCTAGGAGCATAGCTGTTTCTAAGTTGAATTGTTTCACTATGGGCACTTCCTAATAAAAAAAATATTATTTAATACATTTCTATTATTATTATCAAATACAGCGTGTTAATGAATAACACCGAAATATTTTACCTGTATATAGAGGGGACATAGACAAGCAACTTTTATTAGGAGATTTTTGCTCTATGACGTAAAATGGGTATGCTATAGGGCATTAAAATCATTATAATATGGTGCT
This sequence comes from Ectobius pallidus, assembly GCA_964059195.1. Taxonomy (NCBI): domain Eukaryota; kingdom Metazoa; phylum Arthropoda; class Insecta; order Blattodea; family Ectobiidae; genus Ectobius; species Ectobius pallidus. The sequence goes on along the minus strand of CAXKWD010000002.1, from coordinate 35,273,749 downwards.
TGTAAGTCAATAATTATGCGAAATAGGGTTAACATTTTCATTAAATTGACTTCATGCCTACCTAATGGTCCATAAAAACCTGATTCTTAATCATTCATCCACAGCTATTACATAATTTAGAGGTTTCATAATCTGCAAAAATTACAGACTATTCACATGACTGGCCGTCACTGCATTATTCTTCTTTTATTTCTAACTTATTTCTAACTACTGATTATAGTGTTAACAACGAAGTTCCTTTGTTTTGCATTTTTTTTTTCTAACGTTAGAAGTCAGTGGCAGCCATGCCCACGGAGATTTTATACTGAAACAGGAAAAATTGAATCCATAGAATAAAAATCTCCTAATAAAAGTTGCTTATATATGTTTCCTCTATACACAGGTAAAATATTTCGGTGTTATTCATTAACACCCTGTATATCTGTTATGAAATTAAATGCAACAAATAGTACATCATGCAACAAGTCTATGATGGCATTTATTAAGATAAGAGTATGTTTATGAAACAAACATAGCAAGTTTCATAATTTTCATACGAGTGTCTTAATTACCATTATAGGTAAGATGCACACAACTATTTTTGTTCAACGATAGTTAAATGTCAAGGTTTTAGTTTTTTTTTAAATACATCGTAATTTATAAAGCAAATGACTTTTGGCCATAGTGTTACTACGAGGGCGAATCAGAAAGTCTTTGCTCCTATTTTTTATCAGCCAAATAAGGTACATACAGGTAATTGCAGATATACATACTATTCTATGGACCTTACACTATTTTTCCACATAGTTCCCACACCGGATCAGACATTTGTCTCATTGCAGCACTAAATTTGAGATGCCCCTGTCACAGAATTCGTCCGGCTGACTGTGGAACCACCGCCGGACTGCTGTCTTGGCTTCATTGTTGCATGTGAATCGCTGTCCTCCCAGGAACTTCTTCAGCAGACCAAACACGTGGTAATCACTAGGGGCAAGGTCTGGACTCTATGGTAGGTGGTCCAGACTCTCCCAGTGAAATGATTGTTACATGTGGGAGAGTCTGGACCACCTACCATAGAGTCCAGACCTTTCCCCTAGTGATTACCACGTGTTTGGTCTGCTGAAGAAGTTCCTGGGAGGACAGCGATCCACATGCAACAATGAAGCCAAGACAGCAGTCCGGCGGTGGTTCCACAGTCAGCCGGACGAATTCTATGACAGGGGCATCTCAAATTTAGTGCTGCAATGAGACAAATGTCTGATCCGGTGTGGGAACTATGTGGAAAAATAGTGTAAGGTACGTAGAATAGTATGTATATCTGCAATTACCTGTATGTACCTTGTTTTGGCTGATAAAAAATAGGGGCAAAGACTTTCTGATTCGCCCTCGTAGTTCTCGTCAATTGTGATAGTCGGCAGATGACAAGGCAACCAGCCTGCAAGGCATTTTTTTGAGGTTTTAACCTCAAACAACGCACATTAAAACACATGAAATGAACTCTTTAGTATAAAATTTAAATTAACATGAAAAGAACTGATTTTATTTTAAACAAAGGTTGTTTATAATACAGTTTGAATAGTTTCTTTCAAGACTTAAATATTGTCCTGTGTGCAATATTAATTGAAAGTTGGACCACAGTTTTATAGTGAAATTCTGTATTTTAATAAATATTATGATACTGTTAGATCACATATATATAATAAGCGTATTGTAGTATGGTCGAACAAAAACATTTCAAGAAGTGGTAAACAGAATTTCAGAGATTATATTTTCCTTTTCATACAAGCTAAGCACTGGGGAAAAAATGATTACAATATCTCTGGCAGAATCCACATCCAGAATCCATTATTAGGCTATATGTAAATTCCATATGGTATGAAATTCAATTCAATTACCTAAGTTTCTTTGTGAATCACAATATGTTACTGTTGTAGCATCGGGTTCCCTGTACCAGAGAGAGATCATCTTGGACGTCGCGTCGTCATCGGTATTGGATGTGAGTATATTACTATTTGTATGTACTCATAGAGTATATATACAGGTAAGATTCATCAGGTATTCCAGCTCAGTGACCAATCAATTATTATAAAGATACTTTTGAACTAAAAATATTTTATTGATCTCAATATCCTAATCATTTCAGCTGTGTTTGATCCTTACAAATATACAAATGAGGACTTGTTGAGGGTTGGGGGTATTATATATGAAACCCTGATGGAAGATGAGATTAGCCAGGTTCATGGCTATGTTCACTTTGGTGATGGCAAGGGAATTGGATTGCACTACCTGACTATCTTCACCCCCAAGGAGGCTTACCGCATTGGCAAGAATGGAGAGGTGAGTTAGTTAAAAAATAGCAATAGTTAGCAATCATTCCTTACACAAGGTTAGGTTGTGGTTTCACTTATGTAAGTTACGAAGGTAAATTTTCAATTACTATTACAAAGAAAAATTAAAACATTGGAAAGAAAGGTTGAAATTCATATCATCACAATCACATACTAAGGGCCTGTATTACCACCTGGTAACAAATCCTCCCGATACGTGACTTCCAGATGCCTTGTAATACCACCGCTGAACTGCTACCAGCAAGAACGCAGTAAAAATTTGTAAAAGGGTCCTTACCTCGTTGAGCAGAGAGGTATGTTTGTTGTAGTTGCGGTAGGTGTGGCAGCTCGGATTTGTATTTGTACAATTAAATTACATAACACATCGTGCAATTCTATTTCAATCATATGTGAGCCTAAAATGACATTTTTGTGTAAATTAAATCTTCCAGCATCAATTCTGAAAATCAGGTGGCCAAGAAGCTTCAGGGTGCTGCCATCTTGTTTCAATCTAGATTCCCTAACTAGCATGTCAGCCACTCCATCCTCCTGCTAGCTTATCTGGAAGTTGTCTTGCCAGACAGATTTTGTCAGGAGACCATAATACTCAATTCTTGGCCAACTTCCAGATAGGTTCTCTATCTGATAGATAAATATGATATCAGGTAATCGTCATACAGGCCCTAAATGTACCCTGAGATATTTGTATGTTTATGTGCTCCCTTACACTTCAGAGAACCTTTGACCTAGAGGCTAAAATTTTCACTGTAAGTTCCACATGACGTGGGAAGTGTCTACTTCAAATTTCATCCTGATAGCAAAGTTGGTTCAGTTAAGGTTATTTTTTGTGCTTTATGCAGTCTTGTACAGTCATGGCATGGACTATATGCAATGTACTCTTGCAGCGATGGTATAATTTGCATACAAGCCATCTAGCTAAGTTGCTAAGTTGTGGCATTGTGAGCACAACAATCATTCCTGTTTCGGAACCTCAATGTTGTGTCATTATTTACACAAAGTGAATCTTTTAAAATGCTACAGATTTATTGGTAAATTTCACTTAATGGTAAAATTCCTTTCCCAGTCTGTGTAACAGACTTAATCATCCAGTATATATATAGTCAGTGGTGATTTTCTAGAAATAAGTTAACCTTACAACTCCAAAGGAAGCAGTTCACTAAACTCACAACTTTTTATTTTACTCTTGTATGTTTAACATTTTCTTTTTCAGAACCATTTCCTATTGAGTACCATTAATGTCTTTTCAATCTCTTCTCTATATATATAAAAGGCTTTGTCCTGACTGACAGGAATCAACGTAGAGCCCAAACTATAACAGGTAGAGACTTGGAATTTTGACAGTACCTTCGTTTCATAATGTAGGTGCTCACTAAGAAAGGATTTTGAAAAATTCTGATTTTAAATGCCAAAATCAAGTGTTTTTGAGAATACTTAATCCCTTTTTACACAGAATTATCGAATCCGAATCACATTTGACATTAAAACATATTGTTGCCAGTGGGTTTCAGATGGGTTTGGAATTAAATTAAATGGAAGTTTGACAATTACAGTTGGCTTTGTCTATTTTTGTCATACCTTGGAAATGAAACTTTCGCGATCGCTTGAATGTTGTAAGCCATAATATGGTCAAACATTGTTTTATTTGGACGAAACTCACTATACAGCGGTTTTCTGGACCCAGGAACTCGAATCTGAGGTCGCTTTTACCAGGCGATGCTTTCTAATCGTGGTATGTAGTCCACGTGATTTAGGTGTTAATAAATATAATGATTTAACTATAATGCTCTTAATTTTTAATTTTTGAAATAATTATCGCGGGCGAAGCCGCGGGCACATGCTAGTACTGTATAAAGTAACAAATAAATACCATTTATTTCACTCTAATAACTAAATATATTAGTATGGGTTCGATTAAATGGAAATGAGTGAAGCAAAATTCAAAGAAGAATAGTACAAAGGTCACAAAATCAGGTAAGAATGAACAGGAAAATAATTAAAATTACACTTTTCTTATATATACTAGTTAATAGATTAATTTACTCACAGTGAATAGTTAAAAGAATGCTGCACAACGTTTTGAGTCGTCCCTCGACCCTTCCTCAGATGCCTCCTGAATCACACTGTTCACAAGATGAGGAATCTTCCACGTTGGTTGGTAACTACCGATCATAAACATCGTACATCGAGCATACTTATCGACCCATTCATTTGGGACTCCAAATTCAAGAGTCCTGGAAAATTTACGACAGGTTTGAGCCAACATATCATTCAAGATAAACATCAAATTGGTGAGGTTAATGTTGTGAAAGTTGTGTTTGACAGGGTTAGAAGGAAAGTGACTGAAGCATGGAATATTATTGAAAACCAACAGGTCTCAATGAACAGGTATGAAGGGGATGTAAGTGAAGATTGGATGGAAGTAATTAAGAGATTGAGGAGTGATAAATTGAACATTATGTTTCCCCCACCACCCAAGGAGGTTGAAAGGACTGTTGAATTTGGAGTCCCAAATGAATGGGTCGATAAATATGCTCGATGTACGACATTTATGATCGATAGTTACTAACCAAAGGGGGGTGTGGAAGATTCCTCGTCTTGTGAGCAGTGTGATTCAGGAAGCACCTGAGGAAGGGTCGAGGGATGACTCGAAACGTTGTGCAGCATTCTTTTAACTATTCACTGTGAGTAAATTAATCTATTGGATTTTAACTAGTATATACATGAAGACAGTGGAATTCAAGGACCAAATATGACAAAATTTTGAAGGCACTTTTCTCATTTAGTTGTTTCATCTAGTGGGTTCAATGAACCCCCGCTCCCCTTTGAAGTCCATGACAGGGAAAAAGACCTCAGGTAAGTGGCACTCTCAATTTCAAGAATAAAGATTATTTTGCAGGGCCAATATTTTATCAGCAGCCGGATGATCTATTTTAGTTATCCAAAGTACAAAACTGAAAATATTAAACACTGTTGAGTCTAACAATAAAGCAGTTACTAATGTTGGCTAACTACTAGTACCAGGTATAGGTAATTACTTCAGTTTATCAGTTTCCAACCACAGATGCTACAGCTGTTTTCTCTCATGCTTGAAAGTAACATGTTATTTATGGATATACCGTATTATGATTTATGTAATTTAATTGAACTGAGCTTTGATAATTTGCTACACCACATAAATGCACAATTAGTTTAAAACCAGGATACCCAATTCCAGAAATACCACATTGCCATTATAGCTGAGACCATACATAAAAAAAAATGACAACATAAAAGTTCCAAATATTGTTGCACTAAAATTTTCCCGTTAATGATTTTATATACTTTTCATGTTTGTTTTACTGTATGTTATTTTTTCAGGTCAGTATAAAAATTTAACAGCATGAGTACCAGAGCATTCCGCCTAAAAATCAGCAATATATTTAATATATACAGTAGAACCCCGCTAGTCCAAACTAATTGGGCCGGAGTCTGTTTGGATTGACAAAAATTTGGATTAATAGAGTTAATTTATAATTACCATACGTAAATAGGCATAGGCCCTATATATGGAGTCTAGAAGTTAATTGTACTAGGTGTTGTAACGTGCAGTGATATTTTTGTGATCGAACGCCATTATTGTTGAATTTGGTGTCAGAAAAGCAATGATAAGTCATTGAAAAAAAAAATTAAGTTAGAACAAGAATAATTTTGCAGAGTTGTGGCTGAGAAGGTAATTGAGGAGCCAAAATTTCAGACTGACAAAATTTGATGAAGCAGATTTTGTATGGTTTTCGCAAGAAAGATAGAGAGATGTTCCACTGAGTGGTCCTATAATCCAAGAAAAACACTCCAGTTCCATAAGATGGTGAATAGTGATTCCAAATTTGGGTTAGGATTATCACAGTTTCCAAACTGCTGTAGTTAATTTTTATATTAGACTGACTCAATCATGAAATATTTTTACAGTAAAGTCATCAATCCCGTTGAGACTGATAAAGATGTGTACAGTCAAGATGCCAAGGCTTTGGGGGGGTCTGCGTTTATGGTAATCAATCTGCATTTACTGTAATCACCCTAATCCAGAAAAATGAGGTTCTAGTGCAAGCTCTTATATGTTTTAGGTCTACTTCAAAGCATTCAAGTTACATTCCAATATGTTATGAGTAGGGTTAGGATTTTTAGGTGCGCACCTTTTCTCGTAGGGTAAATTAAAGCTCTTCGGAAAGATACCACAGTGTGAGATTTTATCTATAGTCGAGAATGGAGACATTTTTGTAGCACCTTTTTTCCCTTTTTTGGTACCTTTTACCCCTTTTTTCTCAACAGTGCCCATAATCCCCTTTCTTTCCCTTTTTCATATACTGTAGCTTATCAATATTCTTCTAGAGTGCATTTTATCATTATAAAGCGTTATGAATGACTTGTGAGTTTCATTCCATTTTACTTCCAGTAAAAGCGGGACTGAAAGCACACCTGCAACAACAGAAAATGATACGTGTGTGCGTGAAAACCCTCTTTCTCTCACTTTGCCGAAACAAATAGTTCCCTACAATGGAAATGCATATTTCATTCCATCAACAATAATATTGTGTGTGCACGCAAATCCTCTTTCACTTTGCCGAAACAAATAGCTTGCTACAATGGAAATGCGTATTTCATTCCACCAAATTATAATTTATTATAAAAAAAATATTGTGTATATGCAAATCCTCTTTCTCTCTTCCATCTTCTTGACTTCACCAGTCAGTAGTGTGTTGATCGTGAGTGCAAATCTGTGATTAAATGAGTGTATTTTTGTCATGCCTAAGGTGTCTAGAGCCCGGTTATTTTCTCTGTCTCAGGAATTCAAACAAGATTCCGTAGAAACAGATGGAACTGTAATACGGTGTAGCATTTGCGATTCAGGAATTTTGTTAGATGAAAAACACCAGCGAGACCGCATCAAACAACACATTTCCACTTCTAAGCATCAAAAGAACAAGACACTTCAAGCAAATAAATCGCGACAACCTTTATTACGGAATGCGATTGAACAGTGTTCATCGAAAACTCAAAATTTGAAGAAATTCAACATTGATTTATGTGCTGCTCTTACACAAGCGGGAATTCCACTCAATAAGGTAAACCATCCGACTTTCAAAGGATTCCTTGAAAAATACACAAAGATGTCAGTGCCTGATGAGAGTACTATAAGAAGAAACTACATGGAGCCTGTTTACCAAGAAACCATAAAAACCATCAAGGAGAAAGTGACTGATTGTGATGTGGGAATCATATTGGATGAAACTACAGACTCAATGGAACTATATGTTTTGAACATTTTAGTTTTTCCCCTATCAGGGGAGAACGTTAAGCCCATGTTGTTTAAAATGTACGAACTGGAGAAAGCCAACGCCCGTACAGTAATGCAATCAATCATGGACTTCTGTCAAAACCTGTGGCCAAGTGGTATCGCATTTGAAAAACTTCTTCTGGTTTGCAAATGAATACATCTCTGCCCTGAAGAAGATCCTACAGAAAGCTCCGAGTCGTGTTGTTGCCTACAAGGAAATCACTGGCCTCCCCCTTCCAAAATTCCCGGTCATTACTCGCTGGGGATCATGGATTCAGTGTGCTGTTATGTTGTGTGAGAATTTTGACAAGATTAAGGATTTTGTGCTTTCATTGGATCAAGCAGACGCAGGTGCGATTTCCAAGGCCCAACAACTTCTGCTACCGGAAAAAATACAGAATTTGGGACAGAACTATTTTGTGTCCATGGTTACAAGTACTTGACTGCAGCTATCAAACAATTGGAAGAACAAGGTCTCGAAAAGGAAAAACAATGGGATATTTTCACTTCAGTGAGGGACCAGTTAGAGGGCTTTGCTAAAGACAAACTTGAGTCTAGTCTTCAGAAAAATCCGGATGTTGAGGAATTTGCCACATGTGTAGAGTTGTCATTCCGAGTGAATACAAAGTTTGCCCCACTGGTTTCTGTGGATGTCGAAAGAAGCTTTAGCATGTACAAAGACATTCTATGTCCTAATAGAAACAGGCTTATTTTTAAAAATGTAGATATGCTCAATGTCTTGAAGTACAACAGCTTCCTGTATTTTACTGTTTCTGGTGAGTGATGATTTGATGTGTTTTTTCGCAACTCAATAACTGTTAATAGAAGATAGATTTTTTTGAATTACTTGAGTAAAATAGCACCTCAAGCAGAAGCGATCACGGCAACCAGTGAAATTGAAAAAGGCCTGGAGGTGACAGGCTGAAACGTCAGTGAAAGGTTTTTAACCATTTTTATTAATGTTTTTACCACTAAGTGAATAGTGTTTTGATATAAATTTTATATAGAGTTTTAAAATAGCACCTTTTTGTCCCCTTTTTTACCTTATTTTAGCACCTTTTCCCTTCCTTTTTTCATATAAAATTTGCACCTAAAAATCCTAACCCTGGTTATGAGGTATGGTTTAATATTATGGGGAAATAGTAATAAAATTAACAATATTTTGGTTTTACAGAAAAAAGCTATAAGAATAATGACTCACAGCAATCAATTGATGCACTGTAGACCTTTGTTTGTTCAATTAAATGCTTTAACTGTTATTAATTTGTACATACATGACTTGGTGTTGTCCATTTTTAACAGACGTGACAATTTTATGACAAATTCTGATGTTCATTCCTATCAGACAAGCACAGATACCGAAGCACAGATTGCACAGAACTGAAACAAGTCATATTATAATAGGACTGCTTCTGTATAGCAAAATTCCTAGTCATTACCATACTTTACCCATGAATAATTTTAGAAAGAGATTTTATCATTGGTTATCTATCAATCCGTTTTACACATTAATGGAATTTCTTGACCTACCACAGAACAGCATTGTGATTTTAATATTTGTATAGTTTCTTTATTGTCATCATTATTGTTGATGTTGTTAATAAGTTATTGTTAATCATTATGTATAACACTGACAAAGCCGATTGTACCAAACTCAAAGGCGGAATAAAATATTATGTATGTATGTATGTATTTAACAACATTTGATAACTTAATTTTCAGAAAACTTTGCCAATGAGACTCAAAGAAGGTCATGCCATCAACGCACATCCATCAATGAAGTTTGTCATCGACTATGGTTTCTCCCTCTGCCCAGAGAAGTACAGAAAACGAGCTTTTGTAGGTGTCCATTGATATGATTACTATACTTATTTATATTTAAGGGTAAACTCAGACATATTTATATAATAGCCAATTATTCTGAAAATCAATATTAATAAGAAAAATGTAACAAAGTAAGGGGCAAATATTTTGCAAAACAAATAGTTTAGCTTGAATTTGTCATACCGGTATTTTATATTCTTCTTTTTTTTAAATCAAACTTAACTGTTTTTCCTAACTAACTTCCTAGTATTATTTACTAATTTTAATTTAATTTTTCATTGCATTAAGTTCTTGCAAGTTCTTTTGTTCTAATTGTAGTGAACAATATGTAAATTTCCTAAAATTGTTTTGTAGAAGAAACAATCTATTGCAAAAAAAACAAATGGAACTGCTCGTACACACACAAGCTGCCTTAAGACACAGCTTACCATTCAAGCCATGAAGGCCAATGTGTAACAATATAGGCCTAACATATTTTTCTAAAAGCACTCATTTGGGTGATATACTAGGGTGTTCATATAATGTTTATAATGAACAATGAGAATAATAAGGCCACATCTCAAAATAATTAATTTAGGGTTTTTTGCTGTTTTCTAAAGGTCTATATGAGATTTATTTGGTGTAAGATGGCCACTGTTAATTTCCATCAGAGAGCACTTATGTCCTTATAAAATCCTTTTCCTTTAGAATACAAAACTTTAACATGGTCCCCTGTAAAAGTTAGTTTTTCTTAGTTGTGGCTGTATTATTCTCGGCGTACAAAAAGACTGGACCTTTTTTTTTTTTTTTTCAATTGGACAAAACCTGGGACAATTAAGGAAACAAAGGGGGATAAAAATTTCATCCACGAAATTTAGTGAACATTTAAAATTTACCTTTGTCTCGTGCATACAAATTATTCTAAGACTTCTTAAATTTTGTCGACAGACTGCAGTAGATAATATATTCTGCAGCAGCTGATGCCCTGTATTCACTGTATTTTTAACTTTAAATATTGCATTTTATGAAGAAGTGCATTTTCTTCTGACACTTTGTCATAAAAGTCAGCACATGGTAGCTCATAAAGTGTGTTTTGACAAAGAGCAAGGCCTTCACTGTTTCAACTTTCATCAAAGTAGCCATCCCCAATAAAACTTTTGAGACAAAGAACATTTTGCCAAAAAATGGGTTTGTCCTAGGAAAAGCAGGAGGAATGGACACCCTAACAGAATATACAATTGATAATGTATTGTTTAGAATACAAAATAATTTACTACAAACTTTTACAGATCCACAAGAATCTAGAGGACTGCCTTAAGCATATTGACCGCAAGATTATGCCCAAGGAGTACGGTGGTGAAATGCCCATGAAGGAAATGATTGGTAAGCTATTTTATTACCATTCCAGGATGGGTAACTGGAAATTATTTTTCGAAAGCTAAGAAATGTGTGATACCTGCAACGTCTTGATAATTAGTAAAAAATATAAATAGGTTGCAAACCTGGAAAAATGAAGTCAGAATGAAAAATTCAATGCCATAGCCGGGATCTGAACCAGGATCTTCGGCTCTCCCAGTTGATGCTCTAACCAACTGAGCTACCATGGCAACATGCCGGTACAACATTAAATTCTCCAACTGACTCACAATCCCATCTTAGCCTACACACGGCCAGTGTGAAAGAATTATCATTCCACTGCAACCTACTAGTGGTTTACTATAAAGCCCTGGTCTTAAAGTACTTACAGGTTGTAAGTCACCACTGGGTTCGTATCTCATATTGAGAATGCCTGGTGGTATTCTGGGATTGTGAGTCAGTTGGAGAATTTAATGTTGTACCGGCACCTTGCCATGGTAGCTCAGTTGGTTAGAGCATCGGCACGGAGAGCCGAAGATCCTGGTTTAAATCCCGGCTATGGCATTGAATTTTTCATTCTGACTTCACCTTTCCATCTTAGCCTACACATGACCAGTGTGAAAGAATTATCATTCCACTGTGACCTAGATCGCAAATCTTTGTTTAATATATCTTTGATCCTTTATAGCATTTAAATTGTATGGTACTTATTAAACAGCGTGCTTCCCAGCATAGAAACATGGCTAATAACTTTTGATTGAGATATTTCCGGATTAGGGTTCCCTATTTCAAATTTATGTTTTTGGTTTTCCCCATCATTCCTTTTTAATATCATTATGAAAACACCCTTTATAAAAATTGTCAGATTATTTATGGCTGTAGGTAAGCTTAGCCTTATGTTCAAGAAAACCACATCAGAATGCTATCTGAACATAAGAAATAGCTCAGAGAAGACACATTGCTTGTCTGAAGTGGCAGATACACTCATGCTAATTTACATATTACACAGAGGAGGACAAACATTTATTGTAAAAAAGTGTGATGTGAAAGTATGTAAAAGTAATGTTGCATACAAGCAGAACTGCAGCAGGTTTCCATCCCTTATTATGCCATGAAATTAGTGGGCTACAATTTTCCTTCTATCGTTCAATTGAAGCCATGCTAATATTTCAAATACTGGTGTAATATACAGTGCACGCCGCTTATTGTGATCACTTCATGACGCAGCTAATCTGATAATATTAACCGGTTGTTAACAACAGCCAAAGGAATTAAATGAAGGTTAATTATTCATATACGGAGGCTACAAAACAGAATTAAAAATATTTATTCATAAAATAATACTTAAATGAATCACTGAAGCACTCATAGGCTAATACAGTAATAGACTGCAAGCAACTATTTTTTCAACCAGTAACTAAGTTTTTAATTGTTTTTACTATCCTTTAGGAGTCCATTAACCAATATTCCATACTCAGTTACAAGTTAGAGTGTTTTTAAGTCTATACTAATCTTTGATGAACACCACGTAGCAAAACATCTAATGCCAGTCTGTTCAAGTCTTTTCACTTTACACTAGCCATCACTGCATGTCAACACTGTCAACTTCCTAAATCAAAAGCTGCAGCATAACTGTGGGGTGAAAAATGTTTTATTGCTTAAAAGAGAAACTTAGGTAATGCCATCCCCTCGAACTAGTCATCATATGAGCTGGGAACAGAATTACTACTTCCAGTACAACTCAATACAGTTGAGTTAGAAACAAAATCCATAAAAACGAAATTTTGAATGGTATAGAGTACCTGGAAATCAAGCTGCAAAAATGAAAATGTGATAACATAAACTGAATCCTTGGTCACAATAAACATAATTTTTTTCAGTGTATCAGTATTAATCTGTATGAGACTTCATAAAAGTGATAACATTACCCGATCGGTAACATTATCTGTGATTACATTAAGCGGTGTTCCCTGTAGGGTAAAAAAAAAATATATATATATATATATCTAGATCACTGTTCTCCAAAAGATTGCTTGGTGAAATCACTTTGCAGGGAAGATTTTCTTGGTGATACTACCCACCCCCGTATAATACCCACACCCGAATTTTTGGAAAGGAAATTTGGAAAAAAATCTATTCTCATCATGATTTACAAATAAAGCAAACGTAGTGAAGCATTATGAACACATTGCCGTTTCCTCCACTATTTGCAGCTAAGATCGCTTAGTAATCGAAATGAAGCATTACGAGTGCTGACATGAGTGTTTTCATTAAACCTTAGAGCCGGTTTTACATGTTCAGCATGCAGCACACATATGTTCCACTCTTGCATTGGTTATGAGCTCCAGGAATGCACTAAACAAGGCAGTTTATCTCAAATATCTTGGTCATGCATTGAACAACTTTTTAACTGTTTGCACAAGGATGAAGTTAAATCCTAAATCAGCGACAGAAAATATTGTTTGTTCTGCTGACTGTAAATTTGAGGAGTGTTAGGAGGGTGAAGGAATTCTGGTCTCCACAAATCAGTTGTTTCTCTGACTAAAACTTCCCTTTCAATAGATGGAAGGGAAGTTAACTGTCACAAACAAGGTCATCTGGCCATAAATCCTTCCCTACTTGTCTTTTAGAGAAATAGAAAAAAAACGCCATGCGACAGAAATGAAACTTGTTTTAATTTTTTGATTTTTTTCAATTTTGGATTGTTAGACTTTTTAATATTGGGTTTTAAACTTTTTTATTTTTAATTTTTTTTAATTTTTGATATTTTAATTTTTTAATTTTGGATTTTTTAATTTTTAAATTTTTTAAATTTTTGAACTTTGTTTTTCTTATTTTTTGGATTTTTAATTTTGGATTTTCCATTTTTTAATTTTGGATTTTTTGTTTTTTAATTTTTTAAATTTTTGTATAAGTCTGAGTTGACTGTTTTCTGTGCAGTCCGTTCCGTCACACCCCACTAATTTTGTGACGATTTTGAGCGTAACGCAAGCTTTCGATTTACTCCTACCGCAGCTAAAGAAATTTCACTTCAAAAATACCATCCAAGGGAAAGAACTCAGAACCACAGAAGCGTATGACAAAAGAATAGAAGAAAACATGTTACAACACAAATTCATGACATGCAGAAACGTATTGAAACTATTTATTGAGAGTTTTGTAACTTTTAATCTAAAAGTTTATTTTAAAAACACAGTAATTCTTAATACTGAAATATAAAGCCATGCGTAGCATTTTAATACTCGCATAGGGTAAACCCACAAGATGCTCCTCGGCATTTAAATGTCCGACTTGAAGGTTTAATGAGAAAGACAATTTTTGTTCTGGAAAGCATTAGAATAAAAGAGGTACAGAAAAAATCTCGTAAAAAAGGGAGATGCACACAAGATGCATTTATATATCTCATATCAACATACAATATTTTATATTGTGATTCTTCTGTTTGACAGAATTTAGCTATATTTATTATAGGATAGTCCTCATATAGAGGTTCTCTCTGCGACCATACAATCCAGTGTGTAAGCACAATATGTACACTCAGTTTCATCTTTCTATTTCCCTTCTCCATCGAATCCTGTTCTCCGCATCTTTTGGCGCTAGGTCAAACTTCTCTATTGAACAGTAGACACTGTACTTCCATGTAGTCAATGATCATTCTTCTTCGTTGCCCCTCTCTTTTCCATTCCTGAATAATCTTGGGGATCTGGTCACTTCCCATTCTTCTGACATGTATACATACATACCATGTAAGTCTCCTTTGCTCAGTTGCATCACCTACTGTTCGTTCTGTTTCAATAATTTGTTGAATTGTAGCATTCTGAATTCTTTCTAGTCATGTTTGAGCCAATCTTATGCAGAAATCCATCTCTACTGCTGTTCATTTTTCAACATGTCTCCTATTCATGGTTCATGTTTTTGCTCCGTACAACATAATGCTTTGCAGTATGGAGGTATAGAGTAGGTGCCATTTTAAGAAGACTTCATCCCAAACCATTATTATTTATTATTTATTTATTTATTTATTGTAAGAAAACCCCAACAAGCAAAGCTCACCTTAAGGGGCTATATACAACATGACATGCATTGTGATACATAAATTTTCAAGAGAATACAATAGCATTGTTTCCTAATCTGAAAATCTGCACTGACACTGTCACCGACAAAGAACAAGTGGATTGTAGTAGCGTGGATTTCCCCAGGGTTGCTGCTGTCATTCCCTACTTCTTAAGTGAAGTAAATGTGCTATGGTATGTGTTTGGCAACAATATACTGGACTGCAGACAAGTGTGAATATGCCTAATTGCCTTTCTATTCACTGATTGACAGGTCGAAGAGGATTAGGATGGCAGCAGGTAGAAGCAGTTCTTGGAAAAAGAGTCTTGAAGAAGTGGCACGCACTGTATATTTATTAACTTCTTAGTCTTGTTGATTAATTTAGTTAAACAATACCAATGAATGAATGAATGAGCCACATGTGTCCCATTGAGGGCTAGGGCCTCCCTCTGATGAGGGGTAGCTCGGTTAGAATCTCATATGGTGAGCTGGTCCATATGAGCTTGGTAAACACTTCACTTTCACTAAACTTCTTCCAGCAACTCTGTGTGTAGGCTTCTCCAGACATTTCTGTTCTTTGCTACGCTGGACCAGTGTACCCCGGCACGCCTTCTGAAGAAATCTTGGTCTTCCTCTCTCCCTTTTGCCGATCCTAGGGTCCCATACAGTAGAGATGTTTCCCCATCTGGTACCTGGAAGTCTCGCTACATGACCACCCCACTTCCACTTCAGGCTGCATGCGCGCTGGGCCACGTCGGTTAGTCCTGACATCTTTCTCAGTCTTTCTGTTGAAATTCTGTCTCTGAGGGATATCCCCATTATCCTCCGTTCCATCTTCCGTTGGCAAGTTTTTATGCTATTCTTCTGAGCTGATGTCAAACTCCATGTCTGGCATCAATACAGGAGTGAAGGGAAGATGCAGGATTCTAGTGCCGCTAATTTTAGTCTTTTGTTTAATGATCTGTCCATCAGGATGAATTTCAGTCCCCAGAAAGCTCTCCATGCTGAGGAGATTCTCCTCTTTATTTCTTTCCCCATATGGTTTTGGAATGATACAACTTGCCCCAAGTAAATGTACTCTCACACATATTTTAGATCTGATCCGTTAATCTTGATGAGTGTTGGTTGTCTGTTTGTCATGACTTGTGTCTTCTCAATGTTCATGTGTAGTCCGAACATTCTACTGCGGTCACTGAGCTCCTGTAACATTTCTTGAAGGCTTTCTGCCGTTCTGGCAAATAAGACTATATCATCAGTGAATCGTTAAGTTGGTGAGTCTGTAGCCATTCATTACAATTCCAAATTTGCTTCCCCATTTTATCTTACGAAATATTTCTTCCAACACGCTGGTGAAGAGTTTAGGGGATATTGGGTCACCTTGTCTTACACCTCTGTTTAGTTTGAAAGGTTCCCCTTTTCTTTCTGTCATCACTGTAGCATGTGAGTCCTCGTATAATTTAGCTATTAGTCTTATGTGCTTATGTTCTACTCCATGTTTAGTCAGTGCCTGGAATATACATGGGTGTTCCACAGAGTCGAAGGCTTTTTTGTAGTCGACAAAGGTAATGTATAGCGGTAGGTTAAATTCTTCCGTTTTTTCCATGACCTGTGTGATTGTTTGCAGATGGTCCACCGTGCTGTAGCCCGAGCGAAAGCCTGCTTGCTCTTCCGGTTGGTTTTCATCTAATGTCCTCGTGATCCTTTTTGTTAGTAGCTTGGAGAACAACTTATAGACATTTGACATCAGACTTATTGGCCTGTAGTTATTTAGTTGGTCTTTTACTCCTTTTTTGTGTAGGAGAATTATCTTGCTGGTTTTCCATTGAGTTGGTAAGGTTTCTGAGTCTTTTGTTAAAAATTTCTGTGAGGGGTGCTAATATATGATTTAGTCCTGCTTTCAAGAGTTCATTATATATTATAGTCTTCACCTGGAGTTTTGCTGTGTTTAAGCTCTTCTATGGCGGATCTTACTTCGCTCTGTAGGAATGGTAAGACTTCTTCATTGTTGTCCTTACTTGGTAGGCAGTATTGATTGTGGTCGGTGTTTGGGAGGGAGCTCGTATAGAGGGTTTTGTAGAACTCCGTAGCTTCTGTTATGATGTCTGCTCTAGAGGTTATTCGTTCCCCTTGTGGGCCCTGTGTACCTAGGATCCATTGTTTTCTGTTTCCCAGTTCTTTCTTTGCTTTCCTGGTTGATTTAGTAGACTCTAGAGTTTGTTTTACTTTTTGGTGGCGGTGTTCGCGAAGATCTTTGCATATTTCCCTTTTTGTTGGTTTATCAATTTCTGCGTATGCTTGCTTATGCCTCTCGCTTTCGTCCCTGATGTGTTTGAGGTATTCTCTCCGTTCTATTAGTGCTATTGTGTTGGGATTTAGTTTGTGGTTTGTCCTCTTTCCATGTGAAGCTTTTCGGGCTTTATTGCTCGCTTGGATCAAGGCCTTTTCAAGTGAGTTATATGATTCTTGCACACCCTGTTCTGACTGAGGTTTGACATCTCTCAGTTGGTTTTGTAGTAGATTATTGAAGTTCTTAATATCTATTTCCTCGATATTGTGCTGTGTTGTGTTCTTTTGATATCTTCTTCTTTTTAGTGTTAGTTTGGCTTGTACCAACCTATGATCTGTGCTGAATTTGAGGTTTTGTATGGTTCGGATATCTCTTATCTCATACTAATACTAACATAAAATGAAATCTGTTTGCAGCTATATGGAAGAAGGAAATAGCACTGAAGAGAAACCTACTGTTGTCTCATGACAAGTTGGAGGTGAGAATGGAATTGTACAGCCCAAAAGCACGTGAGGGTGCTGTGTCTGCACTGAGAGAGGGATTCACCGCAAAGAAGGATGATGGCATGACATACATGACTGGCAGTTTCAGAAAGCTAGAAGTAGATTAAATGCCTAGGTAACTTCATTTCACAAAAACTGTTCCTATCAGAACTACACAACAGAGGCAAAGAGAAAGGAGCAGTTTTTGAGACTCTAAACTATCCTCCACCCATGCACATCCTACTACATTGATTCGCGATTCATTCATTCATTTATATCATTCAGTATAGCAGCATGGATGGAGATGATACGAGTTAAATTCTGAAATCAAAGCATGATTGTGATCTTTAAGAATAGGTTAGATGTAGGTGTAAATGATGTGTTTTTAAAATGTATTATTTGTTTTTATTCATTATTATACATGTATAAATATATAAATATCCCGGGACACACAAGTCTCTTTTTTCAATACATGAGGAACCTCAGAGCACAAGTGGCATAATTCCATATAAATTGGTTCACATATCTGCCATAAAAGAAGTAATGAAATAAGTGTTCATAACCCGTGTCTGTTAGGAAAAAATATTTGGGAGGGGAGGTGGGTAGATAGCATAAATAAGGATATTACAGAAAATGACAATTTTAGGAACATTTTAACATAAATATGTAATTTATAAGACTATTCTAACGAAAATGTGATTTAATAAAAAATATATATATATTAAAAAAAGACTTAAAACTTCATATATTTTGGGGATGTCCTTCCCCCGTGTTCCCCTAACTAAAGCACTGCTCATATCTGAATAAGTCATTCAGATCCAATCAAATACAGCATAACTTCGTTTATCTGAAACAATTAGGACGGGGTAAATTTAGATTTGTAAGCAGATTTTTTAAAAATCTGTTAATTCCAATATACCCGAATAAAAATAGTCTTATGCCATTTAAAACATTTCATTTCAATAATTCTGTAAACATTTATGAATGGAAATACATTATACCGTAAGGTATGTCCATAATCTACTGTATCTTTTATTCTCCGCACAGCTTCACGATTTTTCAACCTATATCACTCCGCTTTTCCATTTGCTCGACATAACAATCAAAGGTAGAACATCTTATTCACATGTTAAAAAACACATCGCTACAAAACGGAGGAAAACAATAATTTGCTCCAGTTAGTACTACTGAGGCCTGACTGGTGATGAACAATTTACAGAATTACACTATGTGAATTGCTGCAAGTTGGAATATCAGCTTTTCTCTTCGTACGGCACCGACCTTATTCCTTGTAAAACATCACTTGTGACAATTAACGACCTGTTGAAAAGGATCACGCAGTGATAATTTTATTGCAAGAAACTATCCCATCATTCATTCTATTTGTTTTGGAGGTTTTAAGTACTGTACAAATCCAGTAGAAATAAGTTCTCTTTGACGTTGGAAATTTTACAAGTGGACGAAACAAAATCAGTTGACTTGAATTCAGGTTGATCGAAGTTTGAATAAGTGGGATTCTACTGTATGCCATCTTTGATAAAAGCATGAACTTACTTGACCAGTAAGTTGCAAATGATTCACAAAGATGACAAACTGTTAAACAGTCAATTCAGAAATTAATAGCTTTTGGACTTACCAAATGTGCTCTGAATACCTCGCATAATAACTTGTAGGGACATGGAAAATTCTACAATAAACTTTCCTGACATCTTTGGCAAAATCTGTTGAACATTCTTCAGCAAAAAATAAAATTTCTCTCTTAAGTAGAAAATAGTAAAACAAGGTTTGCATCAACTTTTGTTACTGTACAGAAAAATGAAATAAAAATTAATTGAAACATCAAAATTATACGCTCTTATTACTGTTATCTAATAGCAGTTATTAAGTATTATCTGTGTAAAATTTGGAACTACTACTCTCTAGAATTTCCATCAAAGGTACAGGACAAAGACACTGATAATAATTATATTTCCAAGAATTCAAATAAGTTGTGTAAAATTTCAAGTAGAAGAAGGAGAAAATCATTATAAACATAAATGAAGCAGCTGTAAATAAATGCATGTTTTAAAAAATGGTGAGCCATACAAGTGATAGAAAATGTCCCACTTTTTTTAGTAATTTTTAACTTCCAGCAAGTTGAAACCACATTAATAACTTTTTTCATTTTTACCTTGTTTGCGATTTTGAGAGCTATGAAATTTCCATGTCCTTACAGCCTTAGGCTAGCATATGTAATCATCCCCTGGGGAAGTATCCTTACATCCTTACCCAGCAGCTTGATGAGTATAACTGAATGGAACAATTCTCAATGATTTGCAAAATAACCGAGCACAGACAACTCTTCAGATGCAGGAAACTACGACACTGTCCAGCTGCTTCATAAATTACCGAAATAATTGGACAGATTAAACAGTAGAAAAATCCTAATCAATATTTGTTGTAAGCCTAAACTCTTGGAAAAGAAACATAATGCCCTATTCCACAAGATTAAGTTCCAAAATCAATTCCTACCCTAGTGAAATTCCTTTCTAAAATATCATTAAAAAGCATTTTACAGCCTTGGGAGAGACCTTAAAAATTACCTGAATTAAAATAAAGTCGGTAAAGTGATGTAACAAAGTACCAGAATGCTTTTGTTTAATCAGTGATAATTGCAATCATAATATGCAGAAAAGTTATTTTTGTAATCGATTTCAGAGTAAAGCTCCAGATCGATTCATTAAGCAGGGCTTATGGAAGAACAAAGGTCTACAGTTTGATAAGCATACGTAAAGGAATATGTTTTTTATTATTACTTTTTTCAATCGTTCAGCATTACATTGCTATATCAGATTGGTTATGACCACTGGTGATAACCCAAAGGAATATGTGGGTAGTGTTATTTGCCCAAAATAAATAGGCTTCATCCCATGACGATAAAACTAAGTATACCAAGTTTCATGAAAGCCCAATAAAGCGGTATTTGAGCTATCGTGCATACAGACACATAGACAGACAGATAGTTTCCCACACAATCACAGAAACTACCATACTGGCACTTAATAAATAAAATTATGCCAACCTCGTATCTGTACAATAATTAGGAAAAATTGTTGTATAGAAGTATATATGGAATGAAACTAGGTACATCCTAAGGGAACCAAGCAGTTTCAGCATCAGCATACCAAGCTGAAAACCTAGGTTCAATCTTTATAACATTCTGTAAGATTTTTGGTGCAAAAGGTACGGTACTACACCAAAACTTCTGGTACAACTGTGGGATGCTAAAGGACTTAACAAAACATGGTCATCAATGCAGTATGATGGTCATCAGCCATTTTTGGAAACCAGTTATATGACTGCTAAACAATTTCTGTTTGTCATTTAGCTCTCCCTTTCATAGATATGTCAATTCATTTTGATGAATGATAGTTTTCTAATCTTTTAAGTTCACCCTTTTTGTGTCATACAAAACGTTTCTTTTTAACTCAATTACAACATAACCAAATGAGAATTGTACTTCTATTTGTTAACATTTGTTCTTTTGCCCTATCTCCTTATGGGGAAGTTGAAATAAATAAAAGAATATAACATACTTATATTAATATTTAAGTTAATTCTGAAAAATGCTATAGCCTTGCTATATTGAATTACATTTATCTACCTTTATAAGGAATAAATAACAAATGAACTACTGGGACGCTTTCACCGACAACTCTGAAAAATGCTGTTGGGAAGAAAATGTATATTTCTTATGTAGTCAAATTGCTTGTAACGTGATGCAAGGAAGATATCTATGGCTTGCACTCTTCATGGAATGGCTCCAGGGTTCTACAATCTCGCCACGTGGGAGGCAAGGAGCTGTGCAGGTGATTACCACATCGCTTGCAAGGGTCAGAGAACAGCGTGATGTAGCTGTGGAACCATGTCTGCCAACACAATCATTAAATCAAACCCTATCACTGTCGATGACACTTCAAGGACAACATGGAAGTACTTCAAGAATGAGAATTATCCTCAGGAACTAAACATCCTTATGCAGTGGGTCAGTAGATTAAAATTTAATGGAATATAAGATGCACTTAAGTAAAATAAAACCATTCTTTTGGGAAGAGGGATTATGGCTGGCTTCTGAAAAAATGGATATAAGATTGACTGTCATAGGGTTGATTGGCGGATAAAATTAGACATGTCAATCCATTAGAAATGAACCAGGCCAAGTTGCTCAACATTTTTGATTGACCTAATTTCTTTACCAGTTATTTCCCAACTAAAGGTGAGTTCAAAACTATGGTAAAAAAATGTTTGGGCTCATACTTTTTTTTGGCGGCCATTTTAAGTTTGCTTTTTAACCATATTTCAGTCGAAAACATGTTTTGCACAAATGTATGTAACTCTGTTAATTTTATAGATAACAAGACAAAATAAACACCAAAATTATCAGAATGAAATGCTCTACACTTTTGTTTTAACACAATATTACCTAAGTAGTGAGGAAAGTGAAGAAAAAAAATCAAAACTACAAATTGAAAATTGACTTAAAACGGGAGTTTTGGGGCCGCAAAATTATTAGAAGGAAGAAAGACTCACCCTTAATTTTTTTTTTCTGGTGTAGATCTACTATAGGACTACTCGCTGTAGAAGTTTAAAGCTTGAGAACTTTGCGGTTTTTTTTAATACAATTTTTCAAAAATGCCCAAAACCGTATTTTGGCAATATTTGAAGTAGAATATCTCAAAAGGGACTGAGTGAATGTTGCTCATATCACATATCCAGAGAACACTTCTTGTAATGTACTGCAACACATAGCTTGTTTTCCGTTTTTCATTTTATTTTATTTTTAAACAAAATACTGTTTTTCATTACGTTGATTTTAAGCTTAGCGCTTCTGGCAAGAACTCATTTGTATATATAAATTGTGAGTTGGTATTATGAATACCTTCTTTATTACTATTTGCTACGTAGCTTGAAGCTAAAGTCTCTACATGTACAGTAACCCAATTTACCTAAGTTTTGAAGTCAGGTCTTCGTCAAACTGTAACATCCATTAAAGAACAGAACTGCAAAGGGCTGTAGTGAGTAAGGCTTGTGACCAAGTTACCTTCTGTATTTTCTGAAACCCTGTTCATGACATGAAATGACTACACCCATTTGGTGTGTGGAGGAACTGCCAAATGGTGTCCTTAATCACTTGGTCTGATCGTTCAACTTTGCTCCCTCCTAAATCCCTTCTATTTGGTAATGACTAACTGTCCTACAGTACTGTACTCATGCCACTCTTAGGTGTGGGTGAAAACAGTGTTGTTTTATGTATGTATAAATAAAATTTCATCTGAAAACCCTGGAAATGCCTGTTTTAACTCAAGTGCATGTCTTCTTGAATGTTTTATGACAAACCAACAATCTAGTATAGCTTAAGCCTACTCCTTTAATAAAAATGTTCGTAAAAATAATAGTCAGCTCGAACAGACGAATGAAAACATACTACTTCGAGTAAGATTGCTTGTGCTTAATCAA
Organism: Ectobius pallidus; assembly: GCA_964059195.1. Classification (NCBI taxonomy): domain Eukaryota; kingdom Metazoa; phylum Arthropoda; class Insecta; order Blattodea; family Ectobiidae; genus Ectobius; species Ectobius pallidus. The sequence goes on along the minus strand of CAXKWD010000002.1, from coordinate 35,250,634 downwards.
GAATTTATTCCAGGAATTATTCAATGATGTAAAATCTATATTTTAAAAAGTTGTGTGGGAAAGTGCATCCTATATTCCATTAAGGATGGTTATAGCTTTCCAGGAAAGTAGTAATGATGATTTTATTTCAACCATTGGAATTCAGATTAAAGAATGTTGAGAAGACACAAAAAAGTGCTCAGCTAGAAGAAATTAAAAAGAACAAAATTCTTGAAGAAGAGTTATTAGGACTGAAAACTGAAAAAGGGCTTCTAATAAAGAAGAAATGTGCAACAGATTCACATGCCATATCATGCATTTGGACCACATGCCTTTTGCAGGTAAGTTTCATAAAGCAACATTCACTACGCATATTCAATTCTACAGCCTCATAGTCTCCTGGTATTAAAGGAGGAAAATGTTACATGTTATAGCATAGTTATAGAGGGGTGAAAAACTATTATCACCTATAAGAAATCTGATGTGAAACATTTGCAAGACTTGCTCTACTTTAATCGTGGATTTTGCAATTTTCTCGCTTCTTGCTCTGCAATATATTAAACATGCAAATCTCAGGAGTGAAAATTCGGATGTCTCAGGCTCATGCAAAGCTGCGTTATTGGCAAGGCAGGACTTTCGCTAATTTGTGGAAAATAGGGCTAACTTGTAACTATTCTCCTGACTAAAACTTTCTACGAAAACAATGTTCGACAGTTTAGGGGTTAGCACAAGCAGGTAGGGCAGAAAGTCTAAACAAAGATCTTAAGAGTAATTCTTAGAAAATCATGAATGAGAATTTCTACAAGTAAAGATTGGTTGGTATATGGTTATTTAACGATAGGGATGTACTGCAACTTAGGCCTGTGATCGTCGCTGGTATGCTGGAATTTTGTCCCGCTGCTTTGTAACACCTCTTGCATTGACACATTGGCTGCTTCTTAATTGCCAACAAAATTTTAGCTAGCTGCAGAAGCAGCAGTTAAACTGGAACACCATAAATACTGTGGTATCACTAATAATAACTGTCTCTTCACTGTGTTTGCAGTAGAAACCTTTGGCCCATGCTGTACAGAGGTTGAAGAGCTAATTAGAAGAACATCGCCCACAATCCACACACCCCAGATTATCTTCGACAATGTACTGGCATAGCCATACAATGCGATAATGCTGCATGTATTATGGGGGTGTTTTGATACCTAGATTTTTTTTTTTTTATTATTTTTCTTCATTTCATTTTGTACCGTTTCAACTATGTATGATATACTTCCAATAAATGTTTATTACTTTATTTTATACCGAAGGAACTAAAGTAGTGTTACACGTAAGTTGAGATGTTTATGGCTGAACTGCACGGTAAGGCTGAAATATTTTCACTGTAATATTTATTATTATACTAACATGTGCCCACAGCTTCGCCCGCGATAATTATTTCAAAAATTAAAAATTAAGAGCATAATAGTTAAATCATTATATTTATTAACACCTAAATCACGTGGACTACATACCACGATTAGATAGCATCGCCTGGTAAAAGATACGTCAGATTCGAGTTCCTTGGTCCAGAAAACCCCTGTATAGTGAGTTTCGTCCAAATAAAACAATGTTTGACCATATTAGGGCTTACAACATTCAAGCGATTGCGAAAGTTTAATTTCCAAGGTATGACAAAAATAGACAAAGCCAACTGTAATTATCAAACTTCCATTTAATTTAATTCCAAACCCATCTGAAACCCACTGGCAACAATATGTTTTAATGTCAAATGTGATTCGGATTCGATAATTCTGTGTAAAAAGGGATTAAGTTTTCTCAAAAACATTTGATTTTTGGCATTTAAAATCAGAATTTTTCAAAATCCTTTCTTAGTGAGCACCTACATTATGAAACGAAGGTACTGTCAAAATTTCAAGTCTCTACCTGTTATAGTTTAGGCTCTACGTTGATTCCTGTCAGTCAGGACAAAGCCTTTTATATATATATATAGAGATTATTGTAATATATATAGTATTATTTGTGAGGCATGGCTTAAAGCATAATATTTTTCGATGAGTATTTTAAACTAATCTTAGGAGAATACAGTGGAAAAACTGTTTCAAATGAAACAATAATTCAATATAGCTTTCAATATAACCAGTAAAGTAAAGTAAAGTAAACTGGCCTCTGTAGAGGCTGTGGAGGTCCTTAGGGTTAAAGGAGGTTGAGGCTTCAAGATTTTTATAAGTTTGGCACATGAAGGTGGAAAGGTTGTTGGCCTTAAGCACGGTCACCTCTACTTCCAGGATTACTCCTGGTACTAATTTATGTTGGAGGCTGAGTCGACTCCAGGGTCATAGGGAATACAGAAGGATAAATTATATATTCAGTATGTGTAAAAAATGTAAACAGAATCATTAGAACTGTTCTTCAGAAAATCTTTAAAAATTAAAATTTCTTCATATAAATGATAACAAAATTTAGAGAAAATCACCCCCAAGCTTCATGTCTTATCCCCAGAGGATACTTAATTCAACCGTAAAATTTTTCATTTTTGACCGATGCTGTTCACCCACCCACACAATCATAATCACAATCAAACAGACAAACACACATGGACACGTTCCGAAAATTGTATTTTTATTCAGGGATCTCGAAATGTGAATTAATGCTGAGAACACAATATTGAATTTCAGGACTGCACACAATACTTCCTCATCTATAATATCTACAAAACGTAAAGAACGTAATAGTAAAAAGGTGAAGAGACGCTCAATTTATGCTCCACAATGGTCTACCATTTAACAAAATAATAGTTGGTATATAGATAATCATGGCAGCAGATGCAGAAGTAGAAATTAACTTTTCACTGCTAAACTAAAAACTAAATTCCAAGGCGCTGCATCCCTAAAGGGACAATGCCTATCACCCGACCGCTGCATTACCTACCATAGGCAGATGGTAGGATTGGGGGGGGGGCATGTGGTCAGCATGCCGACACCCATGACCGTTAATGGTGATGTATAAATGTATGGTCTCAAAAATAGTATAAAATTATGGATTAAAACTAATAGCATAATGGTTAATGTAAGATGTTCGAGGGTTTTTATCTGTGTATTTCGAACTGTCATTTATGGAAAACAGCAATTGCATGGAAACTTTCCCCATCACTTCCAAGTTTAGTGCCTTATACCATATTACCAGTGTAAAAATTCAGTGCTCAAAAGGTTAATGTTTCACTCTTTTTTAATAGACATTATATAATTTAAAAAATAAACAAACTGTGCCTAACATAGCAATTTGAGGAAAAAACTGAACATAGAGAAAGGATGTACTACAACAAGTGGTGGGAGTTCTTGAGTGAAAAAGTTGAAATTATTCAATTCTTGAACATTCTCAAGATAACAAGAATCATATAAAAGTGTTCCAGTGATTTAATGCTAGGAGAAGCATGAACTGAGAATGAGTTCTCAAGTAATGTGCATTTTTATATATGAACTCACAACTAAAGTGCACACAGTGTTGTCACATTGCCAAGAAGTTCTCAGGGCAGATGAGTTATTATACTAATCTTATGGGTCTTTACTCCATGAACGCTAGTAGTGAAATGAGATTAAGGCAATATTTGACAGCACTGCATGAAACTACGGTAACACACCCATTGAGGGAACCAATAGCAGTACACGATGAAATTACTGAACTGAACATTCGAATAATGATTTAGCAGTTGTCACTTCTCGACTACCGACTTGAGTTCTCATATCTCGCAACGCAAGTACTCAGGTACTGCTTTCATCCGAGAACTTTTTCATTCAAATGATCTTTCGATTCTGCCCATCACTAAAAGGCTACAAAAAAATTACAGCTTTACATTAAGAATACCTTCCTCCTGACGAAAAACCTCTTGTAAAATTAGAGAGGTATACAAGGTGTTGAACCGTCATTTAGTAGGATATACCATGGACTACTGAGCTTATTATTAATCATCCATGAATAAGAAAATTACCTGCTGCTACCACCATTGGAGTGACAAATTTATGAACAGCATCCTTATTAAATAAATAATTAGCAATAACAATATAGGCCTACATGACACATCCATACTCAAATTACAGGCAAAGAAGTTCAGTGTAATCAGTTATGCTTTCTCCTGCGGCACGGGTTCTACATATGGGCAAGCTCCCACTCGTTTACTGAGCACTGTTGTTCCCGGGTGTGTGTTGTGTTGTTCACTTTTTAATTTGAAAGAATATCTAACACTACATATCGTCGTTGATACTGCAATACGTCGTATGTAAAAAAACTGCCATTTTAATTCTAGTGCTTTTGTGATCAAAATGATCAGACCTTACCTTCTTGTAATTTTAATTTTAGTGCTTTTGTGATCAAAATGATCAGATCTACCTTCTTACTAAAATTAAAATAGCAATGTTTTTACATGACTTATTGCAGTATCAACGACGATATGCAACAAGCCTATGATGGCATTTATTAAGACACGTATATGTTTATGTTTAAGAGCGAAGCGAGTTCACAATTTTCATACCGGTGTCTTAATTACCACCATAGGCAAGTCGCTTAAGTTTTGGGTTTGTTAGAATACCTCATAATTGATGACGCAAATGATTCACGGCCATCAGCTGTTAGTAGTTCTCATCTTTTCCAATAGATGGCAGGCTACAAGGCATGCAGGACACAGGGTTCCTCTCGACACTAACGCCAAACAAAAGCAAATTAAAATACACGAAATGAACTCAAATTTGTTAAAATATTAAAATTAACATGAACATAATTGATTTTATTTTAAATACAGTGATCATACTGTTGTATACATAACTGTAATACTAATATTTTCATGCTAAAAACACCTACGAACATTTCATCTAACGGATTTCAGAAAAATACAAAACATTGTCACTATAATATGCTAAGATGCAGGAAATACAAAAATAAAACTGAAACGCAGATGCTACTTTCAATATAAGGATGCTATCTCAAACAGACATGATATAAAGGCACAGAATAAAACTCTTTTTTAATGACTCAGGGCGACTGAATTTTGTTAATTAAAATTGGGTTTATCTCAAATTAACAAAAAATGCACTGAATTCAAGAAATGTATGTAATTTAGAGTATCATAACATATCTTGTATGAATAACTTAATTCAACAGATTAGCTTCAACATAAGCAGGAATAAAATGCTGATGGAAGAAAATTTACAAGCCTGAAAACAGAAGTTAAATTGATGAAAAGCAGTGATTTAATTGGTCCACCAAGAATGATCAATTTTACTTATTGTAGACATCAATAACAAGAATTTCCTCTCGGCAGTTGAGTTATTTAAGTCAGCTAATGCATTCAAAAAGTGACTTCTCTTTTCCTGTGTCTATCATAGATTTGTTCCTCCAGTTTACAAATTCACTATCACAGTATAAACAATTGTAAATTCTCAAAATATTTATTCCTTAAAAGTGGTATCATTTTAAAGTTCTTCTCCAGCAGAAATATAGTAACAGGGTATAAACGGTATTACACTTTCGATTGTTCATTCATTTAGTATGCTGTGACCATGGTGATTTGATTTTAAACAACACAAGAAAGTAATTATTATTTATATACTTCCATAATGGATGCAGTCCAACTTTTTTCATTAAAAAAGACAATAAATAAAAATTCCCCGAAGAATAGTCGCACCTCATTTTTAACAACAAATCGTTTTAATAATACTTGAAATTGTAAGATTGGCTGTGCCAGCTTATCTTTAATTTCAAGTTTTTAAATAACAATGCACAGAAACAGTAACTGTGATTGATTCTTAATACATAAAATATACTCAACAATTGTCAATTAATACCGAAGTATTCTTGGGACATCTGTGATGATTAAACTTGTGTTTGGACAATGGATAAGAAGCGAGTTCAGGCTGAAAGTTATCAAATTCGCAGAACACGGTAACACAGCTGTTGGACAATGTAATGTTGGACAATGTATCTCAATGTAATGTGCGTCTTTCTCGTCTGCTTACTATTTATAGTCATATGTGCTATCTTTTAATATGTGCTTTTTTCACTAACATTATTTCCTCGCATAAAGAATGCACCCTAGATTTTAGTTGGGAAAAAGGGTCTCTTTTAAGCGAGTAAGTAACCTACAAATATTGCCTGACAATGCCACTCTTTCATCATTGATTGTTGGTAAACACGTTCAGTTTATTTTGAGCATTTGCAATTGACGAAAAATAATCTCGCGCTCATTAGTGGTCATACCATTTCTAAGCTGATAAGAACATCAGCTCTAACAATTCATATTAAATGAATGGTCAGAGTACATGTTATGCTGTAGGTCCTGGCTAATCTAATAGCCAACCCACAAACCTTCTGTATCCTCTAGGGAACTATCTAGCCACAATCACAAACATTCGCAGAATGGCACATAAATGTGACAAAATAAACAGGCTCAGGCCTTACAGATAGGAGCGAGAAACAATCGGTAGATAGATGTTGTACACTGTTAGCTGCGCTGCACCACTGAGGTGAAATCAAATGCGGGATTAGGAAGGAGAGCTGAGGTGAAATCAAATGCGGGATTAGGAAGGAGAGCTGAGGTCAATGACAAGAGTCTTAAGTGACACACAGGAGTTCAGGATTGTTTGTTGTAATTTGTTATTTTTCTTCAGTATTACAAGAATTACATACAGCTGACTGAGAAAAGGACAGGCTGCCTAAACGTTTTAAGTTCCAGGTATGCAATACTATGCATGCTTGTTTCGTCATAACCTGAATACACAAGATAGCATGTAACTAAATAATTGAAATTGGCTGAATTTGTTGTTATATCAAATGGAGTGTCAATTCTGAAAAATTAAATAAGAGTATCGTTGAGCAACATAAAATAAACTATGTTATGGTGATTATATTAGTAAGCGAAGGGGTTACAGTCATTCAAAGCTGACTTGCAAAAGGAACGGGCAACATTGGCTCTACATTAGAAACTCAAATAATCCTTAATTATTTAAATTGCAAGTTTCTAATTACTGTATATTCTGGCAATAAAAGAAGATGCTAATCCTGAGAACAGGCACTTTTATCATGTTGCTTAGGCGTTTGTTTGTTTCTGTGTTAAAGAAAATAAAACCAGTTTATTTATTTAAGTTTTACAGGAAGTTCAAACTAGTACAACATTGTTTATTAACAATTTAACAGAAAGCGAACTCACAATCTTTGGTACAGAAGACAGAGATGTTTGTCAATGAATAAACATCACTGTAATGACTGGAAGTTCGTTAACACTTGTGAACTGCTCCATAGAACTTTAATTTTCTAACAAAGAAGAGTCAGCCCATCCTTTTTTGCAGCCTGCTGTACATTGTGACATAAATCCACGAGCCATTTCAGTGAAGTCATTGCTCTAAACTGCTATGTTTCTTGTTAAAAAATTATAGTGTTCAGTAGTTAAGAAGACGGCAGAAGTGATAGAGAAGAATCTGATAACTGGAAAATGGCACAACCAATCAGCAATTGATAAAATTTAATGTTAGTACAAGCCTGCATAAAGAAAGAAAAGGATGAAAATTCTTTATTCCTTCTGTCTCTTTCCTTCTTATCTATGGACGGAAAAAATAATAAATACGTCTTAAGTGTCATCGAATTACAAACTAAAAGTTCTGTTTGTGGTGTAATGGACATCATAAGAAATGAATAGTCCTGAATAAGAAATACACAAATGCATGTCTTGTAACTTAATAATAGCGTTCATTTAGATTTGAGTCTGTTTACTTGCAAAGATAATATGCCGTTGAATGTATTACGCACCCTAGTTTTCAATATTACATTTCTGAGGGGGAAGAAAAGGGGGATACAGTGAAATATCGATTTTACACTCTCAGATTCTAAGTTTTCCCACACTTTACACCATAAATTAGAAATCTCAACTTAACATCCATAACAGTAATACAAAATTTTTCACTATTTTATATTCTGTGATTTTATGGTTTCCTCGACCTTATGTGGATATTTATTAGTCTCGCCATACATTAAACGTCAATTTTATGTGGGACTATGACATAGCAAGCTTCTACTCCACTCTCGAAAAAGATATTTGATATTAACATAAGTCAACCCCTTGTTCATGTCCAAGTAATATTCTACTTGACATAGTGGAGGGCTCACAGATGCACTTTTACCGGTCACGCTGGCTCTTCCGTAAAGCAGTTACTTACATCTCAGCAAATTCAATTGCAATAACCTACATTATTGACATTAAAGCTTATTAATACTTCCCAAACAACAAGTCAAATATATATAAAAGTAAAACAGAATAAAATAACCATATAAATGGTTTGAACTTTTCTCGGCGAATACTATGTAAAAGTTCTTCACGGGCTAACAGCCAAGTCGAGGTTTAAAAAATCCCTTTAGGCAGGCCTACAGGCAGAGGTAGATTTCGAAGTGCTTTTGGTTTAATTTTATTGTCGCTGCATAGCACTCTTTTTCTTTAGCCTTGGCATGGTAAACCTGCAGTAATAAGAACTGAATTCGGTAAAGAGGAAGAGCCTACAATCATTTGTTTCGACAACAAGAATAGGATATAATATTCTGGGAGGCCGTGCGCAAGATCAACAATGAATAAAATTAGCAAAGCCGCTAAACAAGACAAAATTATGATATTATAATAATTCTTTTAAGTGTTATTATTTTCAAACATTAAAATCTCGCGTCATATGAGAGCTATCAAGAAACTATTTATTGATTTGTAGAGTACTCATCAAGAGCTTTTCAACGATACCCCACAAGACGTGGTTTCAAAAGTTTCGAATTTTCATCCCCCACCCCCACCCCCACCCCCACCCTCACTCGAACCCCCGAATTGTTGGTGTCACTGTGAACTCCATAGGGAGTACTCTAATTTATTCAAACAAAGTTTCCCTCTATACTTCATAGGGGCCGAGATATAAATGTTTTAAAATTTCAACCCCCTCCCCCGACCACCCCCTTGGGCCAATTTTGCCCATTAACGAACTTGTCCGAACTATTGGGCCTAGAAATAACATAATAAAATTTGGTTCAAATATCTTCAAAATTACGGCCGCTATCGTGTAAAGATATATATATATATATATAAATATATATATATATAAATATATATATAAATATCACAAAATTTTTTTTTGAACGGGCGGTGGTTTCGTACTTAGGGGAGCATGAAACGTAAAGATATGAAAGAATTTTTCGAAAATCATAAAGTGGTATCCATTGCAATAGGTAGATTTTTCTTCGAAAATCTACCTAAAAAACTCCGAGCTTTCGGACTCCATCCAGCCTATATATAGAGGCCCTTCCGCCTTCTCTCTACCAGTTTCCCAGAAGATGGACTCAGAGATGGAGTCCGAAAGCTTGGAGTTTTTTAAAACCTCGACTCGGCTGTTAGCCCGTGAAGAACTTTTACATAAAATAATCATTGCAAATCTATTGGTGCTTTAAGATTTTTAGTTGCAGTAAATCACATAAATACGGTATCACTGTTGCACCAACAAGGACTGTTTACTTTGATACTGAAACTCTTTCCATATTAAGTCTGTTTGGGACAGTCTCAATAATACAGTAATAGCACAAAAAGCATGGCAAGCAAAGGATGTGCAAGAAATGAGAGATGGAAAGACAGTGCATGTATAGAAAGTAAGAAGTTGTATGAGAAAATAAATAGTCTAATTCATGCAACAGACACATAAACTTTATTAAAGGAGTTAAACAGTCTCAATATCACTGTCTGGCACTCTAAAACACCTCCTGGATTCTGAAATCTTAAACAACCATCAAGAAAATCAGTGAATTTATGGTTTGCATTCTTCATGAAAAGGTTCCAGTGTTCTAAAAGTTCGCCATGTGGCTGGTTGATTATTGCGGAGGATTCGACCACATTTCTTGCAGCGTGCTGAGAACAATGTGATGTAACTATGGAGCCAAGTCTGTCAACATAATATTAGTAATTACTTAACTACATAAAATCAATACCAACAGACTGGATTCTGGGCTGCTGCTGCTGCAAAAAATGTAATGCTTCGAGAATAATATCAAAACTCTGAAATCTAGAAACAAATTTTTAAAACTTACAAATACTTGGTTTTCTATAAACAGCTAACACCGAAGCACTGAAAATTAATATATATACACCAAAGGTAAACTGTTAAAAAAGATCAATTGATCTTATAATATTAATTTTTTCAAGAACTCATGTACACTGTTATCAAATATTCTTCAGGGATTTTATACATTCATATTTTTATTTTATGATGTCTCCTTTTCAATTGTTCTTCTTAGAATTTTTAGAGACGTGGAATTTTATAAATATAAAATTATTGCAATATTCCTCAAATTTAGTGCAAGATAATTATTTTGAACTCTGGACAGCTATATTCAACTGGAGCTTTCAAACAGCTGAAAAATAATTACTTTTCATATAACAGTAAATTTTAAATCAGAGTCAGTGCCATGTTTTACTCTATGCACTTCTCTGCAGATACAAACTAATACTAGAAAGAAGATGACTAAAGATGTGCAGTTTATTGGCAGCACAATATATGAAAAGAATAGAAAGAACAATTCTTTCACGGAGAAAGGAACAGTGTGATACATGATTATTTCAGGCATAATATTACAAATTACCATATCAATTCTCTTCCTAAAACTTCAACTATCACGTTTAAGAGTTTCTGCTTCTTCATGTAACTGTCCTCATGTTTGAAACTTTACAGCTTTCATTTACAGTATCTTCTCTCTTTGATTCATAGGGAGATTCAGTTATATATTTTACTGAACTGTATGATAAGACTCTATGAAAATGTACATTATATGGAGATGATTAGTAAATTTTAACATGTAAGTAATTAAATTAACGTAATCCTATTGACAGAGATTTAAATGAATTATAGTATATTGATTCAAAAGAATTAATTTTGTACGAAGTCTGCTGTAAATTGTACAAAATTAAAGGGAAAAACTGAACGTAATTAATTTCATGTACTGTTAATACAATACATAATGCTGTCAAACTACCTATATAATGCGACTCTTATTGGTATTACTAAAACTATTTTAATAGTAGCAAGTATCCAAAATTGCTAAAGCATATAAAGATATGCACAATTTATGAAGTTATCAGTATTATACTTTTTGCTTACTTCTTCAAACATTTTAGAATAGTTTTGTGTGAAAATATTGTAGGAACTGCATTCCTGCATATAAGCTGCTTTCAGTCAGCTTGATTATTTTCATATTAATTTTCTGTAATAATTAATAGTGCAACTGTAAAATGCTAGGATCACAATTACAACATTATTGGTTTAGGTTAGGTGGCTCTAGGCCATTAAGCATGAAAAAGATATAAAAAGGAGAGGAAGGTGCCAGAGAACTTACCAATTGGCAGGAGAAGCTGGTCTTCAATTGGTGCTGGCTCTGGTATCATAGAAACACATAAAAAACACATAAAAAGAACAATAAAAAAACGAAAATTTTCGGACAAACTTTGCCCTTTGTCAATCACTTAGAGAATGGAGCTTGAAGAGAAAGTGTAGGGTTGCCAACCTAGCCAAGAATGGCATCCTATGTTCTCTGGCCAGGAGGGAAAAGGTGTTATCTGATATTGAGGTTGGGGGGGTTTCTGGATTTGGTTATCCACTGGTGAGCCAGTTCCCACCTTCTGAGTTGGGAGGGGTTGCAGCTATCAGGGAGGCTTTTGATTACTTTGATGGTGAAACAGTCCTCAAATGATATCCCATGGTCCATGGTGTGTTTGGATACAGGTTTATCTGGATTTTTGCTTTTGTAGTCATGCCTGTGGCCATTCATTCTTTTTCTTAAAGTTTCAGTGGTTAATCCTATGTATTGGGCCGGGCATAGATTGCATTGTAGTTGATACACTATGTTGGAGGAATTGCATGTGTGGTGACCCTGGATCTTATACTCTCTATGGGTGATTGAACTTTTGAAGTTTTCAGCTGGATGATGAATAGAGCAGGTCTTGCAGGTAGGTCTATTGCATGGGAAAGTGCCTTTAGGTTCAGAATTGGATGTAGGCCTTTCTTGTAAGCGCTTGGGCTTAACCAGTTTTTGTTTCAAGTTAGGCATCCAGCTGAAAACTTCAAAAGTTCAATCACCCATAGAGAGTATAAGATCCAGGGTCACCACACATGCAATTCCTCCAACATAGTGTATCAACTACAATGCAATCTATGCCCGGCCCAATACATAGGATTAACCACTGAAACTTTAAGAAAAAGAATGAATGGCCACAGGCATGACTGCAAAAGCAAAAATCCAGATAAACCTGTATCCAAACACACCATGGACCATGGGATATCATTTGAGGACTGTTTCACCATCAAAGTAATCAAAAGCATCCCTGATAGCTGCAACCCCTCCCAACTCAGAAGGTGGGAACTGGCTCACCAGTGGATAACCAAATCCAGAAACCCCCCCCAACCTCAACATCAGATAACACCTTTTCCCTCCTGGCCAGAGAACACAGGATGCCATTCTTGGCTAGGTTGGCAACCCTACACTTTCTCTTCAAGCTCCATTCTCTAAGTGATTGACAAAGGGCAAAGTTTGTCCGAAAATTTTCGTTTTTTTATTGTTCTTTTTATGTGTTTTTTATGTGTTTCTATGATACCAGAGCCAGCACCAATTGAAGACCAGCTTCTCCTGCCAATTGGTAAGTTCTCTGGCACCTTCCTCTCCTTTTTATATCAATTACAACATTATGAAATATGAAATAAAACAAATCTCACAATTGGTAGCTTTGAAAAGAAACCTTCAGTTTAGATAATGTTTAGCATTTTTGCCTTGTTTTTTCAGTGTATTTAAAGGATAGGGAGACAGTCTTACATTTTTTTTACCTTTCAAAGATCTACCGTCCCAACACTAATGTAACATTCAATAGAGTAAGTTCTGCCAGGTAAACATGCTCTGCCAATTCTCTGGAAAGCAATTTATAAATGTTAAAAACATAATTCCAGCTTGTAGGCCCTGGTTCAGTTGACACTGGTGTGCCAAAAATTTTGTCCACAACTACGGTGGACATCTTCAGTGGTGGTGGAGTCTCGGGCGAAGAATTCTGGTTGGCAGCTGGCTGTTAAACTGGCTCAGTGCTTTGCTCTGCAGCAGCATTTATAGTCTGTGAGGTGGGACCGGGATTCCATGCGCTAACTTCTGATTGGTCGGCGATGTTCAAGTTGGTGCATGAGCTGGTTGAAGCAGGGCAGTTATCTCTGTTTCTATATGGTTTTTTCTTCATATTAGCTAGTACAGGATACCCAATTGGATGTTTATGAATCTCTATTGCCTCTCGTAACCTGGTATGATAAGATTTATGGTGAACAGTATTTCAGTGTTAATCTTGACTGAACTATGATGTTTTGTTTTCTCCTTTTTGTTTATACGGTTACGGTTTGATTAGTTCAGTAAACCCAGAAGAAGGCCACAACATGAGGGCCGAAACGTCAGTTTTAGACATGACGACATGGTGCCACAAGGACAGTCAAGATTATTATTGTTCATTTAGCCATGGAAGCCTACGACAACAGTATTTCAGTGTCTTCAAACAAGATGTTGTGTTCTCCTCTTGCTCCCCAGCTCTGAAGAAAAAACCCTTTAGAAACAGAGATGGCTGCCCCGCTTCAACCAGCTCATGCACCAACTTGAACCTTGCCGACAAATCAGAAGTTAGCACATGGAATCCTGGCCCCACCTCTCAGACTATAAATACTGTCGCAGAGCAGAGCACTGAGCCAGTTAACAGCCAGCCACCGACCAGTATGCTTCGCTCAAGACTCCACCGCCATAGCTGTGGACAAAACATTTGGCACACCAATGTCAACTGGACCATGGCCTACAAGCCCGGATGTTTTTAATATTGACTGTGGCCATGAAAGCCTACAATGTTTTATAATTTATAATTGGCTCCCATGTCAAGTTACTGCTAAATGTGGTTACACTACCATATCTGGAAGTTGTCGCAATTATAACATCAAAAGTTACTCTCTAAAGTACACTGGTTCTGTGATATATAGGCTATGGTTCATCAAGTTATGTAGTACCAGATCTGACTAGAGCTACAGATAGATGAATTCATATCAGTAAGGTGCCCCAGCCCCAGCCCCTCCCCCAATCACCATAACCATAATGAGAAGAAAATGTAAATTACCATGAATGATCGTACAGCCAGTTCAGGTAGTGTAGGGGAGTAGAAATGTAGCATTGCAGCATGGGAGTTCTCTGTTACTTTGCGAAACACTTTATGCCTTGACTCTGTCCACAGATCCATTGTTTCACCATGCCCTTTCACCACCACCCACTCAATCATGAGTCCCTTGAAGGACATCACAGCTTTCAATACACGTCCTAGAGTAATCTGCAGACAAGAATACACAAATTAATGATGAAGTTAATAATAATATAGCAATCACCCCTTTTTAAAATTATTTGTTGTAAGGTTAGTCAAAATATTTCTAGAAACAACTTGCAGAGTTGACATACCGTACAGTAGAGTATTTTCACTTAGTCACTGATATTAAACAACTAGCAGGTGCCCGCTGCTTCGCCCAAGATAATTAATTTAAAAATGAAAAATTAAGAGAAAAAAAATTAAAACATATTTATTAACACTTACACGCAAACCATTCATAAACTAAACAATTAGTAATTATAATGAAACAGCTAAAAATTCAGCTGTGGAGTGCATTCCGTGATTGAAAAGCACCGCCTAAGAAAAAGACCTGAAGATTCAAGTTCCCTGACCCAAAAAATCCCCGCACAGTGAGTTCTGTCCAAATCGATAAATTTTGCCCATTTAGGCCTATATTCATTATCGCTCTTCTGTCTATGTTGAACTCGCAACGAAAGTGAAAATTAAAAAATTCCGGCTACCCCTCAGTATCTATGTCCAGATTTCTGCATGCATGCAATAGATTTGGGTGGGCATCGCGCACAGACAGACAGGCAAACACTTCTCTTATTATACAGATTTTGTAGAAGTAATTATGACTCAGGGTGCCAGTTGGGCAGGCAGCTAACTTCAAATGTCAGCTTTTGCCAGCTACAACTAGTAGAGGCTAATTGTATGGTAATGATACATACATTCACCTGCAGTAGAGCATTTGTAGCAAATGGCCTGGTGATGGTAACATTCATGTCAGTAAACAAGCGGTCAACTGTAGTTATCACATTATCCACTGTCCTGTAACACACAAAAAACTAAAATAAGTTAAAATACTAAACATGTCAATATGAATTTCAGAATATAATGCAATAAATCCACATCGAATATTTTTACTTTTTGGGCTGGACATGTTGTGTGCATGGGGGAGGAAAGATTTATCTCAAAAATTAACTGGGAGACCCAAAGGGAAAAGACCACTTGGAAGACCTAGGTGGAAGGACAATATTAGGATAAACTTAAGAGAAATGGGATTTGAGAGGGACGGTTGGATGGAGTTAGCATAGAATAGGCTTGTATGGCGGGCTCAGGAAGGCACAGCAATGAACTTTCATGTTCCATAAAATAGATATTCCTTTAGCTTGCTTAGGAATTGTCTACCGCCATTGAGTAAGTAAGTTTTATTCTTAACCCTTTCAAAGCTGATTTTAATATATATGAGCAATCATTAAGGTGAAATAAGTTTGAAATCAACATGAAAACATTTAGTTAAATAGCTCGTCTCCATAAGTGACAATCGTAATATGTGAATAAATATCCTCAAATTAACTTAAAACATTACCAGTACTCTATTGTTATATAGGCCTATCTCTGTTTTTATACAATCTTTGGAGGTGATGCATTCATATGTTAATAGCAGTGGAAAGATTAATAAGACTTTATATTAGCTACTGTACTTTATCTCAGACAAAATATTATTATTATTTCAGTAGAACTTCAATTATCCGGATTAATTGGGATCGGACCTGATCCGGATAATTGGATAAATCATTACAAAAAGTACTGTACAGTACTGCAGTACTGTGTGAGGAGTCACCTGAGGAAGACTCGAGGGCAGAGTTGAAACGTTGTGTTTTAATTTTTTAACGTGTATCCACTGATTTTGTAATAATTTTAAATACATCTTTTTATTATATTTACTGTAGGCCTATTGTTAAACTGATGTTTAAGACATGGAAATGTTCCTTGTCTGTGGAGATCAATAGCCATAAATTATATTTTTTTAACAACAGTTTCAAAGGTCGTAAAAAAGTAAATTTTTTAGCTAGAACTGTTTCTTTTTAGAATGAACAGATTTTTATGCTGAAGTTGAATCCATTCAAATTAGAAAATGTATTTTTCCGACGTAAGGTAGGGTTTCCATGGCGGGGTCACATATCTTATATCTTCAACTCATAATAAATTGCTACTTACTGAACAGGTACATTGTGGCTGCTTGTCTGGGTACGTCTTCTTTTGGCACTGCTTGAATTCATGTACGATCTTTTCAATGAGTTCTGGCTCAAGAGAGTGACTGCAAGACCAGCATACTCATGTACCTGAAACAAATCCACATCATTTACAGAAATTCCACTACTCTAAATCAAGGATGACAGGATTAAAAAATGTAGGAAAATTGCTGTTAGTGTCCCAGATTATTTCAAATTAAGAATGGTAATACACATGAAGCCACCATACTTCTACTGTGCATAACTGTTTAGCCGTTCAGTTCAAGAAGTTGGGATTTCTCAAACATCAATGTTAAGGGGACTTAGAAGTTTGATGTTCTGTTCATATAAAATTTATACTTTGTCAGATATGAGGAGTGTCGGTTCAAAATGTGTTAAGTCCACCTCCGATCGTAATGTAGTTTTTTGCGGATTCGCATTCTCTGAGGTGTTCTGCAGAATACTACATAATGTTTTTGTCTCAAATCGCAACCTTTCCCCGTTAAAATTGAGCCTGAAATATGGGGTTCGATGCAAAACGCGTTCAGTCCAGAACTTGGTTCGGTGCAAATTATGTTGAGTTCACATTTTAGACGCAATCTCGTGCGAAACAGGTGATGCGTTGAACTTTTACGACGTTTATTGTTGCAGGTGTTCTTCTAATGAAAGCGGTATTCACCAGACGCCGAAAAAGATGTCATTAGCGGTATATAATAAAAGAAGAGGAGCATGGATTTTCCATGATTTAACATGCTTAAAAAACAAAGATTGTTTATATTTTGACAATTTGGTACATCAGCAATAGTTCACTTATGTTAGTGCGATCACATGTGATTGTAATTCTTAAATAAAATACTAACTTTCATCTTTTTAAATTATTATTATTATAGTGTTGGGTCAAAACGCGTTAAGTCCGTTACTTTCGAAACTTTAACTATCAATAAAAGATGTAAATGAAAAGAATGATTTCATACACCCAATACATTTAACTATATATTAATTACTGATTCTGATCAGAAACAAATATTGCAAATTCGTCTGATAGTTTGGCCACAAACAGTTTTTCGTAACTCTTGAAAAATAATTATTTGTGGACTAAACGGGTTTTGAATCGATGCTCCTCATATGTATAGATCAGAAGGGACAGCATTTTCAAAACCTACTTCAAAATAAGTACTAACTTAAACACAGTACAGAAATTCTTCTTTTCACTTGAGCGTTCTCTTATTTGAATCTTAGGCAAGAGATGTAAGTAGCGGAGGCAGACAATAAACTGTTATGGCAATCGACCCCCCAATTCTCGGAGAAGGCTGTGCATTATGCACAGTTGAAGTCCGATGGTTTCATGTTTGATTTGCACTGTAGATATAGGCCTGAGTAAACCCAGCAGCAAGACAGCATGAAAGACGAACAGACCACTAAGAGAACGAAATAGTATATTGCGATACAAGTGCCGTAAGGCACGTTTACGGGTCGAGGAAACAGATTGAAAACTCGAGGCACAGCCGAGGGTTTTTAAGTTTTCGAGACCCATAAATGCCTTTACGGCCCGTGTGTTGCATGCTATTTTTTGCACGACGGTTACTTATATCAATTTAATTATATTAATTGTGATATTACCTGAAAATATTATGTAAATACATTCTTGAAAATAGATGTTTATTTCAGAAAGTGATTCGCATGTGTTTGTTGTTATGGGAACCGAACATTTGTCCTGGGGGCCGTGTCCATAAAGGCTTGTATTATGAAGTGTATCGTAATGAATAATGACGTGGCGCTTGGACCGTAAGTAATTTAACCTCATCGCAACACGATTGTGTGGGAATGTCAACTTACGATCCATGTAAACAACTTTCGTAAGTAACATTTACTAGCTAAGGAGTGCAAAAAAGAAATTTAAAACACTAAAATTATTATTTGAAATAATATTTTTGTACATTTTTCTCAATATAGCCTAGACCCTGATGGAGATATATTTCATGCTTATTTTGTAGGTATAACTTACTGCTGAATACTAATATTTTAAGCATCTCCCATGAATATTGCTTTAAGGAAAGTGTTTAAAGCGTTGTGTGGAGTTAGTTACGCTTCGTGCCGTGTGAGCGCACCTCTGTTCAGAGACCTTGAAACAGTCAGTTTATCGTTGTTAAGATGGCGTGATGGCAATGTGCCTAGTACGAGCAATGTGCAATGTATTTCAAGAATAGTGTTAAAATAAATTCATCTAGGCATTTCAGTGTTTATTTCTTGAGCTACCAGAGAGTTGTTGTGTGCTCGCAACAGAAAGCATTCTATAAAATTTAGCACTTATTGCTGTTACCAAAAAATATGGTTCCCAATTACTGTGGATTTCCTGGGTTACGAGGGTCCCATCTCGCATATGCAGGTTCGCATGGATGCTGCAATGATTTTGTTTTAAGCCAAAGCAGAATGACCAGCTACGCTTCTTGCACCTAAGTAGTAGCAGCTAGATTCTAGGCTAGGCTTCAGTGTATTTGGCGAGTTATTGACTTTGCCTGCCGAAAATTTGAATAATTCTCCTCTGAGTACAATGGTAGAGCTTACCACCCCTCCAGTGCTGCTACTATAGGAAGGGCAACCACCTTGTAGCTTTTGGAATGCAGTTGGCTTGGGGGTTGGAACTCTTTCAAGTGATATGTTACAAAGTGCATTAGTTTATTCTACGTGTAACATTTTTAGTTAAGATGATTTAGGGCCTAGTGATTTTCTTTTTTTTAGTTTTATAGGCCTACATCTAAAGTGAAACAGAATGGATCAGCTAATTTCAGTGTTGCTTTTGTTTAATTGAAATGTGAAGTTGAAATGGGAGAAAAATGTACGGTAATAATTTATTTCTCTTTTCTTCTCTTCTTGCCCTCCTCTTTTCCTCTTTCCACCCTTTCTCTCACCTCCTCTTCAACCCACCTATTCATAGCCGTAAACTTTTCGAAAGACCGATACTGGAACATGGAACCAATAGCTTCGTAACTAGCAGCCTTAACCACTATGCCACGAGTGTTTGCTGAGCAGTGAAGTGAAAATCCATCTATTTAAGTTTAGAGAGCTGTAATACATACAGTCACGTGGAAGGTCCTAGTAACGCTAGAGATTGGTGAGTGTATTTTTGATATGGTACAAGTGTCATTTTCATAACATCATACTGTAATTAGGGGAATAAACAGCTTTAGGTCATGCACTAGGCCCCTCCTCACTAAAGGGACCCACCTGAGGAGGGGTTTAGGGTAGGGAAACATTGTTTGAAAAAAAAAAAAAATTAGACATCTGGTGGTGGCATTTGAACTACCAGCAACACCATCTATTATGCAAAAGGTGATAGGAGGGAAAACATTAAATAATTATTTTTTCCTTTTTTATCTTTTTCTCTTCCTTTTCCTCATCCTTCCTACCTTTCTCTCATCTTCTCTTCACTTTACCTACCTATTTGGGACCTATTCCTAGTTCTGTAAAGTTTACGCATCGACCTGTACTCAAACATGGGACCACTAACATTATAACTAGTAGCTATAACCACTACGCCATGAATGATTGCTGACCAGTGAAGGGAAAATTCATCTAGCCTATTTAAGTTAAGAGAGCTGTAATACATGAGAAATAGTCGTTTTAATCCCAAAGAGGTGGTGGTTGTATTGCAGCTGATATGACACAAGGGTCATTTTCTTAACATTGTATCGTACTTGCCATATTAGTGCATAAGATTAGGGTACAACAGTGAGCTGCAGTGCTTTCAATGAGCAGGTTCATAGCCAGGGTAAAGGCACATGCAAGGCTAGGCAGCCAGGAGAAGTAGGGGAAGCGGGTCAGCGAGTGACAGTGGGCGGAGCTTCAGTGCTGGTCAACCTAAAACTATCTTTTGTCCTCATTTTAAAGTGTGAGGCCCCCTTAAACGCTATCCACAATGTGCAGTTGGCACTTGGCAGTCAGAAGTCAGCAGCTGCATCTATTTCGAACCTATTCCTGTCCTACAAATTTTCGCACCTATCGCGATTCGAACACAGGGCTGCTAGCATGATAGCCAGTCATCTAACCCACTACGCCATCAAGTGATCATTGCGATGTGAAGCAAAAATTCATCTATTTAAGTTTAGAGAGTTGCATGTTATAGCGGAGATTGATAATTTCGTATAAATTGCAATTGTGAAATAACCTTTTGATACAAGGGTCGTTTTGGTTTTACTAATCAACTCGTTTTGAGGGTGGGATACCATTGAAAACTAAAACCCTCGTTCCCAAATGAACTGCTACCATCCGTCACATGATGGGTCACCATAGCAACTCAACGGAGTGGGTGGAGTTGAAGGGACGACCTGTTTTTCGATTTTGCCTAATTTTAAATCTCATAATATGTAACTTGCAGTCGTGCAGTCGGTAGTCGAAGATGAATTTCCCGACTGCCGACTACCAGCTGCAACTGCACTTTGTGAACGGTGTCCACTACTCACCACGTTTTTTTTTTATTTTGACTACTGACTGCACATTGTGGATAGAGCTTTAGTTGGTACTTCACCCACTAGACTAACTAATCTACAGATGTATTACCTTATCAGTCCATTTGTAACTGTTAACAAGCTGTGGGTATAGAGCCTGTCTATCTTGGGTACTCTCTTGGCTTAGGTATGTTGTGTTCCCTAGGTTGAATGGGCCTGGTGGTGGTGAAAGACTGGCTACAGCTTGCTCGACATCTCTGTGAAAAATGTAATTATCATAAAACTGACAATGTTAGAGCACATGGCGTATTTTTAATTACAGACATCTGGTAATGCGTAAAGTATTTTATCATAGCTTACCTGAGGTTAATGTTGACAGTGCTGAGTAACTCCTGCAACTCCAAGAGAAATTTCGTATCCTTTCCTTCTTCCCCATGATCAGCTCTGAGGCCATTGCCAAGCGTATCAAAAACTTGACCCACACTCGACCTCAACACCTTCACGGCATTCAAAGCCGTGTACAATGCAGTCTCCATCATGTGTTCATAAGAATTGTGGCAACCGTAAGCTTCATTAAAATTAATTTTCGGTTGATTAATAACACAAGCGCGCTGGAAATGAGCCTTAATCGGCGGGTTCTTATTCAGCAGTATACTTCAGTTGGTTTGATCTTCTAAATCTATATCAATGATTCAGATAATACGAAAAGTTATAATTTATTTAGGTAACAAGAAGAGTACACAACAACCCATACGACAGCCATTAAATTACATAAAATGACCGAAAAAAAATATCAGCATAGAAAACAGTCAAACATAAAACTCCTTTCTCGTAGGAAAAAAAAACAGGAGCACCTCTGCTACGACTGGGAAGAAACTGATCTACTAACATAATTTTTTATAATCTTCTTTAAACTGAACACATTTAATCTCAGGTATAAATTTAAAGATGAAATATAAAAATAATAACTGCACATTACGGTTGGCTGTACTGATGATGCGCTTTCGGTGTATGTTGACATCTGGCGGCCAAACTCATTACTCCCCAATTTGGCGGTAATCTTTTAAATTTCAAATGAAGTGTTTTCACATTGAATAATGGCGGTGTTTATGGATTCGATTAATCATTCGGTGTGCGTGTGGTGACAGGGAAAATAGTTTTCAATTAGTGTTTATATTTTTCAGATAATTATGCTGTGTAAATAATGGTGTGGGCAACAACTCCAACATTGATTGAACTATTAATCAAGCAGAAGCTTGAAAATATAATATAAGTTGTTCTTGTGTTTGTGTAATTGCTCTGAGAGATCGTGATATCTAAACATAGACACTAAAAACTATATAAATGATAGTGGAATGATAATTATTTCACTCTGGCCGTGTGTAGGCTAAGGCCAAAAGGTTGAATCAGACTGAAACATTCAACGCCATAGCTGGGATTTGAATCAGGATCCTTGGCTCTCCATGCTGCTGCTCTACCATTGAGCTATCTCCAACTAGCTCACATATCCCCGTGTACCACCAGGCGTTCTCAATGTGAGATACCAACCCAGTGGCGACTTACAACCCGTAAGTACTTAAAGGTCCAGGCTTCATAGTAAACCACTAGTAGGTCGCAGTGGAATGGTAATTGAAGACCATTTTTTCACAAGCCAACATCTACATAAAGTATAGTTTCGAGATATTCAATTTTTTTTTGCATACACTTGAAACTTTTAAGAATTTTTATTTTTGTTTTTGGAGAAAAATAATGTAACATTGTTTATTTCAGCTCAAAATATTCAAAGTTTTCACAAAATCCGAAATCTGCAAAGGACAATATCCTCTTTCTGCAGAATAAACTTTTAATTGTAAAGAGGATTTTTTAGATTTGGTACAAGGGTCTGGGCACATTTTCAGGCAATTACAAAATGTATATGTTACTCCATATAGGTATTCGGCCCTTATCATGTAGTTTTTCTTAAGAAGTACAAACATTATTCCTCTAGAAATATAATATTCAATGTAAATACACATAACAGAGCAACAAGACTACTTCAGAACAGAAATAGTATTGAACAGAAACATTTAAGAAACTCTGTGGTCACCTAAAAGAAATGCAGTGATACTTAAAAAGAAGTGATTGTTTATGAAGGACCCAGTATAATTCTGAATATTCATTTCAAAACAGTTTTAAGTATAAATCAAGTATACTCAAAGTGTTCCATTCATTTATTTGTTGCAGCCATCACATCTGCATAAAATGCTTTGGAATCATCAGGGACTGAAAAGTACTGCATTAGTTTTACAACATCCCGTTTTTTCCGACACATGGTTTACTTTGGGAAATTCATTTTGTTTCTGCAAACACTTTTAAGTCTTTGACACCTTTTTTAGCACCTCATATTCAATGTCTGATTCAAAATAAGTAGATCGAAAGCAGTTTACTTTCCCCTTTAACATTTCCCTTTTAGCGTAAGAACGTTTGCTGGAGAAATGTGAAATGGCAATTTGGATATCAATGCCAGACTTGAAGCCCTCTTAAAATCCCATATTTTCCAGTATTGACCAAGCATTTGTACCTTTACATGTTTCTTCATTATGTCGCAGTACTGTTGAGGAGAAATAATGTCTTCTTTAATCCTGTAATCCTTCTCTACTCTCCCAAATACCCAAACAGGTGGCATGTGACTATGACCAGGTACCAACAATTAATGTAATGGTCAGTGTTGCCACATGAAAAAATTCACCTATTCTTTATTCGCCACAGATATCAGATTTTGTTAGAACACCTTAATTATAGATATCGGATTTTGCAAAAACTATCGTCTTTCTACCATTTCTGAGTGGAATAGATATCGGAATATGAAAGAACCAGTAAAACTATTGGAAAGCAGCTACTTAAACTATACGAAACAATGTACATCTCAATTTCATCAAAAAAGCAGTTATCAGCTTTTGAAAAATGCTCCTCAATCCTTTCACACTGGCTGTGTGTAGGCTAAGGTGGAAAGGTTGAGTCAGACTGAAAAATTCAATGCCATAGTCGCTGCTCTACCATTGAGCTATCATGGCAACCTGCTGGTACAACATTAAATTCTCCAACTGCCTCACATATCCTGGTGAGTCAGTTGGAGAACTGAATAAATTGTGCCGGCACGTTGCCATGGTACCTCATTGGTAGAGAAGCAGCACATAGAGCCAAAGATCCTTGTTCAAATCCTGGCTATGGCATTGCATTTTTTAGTCTGACTCAACCTTTCCACTGTATAAATGATAATGAAAAATCTGCAATGATATGCAATATTTATTTATATATTAAGTTATAAATTAATTGATTTCTTGTGAACTATTGCAGACCAGCACTTAATTAAAGGAAAAAGTTTGATATTAGATTAATGATTTTAATTTTTATGTAATATTTAAAACCAACAAATTTCTCAACAGATATAATCTAATAATCTGGGCAAGAAGAGTTTTAGTCTGCTGAGAAATTTGAAGTAATAACCCAGGAGACTAGTCATTTTGAATTTCATTTTTTTTAACTTTAAGGGGGAGGACCCCCGGAACCCCTTTTTTGGGGGGGGGATAATCTATACCCCAACACTTTCCAGTAATTACAAACTTTCCTTTATGTCGCACCCCTTCAATAAGTTCTGGATCAGCTTTTGCATTGAAATAGCCTAGAAAAATAAAAAATCGAAAATACTATTAAACTATTCCAAGTAATTTTTACAGAAAAAAAATATAGAAATTTTATTACTCATGAATAAAAGTTATAACATTCCACCCTATTCTGTGCTAACTGCATCCAAATCCTACCTCCCTTACATCTATCCTCCCATCTACATCTAGGTCTTCCAAGTGGTCTTTTCTCTTCGGGTCTCCCAGTCAATACTTTGGAGATATCTTTCCTCCCCCATGAGTGCAACATGTCCAGCCCATTTCATCCTTCGCGATTTAATTACCCTTACTATATCCGGTGAAGCGTACAGGTCATGAAGCTCGTCGTTATGCAATTTTCTCAATATATATATGAAGCGTCCAATTCCAAAACTGTCTCAATCCATTTTTTAAAAAATTGAGATAATGGCGGTTTCGTCATCTACCTACATATCTCTAACAATGTAGTAATGAATGTTGTGCCTAAACTTCCTCTTTCCTTCCAAAATTAAGCTTCAGAAATGACAAACAGTTTCAAAACTTTCTCATTCCATCCCATGTACTGTTACAAAACTGTCTCGTTCCATACATGAATTTCTTTTTAAAAACTTCCTCCATCTATAGCAAGGATTGGTAATATTCATTGTTTGGATAACAAAACTCTCTCCATCCGTCTTTTAAATTTCCTTACAAACAACCTTTCATTTTATGTTTCCAGCTGTTGTCAGCAGTGTATTAGAAAAATTATAAATATGAACGTTGTCACTCATATAGAAGGTAATAAATAGTACAGACTCTCTGTAAATAAGAAGATAGTGTTTTCTGTGCATTGCTCACAAATACAAGCTAATTAAGCACTATTCTTAAGAAATGGAAAGTAATATATTGATTTCACCTAGACGGAAGAAATTGAAAGATCCTTCGAAATGGGGGAAAAAATAACGAAAAACACTAGTAGGCGGGAGAAACTAAGGTCATGAAAGTGTATGCTGACGGGTGCCCAGGACAAAATAAAAATATTACAGTAATTACAGTATTGGCTCTACAATAGCATACCAACTGTAAAGAACTCCATGTTATATTCCCTATTGTCGGCCACTCTTTTCTTCCAGCCATTAGAGTTTTTGGGAGAATAGAAAATGTCATTAGGAAGAGGGATACTATTAACAAACCATGTGAATATAGAGACATTATCTGAAGGAACTGGGAGAGGATTTTGTTATCTTTGATTGGAAGAAAAATAGCGCAAGCTACTCTCAAACATCCTGGGCAGAGGCATTTCCAGTTTTCCGCAGCTAAGTGAATCATTCTAAGAAAAACTGCATCTGGAAAAAATGTGATTGTGAGAGGGGAACAGACATAGGATCATTCAAATCAGTGTTAAAGAGACGAAAAACATTTTGCAGATGACCCCAGAATCTCAGAATCAGAAGGAAGAGAGAAACTATCCGATCTCAACACTTTTGTTCCGAGTGGAGAAATATGACTGATTTATCATTTTACAAGAGCGTAATACAGAGTGATTCAAGGTTAAACAGAGAAGAAAATGCAAATGAGGATTTATTTATGGAAAAAGAAGACTTAAAATTTGATCTGAAGTGTAATAACCAAACAGAATAATGTATTCATTCCGTATGACCTTTAATTTTAATATTTGAGTTCAATGTCATAGACAAAATAGAAATTGCAGTAATAGATTATTGTATTTACATTAATAAGAAGCCTCTTCTAAAATATTGGAAACGAAAAAGAATTGTGTAATGTTCCAAAACTCTCTCGTTCCAGCTTACAGTTTCAAAACTCTCTCAATCCAAACAAAAATATGAAATAACTCCTGAAATATCGATCCCTGATTTTCAGGAATATCACTCATGAGAAGAGTGTCTCCCAACTGTAAAATTTAAAAAAAATTGGAACACTGCAACCAGTTACGAAAAAGTTATCAGTTTTTGACGTTTCCTGAAAATTGTTAAAACTGGATTGAGACAGTTTTGGAATTGGACGCTTCATATATATGATATTGTAATAATCGTGAGGTCGAAAATAAAAGGAATAACGAAGTCACACACTGAAGTTCATCGGATTATGAAACACTTCTATTTTCTTTGCACTAAAAATTAACTAGCTATCAAGTCTTTTTGGTGAACAATTATCTTGTCCCCCACATTCTAAGAGTAATTCATATCTTCACGGTGGCGAAGAAGGAAACTATAAATTATAATAACACTATTATCACTGTATAAGAGTGCTATTATCGAGTCAAGAAGTGCGCAAACTAACTATGCGCGTGTGTGGACGTCATAGCAGATCATGAAATGTTTTGTTCCAGTTCTCCTTCAACATCACAGGTTGCGATTTTATATGCCTGTTATTCCTAAAGCAGTCATAAAATAATGACGCTAAACGATTTAGATTATCCCGCTAAATGAAATGCTTCCATTCGCAGAAGACATTGTTAGAATAAGGATTCTGAAAAACATCCCAGTGCCACTCAAGTACACTTTATAATGTCTAAAAGACGTCATAAAGTAAAGTCGGGAGTGTGAAAACAGCAATAAATCTCCGATTTACCTTACAAACTGAAGATAATTGTACATAATTAGATTTAATGTATATAACTTTCTAGTTCAGCAGTAATCTTCAATACCATAATGTTGAAACAACTTCCCACGTTTACAGGTATGGTAACGTTAACAAGAAACGTTAACGTTGCCTTTTATCGAACTCATGTCTTCGTGCGTAGCACACAGCTATCTACTGTTTGTTCTTTACCAAACTTTATTCTTCTAATCCGGTGCCCCTGAATTACTTTTTCTATTTTAGGGAATACCCATAAATTATTTGCATCAGTGACGACATTAAGCTATTAAACCAGGGGCGCGAGTTGCCAGTTGCCATCGGCGACCTAGATTCTGAGGTGGGCGACAAGAATTAATATTGAAAAACAGCTCTTTTATTATTTTCATTTCTGCAACAAAATAATCAGGGCAAGACTCAATGTACCAAACATGTATTAGGCTGTACCACAGTATAAGTATTAATACTTATACTGTGGCTGAACGTTGATTTTCTGTCAGTCAGTCAGTCAGTCAGTCATGCATTATATATACATGTATAAGAGGCTTTGTCGTGACTGACTGACTGACAGAGAATCAACGTAGAGCCTAAACTTAAAAGGTAGAGACTTGGAATTTTGACAGTACCTTCGTTTCATAATGTAAGTGCATACTAACAGAGGGTTTTGCAGAATTTTTATTTTGAACGCCAAAAATCAAATGTTTTTGAGCATACGAAATACCTTTTTACACAGAATTATCAAATCCAAATCACATTCGATGTACAGTTCTCATGACAACAGTGTATTGTTGGCAGTGTTCAGAGGTAGCTTTGGAAATAAATGATACGAGATATTGAAGAATTAGAGAAGCTATCGATAGAATTCAATGGTGTAAATAAATATTGAGGAATAAAATCCACGAAAATAATGCACAATGTCATGCAGTCACATAACTTTCTCTGCCCTGGACATAGAGAATACCATTTTCTCACTTCAAATTTTTATGTAAAATAAGAGGTCGTATTGCGGGGACAGCTTAATCCAGCTGCCTCATCTGAGTGTGTGTCAACGAGTAAGTTATGCCATATCAGAAGTCTGTAAAAAAAATTCTATCCACTGATACGGTATTCATAGCTCTAGTCTTCAGATAATTTTTAGAAAAAAATCTTCAAATGAACGTTTTAGCTCTTGGTATAAGGATCTGTGTACAAAATATAAACAAAATCGTTACAATAATTTTCGATAAAAACGTGAAAAATATAAATTTCTTCGAGTAAAGTGGCATTAAAAGTAAGATAAAGTCATAAACAATCTTAGTGTAATATTCTCATAAGATATCTAACCCAAATACTGTACATAACTTTGTTTTAATAAGATTTTTCCATTATGTTCACAAACATACAAGACACATAAGGACGCGTTTCTGAAAATAGCATTTTTTGGATTATAGGAACCTTAAAATGTGTATTTATGTTCAAAACTCCACATCGAATTTCGGGATTGAATGCAATACCGTACTTCCTCTACCTATATTACCTACAGATAGAGGAAGTAATAAAATTCAAAGTACTTGTACAAAAGGAGTAAATAGTATATTGCGACACAAGGGCGAAAAGGCACGTTTACGGGTCGAGGAAACAGATTGAAAACCCGAGGCGCAGCCGAGGGTTTTTAAGTTTTCGAGACCCGTAAATGCCTTTACGGTCCGTGTGTTGCATGCTATTTTTTGCACGACGGTTACTTATATCAATTTAATTATATTAATTGTGATATTACCTGAAAATATTATGTAAATACAGACTTGAAGAATGGTGCTTATTTCAGAAAGGGATTCGCATTTGTTATTGTTTATGGCAACCGAATATTTATAAAGCGGGGAGGCCTTGGTCATTTCTGCTCGCAAATAAGCATTTGCGGGCGGTAAAGTAACTTTCCGCCCGTCGCCCCTAGCAACAATTTACTTTCCGCCCGTCGCCCCTAGCAACAAGATTGCGTGTGGTAATGTCAAGTTACGAGCCATGTAAACAACTGTCGTAAGAAACACTTACTAGCTAAGGAGTGCAAAAATGTGTATTTATGTTCAAAACTCCACATCGAATTTCGGGATTGAATACAATGCCGTACTTCCTCTACCTATATTACCTATGGCACAGATAGAGGAAGTAACAAAATTCAAACTGCGTGTACAAAAGGAGCATCTCTCAAACTATCAACAATGAAAGCGGGTGACAAATGCTGAGCTAGAAGTAAATTCTACCAACTTTCCTGAACTTAACAAGTTACAAGAATCAGATAAATTCATACAATCGATGGAATTTGTAGCAAATGCAGCAACATACAAATTCTTAATAATCCAAAAATGTACAAAAACGTCATATTATTTCTAAAGGACATTAACGCGTATAGTAAAGGTAAAGGTAAAGTAATCCCTATACAGCCCATGGAGGCCCAGAGGGTTCCAGGAGGTTGAGGCTCCCAGATTTTTGGACATTCGGCACATGAAGGTGGTAAGGTTGTCAGCCTTACGCACCGGCCGCCTTTACCCCCAGGATTGCTCCTGGTACTCATTTCTGTTAGAGGCTGAGTCGACCCCAGGGCCATAGTGCCACCAGAAGGATTAGGTCAATTGAAAAATCTCAACGACCTCATCGGGAATCGAACCCGCGACCTTCCGGTTTGTAGCGCAGCGCCTCAACCACTACGCTACGGCGTACCCCAACGCGTATAGTAGAATATACAAATTTTACAGTCATTTGTAAATCACTCTTATTAATATTGTTTAAATATTTCTGTATCCATAGCTGATTATTTTATGTAAATGTACAGTCGCGATTAGATCTCACGAGTCAAAGCGACTAAAAATAAATCATATTAAAAATAAAATAAAATAAACAAGCTTATGATTTATATAATAATACATAGAATAAAGTAATTATCAGCACCGAGTATAAGGTTTTAATAACATTATCTAACATTACATAACTGGTATAAAACACATCCGATGTACAGAACAGGTTATTTGATGTAACATCCGAACAAATTAACATATTACACTTATGTAAACAAGTTATCTCAGAACGGAAAACTGATCAGGATTGTCGAAGCAGGAAACGCGCATGTCTTGTTTCCATATACGAGGTAAATACCTTCATGAGCCGACCGAGTGATCAGTTACCTAACGCAATATTTCTCATACTTTATGACTTTTACACTCTTGTGACGTCACACTTATGCAACTTGATCCTTAATTAGAAACACATTAATGGCGGGTCAGAGATTAGTTTGCAGTGCAAAGATGTGCAACCGCTGGTGTCTAGAACCCATAATTCCATAGGTTATCAACCAACAAACGAAGCTCAATATGCTTTGAGATGAATACGGTGATTACACAGACCAACAGCCATTTTGGTGCCTTAGAATTTATACTTATTCTTGGGTATATTTAGGTCGCTGATGCCAAATGTGCCATTAGTTTTGTGAGATATGGTATTACCATTATGCATTTAATATAAATCATTTTACGTTTTTACGTTTAATATAAATAAAAACAGTGCCCGTTTTTAGCTTCTAAATCACGTGAAGAAAAAACCAACACACTAACATTACATTAACATTACAATCACAATATAACATGGGGTCTTTAAAAAATTGATATTATCACATACTGTACGGTCGTTTATGACTTATGAGCTGTCAATTTGAGGGCCAAAAAATAATCTAGCTTTTAGTTTTTCTGTACTTTGTACAGTTTTCGTCCTACGTGTCCAAAGTATGGTCATAATGAATATTGGTATATGGTATGATATGGCCAAGAAACTTCACTGGCTATATTATCAAGCAAGATTTTTTTTCGCTAGAGTAAAATCCCCCCCCCCCCGACAAAAATAGAGCTGGTAGAGAAAAACTATTTACATAATATTTGGAATAAGCACACTAAAAGTATAACTAAAATCCGGTAAAACATCTGACACACCAAACAAAAAATTTCTTTTTTGTTGGGCTGTGTAATATATCAGTAGGAGTTTTTTATCTGCTCATTCTAACCATGTGTCTAACGGGTTCGAATCCGACAAGGGTTTATTTTATATGATGCTATTTATATGTGAATACATAGGCTATCACTAGGGCCCAGATTTTTAGGTATTTATAAACCATGTTTTAGTTTTAAACATATTAAAATAGTTTTAATCCACTTTTTTTTACCATTTTCAGATAATTGTTTAGTTTCTCTAGGCCTACAATACACACATTGAAAAAATAAACAATTAATTAATATATTTTATTTTTACTTAAATTTCCATGGCTCTGAACCACAAAACTACAGGAATGCGTTTTTTTAGTTTTAGAATTACCGCTGTCGTTTGAGGGGTCCATTAGCAAACATGGCAATCTCCATTTTGAAAAAAAGTTTAATGTATTTCCTGCTACATATTTACTGTATATGTTGCAAATCCCACTTCCCACATAAGGGAGGAACTCAGATTTGCAACATATTCACTAAATATGCAACAGGAAATGCATTAAGCTTTCGCTAGAAGTTAGCATCTCCAACTTTTATAAAACTGGAGATTGCCGGGTTTGCTAATAGACCCCCCCCCCATTTCGAACTCACCATAAACTCAACGAGAACCTTTCTCATTAATTAGCCTAATCCACCAACTTTTAGAATACTTCACTTTCGGCGTCTTGCTGGAGCAAACACTGTGAATAAACTGCAAGTATAAGCTTCCTAAGAATGCCTTTAAGTTTCTTCTAAAAAAACCGGGGATTTGGGTTCACTTAAACGATTTCCTTTTGCGGGGCAATGGAGTACAAAATGACAAAATTACAAAACGCAATGTTATATTTTATCTTACAAAGTAATGTACTGGCAACAATGAGCAAGATGCAAAATGTAGGCAAATATTTAAAAAGTAACTTTAGTAGAACAATAATAATTAGATTAATAATTATTATAATGGTTATTATGGATTAATGGTTATTTTACCGTATTTTAATTGAAAAGCAGTTTTAACCATTTTTAGTTTTTAGCGTCTTATTTAGTAATTTTTAGGTTTTATAAGATTGGACTATGTGACTGCCATAACCATGATAAGGAATATAGATAATTATGTTACAATATCAAATTTAGCTAGCAAGGAACAAAATAGTTTAAAACCTAAGAATTCTTGCCTTACATATGACAGACCATATAAAATTGCCCGGCACACTAGCGACGATCACAAACCTATGTAGCTGTACGCAACCGTCATTAAATTACCATAAAAAACAGTTTTGAATATGTTTCGAGAACATTTCTATTCCTTAGGTAGGATTTTAAAACAGTAAGCTTTATGTAACTCTCCCTAATTCCGAACTCAATTAATGAAATAAAAGACATGATAGGCTTTATGATCTTTGCTCTCTGTATTAACAACGTTGTATAATGTTATTGGTTAATTAAATTACTTATATCTCTCTCAGAAATGATTTGTGGCAATGTATACGCACAATGGGATGAATTTGAACACATCTATAATTCATGTATTTTATTTACTTCTGTGTTGAGACGTCAGAACTTTTTATTGGTTTCAGTGTATTACGTCTACCGCGTAAACAACTGTACTGAACTGCATAAAAACATAACATAAGCAAAATTAACGTTAAAAATTGTTAATTTTCTTGACTATTTACCTCAAGAATCAGTGACCAATCCAATCTATATGAACGTTCAAGCAAGCACAGTTCTCCATAGTCACAATTTTATTGTTTTTCGTTTTATAATTTTCAATAATCGAATTCAATATAACACTGTGAAAACATGTTTTACGATGTCCAGAAACTTAAAAAAAAGTTTTTTGGTTTAACGTCTGTCTATCTGATTGTCTGTGGACAAATTTAGTGAGTAGGCCTAAACGGTTCATTTTATTTACTTTTTAATTTAGTTTTTTTTTGTAATTCCATAGAACCAGAAAGAATGTTATTACTATAACTGAAATGAAATTTTGAAAATTGCTCTAACGATTTTAATAAAGATATACATTTCGAAACATCTATATGTGACTAATAAAATGACTGTATTGGTTTCTCTGAAAAAAATTACGTAGGGGCTACTTTAGTTGTGCCCATTTTTTATTTTTCTAGACTATCTCAATTACAGTAGGTAATATATGAAACTTTAGCTCAGTCAAGTTGTAGAGGAAGTTAAAATGATTAGGTAACAAGATAAAAATTAAATAAAATCAGGTAAACTGATGTAACAAAGTGCCAGTATGTTTTTGTTTAATCAGTTATGATTGCAATTATGATATGCAGAATACAAAAAAAAGCCAAATTGGCCGGTTTCGGGATTTGAACCATGGAACTCCAGAATGTGAGGCCAAACGTTACCATCTCAGCCACCTGGGTCAGTTTAACGGTCTAGTTGGATAAGCGCATGTAAAGCAATAGTTTTATTTGTCATAGCTAACTGTATTTTAATTGCCAAAGCCTTTGCCACGGTAAAACAATTGACTATGTTGTCATGATAACTGATTTGCATTTCATAAATTC
This sequence comes from Ectobius pallidus, assembly GCA_964059195.1. NCBI lineage: Eukaryota > Metazoa > Arthropoda > Insecta > Blattodea > Ectobiidae > Ectobius > Ectobius pallidus. The sequence continues at coordinate 35,217,089 of CAXKWD010000002.1, read as the reverse complement.
TTTCGAATACGTATATTACCATAAAATAGGCACTAAATTGGGCATTACTCCGGTACCGGTGAACCGATTTGGTTCAATATCAATAGGGTTCTTCCCATGGACACTATAAATGTGTCATCCAAGTTTCATGAAAATCCGAAAAAGCGTATTTCAGTTATAGCGCGTACAGACACACGGACAGACGGACAGACATTTTTCGTCCCCACACACAATCTCATAAAGTACCATACTGGCACTTAATAAATATGACAAATGCAGAATGTCAGAACATACTTTACTCTAATTAAAATATGAGTGATATTCTGTTGTTTCACACAGTAACAAAAAATCATAATTAACTTATTATCATGACTTGGAATCTAGACTACACGAGTCGTAATAAACACAATCAAATCAATCGGTGCGAGGTGGCTGAGGTAAGAAGTCCAGGGCTCAAATCCCAAACCGGATGACCAGCCGACTTGACTTGGGGTTTTCTTGTTTTCTTCACTCGCGAAGGGAAACGCTGTACTTGTATGGTTTATTTACTTTCCATAACCCATTGCTGCTTTGTCACCCAATATTAAAATCGTTTGAACTGAATATCAGCACAGAAGACATCACTGAACAATAAAAAACAGATGCAAAAGAATGAATTATTTCAAGTGCCTAAACACGTGATATGGTTATTATATGGAAGGGGTGCATTAATTTTTGAATGGTATATACCGGTTTGTTTCGTACATTTAAAAACCCCAATAATTTAAATCTTAGCACGTACTCGTATATGTGAGAAAGCTTTTGCAACATATTTTGCACCGTTTATTTTAAATAATGCCAAGTCATTTTTTAATCAAATTTAAACTACGTAACTTAAAATATGGTTCAATATCCAATAGATGGCACCAAATATTAGCGTTGTTATTCTTGCCAAAGCTTCTCCAGATTCTACTGGAAAATCACAGTGAAATGAAGATCTGGTTTCTTATTATAATTATCCAACGGATATTTCAACTTATTAAAAGAAGATAAAGTGAGTGTGGCTTGGCATTATGTTGTTCCAAAATGTAGATTGCCTTTCAAATATTAAACTAATAAAATCAGGTAAACTGATGTAGCAAAGTGCCAGAATGTTTTGTTTAATCAGTGACAATTTCAATTATGGTATGCAGAAAATAAGTTATTTTTAATCGATTTCCTAGTTAAGCTCCAGATTGATTCATTAAACAGGGCTTACGGAGGAACAAAGGTCTAGTTCTTTTTAATCAGATTAAAATCGTCCAGCATCAGCAGAACTACACAGATCTGTGATATTTCGACAATCGCACACTCACATGAAAATACAAAAATATGTCAAATTGGCCGGCTACGGGATTTGAACAAGGGAACCCCAGAATGCGAGTCCAAGACGTAACCATCTCGATCATATCGCTCGGTTTAACAGTCTAGTTTGATAAGCAAATATGAAGGAATATGTGGGTAGTGTTATTTGTCAAAGCTAAATGTATTGCAACTTCCAAAGCCGTATATAAACACTATAAAACACTATGTAGTCATGAGAACTGATTTGCATTTGATAAATTCTTTGTAATATATTTCCATAAAATAGGCACTAAATTGGGCATTAGTCTGGTACCGGTAAACCGATTTGGTCCAATATCAATAGACTTCTTTCCATGGACGTTATAAATGCGTATACCAAGTTTCATGAAAATCCGATAAAGCGTATTTGAGTTATCGCGAGTACAGACACACGGACAGACAGCCAGACAGACATTTTCCCGCCCACCACACAATCTCACAAAGTACCATTCTGGTACTTAATAAAATCAGGTAAACTGATGTAACAAAGTGCCAGTATGTTTTTGTTTAATCAGTTATGACTGCAATTATGATATGCAGAATATGTTTTTTTTTTTAAATTGATTTCCAAGTTAAGCTCCAGATTTATTCATTAAGCAGGGCTTACGGAAGAAGAAAGGTCTACCATCTCGGCCACCTGGGTCTTTTAACGGTCTAGTTGGATAAGCGCATGTCAATTAATATGTTTTTTGTCATAGCTACCTGTATTTTAATTTCCAAGGCCTTATAACATCACAGTAAAACAATAGGCTATGTTGTCAAGATAACTGATTTTCATTTTTTTTTATAAATTCTTTCGAATACGTATATTACCATAAAATAGGCACTAAATTGAGCATTACTCCGAAACAGGTCAATCGATTTTATCCATTATGAATAGACGTCTTCCCATGGACATTATAAATGTGTATACCAAGTTTCATAAAAATCCGGTAAAGCGTATTTGAGTTACCGCGTCTTTAAAATATTCACTAAATTGGGTTTTACTCCGGTACCGGTCTACCGATTTGGTCCAATATCAATAGACGTCTTTCCATGTACATTATAAATGGGTATACAAAATTTCAGGAAAATCCAATAAAGCATATTTGAGTTATCGCGACTTCTTATATATTAACATAAAAACACTAAATTGGGCATTATTCCGGTACTGGCCAACCGATTTGGTCCAATATCAATAAACGTCTTCCCATGGACATTATAAATGAGTATACGATGTTTCATAAATATCCGATAAAGCGTATTTAAGTTATTGCGCCTTTAAAGTAGACACTAAATTGGGTTTTACTCCGGTACGGGTCAACAGATTAGGTTGAAATTCAATAGGGCACTTCTCATGGACGTCATAAATGGGTATACCAAGTTTCATGGAAATCCGATACAGCGTATTTGAGTGATGGCGCCTTTCTATTAGAAAGGCGCCAAAAATAGGCACTAAATTGGGCATTACTCCGGTACCGGTGAACCGATTTGGTTCAATATCAATAGGGTTCTTCCCATGGACATTATAAATGTGTTTTCCAAGTTTCATGAAAATCCGAAAAAGCGTATTTGAGTTATGGTGCGTACAGACACACGGACAGACAGACGGACAGACATTTTTTCGTCCACCACACAATCTCATAAAGTACCATACTGGCACTTAATAATAACTGTGCGTGTACTTTAAAAACTATATTTTGCCAACTTACCTAACTTTATGGACAGTTGATAAGATTTTCGAATTCAAATAAATATTTTATTTATCAACATTTTGTAATTCCATTGCAACAAAAACAAGATTATTTAATTGTTTTATGCATACTGCTTAAGATTATTTGACATTTCATCAGACTTTCAAGTTGTTATACTTCGAAAAGATAAAAATGTGATTTCCAGCCAGATCGCGGTGTATTGACGCTTTAATTTGGCGAGACTAGATTTCTCCTAAATATGTAAAACAATATCGGACTGCACAGAAAATAATTTACACAGTGATTAGTTGCTTAGACCATTTCTCATACAAGGGTCAGTAATTCTACACAAAAGAGGAAGGAGCCACGAACAAGTCGAAAGTACGTTGCAGATATTCTCAGTTCAATTCCGATTCCATTAAATTTCAATTTCTCTGCCAATTTCTTTTTCTCTACTTTTTACAAATACAATGTAAGATTGCATCAATAATTTTTAAAAAAGTAAAGCGATCCCTGAATGGGCCATGGAGACCTGTAGGGTTTTTGGGAGGTTGTGACTCCCAGATTGAGACATCGGCACAGGTAGGTGGTAAGGTTGTCAGCCATACGCACCGGCCGCTTTTTACCCCCAGGAATACTTCTGGTACTGATTTCTGTTCAAGGCTGAGTCGACTCCAGGACCATAGTGCCAGCAGAAGGATTAGGCCAATGAAATCAATAATTTAAGATAATACTTTTTTTTTTAAATTTAATTTGCATTTTTCTGAAATTAAACTATCTTTCTAATAGATTTAAGTTTAAAACTTTTATAAAATTAAAATTTATTTCGTAGTAAATTAATTTACTTTTTCCGATATGTAAATTAAGTCCTCATAAATATTCATTTAAAAAGTTAAACAAAAAAATGTTTTAAAGTTTCATTCTACTTACGACCTCATAATAATAACTACGTTATTTTACGTTTAAAATCACGCGTAATCTCACGTGACGGACACATTTTTCTTATTACAATACCTTCTTTATTTTAAGTACTTGTTTGCTCATCCTATCAATCACAGAAATTATAATATGCTATTAGTAACTGCCAAATGAGAACCAAGAAAGAACTAGCCCTCGGCTACATTTACATAAGCATTAAAACACGTAAATATTTATAATGTTATGTTCCTTGTGTATAGCCGTCCATGAGAAGTGCAGCTCAAAGTCACTGAGATGATTAATCCTTGTCACTTCAGGCAAAAAAATCTGTCCATTTTCATAGAGTACCAGCGAGTGCCAGAGGTTCTGCCTTGGGGTTCACTCGAACGCTCTCATGCATACCGCAAAACAAAGAACCTTATGTGAAACACTATCGTGCCCTTCTTCGGCTGGGATTATCACAGGTAATTCCACAAGAGATGTTGAGTTTATCGATATAATTATCTGATGAAACTCGTAATCTCGAGTGGATTTATTTAGACTATTCCATGAATATAAAGTAACAGATTTTATATACATATGTATAATATCTTCATACTTTATTGTTCACAATGATATTGATATTCTGTCAGCTGTAAGACGGCATACTAAATACATAATCAGTCGAGGAATCAATTCTATTCACCAGATTCTAAACAATGCTTCTAATAATGCGCATGAGACATAGTTAACCTAGTTCAGATATGCATGGATAAGCATGAGGCTGCTTTGCAGAGAGTGAAAGTTAACTGTAATTAACTGTCCATGTATGGTTAATCGATATAAACATCCAGGTAATTGCAGATAATATCCAATTAGTTGTGTTTCCAAACAATATTTAACTGTTTTACCTCCTCTGCAATTAATTGTCTTTGTTCAGCTAACGGTTACTCAGTTATTTTATCACAGCCTTTGCGATCTTCGCTTGCTATGAATCCGCGGGCCCGGGTTCGATTCCCGGTACCTCCTCGGATTTTTCTGAGGTAGGGAGGTCTGGAACGGGGTCTACTCAGCCTCGTGATGCAAACTGAGGAATGTTCAGCTCTCAACAACTATCGGCGTGACTGATGATGACGCATATGAGGTCGAAATGCATCTCAATATATTAAAAAACAACGAAAGCTGAAGATCACAAGAGATAAGTTCACTACACTACTCAAGATCCACTAAGCTATTTCCAAGAAGAAGGACCACAAAATTGCAGTTACTCACAATGATATTGTTATAATTGACTCTCCAATAATAAGTCTCACAACAAAAATACAAGAAGAAAGAAGCTGTGTGCATTTTATCCACGAATACAATTATTATTATTTTTTTGACATACACAGACATCTGTGTGATATTTTAAAACAATTGACAAGTATCAGAATATTTTACCAGTTTAAATTTCATATATGTTAATTTTAATTCATATTTTAAATATTGTGACAAGGATAACTTCACAATTTTATTACTAATTATTGTAAATATCTAATAATTTTTGACAGCACATTGAGCTCAATGTTTATTTTAATATTTTATGATTATGTGATAGACTACATCTAATATAATAAAATACTTTTAGAAGAACACAACAAAAATCAAATTCAATAACACGTGTTGTTAATTAATTGCTCCTTACCTCATGTAGACTTCAGCTGAACGTTGTTATTATATAGTGGTATATAGGCGGAACATATCAACAACATTCAAACTGAGGAGCTACTTGATTGAGAAGTAGAGGCTCCGGTCACGAAAACCATAATTAACGGCCGTGGATTTTGGCATACTGACCTGAACTTAATGATCCCCAGTGGTTGATAGATTTATTCGCTCTTTTCAAAAGTTTGAAGAAAATTACTGAAAGCCTTCAGGTGTCAACAGAAGACTAATTGTGTAAAATGACCGGTCTTGCTGAAGAAATCAATGACAGATTTAATGATTTGAGAACACCTAAACCTTCATTTTCATTAATGGAAAATCCTTTTGCTGTTGATGTTGTGGGCGATTGCTGTCCTGTTTCATCACCAATTACAAAGGATACAGTTTGGGGGACGAAGGACTTAAAGGACTGAAACGAAGTGGTGTTTCGGCCATAGAATTTTGGAAGAAAGTTCCAGAAGAAAAATACCTACCAAGAAAAGAGTGTGCTAAAAGACTTGTCTTGATATTTGGGACTACTTACATGTGTGAATCTCTGTACTAAACGCTTAAGTTCATTAAATCTAAATCTAGCTGATGAACATTTAAGTGAACTCGTGCGTCTGCGTCTGCGTCTGCATCAGCCAGATTTCAAACAACTAACACCAGAAATGAACACTCGTAAAAGCACTTCTCAAAAGTAAAATCTTATTTCTTGCCACGTAATTGATCAATAATGTTATGTGTATAGTAAAAACAATGTGGCTCTCTTTGAAACAGCTTCATAAATTTGCGGCTCCCAAACTTAAGCTTAGTGCCCCCCCCCCGGTATATAGGCTAGGCTACTTATAATTGACCTTACGACAATTTATATGAGAAAGTTGGAGATAAGTTATTTATCAAGTAGCTCCTCTTCTGAATTCTTTTCCTGACCTCCCTGCCCTATCAAAATTCAAGGAGGTAGTGGGCATCAACCTGGGTCTCCACATCCGTGCAATATAGACGTATTTGCCCTATAATTTAGGAGGATTTTGGAGATGAAGTTTTGAACAGTCGTCGTCTGAACAATGGAAGTACAAAGAAACAATTTCTAATTAAATTTATTAAAGATGTTACATCATTACTAACTGCAGGGTATTCATGAATGAAGAACTCGTATTAAAAAACAAACAGTTATTTACTGTCCGTGTTTTATTTACGGTGTTTAACAACAGTATGAGGCAACTTACCTGGTTGCCAAGCGACCGGTTGTTGTATTTCAAGTGCACTGTCATCTGATAGTTAATACACTGAAGCCCTGCTCAAGGAAATACACAAAAACTGAGAAACGAAATACGGTAACTTTCTAGGGTTTGATTATCTGGATGACGTTAAAGATAATGAAAAACTACTTTTGTTCGACCATACGGTAATATATAATATGATATAACGGTATCATAATGATGTCCTTTACGATACAGATTTCCATTATAACGTTGATATGATATCGATTACTATCGAACATGGAACGATCTTGAAACCTTGAAAGTACTAAACTGCGTAGTTATCAACATGTATTTCAAATAAAATAAATTCAATTCTATTAATTTTAACACTGTATTACACTAAATTGAATTCATTTCGTCATTTCTTTCGTTAAAGAAGTTTTGATTGGACCGGACTCTATCAGCTGCCATCTGTCGCAGAAGACAAGAACTACGAGAACAGCTGATTGAGGACAGCCATCTCCATTTGTACGAGTGAATCTAAATTCTCAAAACTTTAACATTTAATTATGGTCAAACAAGAACAGTCATATGTAACTTGCCTATAATGTTATTTAAGATAGTCGTATGAAAATTATGAAACTCGCTTTGCGAGTTTCATAAACATAGGCCTCCTCGTATCATGATACATGCCATTAAAGGCTCGTTGCATAATGTACTTTTTTCTTACCCTATGATGGGTCACCAGCGTATAAGACATAGCCTACACACCACTGAATTGCCCTTAGCAAAATTTGGCGAATCTCAGTTTCCCATACAAAAAGTAAAACCATGTCGGACTGCAAAGAAAATAATTACTAAAATTGAGAACTGGAGATCCTCGTTCAACTGAACACATAAAGCAACGGCTAGCCATAGCCATTTAACGAGGGGACGCGGTGGGCATCATGGAAACCTTGCCCGAAAATTATCTTGATAGTATTTATTACCGCAATGTATTTTTGTGTGTTTGTATAAATTTAACCATGGTAACGAATGTCAGAATCGCGATTGCCATCTACAATATAATCAATAAATTCTACCGGTGTTACCATAATGATCAGTGCCTTAATAATAATAATAATAATAATAATAATAATAATAATAATAAGTTAATTTATCCTGGCAGAGCTAAGGCCATTTGACCTTTTTTTCCGCTTTGCCAATAAAAAATTACAGTTAAAAATACAATTACTTATAATGTAATACATTGGCTTAGTACATTTTTTGAATATAACTCTGTAATTTTCCATAAAATTTAAATATCTTTGCCAATTATTTATTTCGCTTTTTACAAATACAATATAAAAAGCTGTATCCAAAAAGTTACATTACTAATTTAAGGAATAAAACAAACATGGTGACCAGTTTGATTAATTACACCTCCTCTACTATTGGTGCTATGATAGAAGTGGTACAACAATAATAATAATAATAATAATAATAATAATAATAATAAGAGTAATAATACTTTAGTCTGGTGTTTTGTCCAATTTTTAGCAGCTAGGCCTATACACGTTTTGATAAAATATCTTGACTCCAAAGTTACACTATTTACAGAAAAATGTTTTTTGTGTCTGTCTTTAAATGAACATTAATTGAGAACTAATTTTGTATTACAGTTAGGTAACTTCCGGCATCTTTGCTACTTGCTTTCATACGACTTTAATTACTTTTAAAAATATTATCTTGTAAATATTGTATCATACACCCGACCCTAAACCGTTATTGAAAACATTTGTTCGTAAAACTTCTCTGAAGGGTAGTTATAAGCTAGTCATCTCGTCAAAAACTTAGGCATCGGGACTTGCCTCTCGAACAACAAGACTTTGAGTGAGTCTGAGACAATTGAATGCGTGGTATGGGTAGAGGATGTAAAAATTTAAATCATTAGGGTTATCTTCAATCGCTTGAAAGCACATTTAGTTGCAATGTTAATTACAAATTATAATCAGCAAATAAAGAAAAAGAATCAAAACATAGTCCACCGCTGTGGCTCAGGAGATGCGTTCAATCCTCTCACGGGCCCGGGTTCGATTCCTGGTCGGGAGAAGTTACCTAGGTATGGTTATTTTCTGGGGTTTTCCTCACCTTTGAGACAAATGTCGGGTAACTTTAGGCCCCTTGTGGTCCCCAGATATCATCTGGCCGTCATTATCATCTTCATCCCATCCTCGCCTTGTTTGGAGTGAGTGTGTGAATGGTGTGTCTCGGAGGTGGCCCCGGCATTGGGCTGATCACTCATCCGGGGAGGCCCTCCATGTCCTTGTTTAGTCAAAAAAGTATTATGTGATCCAAAGATAATCCCTCTCCCGACAGGTCGCGGCCCTGTAAGGCTCGGGCGGCTTGGGTCGCTTAAATCCTAAAAAGGGAGAGGTAAAACTACGACCAAGAGAGAAGAGAAAGCACATTTAGTTGGAATGCTAATTAATTACCAAATTATAATCAGCAAATAAAGAAAAAGAATCAAAACATTGGTTTCTGCTACTCTTTGCCATATAAAACATAGTGCAAGTCATATTTGTTTGGTGGTGACCATGATTTGAGAGTAATAATTCTTAGAGTTAAGATTTTACCCAGAATTCTATGCAGAGAAATCCCCATTAATTAGCATTTAATTAGTTACAGACGACATTCACTTGCGCAGGTTTAAAGTCGTATGACGAGGAAGTGCATCGAATTCTTGAAAGGCAGTTGAATAGCGTCACATTTTTGTGTTTTTAGTTTTTATCAATTTCTTTATTAATAAAAGACCGTCGCTCACCTTGAACGCTCTACTGGGCATGCGCAAAGTGTTCCTGCTTCCTTAAAATGGAAAGAAGTCGCACCTAGGCATGACGCAGCCTGAAATCTTCCACAACCACAAGGACCCGCCTGCAGTCACACTACGCGGAGAGCATATCTGTCGTACACATTGCATAGCTACACGGGGCTACCGCACTACATTATTTTTGTATATCCGTAGCATGGATATTGATAGATATATGCATATGCATTCATGAACCACAGAATATTGTCTCTGTTGGACATTACATGATAATACAGTATTATAGGAGAAAAATTCCTCTGACACTGGGATTTGAACCCAGGACCTTTGGCTATCCGTGCCAATGTTCTACCAACTGAGTTAAGCCAGAGTTCACTTCACAGTGCCAGATGGAACCTCTCTCCTATGACTGATTTCCCTTCACTCTGGCTTAGCTCAGTTGGTACAGCATTGGCAAGGATAGCCAAAGGTCCTGGGTTCAAATCGCAGTGTCATGGGAATTTTTCTCCTATATATCATGTAATGTCCAAAAGAGACAATAATCTGTGGTTCATGAATGCATATGCGTATATCTATGTTGAATGTTTCTGAACAATAACAGTGGAAGCCCGGTCACAAAAATCACGTATTAGCGTGCTTCACAGTACTGTATATGACATAGCTTGTCCGACAGTGAGGTAGACCATTAAAAGCTATCAGCCATAGGAGAGAGGTTTCATCTGGCGCTGTGAAGTGAACTCTGAATTAGTTCATTTGGTAGAGCATTGGCACGGATAGCATTGGCACGGTTCAAATCCCAGTGTCAGATGTATTTTTCTCCTATAGGCCTAATATTATCATGAATATTGATGCAACGAAACACGAAGCTACGAAAAACCTGCTCCAAAAATACCGAGTCAGTTGTTTTCAAGCGCAGCTTTAGGATAGATTGTCTCCCAAGAAGTACACTCGAATGCTTGGAAACTTTCTGATGCTTCTGATTTTCTAATGTTTTTCTTTGTTTAACGTTGGCAATGAATATCCTTATCATCTGTGTTCTACACCAACTCTGGATGAGTCATTTTCTTATTTGTTTTAGTTTAAGTCTGACTACATGCATTATAGTCTATGGACAACGCTCAGGCCTAGATGAGCGGTGAAAGGGGGTGCAGTTTCATTTGAGTGGCTGTAAGGCGTGGATCAGAAGCCTGGCACTCAGAATTAATCTAATGAACACTGGTCGGTTTCAGATTCAGGAGTAAAGCACTGAGGAGAATAAGACACATTAAGTGGAGGGTTGGATGAAATTGCCTTGTAAATTCATGGCAATACCAACTTTGACTTACGGTTCGGAAACATGGACAATAATAAAAGAAATACCATACCAGAATAAAGTAATCATAAATGAAATTTCCAACCCTCCGGCAGGCGCGCTGTTGTAAAAAGTACAAAAGCAGCAGTTTTTGTGCATTACCGATGCCTTAACCTTGATCTATTGCAACAACCCCATACTTTATTCCATTGTTAATGCTTACTCAACAATGTTATTATGGCTCCAGTTTCCTTGTTTAGCGTTTAGCGTTGGATATACTAAAATGGATTAAAATATAGCCTACATCCGACAAGAGGTAAATGTTGAAGATATAAACTGCATCATCGATAAGTACTGGGAAAAATGGTCAAATCATGTTCAAAGGATGGATACCAACAGAATTCCGAATATTGCCCTATACTACAAAGAAAGAAGAGGAAGAAGAAACCAAAGCAGACCGCTGAAGAGATGGTCAGATCAGAAAGGAGCCGGAACGGATTGAAAAGTACAAACCGTGATGAAGAAGACGAAGAAATAGTGTCTTGAATATTATACCTGCAGTCGTTTGAAGTGAACAAAGGACATGGACAACAGACAGAAAGTTATTTCCCTTATGGAACAAGTTTAAGGATTATTCTGAAATAATTATGTTTTCTCAACGAATCTAGATGCTTTTAGTTATGTACGCCACTGCGAAAAAAGGGAAGGAGCAGGGGTGGGGAGTGGGCCATATCACATCATATCGCACTCGACTGTACATGTTACATGCTGTATTCTGCAATGGGAGAGAGAGAGAGAGAGAGAGAGAGAGAGAGAGAGAGAGAGAGAGGGAGGAGAGAGAGAGAGAGACAGAGGGAGTGGGAGAGAGAGACTATAGGTTTGACTAATAAGACTCTGAATCGAGACAGTAGGTAGGCCTACTCATGGACCATGGGCGTCGGCATGGGGGGGCAACTGCCCCCCTCTGGATTGCCTTATGGATTCATTTATTTGTGGTACTCTTTGTCAACCTACAGTTGTGGCATGGAGAATAAAAAAAAATAGAATTACTTTATAATGAGTTTAGCAAGTATTAACTAATTATAACTATAATATGTATTTATAATAATATCTCATCAAGGCTATTGCTCAAAAGAGCGTATTCTGTTAACTTAAAAAAAATTGTAGCCTTGTCGAATTCAGCTTGGGTTCAAAATAACGATCCAGTTAACTAAGTGAATATTAATGTTTAGCCTAATGATTTGAAATTGAGGTCCGAAATTGATTCTGCCCCCCCCCCCTTAATAAAATTCCTGCCGACGCTGCTGCCATGGACTGAATAATAATGGTGAGTATGTGCATATGAGGTCATAGCCTTTGTTGTTCAACAAAATATAGCGACTGTTATAATCAGGGTCCGGATTCTGATGACCTAAAATTGTTTGAAAAATGACCTATAAAATGACCCTAAATTTTAAAGAAAATGACTTAATAATAATAAAAAATTACCTAAAAACTGACATTTTCTTCATAAAAAATTATTATTCTACACACGAAGTTATAGACTAATTTGTACATAATTGTAAAAAATGAAAATAACTGTAATGTTATAATGTTCTTTTCTCACGGAAATTTATACTGGCACTGAGGCACTGGCGAGTCAAAATTCGCCATTTCCTTTTGTGGTCTCCCGGATTATATTGTTGTTTATTGAAGGTAAACAGTAGTTTGCACTCTCAAATCCAAGCAGGTGGCAGACTCTGGTGCCAAGTTAATCTAATAACAATAGTAATACAGTATAATACAAAATTTTGGCGTTTCTTTGTTTCTCATTTCCGACTGAGACATGACAACACTTTAAAATGTATTTTTTCCTTCTTGCGTTAAACAAACAACACTTCAAAGACAGCACCGCAAGCGACGAAAAAAAATTAATACACTCAATGTAAATACATGAAAATGACTAATTAAGGAAGAAAATGACAATAAAATGACAAAATAATGACCTAAAATTGAAATAAATGCCCTAAAAATTTTAAATGGCATAAAATGACAAAAAATGACCTAATAAAATTGCATTTCTACAATCTAGAGGGCTTGATTAGGATTTATCTACAAGTTGGCAATGTCTATGCAGCAACAATAAAAAGATGACATGTCATTAGAATCCGGGCCCTGGTTATAATGTTGATACATATAAGGGAGTTGTATTTTGACCGCACTATCTCATGATTTCATAACACAAAACCGCCATTTCATGACTAATATGCTAAAACCACAAGATTCTTGAGGATCCTGTGGTAAAGAAGTTATAAACTTACATAATCTGAATTCAGCTGTGAGGAAGTGCTCTATTCTTTTCCTTATCCAGTGGAAAAAATTAAGTTCTTCAATGTCAGAAAAGATTGATAAGCATATATGAACTGAGAGATTCTATGGATAGTAATTTTGCTGTTTGTCATGTTCACAATGATTAAGTTCAAATTTTAGCACTCACGAAATTCCACAGCAATTTATTCATCCTGGAGGAGAGTGTGGATGGTCAAAATAAGCCAAAAGTTAATAATAATATTTAGTGTAAATGCTTTAATACGGAAAATAAAGATTGCATCAATCTATGCATTTAGCCTTCCGGCTTGAATAAAGAAGCTCGTAATCTGCCCCTTTATTAACGACTGGTACTATATATGCCAAAGGAATACGCCGTAGCGTAGTGGTTGACGAGCTGCGCTACAAACCGAAAGGTCGCGAGTTCGATCCCCGATGAGGTCGTTGAGTTTTTCAATTGGCTTAATGTTTCCGGTGGCACTATGTCCCTGGGGTCGACACAGCCTCTAACAAAAATGAGTACCCTGGGGGGTAAAGACGGCCGCTGCGTAAGACAACCTTACCACCTTTACATGCCGAACGTCTCAAAATCTGGGAGCCTCAACCTCCTGGAACCCTCTGGGCCTCCATGTCCTCTAATAGGGAACACTTTAGTTTTTTACTATATATGCCAACCTTTTCTTACATTTTCGATCAATGCACTTAGAAATTTGAAAGTTTAAAAAATTGAGATCTTGCAGTAAAAAGCTACTTTAAAATATCGTAAAAATAAAAAATAGAAAGTAATTAACTTTGGAACTTCAAATTTGAGACGTGGCACCTCTTCACATTCTACACATTGTAAACAATTTTGTTAAAATAAACACAATAGGAAAAAGTTAGCTTCTCCTGGTAGAGTGTCCTCTTAAATGCTAGTAGTGTTTCAGTATGTAAGATAGCCGAACTTTGATAGTATAAAATAATATCCACTGTAATGAAATCTGTATGTCACTCAGGAAGTATAAGCAGTCAAGAGGCGATCTAAGACCAGTAGTTGATGTACTTGCCTCAATAGTTCATTAAATACAGGTCATGGTGAAAGGTCCTGACCTGCAGACCTGCTAATGGAGAAGGAAATGCACAGTAAATACATCACGGTACCAGCAACATTCTCTGACATATGCGACCTCTACAATACCTACATATTGATCTGCATTTAATTACAAGGGGTGTCCCAGAAAGTAAGTTTTCCTGGGACCCCTTACGGAAACAAAAAACAATTTCATGGAAATATGCAACAGATACAGCAAATGTTCAGCTATTTTAAAAGTTATTCGCCACTGGAAATGAGACATTTGTCATACTGTGGGACCAATTTTTGAACACATGTGTCTTAGAAGTCTGTCGCCTGGCATTTGAACCACTGTGTGACAACCACCTCCATTCTCTGTCATTTTATGGGGGGGGGGAATATGAAAATCACCAGGAGTGAGGTCCGGGCTGTAGGGTGGATGTTGAAACCCTTCCCAGCACTTCGGCTGAGAATCAACGTACAGTCTAAACTATAACAGGTAGAGACTTGGAATTTTGACAGTAGGCCTACCTGCGTTTCATAATATAAGTGAACATTAAGAAAGGAGTTTGAAAAATGTTGATATTTAATGCAAATAATCAAATGTTTTCGAGGAGACGAAACATAAGAAACACACGAGCAATTTGATTATTCTGGTAAACTGTATTCAATTGTCAATTGCTCGGTTACTATCTCCATTCATTTGTTTACGATTCGCAGAGATATGATTTTTTAAACATAGGTGGACAGAAGGGGAGAATGGGAAAATATTGAATGATTTGGACGAAACACTCTATGCGGGTTTTTTGGGGTAGGGAACTCGAATCTGAGGTCTTTTTTCCCTCGGGCGGCGCATTTTCTTCGTAAAATGTGCCTCGAAGCCTGGTTTTTAGTTTTTTTTTAAATTATCAATTTTTATAACAAAACTAGCTTCGCACATTGAGGGCTCCGCCCCCATTCTAAGACGTTACCATCTCGGTCACCAAGTCCTATGTAAACACTGTAGGTAGGCCTAATACCCTTGCCATAGAAACCGAACCCTTTTTCGGGGATTGTTAATGCTAAAAATAAAAAAAATGAACTTTTTGGAATTTTCTCATGGTTTACAGCCTAAAAGCTATATGTGTACCAAATTTGAAGTTTCTAGCTCATCTGGAAGTGGGCAAACATTAATGTTAGTGAGTGAGTGAGTGAGTGAGTGAGTGAGTGAGTGAGTCAGTCAGTCAGTCAGTCAGTCAGTCAGCCATGTGGCTTTATATTATAGGGATTGTTTATGATTGATTGGGTATATCCATGTATCTATGGTTCATTTTAATCGTTTCGTGCCCTTATGGCAGCATAAGATTTGTTTTGTTCGTTTAATTATTTATATTTTTAACGTTAAACAATACAATTAAGAATTAAATTACATAATTCCTGTATTTTATGTAAAAGCGATGTCAGTGTTAATAAATATAATGTTTTAATTATTTTTCTGTTAAACAAATGATTTAAACAAAACATCTAGCAGTTGAGTAAATAATGTCGGACGAAGCCACGGGCTCCTGCTAGTGCACTAAAATAGGAAACTATAAAATTTTTCTATGGCTCAGCACTTCTAAAATAAACCAGATGAATTACCCGAAAGAACACATATCTGCATAGTGACAAGAAGATACTGTTGGTCGCATCCTAATAGGACCGGATATCGTTATTCTTGTCCAGGACTGCAAGACAGTTTGCAGTAGATGCGAGTGGACTTATAAGTCAATCCTCGGTGGTACGTGCCAAGCTTAGTGATGGACAGGTTCAACATGTGGTTGTCATGTGAAGGACTTTGATATAACCGTAATCATTTCTGTTCCCCGTATTGGAATAATTTGCTCCACCTGTATTCTCATGCCAAATGCTGTTTCCAGAAACTTACGCAATTGTGATACCTTATATTATTAAAGTTTTCCATTTGATCTGGGATTTGCCGCATTTATAATGCATTCTTGGAAATTTTATTTTTTGTTTGTTTGTTTTATTTGTATTAATCGACTGAGTTAAAACAAACCTGCTGGGTTTTCCCTGACTCCACCAAAATTTTATAAGATTCTTTGTTCAAATGTTGTGTCAGAACTAGGAACAATCATGCATTAGATTTTCAGCACAGTGCACAATTTCAGCTTTCTGGTACATCGATTGACGTCTATCAGAAAGAATATTGTTTCTAAAGGCAGAAACTGATCCTTCACCATCACATGATGTAACGAGGGAAAATCGTAGGAAAATAATATTTTCTGAGGAAATCTTCCTGGGAGGATCAATAATGTTTCCATTTACATTTTGGCACACTGCGAAATATGAAATATTGTCATGCTTTGTACAAAGTCTCTACAGTTAACTTAAGTGTAATATTGAGTGAAATCCATTAAAAGGTTCCTTTCCTTGTTGCGGTCATCCTATTAATGAGCCATCCGCCATCTTAATCACCAATTGTGGCAAGCGACAATAAGCAGTTCAGTTTTGAAGTTCAGCAAACCAGTTTACACATATAAATATGAAAATGGGTTTACATAGGCCTATGTAGTTTCAAGAGTAGCATAACAAGAATATATAAAACGCCTTTATATATATACATATATATACATATACATATATATATATATATATATATATATATATATATATATATATATATATATATACTGCCTTTTATATTTTTTACAAATATCAGACACAAATCATAACATACAGAGGTGTTTTGAAGGTGTCTCAGATGTATTTTAAAAAATAAATGAATCTGCACGCCTTTGTTATTCTGCGACATTCATATTGCCTGAAAGTTTATTTAACATACAGACGCAAAAGACTTACAGAAATTCCTGGAATCCGCCCAGCTTTTCCTTGTTCGCTGACTAAATATTTTCAAAGTCATGAGAATATTATAGGAGAAAAATTCCTCCGGCACCGGGACTTGAACCCAGGACCTTTGGCTATTCGCGCCAATGCTCTACCAACTGAGCTAAGCCGGAGCTCAATTCACAGCGCCAGATGGAACCTCTCTCCTATGAATGCTCACATTATCTATTTTCAAAGTCAGTCAAAGCAAACGTTTCTGAACAAAATGTGACCACATGTTCAGCACCTGTTAGCAGTATTTCCCGTTAAAACTTGATAAACGTGACACAATCTGTTAGTAATGTAAATTAGTCTATGCGAATTCCAACTTCGGGCTCATTTCTTATTTGTGAAATAACTGGAAAATAATAAATTGTATGGCTTTGTAGCTACACTTGAAACTGTTTACTTCCTCTACCCCTACCAGAAGTACGAAGGAGAATCAAATGAAAACCCCACTTAAATTTTTTCAACTATTTTACTGCAGGAAGAATGCTTTCATGTACATTATTTTTCCACATAGTCCCCTCCCAGTTCAATGCAATTATGCCATCAGATAGGAAGTGCTTTGATACCGCGTGAGAAAAATTATTTTGGTTGACGCTGTAGCCACTCGTGCAACGCCTATTGGACGTCTTCATCAGACTTGAACTTCTTCCCTCCAAGGTGCTCCTTTAATGGACCAAAGATGTAAAAATCTGATGGTGACGAATCTGGCGAATATGGCGGATGTGGGAGGCACTTGAAGCGAATGTCATGGTTGCACGAGCAGAATGAGGACGGGCATTTTCATGTAGAAGCAATACACCTGCACTCAGCAATCCCCTTAGCTTTGGCACCATCAGACTTCCACATCTTTGGTCCATTAAAGGAGCACATTGGAGGCATAAGCTCAAGTCTGATGAAGACCGTCGAATCGGCAATGCACGAGTGGCTACAGCGTCAACCGAAATAATTTTTCTCACGCGGTATCGAAGCACTTCCTATCAGATGGCGTAAGTGCATTGAACTGGAAGGGGACTATGTGGAAAAATAATGTTCAAGCAAGTATTCTTCTTGCAGTAAAATAGTGGGAAAAAATTAATTGCAGTTTTCATTTGATTCTCCCTCGTAGTATAGGTAGAGAAAATTTTGTGTTCGACCCCGAGATACGAGGTCGCGTTTTGCGTTCCTCTGAATCAAAAAATGCTATTTTCAGACACGAGTGTGTGTCTGTGAATAGCATAGCTCGAGTACGAAAAATCTTATGAAGACAACATTTTATATTTGACGAGATACTGGAGACGGAGTGTGACGACTTTCTCTTACTTTTGTTTTTTCTTTTTTTCGCGATTTTCTCGAAAACGGCTTTAACAATTTTGAGAATATTCTCATGTAATATCCAACAGAGACAATAATCTGTGGTTCATGAATGCTTACAGTGTTTTGCAGATGACAAGCCGTTTTGTCCTTCTCCTGCTTAGACACGCGTTCCGATCAGAGACGGCGAGACGGAGGGAAGACTCTTACTGCTAGCGGTGCTTCGTTAGCTCGTGATTGGCGGTGAAGGAAATCGCTTCTCATTTGAAAAATACTTTACATATCTATCTTGAATGTTAACTGTACAATATCAGTGGGAGCATGGTCACAAAAAAATCACTACTTAGTGCGCCTCACAGTACTGCCTATGACATGGCTTGTCTGTCTGTGAGGTGGACCATTAGGGCAATCGATCATAGGAGAGAGGTTCCATCTGGCGCCGTGAATTGAACTCCGGCTTAGCTCAGTTGGTAGAGCATTGGCGCGAATAGCCAAAGGTCCTGGGTTCAAGTCCCGGTGTCGGAGGAATTTTTCTCCTATAATATTCTCATGTAATGTCCAAGAGAGACAATAATCTGTGGTTCATGAATGCTTACATATCTATCTTTAACAATTCTGTTTAAATTTGTACACCAGGAACTTGCGCAATACTATAAGCTAAAAGTTTTATTAGAAACTGTTTTGTAAAAATTATCTGAAGGATAGCTTCTTAGTTCAACAATATCAAAATTCATCCTATTGTACAGAAATAGTCAACTCTGTTTGTCTGGTTCGAACACGCAACTTTGTAGGATTGTTTCATCAGATACGTCGCTCTTGCGCAGAGTGAACGTTCATTTTTATTGTTGTGAACAAGGTCTGTATTCTCGGAATGCAGACTTCATTCTGTATGCTGTGCGCGTGCGCAAAGCAGTAGACTGCAGGGCCCCAGTTACTCCACGCAGGGCGTTGTTCTTTCTGGACTGATCTTAGAAAACGGTGTTCAAAATAAGCTTATCCTATAATTTCGACAAACCTGTATTCATTGCAATAAATAACTTAAATTATATTTTAATCTTACGAATATGGAACACACAGCCGGAATGTACTTTCAATCTTTTTTCTTTTGTTTTATTATTATTTTTTATCTTTTTTTATTATTATTTTTTTAAGAAATATTTTGGAAGTGAAATCCTATAATACGCCTAACTGACAGTTCTGGATGGAACATGTTTAGTGTTATGCGCAGTATATTATTATGTCCCAGGTTTTAAGGGCGGAAAATTATGAAAGTGGTATTGAATTTATTTTTTATTTCAGCCCCGAAACGGATTGTGTGGTAACATGAGAGTGAGAAATAAAATATTTCGTAAAAGAAAATACAGTGTTAGTTTACCAGAAATTCTGTTTCTTCTTCTTTGAACCCCTACCAGGCTTGGTGTGTAGAAGCAATGGGGTGCAAAATTCTACATCCCCTATGAGCCATAAAAAGCTATATCAAGCGTTTTCTGAAGGTATAGTTTGAGTGTGATAAGTAGTTTTTCCTCATTTCAAATTCTAAATACCTATATAAGGACCAAAAATCCTTCATAAGTTAATTTCGAATTACACAATACAAAACCCGAGTGACGCCGGACCTTTTAGGTTAGTTACAGGATATTTAGTTTTTTCTTTCTTCTTTCTTTCTTTTCTTTTCCTGACAAATTAAATATTTTGGACATGAGATTTTCTCATTTAACACGTTCAATTATGTTACAATATATGTAGGGATTACTTAACACTATGGATGTGCGTTTAATGTATACAATATTCATGACATCTAGGATGATTTCTATATATTAGAAGTACATTACAAAATCTCAGACTATAAAAGCATTACTCTGTATAGTCACCTACTAGTTTAAACAATTGAGTTGTATTTAATATTATACGGTAAAAATTATCACATCAGATATGGATAATAGTACTATTTTTCAAAATTATAAAAAATGAATTAGCTTCAGAACAAAATACCCCCAAAACTCGCCAAAGGAATTCCCCGAAATAGTATATAAATTACACTGTTATAATACTATTGCCAAAAGCAATATAATCTATGTTTACACAGGTATTCTCCGGGTCTGGTTACTTTTTAAAACAGAAATGGGCAATGAAAGAGATTTAGACTTGGCTAGAAACAGGGTTGCCATACGTACGACTATAGTCGTATACATACGACTATTTCAAAGATTTGTATGACGTACAACGCAACCATGAGTCGTACGCCTATTTGTACGACTATTTTTAGCATAACGTATTATATATTTTTAAAATCAATCTACTGATGAATATTAAATTTGATATGTATCCAGCTTATTCTTTTCTCATGGTTTTTGTTGTAAGCATGTTGTTAAAATGAATATGATTGGAAATAATTAAAATAATTACAACACTGTGGCAACGACTGTTATTTAATTTTATTGTATTTAATCAAATTTAGCACATCGGAAGATAATGAAACACGTCTAATCATTTACAAATAAGATGATTTATTAACAATTACATGACATATGTAAAGTGCCTAATACCGATTGTTTATTATTATTATTATTATTATTATTATTATTATTATTATTATTATTATTATTATTAACGCAATACGTTCATTATACTGAAAAATCACAAAATATACGACAGTTTTAACTAGCATACGACTATTTTCGGATATTGGTACGACTGTTCTATGTTTCTGATCTGGCAACCCTGGCTAGAAATATAAATAAGTGGCCTATAGTTTTTCTTACGTTTGAAATATAACAAAAATAATAGGAATTTGGGTCAGAAATTGTTCAGAAAAGTGTGAAAGAAAGAATAATAAACCTCAAAGAAAGAATAAACTGAGTACCCAATGAGACTAGTGAGAATGACGGAAGAATTTGTTTTTAGGTTACATTACGTTTTATTTAGTCCATCAGCTCCCAAAATATTGCGTGAGATAATATTCGAAATCTGTCACTGTCCGCAGACGAATTAATGTAAAAAAAAAAATTATAAGCAGGAAATGAAACACAGGCACAGAAATTCTATAATATGTAAGAAAGTAACAAAACATACTTTGATGAAATATAATATATTATTTATTTATATTGTACTAGCATGTGCCCGCGGCTTCGCCCGCGATAATTATTTCAAAAATTAAAAATTAAGAGCATAATAGTTAAATCATTATATTTATTAACACCTAAATCACGTGGACTACATACCACGATTAGATAGCGTCGCCTGGTAAAAGCGACCTCAGATTCGAGTTCCTTGGTCCAGAAAACCCCTGTATAGTGAGTTTCGTCCAAATAAAACAATGTTTGACAATATTAGGGCTTACAAACATTCAAGCGATCGCAAAAGTTTTATTTCTAAGGTATGACAAAAATAGCCAAAGCCAACTGTAAGTGTCAAACTTCCATTTAATTTAATTCCAAACCTATCTGAAACCCACTGGAAACAATATGTTTTAATGTCAAATGTTATTTGGATTCGATAATTCTGTGTAAAAAGGGAATAAGTATTCTCAAAAACATTTGATTTTTGGCATTTAAAATCAGAATTTTTCAAAATCCTTTCTTAGTGAGCACCTACATTATGAAACGAAGGTACTGTCAAAATTCCAAGTCTCTACCTGTTATAGTTTAGGCTCTACGTTGATTCCTGTCAGTCAGTCAGGACAAAGCCTTTTATATATATAGACATTATTTGTCCTTTGTATTGTTCAATAACACTGTAAAGTGGAAGACTAACCTACGAGGGGTCTGTTAGCAAACCCGGCAATCTCCATTTTGATAAAAGATAGAGGTGCTAACTCCTAATGAAAGTTTGACGCATTTCCTGTTATATATTTTGTATATATCTTGTAAATATGACTTCCTCCTTTATGTGGGAAGTCTGATTTGTAACACATACAGTAAACATGTATCAGGAAATGCGTTAAACTTCATTAAACGTTAGGATCTCTATCTTTCTTCAAAATGGAGATTGCTGGGTTTGCTAGTAGACCCCTCATATGTTCGTCTTCCACTTTATAGTGTTAATGAATAATACAAAGGACAAATAATACAATATAAATAAATGGTATATTACATTTCATTACAGCTAATTTTGTTACTTTCTTACATATAATAGAATTTCTGTACCTCTGTTTCATTTCCTGTTTATATATATTTTTTTCATTAATTCGTCTGCCGACAGCGACAGATTTGGAATATTATCTCACGTAATATTTTGGGAGCTGATGGACTAAATAAAACGTAATGTAACCTAAAAACCAATTCTTCTGTCATTCTCACTGGCCTCAGTGGGTACTCAGTTTATTCTTTGATTGGGGTTTGTTCTGGCTTCTTTCACACTTTTCTGACCAAAATTCGTATTATTTTTGTTTTATTATATTTTTATCATAATAAAAACTATTGACCACTTATTTACATTACTAGCCAAGTCTAAATCACTTTCATTGGCCATTTCTGTTTTAAAAAGGAGCTAGAACCGGAGGATGTTGATGTATAATATATTGCTTTTGGCAATAGTATTATAACAGTGTAATTTATATATACTATTTCGGGGAATTCCTTTGGCGAGTTTTGGGGGGTATTTTGTTCTGAAGCTAATTTATAAATTAGCATTTTGAAAATTAGTACTATTACCCATATATGATGTGATAATTTTTGTCTTATAATATTAAATACAACTAAATTGTTTAAACTAGTAGGTCACTATACAGAGTAATGCTTCTATAGTCTGAGATTTTGTAATAATCTTCTAATATATAAAATCATCCTAGAAGTCATGAATTTCGTGTACATCCAACGCCACCTATTAACAAGAAAATATTCGTTAAATTAATTGGTTTGCCATAGCAACCGTGGGCGGGGGGGGGGGGGATTGAATGATTTGGATGAAACTCGCTATGCAGGGGTTTTCCGGGCTAGAGAACTCTAATATGAGGTAGTTTTGTCTTCGGACATCGCACTTTAATCTTGACATGCACATCTAAACCGGGATTTTAGCTTCTTAATTATCTGTAGTTTTAATAATTATTTATGCAGGATTTGGGTAAGGTTCATGCATCTTCTGTGGTACATTTTAACCGTTTCATTTCGAACGTTTATGCCCATACGGCAGCACAAGATTCGTTTTATTCGTTTAATTATTTATATTTCTTATGCAAAACAATGTATTGAAGAAAAAAATATGTAATTCATGTAAAAACGTACCAGTTGAGTAAATAAATTCAAGCCAAGCCGAGGTCACCTGCTAGTACAGTGGTATTAATCAGACGTGGCAGTCCAAGCATGGATGCGCAGTAGATGCAGACGAGTCCAGTAAACATTCGTACTGCATGGAGGGGTGTATGGGTCAGTTGTGTCGTTGCTTTCAGTGCAGTAAGATCGTATAAATGCAGTTAAGAAACAAGAGACCGTGTTATAATAGCTTCTCCTCTCTCGCTAGTGCAGTTCAACATTCTTACCCCTCCCCATGATTCCTCCTACATTCTGTCACCTCTCTCACGCGCATCTGGCTGCCGCCTCTGTTTAATAACACTGTACCTCATAAAATTGCATTATGTGACGTATATTCATTTGTTTCATTCAAAAAACGAAAATAAAGGAATGTAGTAAACAAGTAGTGAATGTTAACCAGTACGGTTAACGGTGTTGCTAGCCTCTTTAGTCCGTATTTCACAGCGTGCATATAATTCTGGCGATTTGCATAAAGATAATGAGCAAGGGGCGTGTTGAAAACCCGATGAAACTTCATACAGATAGAAAGTTGACTTGGTGCCTCTTTGTCTGCCACGGATTCCATAATAAGCAGGGAGGGATGAAATCACGGTCGGCGACAAACAGTCTGAACATACAGAGAATGCGAAGAGTGAAATTCTTACACAAGGCCGAGACGCACCTAAGTCAATTGAATTCTGTCACGTATAATTCTATAACAATTCGCTATTAAGCGAATAGAAAGAATTAAGTAAATACACGATGTGGTCACCGCATTAAAAATCCTTCCTGTATCTGTTAGTAAACTAAGAATCTTAATTACCATCAATAGCGACGAAGGTTGCATACTTTCTTTCTTTCTTTCTTTCTTTATCGTAGTTTCACCTCTCCCTTTTAGGATTTAAGCGACCCAAACCGCCCGGGCGGTTACAGGGCCGCGACCTGTCGGGAGAGGAATTATCTTTGGATCACATACATACTTTTTTGACCAGACAAGGACACGGAGGGCCTCCCCGGATGAGTGATCAGCCCAATGCCGGGGCCACCTCCGAGACAACACAAACACATAGGACGAGACACACCATTCACACACACACTCACTCCAAACAAGGCGAGGATGGGATGAAGATGATAATGACGGCCAGATGATATCTGGGGACCACAAGGGCCTAAAGTTACCCGACATTTGTCTCAAAGGTGAGGAAAAACCCCAGAAAAAAACCCCACCTAGGTAACTTGTCCCGACCAGGAATCGAACCCGGGCCCGCTGCGTGAGAGGATTGAACGCATCCCCGGTGGACTGCATAATGTCAAAATACATTTCAAAAGTAATGTCCTCTCGTCAAGACCACATCCCCATAGGACGTCACGCACAGCTCTGCGTGTCACCGATGTATTCAATTTTAATGAAATGAAAAGACACGTTCAGTAATTCAATGTGATATGGATATTGAACCCCACTGGATTATTATATTGTAAAATTATTTATTATTATAAATGCTATTATGTTATTTTTCTTTTACAATATAGCTCATTTCATAGCAAATTGCGACAAAAACATAGAAGTGTGTTTTGACATAATCAAGGAAAATGAGAAAAAATCCCTTTAGGCAGACCTACAGGCTGAGGTAGATTTCGAAGTGCTTTTGGTTTAATTTATTGTTGCTGCGCAGCACTCTTCTTCTTTAGCCTTGGCATGACAAACGAGCAATGATAACAGCAAAAAGAGGAAAGAGCACTGTAACGGGGCCTAAATATGCTAACAGTAGAATTAACCAAGAAACTACTGGTCTATACTTCTGATTTTATTCAAACTCATAAGCTTACTATGTATAAAAAAAAACTTCGTTTTACATAACCAGTAGTTTTTTTGTTTGATTAAGTCGGCTGTAAGAAGGGCTTAACCTTCGGAAGAAATTGATATAAGAAGAACTGAAATATTTTTTTTACAAAAAGAGAGTATTCTGTAACTATGTTTCAGCTACTTGATGGAGGAGTAGCGGCTCCGGTCAAGGAAACCATCATTAACGGCCGTGGGTGTCGCCATGCTGACCACATGCCCCCAATCCTGCCCTCTGCCTTTGGTAGATGACGCAGATCCCTTGAATGATGTAGCGCCACACTCTGTAGGACAACACTCTCTTTTCATCGAGCCGTAACTTTCATATTAAACTCCTTTTTACTGAGGATTATTTTATCACAGCAATATCAAAGTGTACAATGCACCATATGAAATATAAATTAATCTGAAATCGTTTTGATAAAAAGAGAGTTGTTTATTATGTTTCAAATTGATATTCTATTTTATTATTTATTTTTTATTTTGCCATGCATTATTGTTCTAAAGGTGTGTAACTATTATTTTTAATATTTCAAACTCTATTATGTTGGTAATTTTATCCTTAGTCGGTCCTCACACATTTCTTTCGGCAGGCCTTCAGGCTGAGAGATATTTTTTTAAGTGTTATTGTTTTTCAAACATTCAAATCTCGACTAATATGGGAACTATCGAGAAACTAATTATTGATTTGTAGAGTACTCATCAAGAGCTTTTCAACAATACCCCACAAGACGTGGTTTCAAAAATTTCTAATTTCCATCCCCCACCCCACCCCCACTCGTACCCCCAAAACCCCCGAATCGTTGGTGTCACTGTGAACTCCATAGGGAGTACTCTAATTTATTCAAACAAAGTTTCCCTCTATACTTCATAGGTTCCGAGATATAAATGTTTTAAAATTTCAACCCCTTCCCCCGACCACCCCTTTGGCCAATTTTGCTCATTAATGAACTTGTCCGAACTATTGGGCCTAGAAATAATATAATACAATTTGGCTCAAATATCTTCAAAATTACGTCCGCTAGCGAGTAAAGATATAACTTATATATATAAATATAACAATTTTTTTTGAACTGGCGGTGGTTTCATACTTAGGGAGGCATGAAACGTAAAGATATGAAAGAATTTTTCGAAAGTCATGACGTGGTATCGATTGCAATAGGTAGATTTTTCTTCGAAATCTACCTAAATATCTAAGTTACTAATTCCAATCCGTTGTGGTCCCCCTAAGACTGTTAATCGCCCCCAGATTGGGAAGCACTGGCTTAGATCAAAGAAGTTAAACAGATAATTAAGTAAGCTCTCACGAATTCAAATAAAAAAACAATTCAACGTACAACCGATTAAAGTAAACGATAGGCCGCGGTGATTCACTTAAATATAACATATCCTCCCACAGGATTGGTCACTGAATCATGAGCTAAATATCCATTAACCAGAAAACAAGCAATACAAACCCGTTGCAAAAATATTGTCGAAAGGACAAGAAGCCCCTGCAGTTATTGACTAGTCAACACGCAGTACACGTCTGTTGGAGACATTGTCTAAGGTGCTAGGCGAGCGAGGAGCCCCTGCAGTTGATGACTAGTCAACATGCAGTACACATCTGCTACAGAAGTTGCCTAACGTACTAGGCGGGCAATAAGCCCCTGCAGTTAATGACCAGAAAACATGCAGTACACGACTGCTGCAGAAGTTGTCTGACACTCTAGGCGAGCAGTAAAATATTTAAGTATTTCCTTACTCTTTTTCATGGCGTCTTCCATCAGAAAAACATGTAGGATAGTTTCTAACAGAAGATACCATGAACAGGAGAAAGGAAAATAAGCTAGGCCTACATGAAAATTCGGAAGAATAATTAAACCGGGCAGGATACTAGAGTTAAGCTCCAATATGATGTGCACTACTTAATACGCATACCGGTATGAAATTCCTTAAAATGTGCCGGTGTGCAATTAGCTAAAGTAGAGAAGTTCCGCATACCGGCGTGTACTATACTATACCACTCCAGCAATAATCACTATATAGTATTATACTCTAGTATACTCTAGTATTAGGTCTTTTTCGGCATTTCAGGTTACCAATCTTCGTGTCGCATCCCCTAATGATAGGCCTACCTAACCCAAATACAAAATTTTGTTTTTGTACGATTTTCCGTTACAAGAGGCCGTATAACAAAGGGCGCGTATTCAGAGTGGATGGCTTATAACTACCCTTCACAGATTTTTTCGAAAAAATATTTTAAATAAAAGTTTAGCTCTTAGCATAATCAACCCATGTGCAAAACTTAAAGAAAATCGTTAGAGCCGTTTGGAGAAAATAAAAATAAAAAACGGAAATTTCTTCATGTAAGGTCCCCTTAAAAATAAGAGAAACTTGTCGCCAATCTTCGGGTCACATCTTCAGAAGGTACCTGACCCAAATACAAAATTTTGTTTTCATACGGCATTCCGTTCTGGAGCTAGACTGTTCACAGACATCCACACAGATACACACACAGACATGTTTCCAAAAATAGTACTTTTGGATTCACGGGGCCTCAAAACGTGCATTTATGTTAAAAACTCAACTTCGAATTTGGGGGTCGAAAACAATACTATAGTAGGCCTACCTATGGTACGGGCAGAGGAAGTGAAATTAGGCAGTGCTTTCAGAGATAACTTCAGACTTATACACCATTCATATTAATCTCATGAATTCAGTAGCCATTTTGTCTGACTGATCTTTGTGGACTCTGCAGACTCCTTAAAACATTGTTGCAAAGAAGATCTAAGACTTGACTGCCGACAAGTCATATTTTATACCAAACACGCTATAACCAGTTTGCCTTGGAAACATATTTATGTAAATGAAAAAAATTGCACGTGTATCATTTTGTATTAACTATGTCCATTTGGAGACAAAAATAATTAATGCGTGCTGGTTTTCCTGTGTGTACGCAATATGTATTTATAAGAATCCTAGTTTCTCAAGCTTCTTTGCCTAAGAACTGACTTTTATTCCACATTACAATCGCGCTTCACTTAGGAGTGGCTTACATCTTCTGCCATTAAAAATATGTGGCGTTTTATAAGTTATATTCCTCCACTTCCCGAAGCCCCGTTACATTACAGTATATTGTGATGCTTGTGTGGGAAGTGTGATTTAACAGAATCTAGGAAAAGTTAGAAAAAAAAACGAGTCGAAGTTGAGTTCATTGCATTTCTGAAATTCCGTTACACACTTCACACCTAAGTACAGCAAACTATTTTTTCTTCGATAGTAATTTAGCGAATAATGATGAACAATAACTTTTAAAAAAGTAGTACTATTTTAATCTTATTGGTGATCGATACATAGATTACATACGCGCAGGCATAAGAAATAACATCATGTTTAGATGCTGGGAATTCCATCGTTAATATTAGTTAATAATACTTACTTAGTCAATGGCAATACACAATTCCTAAGTAAGCAAAAGGAATATTATCTATTAGTTGGAACCCGGAGGTTCATTTCCGCGCTTACCTGAGTCCGGCATTCAACCCTATTTTGTTCCAACTCACTCCAACCATCTCTCACAAATCCTACTTCCCTAAAATCTAGCCTAACGTCCTCCCACCTACCTACGTCTAGGCCTTCCAAGTGATCTTTTCCCTTCGGGTCTCCCAGTCAATATTTTTTAGATATGTCTTTCCTCCCCCATGCACGCAACATGTCCAGCCCATTTGATCTTACGTGATTTAATTGCCCTTACTGTATCCGGTGACGAGTACAGGTTATGAAGCTCGTCGTTATGCAGGTTTCTCCAATCCCCTTTTTCATCTCTCTTAGGCCGAAATATTTTCCTAAGTATCCTGTTTTCGAACATTCTCAGATTATGTTTTTCCCGATGAGTAAGCAACCATGTCTCACATCCGTGTAAGTTAATATTAAGAAATAAAAAAGGAAGTAAAGACACAGGTAAGATTGAAAAGGTAAAATTCAATTACCAAGTATGACTGTATATCTGCAATAATAAATATATCGTAAGTTAGAAGCACCGATATGAATGACGCACTTGTGCTGCAAAGAGAGAAAAACGCAAGTAGGTTAGGTAGCCGGCACTGGATGAGTAGGAAATCTGAGCTTCCACCATGTGTACGGGAAATTTATGAAAGGACACTAGGCTATCGTAGAAAAAATTTTACACACATCATATTTGCTCTTCAGTGTAAACAATAATATATCCTTTCATTGTGAATGTTCTTCTTGAGATACCAGCCGGTGAGAAAGTTCGGACAGCTTCCAACTTTCTCACAGGGCTGAAATCTTGAAAAGTTTTGATAGAGGCTATAAGTTTCTTGGTGAGATTTGTCTCAATCTATAGATATTTTCGCTCCATTTTAACTAAAATTGCACACCGTTGAGTATTTTCTCAAAAATATATAAATTAAGATGTCATATTTTAAAGTGGAACAGAACGTTTCCTTTCGATATCTCAAACCAAAGACCCGTATCTATAAGCGATTCATTCAATGAACAATTCTTAACAATGGAAGAAAAAGTAAATGCTAGCGATTATGGTCAACTTCGAAGATAAAATTAATGTTAAATCTACACTTAACTTTAATGTGAGTACCCTACACTTTATTTCAAACACTCCTTCCTTTTTTATGTGCCAGTATTACTGTATTCGCTGGCGGATCGTTTACAGCTTGAAGGTGGTTCCGCTATACCGCAGATACGGTATCGGTGAATCGTATACAAACATCATTACTGCATTCTGTGAAGTTGGCATAGACTGAATGTTAAATAACACCGAAATATTTTACCTGTGTATAGAGGGGACATAGACAAGCAACTTTTATTAGGAGATTTTTGCTCTATGGATTCAATTTTTCCTGTTACAGCATAAAATCTCCCAGGGCATGGCCGTCACTGACTTCTAACATTTGAAAAAATGCAAAACAAAGGAACTTCGTTGTTAACACAAGAGTTATGAATAAAAAACGAATGCAGTGGCGGGCAGTCATGTGATTAGTCTGCAAATTTTGCAGATTATGGAAACTCTAAATTATTATGATATAGCTGTTGATGAATGATTAAGAATCTGGTTTTTATCGATAACTAAGAAGGCATGAAGTCAATTTAATGAAAATGTTAACCCTATTTCGCTTCATTATTGACTTATGAGCACCAAATTGTAATGACGTTAATAACATGTAGCATACACATTTTACGCCATAGAGCAAATATCTCCTAATAAAAGTTGCTTGTCTATGTCGGTATTCATTAACAACCTGCATTTTAAAACAATTGTCCTATGAGTTAAACGACTGAATACTGGTGAACCTAATTATTTAACTAAATTCCAGTTTTTCTGGCCTTTATCAAAAGAGAGAAGTGCGAAAGTTTCGCACGGTTTTACTCTAGTTTGTCATTAAAATTCTACCTTAAAAATCTGCCCAGGATATAAAGAAGCACGTTGCTTCACAGCACATTCTTGAAACTTGAAAGGTTATTTATCTGTATTGTAGACATAACAAAACATACACGTCTTATGAAACACTGTTGTTCATAAGCTTATACATTCAAATAAAAGCATATTATCTTATTACTAAACATGTCTAATTAATTACATTTCTTATTGTACAGCAATTAAATTAGCAGATACAAACAAAAGTATAAAGTAATAAGTTATTACGTCATCACTTTTTTCAGGAAACAGTTCTCTATGAGAATATCAGTTG